>JBAJHX010000096.1:20956315-20989973 GCA_037176925.1 Amniataba percoides
CAATGGCACTGGCCCTAAATTGTACAGAATTGTTTAATATGAGAATCATCCCCAGGGATACTGGGCTGAAGGACTGTAGGAAACCTGTCTTTGATATATAAATGAAGGAGAAAATGTTATTTTGTCATGATTGTCTAATGATATGAACAAAGGAATTCAGTCTCATGGTTGTATTTTTAAATGTAAGGTTGTTCAAGTGACCACCTTTTGTGCCCCAGAAAGATAAAATTCAGTCATACTTTTTACTCCGACAGCGAATAATCCAGTCCCTGATTCATATCAATGGACCCTTTGTATTAAATAACTATGTCAGATTTGCCACCATTCAGAGATTTTCACAGCCGAGCGTACAATCTCTATCTTATCCATGACGCAGGATGAGATGGATGCTGATGTGTGCTCACAGAATCTCATCAGACACGCCGTTCCACCTCAGCTCTGCTCCTTTTAGCATTGCTCTGATTAGGCCTCCAAATTGGATTCCAGTGCGGTTCTATCATTTTTATGTTGTTTTGTGTTTGTGCACCTTCCTCTACCCCTCCTACTCACGCTCCACCTCTCACTCTATCTGTTTTCAGCATCCTCTATTCGTGCAAACTCAGCTTTCGTTACAGTGAAGGGCTGACATTTCAGTAGACTGTGCCATTGTAAGACTATGCCATGCAGTGCAGATGATGTGACAGCAGAACATATTTTCTACCATTGTGCGGGATAACATAGAGACCTTTTTTTCCCCTTTTTTGTTAGATTTGCAGTTTGGCAGTGAGGTCCCGTGGAGCCATTGAATCTAGAATTATTGCCCTTAAAAAGGGATCAAGGCAACTAAAGTGAACTCTGAAGTACAGTAATTGAAATTACTGTATACACAACATCGAACAATATTAAACAGTAGCCTAACCTTTTAGAGCACAACAGGACCTGCTGGTCATTAAAAGCAAGGAGTAGCTTTTATTTTGCTCCCACCTGTCTCATTGTCTGCAACTACTGTGTTACTTTCAGTTTTTTCAGTTTTCTGGGAATTCATAATTCATAACAGCACAGTGATTTGTTGACTCTATCTCAGGCATAATTTCAACATATGCTATAAAACACTGCCAACACCTCGGTATACATCAAACTGCAACGTGAACGCTGGCCAAAACAGAATATATCCACTTGTTTCTTCCTCATTGTCACACGTATTATCTCAGTGTTGTCTTTTCAAAGAAATAAATGAATGAAGGCATAATCCCTTCATTAATATAATGTAATGTGAGTGTTACTGAAAAGATTCCCTGCCATGTACACCCCGCTGCACAATCTTATCTCGGTGTTACAAAGTCTTTGATGGTGCTAAATGTAGAACTTATTGCCGTTATTTTAGAAACATGTGCGAGGTCTCCCACGTACAGATACTTCGCTAAACTTGCATTTTTGGGCAGCTGCCAGTCCACAGCCCACTGCTCGTAGAGGCAGAGTAAAAGATTCTATTGTTTTTCGAGGAGGGAGAGCCTGGAGGCAGGTGATGAGTGGGGTCACCAGCTGAACAAGCCGAGCGTGCTGTCTTGTTGCCCTCGCCTCCACCGCTCTGCCTCCACTGCACGTTCCTCCTGTTCCAGTACAGAGCACACACATATAGGCAGCAAAAACAGTCTTGAATATATAAATCCACACACAGCTCATGTGCATATACACATGCATCTATGAATATGTGTGCAAGGTGCTGCACATGCATGCGCCCTTACATAGCAAAGCAGAAGATAAGGTCACCTGAGTTCATCCAGTGGCTTCAGATCCATGTTTTCATGAATTATGGATTATGTGTATGTTGTTTGTGATATTGATGATGTGAAGTGTTTACTGCAGCTTTACCAAGAAAGTGCAAGAAATCGATGCAGCATCTTTGACTTTAAGTTTAGTTTGATTTTATCCACTTTTGGGTCTAGATTCTGTGTATGTATGTGTGCGCAGTGTTTCCACCAGATACCTTTGGAATTAGCACCCTCGAAACCCACACCAAACCTGTGCCGCCGTGAACCGCAACCTTAGATCAACATTTAAAAGTAGGTGGAGTTACTGGATAGTAACATATGCATCAACCACATAAAGACAGTGAGTTAAGGTGACACATTAAACAAAGGAGCATGAGAACACAAGTGTGCGGTTTTCTCGGTATGTTGCGGTATACTGAGAAAATAACAGGTGTGTGTATTGCGTCCATTATCATTGAAGTGCTTTAAGTTCCGATTTAGTGTGCTAGTGTGGAGCAGTTGGTGCCATTTACAACTTTTGGAAAGTGGAAAGGTGAAAATAGCCATTTTTATGCATAAGGAACCTGTTGCAGGACAAGTATCTAAAGTAAATGGAGGATTCAAATTTTGGAAACAGGTGTGGATTCGCTCTGGCAGCCCGCGATGGGGGAGAGACCTCAGTCAGTCGCAGCCACTTCTACATCAGTGGGTTGTTTGGTTTAGCTCTGTAGTGAACAGCAGACAGAGACCATTTCCGTACCACTCTGTTATTGCTGGTGCTGACACCGTTCAACCGGTGGCCAAGTCTTACTACCCTCCTAACAGAGTCTGCGGGGCGGTGGTTCAATAATAGACCCTACAGGAGGCACAGGGGGGAAAGTTGTGTGACTCATCCTGCAGGTGACCAAAAGCTTGCTTTCTATACAGCATGACTTCCTTTCATTTTGCCATCCCCCGTACAAGAAATCCTTCCCGGCACATCCAGAAAGCTTGGCCTCACGCTGTTCAGGCACGCTATTGAGTGTGAACCCTCTAAAAGGGCGGGAGGCCATTACTGAGTCACGACGATAGCTGATAAGCGATACATCCTTCCCCACCTGTAGCGCTGTGCGGAGCTCTGTACTCGCCACAGTGTTTTTTGCTGCCTCCCACTCCTACGGTAAACACAGCAGTGCGTGACAACAGATGTCAGTTATTTTTGTCCTCAATCCCATCTGCTGTGATGTCACCAAACTGCTACATGTCCACAGTTGGCTTTTGTCAATAATGTGTGCTTTTCCTCGTCATTTACCACCATTCATAATTCCTCTTCCTCTGCGCACACTTCAGTTCTTCTTCTATTAGAGGACTTAAAGGACCGTCCACAGAGGATATGTTCATTTTCAATGAGGTGTACAAAAAAAATCCATGTTGTCCTCTGTAGTTCTGGAAGGGGCTTTCAAAAGTTTGGGAAACAACCCTGCTGATGTAATCAGTGGTTGCCCAGATGGGGCCTGAAACAAACCACCTATCTCAGACATGTGCCAGTCAGCCATTAAATGAGCAACATAAATCATCAAGCTTATTAAACTAAATAATAAAAGGCCTCATGCATTAGAAGTAGAATCTTGAACAGAATCTGAAATGTGGAAGCTGAGCAAATCATAACTAATTGATAATCTCGATAATAATTGGAAACATTTAAAGCCACTTAGAGATCATAAAAACAATGAATTCCACCATAGCAGTGCTCCCGAAATTAGGATTCATGGGAGACCACCTCATATTTAATGTTTTTTAATCATGTTTACCGATTGCTGGTGCAGAATTCTCCAGGTGTGTAATTGTAATTCTGTGTCTCCTCCAGGTCCTGAAGGAGGGAGTGTTCGGCTCTGAACAGAATCTATTTCATGTCTAATAAACACCTGCCGCATGATTTGATAAAAACCCTCTCAGCTAAACCTTTCTAATTAAGCGGCGTCGCCTTTTTTGCCGCTCCGGTTCTGACTCCCATTCGTTTCCTCGCGGTTCCGCGTGTCAGCCTGTTGGTCAGCGGGTTGTAGAAAACTGTGCCTTCTTCCTCTCAGAGCACATTTCCTGCTCATGACAGCTCCTCTCGGGGGAGCGGCACTCATTCTCGACCGGCGGAGTGAGAGCAGAGCCCAGAATACACTTCTCATGCAGTAGTAAGGCAGACTACACACCAGGGCCAAAGAGACTGGTGGCTCACCTTTACTTGACCTTGTATGGACTAAGTTGCTCTCAGCAGGCAGCGGCCGGTCGCTGCTGAAATACTCTGCGAGAGCTGGAGCACAGTCGCGGCGGCCCCTCAGCAGCAGACAGCCATCGCTGAACAGCTCTGATACAGACGATGACACACACGTCCCCTCAGGGCGGCTGAATGATATTACATGTTGGGTTCAGAGACAGGTGACGGTCTCTTGTAAATAACAAAATCATTATAATACAGTGGATGCATAAGCACTGAGCTGTGAATTGCTGTAAATTCATGATGAAGGGCGCCATTAATCACACCCAGACATCCGCTGTACAAAACTGTAACCTGCAAAAATAAATAGTCAAAGATCGCGAGTGTTTATGCTTTAATTTACAATAGAAAAGTAATTCTGTTGAAGACTTTCTGAATGCCCTTTTTGACTTTCAAAAGAGAGGGCTCCAGGCAAAGGTAATTCATGCCAGAGAAGAAAAGAAAGAAACCTTTGTGCAGGCGGGAGAAAGTGTTCTGTGACTCGCAGCCTACTTTCCCCCCCTGTCACACAGAAAAAGGCTTTTTCACCGGGGCATGAATCACTCATGAACAATTTCATACTCTATAATTGCCCCACAAATGGCTTGTTACGTATGTGCTGCACATTATGATTGATAATCAACGCCTGGTTTTCTCTGCTGACTCACCTATACAGGATCATCAGAGCCCTTTCTCAGCACGCTTCGGGCTGAGGGCGGATTGAGAGGTTGCCAGTCCTTCACACTTGCTTGATATGTAAATGCGGGGAGAGCATGTAAACTTTGTGAGCCTGCAGCATTCCCGCTGTGAGGCAACAGTCCTGCCCACTCAGCTCGCGCCCAACTTTCTCTCAGATACGTACATCATCAACGTTGGCGACTCACCAACATTCAGATTGTTGCTTGGTTACATCTGCGGATATGCTTCAGTACAGCGTGTTTGGTATCTTACAGGCTTCCTATGGAGAACTAATGTGGAGGATTATGAGATAACATTAGGGTAAAGACACTGACACTGTGACAGAATGCAAATAAGGCCGTCAGCGCATGCATATGTGTCGTTTCAGGAGTTCTTTTTCTTAGCGTTGCGCTGTGGGCTTGTGTGTTATACTCTGAACGGGAGAGAAATTCTCTCAAGCTCTGCCTATTTTTTTTTTTTTTGGCGAAAATCTCCTCTACTTGTGCCCAAGGTGTGGAATGGAGAATTTTAAATGTTCAGCGAAAAAAGGATACAGAGCGAAACATTTCACAAGGTTGTAGAAGAGAGTTGGGATCCTCCAGGCGCTTTGTAATGCTCTGACCCCGATGTAAATCCATCAGTGCCATTTTGCTAATGAACTGATCTATGATTTACACTGTCAGTGGAGCTCGTTTCCTGCCGCCGCCTCTCGCAAAGTGCTGACAACGCCTCTCTGTATTCGGCAGACCTTTTGTGCTATTGTGAGTAAGCTGATTTGTGTTTTTCATCTTAAATCCCTGATCCAGTCTGGTTGTCAGTTGATAACTTTGGGTCACTGCGTATACAAGGAGAAGAAATACTTTGGGGGGAAAGTTTTTATAACATAAAACCAATTACTGCGCTACTCTGAGTGTGCAGCCCTTGCATACAGATCTTGTGCTTATGTACATAATTCATGATGCATAATAGAGATGCCTTATGCAGCAAATATTTACCCCGGGAACAAAATGCACATGGCGCTTTTTTCGAACTTTTGCATTCATTTTATCACTGCTGATTAAATGACCATTAATTCTAAAGACAACAAAAGAATGCATGGGTCCATAAAGATTTTTTTTTTTCCCCACATCTTTATTTCCGTGACTAAAACAAATCCCCTCGAGCTCCTTGCTCTCTGCTCATGTGACCGCAAGGTGTGATGGGAAGAGGCAAGAGCTGTGGGACACCTGTGACATAAAGTGAACATCCTGAGGTTTAATGAGGCTTAATGCTGCAGATGCGCGTCTCCTGCTGACTGATGCCCATCTCACACAACCTGGCACTTTAACGTGAGATGGGATTAACCAGTGGGGGGAAGAAAAAGGGAAATGGGAACAATAAATAGATATCACAGAAAGAATACACTGTTTTTTTTTTTTTTTTGAGCAAAACCCAGAGAAGTCTTACGGCGAACACTGAAGGCAATAAATGAAATGAACGCAACTAATGTCAGGCATCCATATGTAAGTGATATCGACATCTTGACATTAACACACTCTGAACACACACTGCTTGGATTTCACAACTCAAAGGAAAAATACAGTTTATCAATAATATTGCACTCACCAAACTAATTGCCAGGAGCTAAAAACAAAATGGTTGTTGAGAAAGTTGTGAAGTAAATCGAGGTCCATGCCTTGAATTCTTATTTGAGTCCACTGTAAACTCTAAATGTTTTTAGATGGCAGTGATATTGCAAAAAAGCTTTATGCTGTAGTGGTTGCTGATTGGTAGAGAAGTAAACCACGGGAACGTGCTGCATTGTTCAGAGGGAGTTTTGCATGAAACATTTTTAGAAGACGTGACGTCCTGACGTCAGCTCTCTCTGCAAACAGTCCTATGAAAAGGGTTGTAATAAATAGCTTAGTTTGTACGCAAGTCGATTTGCGTTTGCCCACCTATCCCTTTTGTCATTAGAGCCAACACGTCTCCCACATGTTTGTGAAATAATCTTTTCATGTATACACTTTGTAATTCAACTTCAATATATTTCTGAATGGCAAGTACGGGCTCAGGGCCAATGTCAATATTTCCAATTCTCCACTCTCCCAAAGCAGAGAGAGAGAGAGAGATTTGCGGGTTTCCACACGATATTGTCCTCTGGTCTGATTTTATGAGGCATTTCTCATCGATTGTTTAGTTTTCACCCACAGAAACACCGTGATGAAAGTTAATGGTGTGTGCCCGGTCTTCCTACAAACCTATTAATTATTTTACCGTGGGTGGCGAGGTCACGGTGTGAAATGGCACTGCTCCAGTTTGTCTGAGTGATTTCCCTAATAGACAGACAGGCAGCGATGTGAATTGTAATACATATGAGTGCGTTGCTTTGGCGATTGCGTAACCCAGACAGACGGACCAGTGGTGGGGGGGGCCGAGGGAAGCCTAACTAAATCTGGAGGTAATGGCAGATGCTCTGCTGTCTGCCAAGCGTCTCCAGAGAGACCTGTCTGTGAGGGCAGAGGAAGGGTGTGTCGAGACATGCTGTCGAACGGCATGTCTTCTGCATGTTGTAGCTTTTCCCACCTTTGCTCCTGGCCTGCTATCCTGTCGCTTCGAACCCCCAGTACCCCCCCCCCGTCTGCCATCACGCAGCCGCAGCCAGACACAGTCGGCCTCCATGGCTCCATGTTGCTCATCTGAGAGCCTCGGGGATAAATGGTCCTGAGTGTTGACAATGGCTATAATTTTATGAAGAGGGTGAGGAGCTGTGTCTCTTTATTCAGCTAACCTGATTACAGACCTTCCCCTTGCCTGTGTGAGCGCACAGTGTAATCTAAAAGCAACACCTGGGCTACTAGGCGATGCAAAGACGGCATGCCAAAGTACTGGCACATCACCAAAATGAATTAAGGTGGGCTATTCAGGTCTGTCCTGACCTTGGGGAGATGTGCATACTGGTTTCCGCTCTCGGAGAAACAAGCTGAATACAGTCTTTTATTACAGAGCCACTGTGAAATGTGTAATGTATGTTAATCCATCTAGGACTGGGAGGAGGAGAGCCAGGTTCTGGAGGGACAAAATGATGGCGTTAAGGGAGACGGAGCGAGGGAGAGGCGGGGAGGGAAGGGAGAGCAGACAAGGGAAGGGAACTGGTTCAAACGGGACGGTGAAGGAGACAAGTGGAGGGAGAAAGACGCGTTGAGGAAATGATAGAAAGGTGACAGGCGCAGGCAGAAACAGGCGGCCTGACACAGCCGACAGGGGGAACTGAGAGAGAGAGAGCCAGGACAGACAGATGGAAAGACAAGGGCACATTCACACTGCAGCTGAAAAGCTTTGCGATTCTGATTTTTGTCACACGTCATGCGAAACACAGATTTGATATTTTCTAGTCCATGTGATGCAAAGAGCAGAATGATATCTTTTTTTTTTTTTTTTTTTTTGCTGGCCCGAACCAACAGACAATCTGACGCATGCAACTTGACAGCGCTGCCATGGCAATAAGTATAGAAAATGATTCACCGAAGACAGCTAACATAATGTCATATTTACCCGCTTTGCTGAGCAAATGTAAAAGTAATAAATTCTGTGATTTTTGTAGGCATAAATAGATTTTTCTAATGAAAAGTTGATTTCATAAACAACAGAGCAGCGTAATTTCTGAACCCAATACACACAGTTTTGCTGCTTCAGGCCGTGTCAGTCGGTTCATCCCACTGGAATGAAACAATCAGCGGTGGTGAACTCTGGTGGTGACATGCAAATTTGTGCAGCTGACCGACCGCAAGCTGCGCCGACAGAGCTGACCTTTGAGGGAACAGAGGGGCCACGGAGCTGAGGATGGAGGATGCCGCTGAAGCACATTAGCTGCGTTGCACCATCCACTTTTTATTCATCCTCAGCTAGAGAATAAAGTGTCCCGCTAAAAAGGTTCGGAGGCAGAAATGAGAAAAGAGTCGATACGTCCCTCGACTAAACAGTGCGAATTTAATGTCTTGTTAGTGACAGAGCAAACAGCGGAGTAAAGGAAGAAAAATATAAAGAAGAGAACTATTGTGGCTGACTAACAGGCTGACCAAATTATTTAGTGGTTAGCTCTCGGTGACAGTAGTTTACGTAATATTTCTGTGAATATGCACTCCATCAGAAACCTTATAGAGGCACATGTTTTGGCATACATCTGCATGCAATTCACAGTGCTACACTTTGATGTGACTGTGCCTCCACTGTGGATGTTATGGCATAACTACGGAGCTTATGCACGTAGTCGCCATGAACTAACTAACAGCTAACAGCAGCGGCAGCGACCTGTCACTGGTCACCTTGACTTCCTTGCGTTTTCTCCCACACGTTTCCGATAACACCTGAAGAAACGCGATCCGATGGGGAAGCCGACTTTGAAATGAGACCTCTTCTGCAGAGAGCACACAAACGCAACACGTAACTTCTGTCATCAGGTTATTTATGGAGTTAAGGTTAGTTAGCAGCAGATGATGTGGAGCTGCAGCTGTTACAGCCAGTAAGTCTTCAAGAATTAGCTCAGCCTTCAATTATGTGGCACATTAGAGCTGAACAGTGAGGCAACATACAGTGAGCTGTTGTTTTTAGCTCGTTCTTAACTATTTGCCATTGGCCTAACGAGCATGCTGAGGCTAAAACACACTGGTGGCAAATGTGAACGACAGTCTGCGGGCAAAGCAGTTGAAAATCTGGCTTTTCTGCAATTTATGCTTGTTTAACAGGCGTTTTGATAAATTGCTCTCATTGGCGTTTTACTCGTAAAGGTTTAATTGAACTTACAGCCATGAGCGTAGTTGTTGTTAATTCGAGTAAAACATTATCTTTCACTTCTCTCCGCCGCTGCCTCTATGTGTGCGTGTGTGTGTGTGTGTGTGTGTGTGGGTGCAGGAGCTGAATCTTGCCCCCGTTCGAACACCGACACAGAGAGCTGAGGAGAATGTGCAATGTCGTAAATTACACAATAAACTAAACACAAAATATATTTTCCGATCCATAAAATGAACCTACAGCTCCAATTTAAACTGGGTTTTAGAGGACGTCCCCAAGAACTCTGCATCCATGCACCCAAATAATTTATTCCATTTGCACGTGTGTGTGTGTGCGAGTGAAATGCTCACACTGTGGCGCCCTGACAGTCTGCCTGTAACCCACTTTTTGCTTTATATCACAAAGTAAATGGAACAATTATCAATAATCAATGAATTTACAGTGCAGAATATAATTACAGCATGATACAACCTGAATACGTACAACACACACACATTCGGTGTTGCTGTGGCGAGTTCGAGGTAACAATATGAGCTCTGAGCTGAATCTAACTGTAAGGTGGGACACAAGTTAAAGCATCTGGTATGACCAGTAGCTTACGGTCGCTAATATTTGCAAACTTTGTTGCAGTGAAACTGACATAACTGGGTTAGTTAGCTGACACGTCTGTTATCTACTTTGCCGCTGCTGCACTACACTGTGTTTTTGGCATTTTGAAGTTATCCTTTAAGTGCCTCCTGTGATGAGAGCGATACGGGCTTGTTTAATGCGGAGGACCATGAAGTAGAGCAAAGGAAATGAAAGTCATGTGGCTGACCTGCAGATTGTGTGCTGCCTGTGCAGGAAAGCAGGATTAGCACTACGGATGCCGTGATTTTTGACGGTGATTCTGCGGGAGCGCACGTGAGCAGGCGAGGTGCGAACCGAGACACAAAGGGCTCCAGTCGCGTCGCTCGGCTCATGCCAGTCCTTCCTGTCTCCACCTATTGAGTGGGAGAGCGAGAGGCGCCTGGACTGCACCAGCAGCTGCGGGATCAGGTGGCTCTTCTTCCCGGGGCTCGGGCCATACGATCCTGTCCTGCCGTCCTTCCTCCCTCATCTCTCCCACAACTGATCAGCATGCACTCTGTTGCGCGCCGTCCGCCTGCCAAGAAGAGTGAGGGAGAGGATACTCTGTAATCTACGGCTGTCATGATGACTTTGAGGAGCCCAGTTGTTACCCCCCTTTCCCTCTCACCTCAGCCCTCTTCCCCACAGTCGTAATCCTGGAGCTGTCAGCGGGCCGAGAGTTATGCTCTGACCGGGGAGAGGGCATTTTGTCACAGAGATGAAAAGTGGGGAAAAAGAATGTGGGCAGCGGAGGCCTATAAACTTGTTTTATTGCAGTGCAGAGGGGCGCTTCCGCGGAGCACATGCTTTTAATTAATGATACCCCCACCTGACCCTCCGCTACGTCGTACTGTACATCCAACAGCCGGAGCGCCGTGAGCCTCGAGCAGAGAGCTGCCTCGGCACTGGATGGACCCGGCGCATCCAGCCTTGAACTGAACAAATGAAGCACAATTTACAGCTGCCATATTTGCCTATTATTCTCAGTGTGATCACCCCTTTAGTTTGTAATAAGTTATAAAAACTTTCACCGTAGAAGCATAACCATGCTGGGAAAATAGCTTTTCATTCTTGAAGTCAAGTACTGTGAAATTGGGGCTTTTGGCCATGATATATAGGATTAATGCGATTCGGTTTTTCTTTTGTAACTTGTTTAATATCTCGGATGTTATCATGCCTTATACGAACAGCCCTTTATTACTTAATACTTTTAACAATACAATGTGCAATGCATTGTGAATGCGGCGCTGCTTGTTGGAGAGGATATGAAAAATACATGGATGCAGGTAGGGAAAGTGCAGGCTAACATCAAAGCCATCACACAAAAGACAGGAAGACCGTCCGCATGAAAGATTGATGAGGCACTTAAAACTAAGATTAAAAAAGTATAGAGGAAAACAAAAAGGAATCTTTTATAACTCATCATAAACAACAGAGGGGCTTCGCTTTCACAAGAGAACTCCTGAAATATAGATTACTGGATTTGCGACCTGAAATGACCCGTGTGCCGCACTGAGTCTGTCGCTCTCAGCCGCGATGGTCCTTGATAGCGCATCATGTATTATGAATACCACGGCGCAAAGAAGTGGGAAGAGTTCACCGGCCTCCGCTGTTTTATTAATCCTCCAACATTTGATCTCACACCTTTGACCCCTGATCTTTACGTGGGACGGTTTTCGGGGAGAGTGTACAAACAAACAAACAAAAAAAAAAAAAAAACGTGACGAGCAAAGTTGGAGGTAGCTGCTTTACAGAGATGTCAGAAGGAATAGCTCTGTCCCTCACGGCAGTGCAGAAAAAGCCTTTCAAACAATTAGAAAAGTCGGTCATTGATTGAACACACATGAGTCTCTGTTGGCATAAGACAGAGGCTTTATTGCTGCGAGGGGCTTCTTTTAAAGTGTTCAGACAGTTCGGTGCCTGGTGTGTGAAATGCACTATATCAATACTGAAACAGGAGTCTCTTGCTCAAGGCCCCCTCCAACACACACACACACACACACACACACAATAACACATGTAAGTAGGCCTAGATCTGTATCTTTTCCTTGAACTGTTTTCTTATCAGGCTTACCATTCCTGTGTGAAGTTTTGTCACAATACAATACAGAAATGACAAACAATTTTAGCCAGTGTAGGAAAATAGCTGTGTGGATGGTAATGTGGGCGCGTCGGTCAGTCCACCACTCGTGGATGGATTGCATGAAATTTTCATTTTCATACACACACTCATGGTCCCCACAGGATGAATAATAACACCTTTTGTCACCCTCTGACTTTTTTGTTTATGACCAAATACCAGCAAAAGTAATCACATTCCCATCAGCCCCATCTGTACTTTGTTTTTAGTGCCATTAAGAATACTAGCATGGTCTGAACTAAGATAGTAAGCATGGTAAGCTTTCTAGACATCAGCATGTTTGCAATGTCATTGTGAGCATGTCATCAAGTTGACAGTGGTATTTATTCCAAGCAATACTGTGCTTAAATAGCTCGGCTGTTTATTGGCTGCTTATTGCTGCCCCCAATTTACCACTCACTGCTGAGGTTTTCTCTATCTCTACTTTTATCTATTGCATTTATCTTTTTATGACCACTTTTGAGGGCCCCGACAATTAATGTAACAACATAATTGCTTTAATGTTGTCTATTATACTTATTAAGCAATTCATCTACTTATTTCCATTTTAATTATCTAAATGTATTTTTAATTTCACTGCGAAGCTCAGCAGTCAGCAGTTGCTGTATGTGATTGTGCTCCATGAATAAAGAGGTAAGCTATAGAAAATTATTACTAACCGCAGATTCGTCCTGACAGCACAGGACACGGCAGACAACTATTTATATATAATACATTAGAGAAATAGCATGTTTAAATGTCCTGATTTAAGTTCATGGTACAATTCACATGACCTCACACTGCTGGAAATACATAACTGTACTTCTGCGGACAGTGGCATGTAAATCCCCTCGAGGGTGGAATTAGTCATGTTGATAACAACTTTTTAATTTCATCAGATGGCAGAGGGAGCGAGATAGAAGAGCGGTTATCCAAAGATGAGAGCCAAAGCTGGAATGCAGATCATGCATTTTTAATGAGCTCATGGTAAGATCAGACATTGAAAAGGGCTAAACATCTCTGGGATATTTAGTTCCTCTAAAAGCCACAAATGAAATGAACAAATGTTTTGGTTCCTGAAGTAAACAGCTGTGGTGGGAACATCAGCATACGGCGGCCACTCTGAAGGGAGAGAGGTTTTGGCTGGCTCTGACCTTTCGATGGTTTTCATGTCACCCAGCGGGGGCTCTGCTCATGTGGGGCTTTTTCTTCCAAAGGTTGTGTTTCACTACAGAGGGTGTTTAAAAGCATACAAGAGCACAAGACACACGTATATGTCTTTAATCTTGTTCTTTAGGCACTACACACATCAAGCCGGAAATGGAATTATTATTTCTGTTGTCCGTATAGATATTGTTTGAAACCACTGCCAGATATTCAGAGAAGTTAAAAAAAAAACAAAACAGGAGATATGTTGAGGTTGTACAAAGCTTTGCTCAGCGTGCTGTTGCTTGAAGGTTGTGTACAGAGAAAGATGCCCTTGAATAATAAGAAATTCTGAGCCGAACAGTTCAACAATTTCCTTTCACTCATGTTCTTTAAATGTCAACAGTGTGTGTATGAGAGAGCGTGCATGTGCATGCGTGCGTGTGTGTGCGCGTGCGTGTGTGTAAGACCAAAGAACAGTGCCTGCAAGATTCAAAGTGAAACAGGGCTATGTTTAATATTTAAAATATTGAAAAGTAGGCCTGGATGTCTGATGGGACAATAAAGACACAGATAATATGTTTTTCATTTTTTTTCGTTTTCTTTTTCCTTTTCTTTCTTTTTCTGTTGGTCTGAATGTCTGAGAAACTGCTGCATTTCCTCATCACACAGCAGTGAAAATATGAATGCTGAAGCTACAATCTACATCCAAACATACATCAGGTCTGACATTTTTGTCAGAATGTGACTTGCAGTAATTGTCATCTTAAAGAGACGCTCCATCTAAAATGTGTCCTCTGAGTGTGACACCCTCCTGTGAAGTGAACTGGTACATTTAAATTTTAAAGGCCACAGTCAATCTGAGGTCATGCTATGTACAAGAACTCCAGTGGTGACAAGTTTTCACTGAAGAGAAAGTTTCAAAACACACGCAGAAAATTCTCCTGTCATTTCTGCAGCATAATCCCCATCGCCTCTGTCCATCCTCTGTGGTCCCCCCTCTGCTGAGCTGATGTGTGGGTTATGTGTTGGCTGGTTTGTGCATTTTGGAGCAACCTCACACTCGAACGGTCAGGAGGACGCAGATTTTTTTGTTTGCCACATATTGAATGTGCACATGGAAAATACAGATTTTCACACCAGACGACATTATATTTTGTTGTTGCAACTGCCATGAATCCAGCTTACAGTGTTCACGAAGAAGCAAACTTTTTACTGCCACGGAAACCTGCAGAATTGCATGCCGTGTTTGCGTTGCACTGCATGTACAAAAGTACGTTTGCATGCAAGGGTGCACATTAGTCTGCATGTGTGTGTACCGTAGGGGTGGGAATCATCAGTCTCTATACATGGTATATTTATAGTGTGCCCAAACATCTGCTTTTACAAAAGCCAGAAGTGATTTTATTTCTTTTGACACTTGCAGCTGCTCTGCCATCTTTGTGCAGCCCAATATATAAACACAACACACACATTCAGTGTACCAATAACTCCAAAAAAAAAATGGCAGTCTGTTGAAAATCATGCTGATAATCGATTATAGACTTTACTGCATCAATGCAGAATCATTCAACAAAGCATCACAATGCATTATGGAATCGATTATTTCTCCCACCCCTATCACAGAGTATATACTAAACTATGTGCATATGATAACACGATTTTTGATTGATTAGAATAGTTGTCATCTAGATGTGAAGGATATAGTCATTACATTGCCAAAAAGACTCAGCACCTCAGTTTTATAATCTTACTTTACTGTCTTTGTCAGATTCAGGTGCATATGTGATCACTTTGTCCTAGATGAAACAATTTCAAACAGTTGCAAAGCCACTGGGCTCCCAAGTTCTCTATCAGCATGAGCACAAATGCATAACCTTTTAAACAAAGGCTCACTTGCTCTGCCTCAGGCTACACTTGCCAGTTTGCTTTTTTGTCAAGGCAGAAAGGAAACATACATAAGAGAGAAATGTGCATTGATGAAGAAGAAGAACATTGGTGACAAGTCAAACCTCAGACAGACAGACGCTGCAGAGCTGATAGCATTCTATTTACATGTCTGGAATACACATTTACACATCAAACACCTCTCTCAGTTTATTTAAAAGCCAATGCGCTTTCATAAGATGTCTTCTGTTGCCAGCAGAAAGGGAAACGAAAACAGGAATTGTGTCTTCTAAGAATATTTGCACCCAGAATGTGCACAAAAAAACATAGTAACACAATGGAGAATCCACACGACTGGGACTTAAAGTGCCCAGTAATATGCATACTGCAGGAAGATATGCACACAGACACAATGAGCTAGACCTGACAACGACGCACCAGCAAATATTTAGCTTTGATACCAGATGTTCACACCAACATTGAGCTAAAGTTATTACATCTCGTTGTTTCATATCTAGCGACTGCTGTTGGCTCGGAGGCTGGTGCCAGTACACTGAAGCTTAAGTTGCACACAAATATAAACAACTGCTATTACTTTGTTGTTGTTAGAAAAAAAACAGCTTTTCAGAAGTTTTTTGTCTTTTTCTTTTCTTATACCAATATCTATGCCTATATTTCCTTATACCTATATTTAGATATGTGGTGATGAGTTGTTCCTAACCCGGGCATTAGGATATGGACTCAGTGAACCTACATTGAGTAGTGGAGGTAAACAGGAAATGACCAGCAGTCTCCCTTGTCAAAGTTGACCATCTGTCCACTCAGACCTCCTCCGTGCGCAGACTGTGGCTGCAGCTCTATGATAATGTCACCTAATTTGCTTCTAAGATACAGACTTACTGCATTCAGTTAGAGGTCACAGGGAGGTAAACATCCCTGTGATCATTTGTAAGAACTACTGTCCTTCTTTATCTTTGGTCAGCCCTGCTCCTACTGAATGTCAATATCCAATTTTTTGGCCATAAAACACGGAAAAGTTACTTTTTCTTGGGAGGACAGTATCAGATCTCTCTATGTGTCTTAGGTAAGCATTTGTTAACTAAAGAGCATGTTAATCTTGAGGTTTAACTCACTACTGTGATGTGATATGCACTCAAGGGTGTGGTCATGTGACATCACAGTCAGGTGTGATTACAGAACTGACTGCTATCTGAGAGGAAACACACTTAAAACATTCAACCAGGGAGAATGCATTAGTTAAATACTTGCTTTGCACAAAGACATTTATCCATGTCACATTAGCGCATTAATTAATGCATTAAGTTATGTAATTAATACAAACATCCAGAGTATTACTAATGAACCCATGATGAATTTTAGCTAATTGAAATTAACTACACAGTAGGGTAGAGTTTTACAGATGAACTGATTTGGTAGATTAGTCTTGCTTTGCAGCTATTTCTGGGGCTGGATAATGTACAACGCATCATTACCAACTGCACTTTTTTATGTCGACTGCTTTAAACACACATAGAATTTATAAATCCTATTTTTTTTAATCATGTGTGTATTGCATATCTATCAACCACGTGTCTCTGCTCTCCTTTCTGATATTGATTTCACTGCTGAGGCGAAGCTGTTTTGGCACGGCATTCGTCAGCCGTTGAGTACAGTGAAGAAGTCGAAAGGCTTTTATTTTAGCCCTAATTAATGTCTGGCAACGTGATGTTTCTTAATTCTTAATCTTAATTGGTGATTTTTTTGTTTTGTTTTTTAAGACAGAGTGAAGTATTGACAGCCCCGCATATAGGATCCAAAGTTGGCAGGCTAACAGGCTTGAATAACTGATTAAGCCAGAGGGAATAACTATTGTGGGTCAGTGCTTGTGTGCGTGAGCTTATAGTCGTGGATTGCAGATCGATACGTTTGTCACAGAGTCAAGCCGTACATCGCAGTGTGTGGGCTCCTATAGCAAACAAAAATAATCCAGTGTAATGTGTGTGTCAGCGTAATGAATCATTTCTCTGACATCTCGCAGATGGCCTTAACCTCCAGCCTTAACCGTAAGGAGCACCACAAAGCCCAGTGTAATAACGTCCTCCTCATGCATGGCTGGTCTCAAATCATGGGAGAAAAAATCTTTGTGACTAACTGCCGATCCATCTTCTAATGGTATTCATGTATGTTAGTTACTGGAAAACATGCCTGGCGGCCATCGATCCCCAGCCAGTGGGTCCCGGAGGCAGAAAGGTCTTCATTGTATTTCACCTAAACAGCCTTTTCGTCTTACTTACAGTATTGACATTGAGAGAGAATGAGACATGGAAGGAGAGAGACGGAGACCACTTACTCTAGCCTAATTCTTCCCTGATCACTTCATCCACATTCTTCTCATCTGCATTCGGAGGGGGCGGGGGGGCGGGGGGGGGAGGAGGGGGGGGGGGGGTGCGGGGGGTGCGGGGTGGGACTGTCCCCGCATAAACAACGAGAATAAAAAGAAGTTGTAGTAACACTGCAACTGATTTGCACAAAGAGATAAAACATTTTCGTTGCGATGGTCTTATATATATAAAACACAGACAAAAAAAAGGAGAGGGAGAGGGAAATGGAGCTTTTATTGCAACACATCCAAATATATCCAGGCAATGTGTTACCAAATATGCAGGACCTATTTATGTCAGTGAGCATCAGTGCATCCCACTTACAGACAGAGAGTGCTGCTTCGACTCCTCAGCACAGCCAGGCACACGACTGCATGTCACATACATAGAGGAGACGGCCTTATTGTGTGGGGAGCTGCAGCCACCTTTTAACCCAGATTATATGGCTAGATTACACCCCTAAATGGGACCTCCATTTCCAAGGCCAGAAGACACTAATGTGTAATGACCAACTCAAATGACCCATGACTGAGCTGGGAGGAAACAAGCCTCCTGGGCGGACTCCAATCTACCGAACATTCAATTATTTTCCACTTAGTGTAGTGATGACTATGCGAAAGTGAAGGCAAAGTTTGGTGAGACTTCTGACTTCTACGTGCGGTGCCGTTATCACGTTGTGTTTAAAGATAGCGAGGTGTTTGCAAAGGGAGAGGAGGGAGACTGTGCCTCTCCTCACAGGTGTGAAAGAGAGCAGCAGCAGAAGGAGCCTGACGCGGAGATGCCAGGCGAGCATGTCTACGATGCTAACCGCTGTTGGCAATGAGGGAGCCTGACTCCTCCCTCCCAGGCTCCGGGGCCGGGTGCCTCCCAGGAGGTTGCCGGGAGGCGGTGATTGAAATGGAAATTCAGGAAGTAATGCTTCAGTGGGAGGAAGCGTCTCGCTCTCCCTGCCAGTCAGTCTGTCTGTTCATCCTGCGGCGCTTTCTCACTGTCACTCTCCGCTCGCATTAACCCGTAATCATCCGTGGCACATAATCACATTGAGTATGTTCAGCTCTGAAATCCACGTGCAAGCTCCAAAGTTTAAAGGATTTTTTCAATTTCCGATCAAGAGAAGCTCTTGAGGGTCTTGTTTCTCATCATAAAACTCTTAAATAAGACTTAAGTTATCATAACTACCTACATTAATTAAACAAATCAATTTCAGTTGAATATAGTTTAATAAGAATATAGTGTAAAAGCTTTGATGTCAATCCAAATGGCAACTGTAATCACCCTCTAGCCAGCCTCATAGAAAGCCTATAAATGTTTACAACATACAATGAAGTCATTCATTGAAGACTGTAAACTTGTATAAACTTGTATATATATAAACATGTATTGCAGGCTGAATGAAGCTGCTAATAAATAATGACTCATTTCCCATCAAATGACTCAAGAAAACCTGTTTATATATTTATGCTTATGTTTTGTGTATGGCTACTGGCAAATTGTGCGTGTTAAATATCAGAAACAGCGCAGCAGCTCTTTTCCAATTCACGCTTGCTTCTGTCATTTCTGTGCCGTTGTTAAAAGGCAAGATATCAAAATCTTTAAATCTTTGATTTATGCAGCCCAAACACTTCAGAGAACAAAGCAGCCCTAGGCTAGCGAGATGTTTGACAGCGCAGCCTCAATACAATGTTTTCAGCCTGTGTGTTTGAAAAGGTCATTAATGATGGGCACGGACCCCTCTGGTCAAAACGCCGATATCTCTTTATAGGGCAAACAGGCCTGAGCCAGTCCCTGCTGCGCCTCTCTGTCAAACCCCGGTGTGTGTCACTTTCCGAACAATAGCAAACAAAATCACACACGTCATCCCTCATCTATTTTGTTATAAAAGACCAGAAGCCTTGGAGCACACAAGAGAAGAAGAAAAGGGTAAAATTATATGCAAAGTGAGTGGAGTAGGGGGCATTTGGTTCCGTAAGGTGGAACCTTGTTTCCATAGTAAACAATATCCCTCCCTGTTTGAAGAAAGGCCGCAGACAAAGAGGCCGGCGAAGTGAGGAGAAAAGGCGGAGGCAGGTTAGTGATACCCACTAAGTGCAGTTTTAGTCATTTACAAGTGAAACAAAAGTCGTGCTCTGTGAGACTGTTCTTAGGAACAGAGGTACTTTGAGCTAAAAGGAGATGTCTAAGCACATAAAATTTATCACAGTGTATTGGCATGCCTGTTTTTGTTAATTACCATTTAACACAAGGTACAGCTGGGGCTGATGGGAATGTCAATAGTCTTTGTAGGTATTTAGTCATACATCATGGTAAAAATGATAATTTAGGCTAGAGAGAGAGAGAGAGAGAGAGAGAGAGAGAGAGAGAGAGAGAGATGCAACAAATGTCCCCAGTCAGACTCGACCCAGAGAGGTTGTGGTTCTTAACCCCTCAGCCAAGGATGAAAAGGTCAGAGGATCACCAAAAATGGAGGGATTGATCCTCATAAGACCATGTATGTCTCTACAAAACTTCAAGGCAGTCTGTCCAACAATGTGAGTCTGGAGCACAGTGATACACTGACTGCCTGAACAATGTGCACCGCTATGCACGGCATTACTGTGGCAAAAATATAACACATTCACTCTGCATCAAGGTTAAAACTGGGTTAATTTTGGTTGCCGAGGTGAAAGTTCTGTTTGAAAATCTAGTCATTTCTCCACAGCAGATCTCTGAGTATGATTCAACATGTGGGTACAGCCTGCAATGGACTGACACAAATTCTATGATAACATGTCACTTGGCAGTCAAAAGTTTTTTTAGATCTTTTAGACATCTCTTCAAAAATGCAAAAAGGAAAAAAAAAAAGACAGAAGAGCGCTGAAACTATAAAAGAGCACAGGTGAGAGGTGAACAAGAATGTGCGCACAATGCCAGTGAAATCAGTTAAAAGAGGAGAGGGTGTTACTTTCGGGTGACCTTGAATACGGCTCTGTTGATATTTAACGCTCGCTCGATAAATACTTTGTCACGGTTTCAGGGATAGCAGGGCCGGACCCACAGTCAGATGAGAACAGCTGGAGCACTTCAATTTTTTTTTTTTAACTGATGGCTTAATCCAAGCAGGTAGAGGGGAAGCTGGTGGCAGACAGGATGGGGCGGCTGCTTACAGAAAGGCAGATAGATCATAGGAACAACACAGCTGGGCACATGACAGTGGTGATGAACTGACGCTGGAATAAAGGAAGAAGACAGGTGTGTATTGGACCAAAGGTGGCCGAGCATTTGCAGTCAAGGCCCCTCAGCTCTGGAACTTCCTGCACTGAGGATTTGAGTTTTGCAGAATAAGTAACGTCTCTTAAATCACCTCTCAGAACTGAGCTGTTCAAACAAAAAGCCTCTCACTAGTGCTACTACATCTTTATTCTATCTCCAACAGGTCTCGTCTTTGTTATTGCTGTCAGGTGTGCTCTCATCTTTGTTGTTGGATGTTTTTGGATTTTTATTTTTGCGTGTCCGATTTCATTTTGCTCAGTCTTGTCATGTTTTAATCCTGTCTGAACCATTTAAAGCACTTGAGATTTTGTTTTGAAAAGAATGCTTCCTCTTATTATGATGAGATATTATTGATGAGGGAAGTGTAGACGGGTGGCCAGGTGGGTGGGGCAGTCAGGTGATGAGAGAAGGAGGGAAAATGGGGATGGCATGACGGAGAACTAAAAATACAGCTTTATATAGAGGAGGGACGGGGACACACTTTCTCACTTGTGCATTTCATGTGTCAAAACCCAAGACACACTATCAGCGCTGACTTGTCGGGTGGCCATTTGACTATATTTATCTGGATTAAAAAGTGACATTTCATTAGGAAGATGGCAGCTGTTCACGTCCACTATCATGTTGTTTCTGATGCAGTTATTGCTGCTCTGGATGGAGCAACTTTTATTGCCGCTGTTGTTCATTACGGAGATGATAATTATGATGCTGATTAGTGATGGAGTTTCTAAGCTGAAGTGGTGGGCGACAATGATGGCATTTGCTCATTCAGGATCTAATAACATGACAGCAACATGGTTGTTGATTCAATTAACATCCGTGACATTTCCAAATCAGTAAATGTCTGTTCGCTGCTCTGCTGCTGATTAATAAACAAAATGGTGATTTTGACGCTTTGTTAATTGAACAGTAATGGAAAAAGAACATCACAGTAAAACTTTATTTAACCAAATAAAAAAAAAAGAAATAGCCAGATGACTAGCGTTGTTTTCTCACCATAACAGGGAGACACAAGTCCGGCCATTACCAAGGATGCTTCACTATGCTCGGCCTTTTCATGAGTTGTGTCTCCAACGATGTGAGTTTATCAGCGTGCACTAATACACAGTTTCAGTTTAGTTTTTGAAGCTGCCGACATCACAAAATAAAATGTGACATGCTCAAAATAAGCAGAAGAGCAATTTCCACTGGCGCTCTCAAGTCTGATGAAGTGTTAGCGAATAGTGAAATTAATTAACAAAAAGGCTAAGAGAAGGGCCGACGGTGAAATCAAGCTAAAGTACAGAGGTGGAGGGGCGGGTCAGGGTACAGATATAGCATCCAGAGAAGAATGAGACAAGGCGGCGGTGAGGGGAGAGCTGAGGGATAGGAAAATCAGCATTTCAATTACATGAAAGCAATTGTTTTTTATCTTGAGTGCAAGTTAATGAAACTAATTAGTCTTTGCAGCATGAACCCTCTGGCACGTCAGATAATCGCCAGAGGCTTAGATAGTGCCAGTCAATTTTTAGCTTACTGCAGTGGAGGGCAAAAACAAACAGGGCCTTATCGCTCCAGCAGGCATTACACCTGGGGTTTACATCAACTTCAAGACCTCTTTTCACCTTTCCAGGTTACTTACTGGCCGTTCACATGAGGCGTCCACAGCATAACATTTCTCTCAACCACAAGCCTTAGAGCCCTTAGAACAACCTCATTAGCATTTGATTGAAAACTCCACCAGGACATTTGAATATCTATCTGGAGTGGTATGTAGCAGTCCTTAGGAAGCCAAGGCCTCTATCTGCTTTACAAACGTCTATGCATTTGATGCATTGCTATGCCGCACGGGTAGACCAAGACCTGCACATTGCCACATCACGGTAAGTGTATTAAGAATTTCACTGAAAGCCTGAACTACCCGGGAGAGAAGACACCTGCAGTGGGCCTGTGTGTGTGTGTGTGACTCACACACGCCTATGAAGACAGTGAATTAGAATCAGACAAGGCTGAGGTGCTGTGAAGGAGACTGGAATTCACAGCACACACAAGGATAGGCAGGTTATGTTCACGCTTTATCTCTCAAATATGTCACTACCTTTCCACAGGTGCTATATAAAAAAAAGGTGCTTTACAATAAGAGCAAAGGGTAACATTTAATGAAACTGTGAACATGAAATATAAAAAAAGGAAATGATTTGAAAAATTATAAGAAATGAGAAAAATTTAGAAGACGTTTAAAGGAAGGCACTGAGTTTACATGTCAGTTTCACATTTTAGCTACAAGGGTCAACCCAGGTAGTAAAGAACCAGTTCCCTTTAATGCAGTGATCAGACGAATGAGGAGGTGGAAGAGGTGGCTGGTTGAAAGATGGCTTTCAAAGAGCAGCAAAATCTTACAATCACTTCTAAAACTCACAGGTAACCAGTGAAGGGTAGCAAGCGTTGGCGTGATGCGGTATTAAAGCCCAGCAGCAGCGTTTTGAATAGGTTTCAGTCATTGGATGTTTCAGCTGATGGTAGAATAAAGTGCAATACAATAATCAAGTCTGGAGGAGATAAAAAGCACATATGACCTTTTTCAAGCTGCAGGTGAAAGGAATGACCTGGTTTCACTTAAATGTCTCAGTTTTTTTTTTCTTTTTAAATTGGTGATTTGATATCTTACCACAACTGTGTTTGGATGCTGAGAATAATACTTGCTGTATTCACAGAGGGAAGGTTGTAATAAGATAGATATAGACTGCACACAAGGCCAAAGTGCTCCTGTTTTGCCAGGACAGACGCAGAAATCTAAAGATGAGCTTCAGGGTCTCCATTGATGGTGTTTGGTCATGTAAGAGGCCATGAGAACAACACAAAAAGGTCCCCTCATGTCAGTATGAGACGTGGGAGCTGTCCATGGTGCTGAACTCAAGCTGCAACATTTAATAGCACTTGGTCCTGAAACTGCGCATATTATGCCCAAAAGCCCCCTCATTTGCAACAGAAAAATAGGAAATGAAATAACAGTCCTTTTCTGTGACATCTAACATGAACTTAAGTTTATGACATATTCATAAAACAGCCTTCTAACAGCTGCATGGGAGATTTATGAATAATTAATCCCCTTTGTTGTAACCTAAGTTCATCTGGATTGTTACCCGTGTGTTTCTATGTGAATGTTTAAGAATGTTAAATACGCTTCTGGCAAATATTTTATGCATTCAGTTTCATTTTAAAATTGATGCTTGCACAGAACTTGTCCAGAGCTAAAAACAGGTAAAAAAAAAAAAAAGGCACTGAGTGATCCAAGGAGGTTTAGAATTGAACTGAAAAGGTCAGAACTTTGTGCAGTTACAGCGATAGATTGCTCACACATTGATCTGACAAAGCATCACCTTGTGTTTCTTGTTTTAATACCGGTTATTGATTGACTGACCTTCATCTATATAAATGGATACTAGCCTCAATGTGGCCAGCATGGATTATTTCCACTTATATGTGTTTGTCAAAGCTCTTAGAGGCCTCGGCTTGTCAATCAATAGTCAGAACCGCATGAGGATCTTTCGATCGTCACAAAGTAATGAAAAACAGTATTAGGTGCATTGGCTTCAGTCATATTGTGGAGCACATGAGGAAAACATGCGTTTTGCTAAGCTATTTATATAATTAGCCATCATTTCAATAAAGATTTGGGCAGTAGTCAAAATATCCAAATATTTCATTATTAGCAATTTCCTTACTCGCTAAACAGTGTGTGACTGGAATTATCTGAAAATCTTTCAGCTGTTCATAAGAAATTAAAGAAATGTAAATCTCTCAGTATTTGGGGTTGGTTTGTGGCATAGAGTGTAATTGCTTAAGATACCTTGCCTTGACTGGACATATTTATGGGAGCTTAACTACAGCCAGTAAAAAGAGAGCACTTATTGAGGAGAACTACAGAAAAACTTACAGGGTAAAGTTAGTGAAGATATTTGGCTCTGGTACCCAGTACATGGGAACCCAGAATCTAGAGGGAGATAGAAGTTTGATGGTGAAGTACAGAAGCTCCAACTAGGTCAGAACTATTCCTGGTCTCCCACCATATGCTAAAAGGTGCCCCAGTATACTGGCGGTTGTGAGTGGAAGAATATCAATGTAGCTGCAAATTCATCAGCTGGCACTTTGGGTATACAAACCTCGGGGTGTTTACTGCAGCAAAGCCAGTTGTCCAGCAGCTGGTCAGCCATCCAGCTCTTTAATACGGGGCCTGGCCAAAACCCAGTCCCACAAAAAAAAAAGAAGAAGATAACCAGAGTGCATATACCAGCGGCTTGCTGATTTATCTATTTTCTGAAGCTGCTATTTAACAACAAAGTGCCAGCTGACTCAGAGCTGATTCCAGATCAGAACATCAGGGTGGAAGCGTCAGAAACGTGTACCAAAATCTCTGAAATCTGAAAACGATTACGATTTCCTCTCCAGACTCGATTCATGTTTAAACTTGACATTAACCTAAAACCACTGCTGCAGCTCCATCTGTCCGAGACCGAGTCAGCTTTGAAACGTGCACGCGCACACACAAAAGGATTGGATCAGATGAGATCGGATGACTCTATAAATGGTATTCTGGAGCCTAGGGCCGCAATGAGAACCACAACCAGGTTGATACAGAAGGCATGCAGAGGCGGCTCATGCATTTTTAGTTTTTGAATACCAGGCAGCAACTTTGTACAACATTATGCAACTGCGTAGGTACATCTCATGAATACTTTCTGGTTTTCTACCATTGGTTATTTCAGAGAGCTGAAACACACACAGTGAATGTAATGTACTGCATGTCGCTTCTGAAGGAAATTAAAAGTTTCTCATTTTGGGCATGCTTTTTCACTTACTTGCTGAAACAGTTTAGTCAGTTTTCTATCTATATATTTTTTAAACAGATTTAAAAAAAACATGTAAATTAGGGAGCTTTAGCGGTGGAGGTGGGTGGATCTTGCTGCCTTTAGTCGGACTAGCTATTCCCCTCTGTTTCCAATCTTTGAGTTTAACTTAGTTAGCTGGCTGTTAGCTGGAGATTCCCATTTACTATGCAGACATGAGATGTGGTCTCTTCTTTTCTGACTATGGTATTTCCCATAATGTCAAATGTTTCTTTTTTTAACATTAACTTAAAAACAGCAACATAGACTTTTGTGTCCATCTGGTATCACTAGTGACACAGTGAACACAACACTGGCTAATTACCCATGTACAGCGCTTCCCTCACAACTGCCATGTGACAGAAGAGCATGCCATCATCTCAGAAACTATGCATCCCCATCAACTTCTTGTTTTTTCCTCTCTGTATCTCCAAGATGTGTCCAGGCTCTTTAATTAAGTCTGCAGTGTCAGGAGGGGATGTCCATATTACTCCTCTGACATTTCAGCTCCACTGATATGGAAACCAGAAGTGCACAGATTCCATTAAGTGTGCAGGGTGCGTGGCGGCGGAACACGGGGCACCCGCGGGATTCCTAAAGTGGCATTTCCTCGGCCTGTCATATCCTCTCTGCGAGTAATGAAATCAGTTTGGCTCCTTCACTCCTAGCTCAGCACTGTCTGATACAAGAAGAGTTTTGGCAGAAAAAAAGGGGGAGGAAATAATGTGCGGCAGGGACAGTGATGAGTACAAAAAAAGGTAAAAAACTTTGATTTATGTTGCTGTTTTTGTATCAAACACTTCTCCCTGCAGTGATAGAGACTAAGATTAGATGGAAGATAGCGCAATTGCTTAATTAATGAGGTGTTTCCACCGAAGAAATCTATCGGTATCGCACTTAGTCTTGTTTATTTCCATATGAGAATTATATTCAAAGAACCACTTCTTACCAGACTCCTACAAAGTGCAGCACACCTGACTGAGCTCTCCATCATTCCTCTTTCCAGTCCAACTGCCTCATTAGAGAAATGCTCTCCTCACGGCTTCCATTAAAGGATAACATCGCCTGATTTCAGCTCAATTTAGAAATCATTAGGTCCTCACTGCTAGGGTTTTAATATTTCCGGTGGAGGATCTCTCAGAAGCACTAAAATGCCTAAAACATGCACAGTTGATGTTTCTGAGTAGGGAAAGTCTGATACTTCATAGTAACAAATCCGAGCCCACGGAGACCTGCTTAAGGTTTCTCAAAGGAGCCGTGTCGTCGCGTGTAAAGTCCCGACCAATAAATGAACTCTAACTCTAACTCTGGCTGTGTCAGCCAAGCTGTCAGAGGAGCAGCTGGATTCTCTCTGAGCCGAATCTCTTGAAGACAATTGAACACTTTGTGTGCTGCCTCACCGGAATGAAGCTTGAAGTGGGATTATCTGGTTATCTGCTTATGCTCTTGATATCTGCTATGACTGCCTCTGCAGCATAAAAAAAAAGAAATCAGAAGAATCAGAATCACAGAAAAATGCAGATGAAAGATTTTTGAGTTGTCACTAAACCAAAGGCTAAAGAGCGGGTGCTTGGGGGTGCATAAAGATTGATTCATTCAGTACCTCACACGGAAACAAAACAGCTGGTGCTAACAGCTCAAAGGCAAAACATTATCTTCACTCTTCAAGGCCACACATCCATGTCATCATGTAGTAGCAAAAGTAACAAAGGCCTAAATGTATTCCAAGTGTAAATAAGAGGATTTTTTCCACCCGCAGCTTCAATTTGCTACATGGTTTTACATCTTCGGAGGGTTTCTATGGCTTTTCCATGTGAAGCCCTTGCATGACGGGTCAATAAAGAGGGCGGCTTCGTGAACCTGCTGCTTAGTGTAACGTTCTCTCCGAGGTAAGCATAAATCTATCACTCTGTCCTGTTTTTACATGGAAACGCTCCGGCTAGGTTAAAAAATGGGCTGCCGGCTCAGCGTCCTAAATTTCAGGGGGCCTTGACAGGTTGATGCCATATTTACTGTGTGAAATATAATGCAATGAGATGTGGCTATTAGAATGGCTGTAGCTCTTTTTGATCAGAGCCCTCTGCAGCACAGAGCTGTCAGCGGAGCTCCACAAGTTTTTTATTGGGTCGGAGATGCACAGCTCATCAGGGAGCTGGGGTAACAGATAGATGGATCCTATGGGGTTAGTGTACGCGAGTCCAACACAGACAAGCTCAATGGGTCTGGATGTTTCTGCAGCGTTGCTTTACTTGCTGTGTAACAGCCCTTTACGGTGTGAAAATGGTGATGAACACACACTAAACTCTTTCTCTCTGTCAGGTGTCTTTCATTTGTCTAAATAAACCCTATATAGAAATACTTTTGCATTTTTTTTTGTTCTGTTTTGCGGATTGAACCTTCCAATACAGCAAACTGTTTTTTTCTTACGATAATAAGGTTCTGCTGAATGAGGACTCCTGCAAAAAAATGTGACACTTTAATTTGTTTTAATGTGAGAAAAGCAATCAATTAATTGCTGTACAAAGTAAGACAAGCAATAATAATTCAGCATCATAATTTAGCATTTAACCATTCAGTCAAATAAAAGACTTTCCACTGACATGTTTAAATGTCAATACAGTCCCAAAGGTTTTACTAAAATTAAACTACATTTGAAAACACATTTTTCCATTGATTTCTTTTGTTGCTTTGTATCATTATTTTACATTCTTTCTCTCTTTATTGCTGCTGCTCTGTTTGTTCATAATCAGCTCCCAAATCCAGCTCCTTTGCTTAAAGTTGCCAGAGCTGTCGCTGTTTCAGTATGAATGTCTACTGACGTACAACAAGTCACAAGCAAAGCAGACACAAACCAGGTAAGAGCACGGTAGCAATATTTAACAGCTAGCAGCACATATTCAGATTCAGATTTTTACATATTAAAAACTGTGGCTGTCTGTTGTACGATCTCAAAACAACAGATTTTGCACAACTTTATGATCTTCTGAGGTCATTTTACTTTAGTCCCAGAGCTGAGAGGTGACACAGAAAAGTGATTGGTGCTCTGGAGACATAACCCCAGATTTAATTTCAGGCCAGCGATGAATATAAATAAGAATAACCTACAACAACTTATCATATCTTGTCAAAAAACATATTTAAGATAAAGAAATAATAGAAATTATAAAGTCAAGATGTGCTGTATATACACGTACTGTATTTTCATGCAGGTCACCGCATGACAGACAACAGCAGAAGAACCTGCCATCTCTTTGGGGATATTAGCGGGAGAGGAATAAGAACATAGGCTGAACCAAATAACAATGAAATAACCAGAGAGTTCTCCAGCCCAGATCCAGCTCCATTGTGCCAGCTGACATTGACAGAGGCCCCGAGCCTTCCTATACGAGAAGCTTCTAATATCTCGCAGCCTGCTGATGACTGTGCCCTTTCTTCCCCTTTTCCCCATTGTGTCCAATCCACAGATTCGATTTACAGGCCTTTAAAAATGATTCAAACTTTTATTGCACTGCTCACTGAACAGAACACCACTGAAATGAAATATAGGAGGAACAAGGCAGACATATTTTATTTGAAAGTTTTACTCACTTCTAATGTCACAGATGGTACACACTGTGGGGTCAGACTTTCATTGTTTTAGCTTTTACGCGACATTTTATGGCGGCTGTTAAAATGCATTTTACCATTTTTTAAGGGGGAAAGTCCGACTTTTTAAGGACGCTGACATATAGATGGTTGTGAAAAGTTTTGAGTGAAGAACAATGTTTTGATCATTTGTTCTCTCCTCCTCACCGCCTCCTCTCTTGGGGATCATTGGATGAAAAACACAAGGCCACAGCAGTCACTTTAACCTTACAGAGATGAATTTGTATCAAGATGCCAATAACGCACAGTTATGAGGCATTAATTTACCGTACTGGATGCGAGGGAAGCGGAGGAAAATGGTTTGAAAGTTACCCATAATGACATGCTACATTATGTATGAGTAATATAATTATACGGACCTCATGTTGTGTAAATGTACAGGAATTATTCTGGGAGCGGCAGACGATATCCGGCCTTGCCCAGGGGCGCTGCATTATATATACACTAAAGTGAGGTGTGAATGTAAGTGGAGAGAGAGGGGCGCGTTGTTGAACTGAGCGGTAAACGCATCTTATTGCCTCTCATCGTCGCGTTGCAGTGAACACATTGATTCTCGCAAATGTAGAGGAGGAGCGGCTAAATCACACTTGGGAAATCATCTTTGACCTGGAGTGCCACCAGTGGATCTCTACGCGTGAAATGGGCAGGGGGAATGAATGTTAAGGGAAGAGGACAGCCTTGAGAGGATTGTCAGCATGGATTTCCTGGATTAGTGTTTGGGGGCGGTGGTGCGGAGTGACTGAAGCTGTGTTTGTGGCTACGGGAAGTTAATTAATTAGAAACACTTGTAACGCACCCTGCTCTGTCTCATAATGCCGACGCTTATGCAGCGTACTGAAAGGGGGGAGGTTATCTGAGTGGACCAGGCCCAGAAACTCATTTCATTAGGTCAGCATTCTCAATGCCTCTGTATCGTTTCTCCGCATCTCTGTTACTGTTATCATCTGCCTCTTCTGAATGTGCCGGACCATGTTTCTTAACAGTCTCCAACCTCCGCCACTTAAGATTCATGCCATTAAAGTCCAGAGCAGTCAATTTACCAGCATGCTTTAATAGATGAGTCAGGAGGCAGGACTTAGCGGGAGATTGGAGCTGATTACGCCCTTGTTCTGTTCATTTGCACAGACCCCAGTTAATTGACTCCTGAGCAGCGATCCATTGGACACACACTTTCTGTTGCCAACCTCGTCCTGACCCCACTCACGGCAGGAAAGAAAAGAGCAGCGCTTGTTTAAACTAACAGTTTCTTTATTTTTTATTTTCTTTTGTCTGGGGTATACGTGCAGGTACTTGTTTGCACGTGTAAAAAAACAGAGATAGGGAGATAGAGAGACGTATTTATCTGTTGCAGGGATAATGTGCAGGACGAGTAACAGGAAGATGAGATCAGCAGCAGAAAATTGAGAGGTAAGATTAATGTACATAGCAGATTGTGCTTAATATGGGTCTGCAATTGATTCATAGCCCTATAAAATGAGAAAGTATGCAATGAACATGTCTAATTCCCCAATAATATTTTATCTTAGCAGGCACTGCACAAGATGTAATGGACATGCAGATTAAATTGCACAACTATCGCACCATACCTGTGCTTATACTTAGTACGTAGTAGTTTGTAGTCCATTTTAGACCACATCAATGAAAAAAAAAGATACATTGTGGACTTTTTGTTGTAGCTCACTGACAAATAATGACTGAGAGGAAAGTGTAGTTACTAAGTCTCGTTCACTTTTTACTGAGAAACTGCGAAAATACATATTTATAAGCAGTATACAAGGTCCGCACGCATTTCTAGCAACTTTTATTCAGTTTCTGATGTATGAGGGAAAAATCCCCGTGCTCACAGTCTGACATGCATGTCTCCATGGTTACAAAATCCTGTAAGCTCTTGATCGCTTCTGAAGAGTTCAGGAGATCGCTTTCCTAAGACTTTGTGATCAGCAGATGGATTTAAGAGCAGTTTAACTTTTGAATTGAAACACTTTGCTGATTCAGTTCAAAGATTCGTGGTGGCCGTGGTTTGTTCACTTTCCTTCCCGAGCTTAGCAGTTGCATCACCACTGAAGTGCTCCTCAGTACCTACATCAGTAAGTGAACACATCACATTTCACATGGCCCCGCGTTCAGCGCTGATTCAGACTGACTTTGGTTTACTACTACGTTCAGTACTTGTCCAAGCTTGCCATGCAAACAATCTATATGAGGTGAAAAGGTCAGCAGCCCATTGTTTACATCTCACTTGAGACTGGCCATTGCAGACTTTTCACAAGGAGGTATGTGGAGTACATCACAGCTGGGCTCTTGGTCACTGATGAGGTTCACTCCACTGCTAAAAGCTTCTGATTCAATAGTGATTTATTACAGCCAATTTGATATAAAAACGTGTTGTTCTTAAAATTTGTTCACCTCTGGCCTCCTCTACAATTTTATGAACTGTACTAAATGAGTAAACACATCGGAGACTATTGTTACAGGTTGGCTTTGAAAGCAATCAGTGTGTGAAACAAATGCACTCATATTTGCTCTCCTGGTGTCAAATATAATACTATAATCCAACATAACTACACTGTGCCCCCTTGTAAAAATAGCTATTTCTAAATTCATTACAAAACAGTGCAATGTTCCGACCCCGGGCTGACTCTTTAAGAAACATGTGAAAACATCTTTTGTAAGGGTGGTTTTCCTCCACACCCACAAATGACGTCTTGTCAAACCGCAGCTGGTAGGAAATTCTCGCTGACTGCTGCTCCGCCACGTTCTGTCGTTTTCACTCTCGCGCTCAGTCTCAAAGCATATCAAACAACGCTGACAGCGTTGTGCAGGGTATCTGGGATTTCAGAGACTGAGCGGCTCCTCCCTTAAATTTCTGCCAGGGGTCAAAGGTGACAGATGAGTTTGTGACAGGTGAGGCAGGCACTTGTCAGCAGCTGCGGCGCGAAAGCAGAAGTAACCATGGCAATCCAGCATCTGGCCCGGCTCTGGAAGCTTGAACACACACTGTTCCTGCTCTATCATTATTCTGCTATTAATATGCCAGCTGGAGAAAGTGCCACAGAAGAGACTGCAAAACAACCAAAACAATAACACATCTTGCAGAGTGATACTGAATGATGCTGGAATCAATGTAGTTGTGCTGAGTCCAAACATTTTCCACCACTTTTTAACAAGACGCATATATCTGGATCCAGCGCCGTCGCTTAGTGACTCACAATTTTGGAAGCAGGAGCATTGGATTTCACTCATAAATGTTTTAAAATCCAGCAATATTTATGATCATCCACTTTTATGGCTAATCTATAGTAGAACCATTAGGCATGCATTAGTGAGTGAAGTATATTTGACCTAATCCTGGTCCTCATTGAGAAGTCAATAGCCTGCATTAAGCCTGCCTAAATAAAAACTATGGCCTGGCAGTGTTTTTTCACCAGCCACTTGAGTACCACTTTCAAGACCCTCTCCCTCCACCTCCTGCTAATTGGGACATTCATAACTCGAACATGATCCCTCTGTGACTATTTTAAACCTCAGGGACACAAAGGAAGAGGTAGAAGAAGGGGTGGGGGGGTGTACGAGAGACAGACTCAAAGGGAGCGAGAGAGACAAAGAGAGGTAAAAAGAGACAGTCACATTAGGAACAGATATATTGCTGCATGTACAGTAAAAGGAAAAGTGACTGTGCCTCTACAGTCAGTCCACCCCACAGTTAGTGTCCACCTGAGTACCTCTCCTTCAAATGACCTTTATGGTTATAGACTTTAAATAGTATTTGAGCTACTGTTTGATTCTTGAAATGCCCCGAATGGCCTTATCAAATTTGTGTTTTGATAATTACATCAAAGCAAGGAGCAAATGTATAAAAAACTGGATTAGTGGCGCCATGGCAGCTTCTATGAAAACAGCCTAATAGGCAATTTGGCATCCAACTGAGTTTGCTTCTGAGGTACAAGCTAAAATATGAACACAACTGTTTTCAAATGCCACAGTGTTCCTTTATTTGCTCCCCTCTTAGGAGTCAGGCAGAACCGCTGAACGTAACAAAAGGCCGATCCGAGCGTTCGCAAACAAAGGATGTAATCTTCTCGACTAACTCCTCATTTTCACTCTCGAGAGGAAGGAGAAGTCTGTCGGCGTGGTTCCACCTTCTCCGCTTTGACAGCTGGCTGCTACAAACCAAGGCTGCCGCAATATTGTAGCTCTGGGCGAATGTGCTGTGTTTATGAGATAAATGGCGACATGCGGAAGACTCTCCACAACACTCCACCTCCTTTGTCACCTAGTCAAACTCGCAGGCTGCTCTGGATCAGCTGTCTGGCTGAGGTGAATGGAGACGTGAGGGGTGGGACTGCTGTCAG
>JBAJHX010000096.1:20990073-21014737 GCA_037176925.1 Amniataba percoides
TTTTGCCCAGAGCTTTTAAATGGTTTCTCCCAGTGCTTTTAAGTGGCTTGAGATGTTACATGTCTACAATTTGAATCCAATTTATAGACATATTGACCCATGAAAATCACATGCAAATGGGATCAGTCGTGCCCAGGTTAAGTGAGCGATCTTGGCAGAACTTTACGGCTCACAAATAGCAAATGGATGGCCGGACGAGGCCCATTCAAGTCTCTCTCTCTCTCTCTCTCTCTCTCTCTCTCTCTCTCTCTCTCTCTCTCTCTCTCTCTCTCTCTTCTTCCTCAATAACTCAGCCATGGCATGAATATAAATGGAGACTGGTGAAGAGCAGGGACCGGGTGCCGGTGAATGGCTTTCTGCTCGGCCTCCGACAGCACCGCACCCCTAATGGGTTCAGCCTGACTGGATTCAATCATGTCCCCTGATACCCTCTGAAGAGGATGCAAATTGTCAATCAGACCTGTCTCCCTTCCTCTCATGTTTTCTCATCTTTTGCTGCTGTCTTCAGCTCGTTCCCCGTGATCATCTTGCCATCATTCACCTTGCTCTTACTCCCCATTTTTCGTTTTACGGCCTTTTACAGATTAGCCCCACCTCCTGCTTTAATGTTCGGCCTGCTTCGATCTCCCCCCAAAGATACTGACATGAATTTCATCTAGGCTGAGTGAAATAATGAGTGTAGAGAAGGTCAGGTACATGCAAAATTCAAGGAAAATATTGCTAGACTAGGATGCATTTGGAGTGTTTTTGCTGCATCTAAGCGTCTGTGGCATTTTAAATAAAAAGTACCCCTTCTCTCTAATAATGGGGAGATAAACAAGAGATTTTACATGAGCATTTTTATTATTTCCATTTCCAAGAGAGGAGTAACGGGTCCATTGACTCAATAAACACTGGACAGCCCAGTAAAAATGAAAGAGGATAATTATGTTTTTGTTTAATCCAACCATTTTAGGCAAACAGCAGCAGCTAGGAGGAGATGACACATTTTGATTTGCAAAGGTTAATGTATTTATTGGTTTGCCTCATAATGCAATCATATTTCATTAGCTTCATGTAAAAGCAATCAGACTGTGAACGCTCTTGCTTGGGGGCAGGCACAATGAGGAGAAAATTAAACATATTTCCACTCGGGATGACAACTTAATCCACCCTGTGGGCTACAGTGGCTCCCAGCTTCCCTTCAAAATAGAGGGACTTCTTTATGAGTTGCATCAGTTTGTGCTGCACAAGACACAACACACGAGGAATAATCATGCCGGAGTGTACCTGTGTCATGATGGGCTAAAATGAATTACATGCATTGAAACATGGTTTGATTCCAGCTTGGAACAACAAGTCATTACACCTAAAGAATCAAATAGGCAATTTCTTGCTGCCCTTCAAAACAACTCAAATGTGAGTTTTCGGACCCCGCATGTTTAATTTTAGGATAGATTTAGGTTGTTAGGTTGTTGTTGATATGGTTGTTGGTCATAATCCAGGTTAAACAGTCATGGGTGGAAAGCTAATTATGGTTAGTTATGGATGGCTGAAAGAAACCAACATTTACTGTCGGTCGGTGGCACAGTCAAACGCTGTGTTATCCCACCATGCATGTGTCCAAACTGCCTCCCTACAGGTGCGTTAGGGTAAAAAGCAAAGGAGATCTCAGATGCGATCGCACTCAAGTCAAGGGAAAGAGACGAGTGGGTGGGAACATATGCAAATTCGCTCTAGGCAGCGCAAATTGAGGCAAAACATGTACGTGCCAGTTGAAAATGTTTCAACTTGGGAATGAGGAATTTGTGATTATCTTGAGGCTTTCTGGCTCGACTTCATTAAAAAACAGATGAGAGGAAAACTAGAAAGACTAAAGAAGAAAAAATAACAGAACTAAAGTAGGTTCTGACAGCAGCAGTAGGACAGTTGGCACACAAACAATATGTAATAAGCTCCACAAATTGTTGAGAAGTCGAATTGGAAAGCGAAAATCAACTTTGTGGTGCTGAAAAAAATGTCACGCTTCTGTAGCCTCTGACCACAACAGGTTGCTTGTCAGGAAGAAATGTCTTAAGTGATCACATTGCCCAGTGGTGATGTTTTCCCGGGGTAATTACAATGATAAACACATTTCCACACTGGGTGACATCTAAATTAGCCTGCGTGTTACAGGTGCCACCAAATTACTTCCAAATACAAAGTTCTTTAAAAGTCCTAAAGTTTCTGCCAAATATGTCCACAAAAGACGGAAACATTACTTTTTGTCACCTTGGCATGCTCTGGTAGCTTAATGGTGTGCTCAGACTAAAAACAAAGTAATTTTCCCTTCATGACACACGCATGACTGTGACCACTGGAGTGACTGTCCCTTGTAGACGGCTGTACACACAGTGTTGCTGTACCTGGTGTGAGCCTTTGGAAAGCAACAAAATGTGATCTCAGTACATGTGCCGTTGTTGTCAGCACACCAACATGTCCTCCTGCTTGACTCCCCATGTTTATGCATATAAACATGAAATTCAACATTCATCGTGACCCTCAGTGAAACAATATCTTCCATTTATGGAGCTGGTTGACAGTCAGGAGAATCTCAATGCTGACAATGTGATTTTTTTTCACTCAAGCTGATACATTTCAGTTTGTGTGGATACAAAATCATGTCTTCAGAAACGATACAAAAATCACACTTGGTCTGTGCAAGCCATAAAACATAGAAACTGACCAAAGAGTTTGTGTGAGTTTTTATCCATTATTTCTACTGTCATCCAAAAATCTGACAAAAACAAAGAAAAAAAAAAACAATGACCATGATTGCCATCCAGGTTACTGATAATTTGACAGACTTTTGTTCATGGCTAATAGGCTTCAGGCTGATGGAGGGTAAAAGGTTTCTACCATTTCACATTTCTCCGTCTGTCAGAAACACTCATCTGCCTTTCTCCCACCATGTGAAGCAAAGTCGAAACAGAACAAGATGGTGCTGACATGACTGATGACAGGAGTGATGCACTGCAATTACCTGTGATGAACTGCAAGACTCTTCAGATACTCTGTAAATAATTGATTTTAAAAGGAAACATCAGATGTCGACATTCCAAAACTACAAGCATCAGTGTCAGTAGGTGATGTATGGAAACCCAGTTAAGAGCCCATTTCCCTCCAATTCCACCAGGAGAGGAGAGGCCTCAGTAAATAACCAACACATCGCCAGAGGGGGGAAAAGAGAACGAGCAGAGCAGAGAGGAGAGGAGAAAATCCCATGTACTCTCACCACCTTTCTTTCTCTCTCTGCTTCCTGCATGTGCTACTTCATGCATTCATTTACTCCCCCCCCTCCAGACCGTCTCTCCTCTGTATGTCTCAATCTCCTTTGCTTTCTTGCCCTCTCAATCCTGCTTCTCTCATTTCTGTGTTGCCTAGCGGACGATTGCTGAAAGGAAGGTGGAATTGGATGCCTCCCTCGCACTGCCTTCCTTTGAGACTTGTGGGAGATTTTGTTTTGTTGGAGAGAGTTGTTACAGCTCGCTGGCTCATCATCATCCGAAGCATCGGCGTCAGCTCGGGCTCTTCAGAGTCTGATGCATTCTGGACAGCGAACATGCTTCCGCCACAGCATTCAGTACATACACACGCAATGTAACGCGTGATGATTCAGCTTTGACAGACTATAGCGGCTTGTCATTGGTCTTTGTCGTTCTTGGGCTGACTGAAGGATGAGGAAAACATTCTGCCACCGCGTTCTCCTATGCGGGCAGGACTCAGGTCCTAGATTAAATTGTAGTCGTTGTTATCTTGATTTGATGAGTCACTCTAACAAATGTGTGCTCTATAATGTTGCCTTCAAGTATGGCTGAGTCATCCCTAGTACCTCTCAGAGAGTTGGAAGTCCCTGTCCAATCCCAATAAATCGTATTGGAAAATGCAATCCTTTGTGGGTGGAACCCCGAGTGTTTGGCATTCAGCAGAGAATTTTTCCTCGGGGCTTCACCGCCACTTTTGACAGATCATAATTGTCAGCAGAGGGAAAATGTTGAACACCCTTGTCTCATGGCTGATGAAAAAGGTCACTTCGGTTCCTCCATATTACACTGACCTGCTGAGTCACCGGCACATTTGGTGGCAGCGGCTGCAGCGGCGGCAGCTGACAACTCAGTTGTCCGTAGCCACCCTCCTTTTACCTTCCCCATCTCTCCACAGCAAAGCAACAGAGGGTTTAATCCTTTCCCACAGGTTGAAACCATCTCCTCTCTTATCTCCCTCTCTTGCTGCTTCTCTTTGAGTGATGGACAGGCGGCTTGAGCCGTTATGGAAGGCAGCCAGACAGGTCAAAGGTGACTTAGCAGAATAATCCCTTTATGAAACCCTCCTCCCCCACTGAAGTAAAGCTGGCATAAGGAAGGTCAGTGTGTAGGCTCTGTCCCTCCTCAGCATCAGCAAAAGATTGTACTGCTCTATTCACTCTCTTACCTTGAGAAGCACACAGCTGGCTTATCGCCCTGGAATTGGCTGTGCAGCATGAATGCAACAGAAGAGAGAAGCCAGATGAATGTTTGAATGGGGCTCGAGTGTGAATGCCTTACCTGTTTCACTCCATCTGCTGCCAGCTTCTCTCTATCCTCTATCTCTTGTTTCTCTCTCACACACTTTTATCCCAATCTATTCTTCCGCACATTCTCTCAACTCTGTGTGCAGGGAATTGAATCCGTCTCCTCTCTGTGATCTGTGTGTTTTTAAGATGACTCGAGAGAGGAGGGAGCCTTGCTGAGAGGGACCGTGACCTGTTGTACGGGTGAACTCGGGATCAAACCTGTTCTGCCGCAACACTGTGTCTAGATGAATAAGGGGGGAAATCAATTGCAATTCCAATGACTCTGAAGATTAAGTGACCTAATGTCCGATTTAGTTTCATTTCTATATTTCTAAATGCAGACCCTGAACAAAATCGCAAATCGCAGAAGACATGCTAACAAATAATGTTTCTTCAAGGCATCATCAATATTATTATACTAAAAGTGGAATAGCCGACAATATGTAACGTGAAAGGGTCATTTAATTGCAGAGAGAATTTTTACACAACTCTACAACTTCCCTCCACCCAACCGTGCATTTGAACACCTTTGGGCTCATTGTTTTGGATATAGGACTTGCAACTTTACTGTTTTGCCTCGCTCTGCAGCTGTCAGAAACCGTTTTTCCAGCAACTGATATCTACTTACAGCAAAAAAATATCCGGCCCTGCTAAAAATGGAAGTCAATGGTAGAGACTAAACATTGAAGAGTATTTACCAGCTAAAAAGCCAGATACAATGGTAGAAAATGATCAATGTGTATTGCTCATTGTAAACTAAAAAACACTTTCTGTTGTTAATCATGTGACAATGCTTAGAAAGCTTGAGTTCATTAACAAATAAAAAAGAAATAAGTTTATAGTTTGTGGTGAAAATAAGTTAGTGAAAGTTGAAAATAAGAGAGCTTGGAAGCAAAATATAAGACATAAAAATGTGCTGCGCTTTGTTGAGCGGTGCACAAATACTGTCAAATGTAGTCATGTGTCTCTTTTTTAACTCCTTTTTGGTAAAATACATTTAGTTTTCACAACTTTTTACTGCAACTTTGTCGCTTTGGTTCTCTCTCGCCACTCTCATTAGTGACATTTCCAGCACAGCAGCCAACTGTTTCCTGTGGAAAGGTTCAGACAAACCCACTGTACACTACCTGCCCAGTATCAAACATCAGGCAGACAGAGTTTGTGACTAGCTGGCAAGCACAGCGGAGAGTTTAGCTGCTAAAGAACAGATCTTTCCCTCACAAGTTGTTGGAGACAAACACACAGCTAAATGGAGAGTCTTCAAATAAATGTTAATGCTAATCCATATCTGCTAGATGTGTAACTAGGCCACTGCTGTACTAACATGCCAGCTATATGAGGTGTTGACGTGTTGATGTCTTGTTTACAGTTTGTTGCTAAGCTCCCCATGTGGACAAAAAAAAAAAAAGAAAATCAATCAACACATGTTTAAGAATCATCACTCATAGCTGGATGTGAAAATAAAGTGAAATGCATTTTGTCGCTGGTAAATTATTATAGATGTTTAAGAGATGCAGATTCTCCCACAAAGGCTCACAAGACTTGTTTTTTGGTTTGCTAAAGTTATAGTTTTGGAATTGGATTCAGATGCATATGGTAGCTCTAAATTTCAGTTTGTCACCACACAGATCCAATCTGTATTTCCAAGAAGTCAAATAAATCACTCATTCGCTCTCGTGCAGAGCATCACTAAGAACTGTTGACAGCTGTCATTCTGATGAGGCCTTTAGCAATTATATATCTGCTGCTTTTCCAATCTGACAAGTGAAAAGCAGTAGGTGCAGTTTTTTTGTCAGCTTTTTCTCATCAGCATCACTCTCTTTATCATGCTTTTTCTTTCTCCCAGCGAGTCCCCTGTCTCATCAGTTTAATAGTGGTGTATTGAGCAAAGCATTTCCACAGGTGGTCTCCTCGGGCCAGAACCCAACCCCACTGTCCCTGGTCCAATTACAGCCAGAAGGAGAGGACATTTTTATTGGTCTGTGAGGGGACATTTCCATGGCTGCCATCGTCTCCAGGAGTAGAGTCGTCTAGCGCTCAATTACTCCTCCATCCTGAACTGGCGAGGGAAAGAAAACCTCCCCTGCTGAGACCTGGTAGGTCCCAACGTATTACCAGCGCAGAATTTCTGACCTACTTCAAACACAAAAAGCGCACAACTTATTTTCACTGCTACCTACAGTATATGATTGAATATCTGGTGAGAAATATTCCCTTGGAGTTTGGGTAGAGAGGCACCGGCACTTAGTAGACTTTTTAATAACATAGTTTTCTACACAACACATAAAAAAGGTAAAGCAATTTGAATAATTTGATGCCATAAGTGATAAATTATCTCAGATAGACACATTTATAAACAGGTGAAATCCAATTTAATAGCAATAATGACTGTGATTTGTCTAGCACCTTAAAAAAGGATATCCTAATAGCATTGCTTTATATTCAAACAGACAACAAAAGTGAATCTACGTGAAAGTCGATTTTTTTATGCAGATGATTTGATTTTATTTCCTGTCTGCAGTGCTGTTTTTCAACTGTATTTAATATGTATGGAAAAACTGGTACTCACTGTACTTCAATATAGTTCCAAAAATCTAATCATCCAAAACTACAGATGTATTGGGGAAACATTTTAAGACATGTTCGTTAAATGGCATAAAGACAATGTCAAATCAAACTGCTGACTGCAACATTTGTCCAAGTATTCTCATTTCATGTAAAAGCTTGGCTTCCTAGATACTGCTCTGTATGAAAAGAGCAATATGACTGACATTTGCTGATTTCTTTGCCAAGATTTATATTGCTAGTCATATGTTCATCAGCATAAACATGCCCACATGCCAGTAATAAGAAACCTCATACATATTCATAGAAACGTGTGTGCAGATAGTGTAGGAGTGTATTTGTACATTTTAAAACAGGTCACAAGGCTTTAGATTTTCATGTTATACATTATATTTTTATTCATGACGGTGTGTATGATAGCTTTTTCTGATGTTTGAAATTGTGCATCTGCTTTCCATGCATGATCTGGATGAAAGTTGATGAGGAAATGACGGATGTCTACCTAGATTACCTAGACGAGATGCAAAGTGTAATCCATGGTGCTGAATTTTGATAATCAAATTTGAGTTTGGATTAAACGGCAGAGTAGCAACATAAACATACAGAATTGTAGAGGGCCCACGTTAGAACCAAGAGGAACTCCACAATTCGATTGCTGAGTGTCAGTTGAGGATATAAGATGTCCTTTAGACGTGTAGGGAGTCAGCCACTTGAGGGTTGTGTCTGAGACAGTGAAAATGCTGTGATCAATCATAAAAACACAGCTCAAGTCAAGCTGACATAAAACAACACCCTGATTAGCATCACAAACACACATGCAGATGGTATGCAAAGAGCAATTAACAACAAAGTCACTCATCGTATGGCCAACCAGCAAGACTTGATAATATAATATCATATTACTATTTCCTTTGTGGAAAATAAATATAAACAATGGAGAATTAAAAGTAGTCCAGTCATAAACGAGTGCGTCAATGATTAACTGACTCTAATTTGCCCCTTGATAAATGTGCACACATAATTAAGGATAGCAAAAATCGTTTGGTTATGGCTATGAAATGAAAAAAGTGCTTTTGTGGAACCATGTGTATCACTTCCTTTTTGAGTTTTTTACAGACATACTACCATTCATTCTCACAGGATTTGCCGGCAGAAGAGCAAAGATGAAGGTAAAGCCTGAGCAGTTTATGTCTGGAGAACTGCATATCCGCTAACCTTGCCTTTTACATTTAAAACTCCACTGTTACAAATCTACAATATCCCCAGAGCCAGGTTCCCCCAGTAATGAACACCTGTGAGCAAAAGCAGGAAAAAAAAGTACGCTCTGATAAATGGGAAATAAATTATTTTTACAGATCAGGCTCCTTCATTTCATTAATCATCTTCTTCCCTTCACCATCCACCACTGAGCAAGAGTTGCCGCCGCATACTTCTTCCAAATGAATTTTCTCTCCCTGCCTTAATCTTTCCTTCTCTCTTGCTATTTTCTTTCTCTCCGTCTGTCTGTGCCTCCCTGTGTCACTCTACCTTTCTCTCTGATAGAATGTTTTATGGAGCGAGTGTCTACAGAGAGTAGGTTTACTAACACAACAACTCCCCTCATCAGATGAAGAAATGCTTGGTTTGCTCCAGTGAGAAATGTTGAGAAGTGTGTAGGAATAATAGTGGACAAGGACTCATTTTTTAAAGAGAAGCAGAAAGCTGCTGGAGAGGGGAGGGGAGGTTTAAAATGGTGTTTTGGTACTGCTAGCGGGTGCATATTGAGGCTTGTTGGCTGCACTGGAAGGAAGAATTTTATTAGCCAGAGGGAGAAACGGAAAGAAAGAGAATGACAGAATGAGAAAGAAGGACAGAGAGCGAGAGCGAGAGAGAGCGATATTGGCAAACGCTGTTGTTTAACAGGGCTGCCCAGATCCAAACACAGAGTTGGCCAGTGATTGGTCGGTTGTGGTTAGGTCTTGGCATGGGCTGCGGCGACAGCTGTTTGGAAATGATGGAAGCCCCTGAGAAGGGAGACGGGGGAAGAGCGGGACCACGACAACAATCCAGAGTTACTGTGAAATTGTGTTGTCCCAGTCCATTCTCCCAACACAGCTCAGACTGACGCAGAATGAAAAATAGGCGACTGCAACCAATCAACAAAAGGAAACAAATTAAGATACAAATGGGAGACTTGAGTTGGTACTGCACATTGCTGAAAGGAACATGTAGTAATTGGATGACTTCAATCTTAAGTTCTCCTCTGAGGCTTGTTTGTGGGCCTGTTTCATTTCACGCCTTCATCTCAGTCCAGTGGGACAGATCATAAAAACATTAAGCGCAGAAGACAAAATGAAATTCAAGCGTGCATGCTATTAATGCGCCGCACAAAAGGAAATATCAACAACTGTGCACAAATACAAATAAGCCTATTTATTGGTAATCAAGCCGTTTTGTGCAAATACGGCCTGACAGTGTAGGGACACTAATCAATGTGTTAATTACTCTGCAGTCCCAGCTTAATGTGAATCTGGTCACTTAACATGTGGTGTGCTTTACCCAGCAGAGATCCAGATGGCAGCTTCACTGTTCATAACTGCATTCCCATTAGATTATTACAGTACTACATGAATACAAAGGATGCAGCCCAAAGGCAGAAACGCATCCACACATGGCTTAAAGCACGTCCAGGAACAACTACCACACCTCTTGCCCAGTTATCAGCCGTAGGAGGGGGGGGCTCTGTTAACAGCTACTATTTTACCCACTCGAGCACTCACATCACACTTTGGGTAATCCAAGAGAGAGAATAATAAATTCCCCCTACGTCTCTCCCTCCATTTTCTTACACTGTTTTTCTACATTTACCACTCTCACACGCGCAGATTTAACTCTGTGGGGCTCTGCGCATCTGGCTGTCAAATCACACTAGGGCGTGTAAGGAACAAGCAGAGGTGAAAGCAGCAGCAGAGGTGGACCAGGATGCCCTGTAGCATGGCACAGGGACCAGCTATTGAAGGGCCCGTTAACCATCTCTAAAATTCCACCCATTCAATAACTGCGCAACAACGGCCAATCGGGAAGCTGATCATTTCGCGCCATGGATGCATCACATTCACGTGAATCACAGCACGCAGGGAAAACAGGGTGCAGCCACAGCTCCGAGATAGAAAGTTTATCCAGATATTCATCATCAAGTTCATCTGTCTGTACTCCCCCACAATACAGGCACCATGCTCGCTGTCTGCCAGCTTATTTAGCCCCTCAGCTGTGTATTGTTGTGAGTAGCATAGGGTTCATTTTCTGGGAAATGTCAGACTGTGAGTGAGTCAGCCATGGCAGGTGCGTGGGATTGGCATATACTGTAAATCTCTGGTTAACATTATAATGAGTTAAAGGGGAGCTCCTCCATATGGACGGAAAATGTGTTGGAGGAAAACATACTGCGCACAAACAAGGCTGGTTGCTTTCACCTGCTTGCATGGCGGCTCGAGCGCGGCGGATATGCGCACACGTGCGGACGCCCACACGACCGCGCGCACAAAAGACAGTGCGTGTCTTTCCTTTTCGGAGACAGCACATTCACTCTGTGAGCAGGTGACAGACGGATGCTTTCTCACAGGCTCTTTCAGGAAGATGCAGATGCAAGTTGGTTGGGGTGTTGGGGAAACATCCAAAAGGGCGCACGCCACAGACACTAATCCCCCGCTCAACGCCCGTAAAAACAGGTAGAGAGAGCTCAGCCAGCTCGTAATGGATAATGTGGTGATTGCAGAGCACTGATGAGGCACCCTGCCTTCTATTAAAAGTGCAGCGCTCGGAGCACATTTCACTCTCACCCTCGAACGCTGTAGGGCGATGACTAAAAGAGGAACATTCAGTCATCTTCCCTCCACACCCTCTCCAACTCGCACACACGTACGTGCGCACGCGGCTTCACTCAGACACATCCAGAGTGAGCTGAGGGCTACACTCGCATGTCTCCTGATGCTGTGGATGGGAGGTTAGGATGTAAAGAGGGGTGGGATGATAAAGCACGCTTCATTTGCTGATGAAGTCTTGATGCAGAAGTGGGCAGTCTTGCTTTAAGACATGTGATCTGACTCTCTCTCAGCTCTCTCTCTCTCTCTTTCCAGCTGGGCTACATTGTAATACACACACACACACGCGCACACTCACTCACACACTCGCTCTGCCTCTCTGACACAGACTCTCTACTTAGTGCGCTGGAGAGAGGACTGAGGCTCACACTATCAGTGCGGCTTCTCAATGGGGGGACGCAGCCAAGAGCAGACAGAGCAGTCATTCCACTGGAGCCTTCCGCTGCACGCGTGAGAAGGAGACGACAAGTGAGGCGGGTAAATTAGCTCCCTGTCATCACAACAGAGGAGTTCTACTGATGGAGAGAGGAGACACAGACTGAAGGAAGGAGAGGACCAGCAGATCTGCTCGTCTGTGGCTGATACAGCAGTGACATGATCAGCCTCCCCTCCCTCAGATCCTGGCCAGTTTGTGACTTGGACCCCTGGGCGCTTTGATTTTGGTGACTGTTTGTGCTACCAAGGATTTCCAAAGAAGAAGAAAAAAAAGGTACTGAGCAGCGGGGGTCCAGAGGAGAGAATATACTGAGGGAAAAGAAGAGCTTTTTTTTTTTCCAGCCCCCCCCTTTTGTTGGGTGTTCGGCTTTATCTGGCTCTGGAATTTCGGGCGGGAATCCCTGGCTTCAAAGTATGGATGGATTAAAGACAGAGGAGTGAGTCTGCTGGGCAGGCAGGCACAGATTCTGACTGAGCTCCTTTCCTCCTGAACACGCTGCTCAGGTAAGGGCGTGGGACTTTCTAGGAATACCCCTGGTGTTTGGGGACAGGATGGGTGGGGTGGGGTGGGGTGGGAGCAGGGGTGGGGGGGGGGTTAATCTACCAGCACATCTGCATCATGGGATACATTTCCCATCTAACACTGCTTCACTTGGCGAAAGACACTGGGTAAAGATGATGAGACTGTATGCAAGTGGTGAAACGTGAAAAATATACCAAAAAAAAAAAAATCCTATTTATGAGATATCACAAAGATTCTTTTTTTAAAACGCTACACAAGTTTCAAACATGTCTAAATGATTTGATGATAAATGATCAAATTCAAGATGCCTGTATAAAGACCGGATCTGCCTGCGCGGTTCACTCCTGCTGCACCACTTCTTTTGGAGGGGAGGGGGGGGAGGCACGGATCGCCGAAGTTGCCCCCACATGGGAGGAAGTGAAGGCAAAACGGGTGTAATTGTGTTAAATCAACGTGGCGGGCAGGTGGGTGCAGGTGCGCCTGCTCGTCCCCTCCGCGCGCCGGACCCGCCAATTACGCACGGCGCGCTTAATATGGCACCACAGCAGTGAGAGCAAACCGCTTTTTCAATGCCTCCTTCTCCTAGATGGATATTTATACGCATATATATATATATAAAAAAAAGAGAAAAGAATAGCGCCTGTGAGAGTTTTGCTGCTCTGTCTCGAAAGCTGCTCTCTCTGTGTGTCTCTCTCTCTCTCTCTCTCTCTGAAGTTCTTTTTCTAACCATGCCCGGTGCCCGCTCGCTTTATTTTTCAGTCTGCCGTGTGTCTTCACCTCGGGTGAAACGCTGCTGGTGAGATACCACGTTTTTTTTCTTTCTTTTTTTTTTTATTTTCGGCAAGAATGCCTTCCGATAAGCGGGGGAGCTCCGAGTCTCAACGCAACATGCAGTTAACCATGCAAGCGCAACGACTCTTTGGAATATGAAGGCAGCCAGACGGAGCTGAAATACTGTGTGGTTTAAAGAGAAAAAACAGAGAGAGAGAGAGAGAGAGAGAGAGAGATGGGAAAACATGCCCATGGGATCAGTTCACATTTCCACAAAAACCGCGGATTATGTTGGATTTAGTGCAGGGGTGGGGATTTACAATGTGCTGTTAATCATTATATGCTTAATTTTCGCTGAATATTAAACAGAACCAATGTCACCGAGGGCGCAGGAAACGTTCAGTGGCCTAATGGCTTTAACCTGAGGCGCACATCACAACACAGAAGTGGTCAGGTTGGGGCTCACAAGCCAGCCAGCCAGCGAGCAGTGGCTTTGGTGAAACTAAGCGTTGGATCAGGCCTGCTTTCATGGCACTTTGTGAACATCTCTGTCTATACGGGCCCTTTATTTAAATGTGAAAATGTCCCTGGTTTGAAGTTCACATTGAAGAGACTCCCTGGAGCTCGTTGTCTGCTTCGTAGTCTCTTGTGTATTAAGATGTGGGAGAATCAAACATTAAAGACTATTAGATTCACACTGTTAGGTTCGAGCATCACTTCCCCTCAGAAAGTCACCACCGCAGAGGAAAAGGATAAAAAAAAAAACAGCCCACAAAAGCAGTCAGTGTCTGTGATATAGTGAATATATATTTTCATAGAACTGATCATCCTCTCAAGGATTACTCATTTTTTTTCAGCCACCAACAGTCTCGCTGAATGGGAGGCAGACGGCTGGGAGCTTTAACCACAGCCTGGTTTGGAGGAGGTGGAGTGATGCTTTAAAATTTCCCACTGTGCCGCCCTGAATGGAGAGAAGCGCAGATAACACCTGGGAAGGAGGAGAGCTTCATTATTCAATGAGGGCCAAGGCGTGTCTCCATATGCTGGCCCTCACCAGCCATTAGGCAGTCGCTAAACAAATCTGCAAGAGGGCCGCTCGGGCTTAAAATGCTTTTTTTTTTTTTTTTTTTGGACAAACTTTTAGAATATTCAAGGCCTCGGTGTTGCTGCTGTTATTGTTAATGGCGCTGCAGTTTTCATAAAGAGGTGATACTGCTCATTATAAAAAATGATTACCGCCTGACAAAGAGATTGCAGCGAGTTATTTTCCCCCTTTTTTTTTTTTTTTTTTGCACATTTTTATTATTTATTTCTGGATTTATTGTCCTCTGCTGTTTCTGTTTATTTCCTTTTCAGAGCACTGCGGGTTTGGACAAGACAGATATTGAGGAGATTAACTTTGTGTGTGATCGTCTGTTTGCGCCTTTCGTGTGCAGGGATTGCTTCCTTGATAAACATTTTTATTCCCTCGCGTTAGTCTGAGAAAACAGCTACATTTAGAATAAGTCATACTATTAAACATGTTGCTCTGAATGTTTCATGATCACTGAATGTCTTTGCTTCTATTGGTCGCCACTTTAAAGTGGACACAATGCTGAAATATGTGTGTAGACATGTTTAATCACAGCCCTGTTCCCCTGTCTCTCTGTTGTGCCCCCCCCCCCTTCCTCCCTCCTCGCTGCAGACCCGGCCTTACCATGTCCTGGTTGTTGGCCATGTGGATTAGCCTCGGCTTCCTGCTGCTGTGCCAGGCCACGCTGTACCAGACCATCCAGCAGCACCACGTGGCCCGGCCCGGTCGCACCGACATTCTCACCCTGGGTACGTGTCCCTCTCTTTGTCAGCTCTTGGCTTCGCGGCGCAGCTTTAGCGCTGCCCTCTCGGTGGGGCGGGAGTTCTCAGCTTTGGCTGTTTAAAAGCAACGGCGAGAGACTGCTGCAGTATGTCAGAATGATTAACCGCGGCACCGTACTGTAACATGATGATTCACCATGCTCACAGTCATACCGGATGAGCAAAGGGGAGGACTGCTAATAGTGCCTCTAATTGCAGGTTGCATACTTAGTTCTGCTCAAACGTATCTGTGCGTTTTTGTGCTTCGTATAGACGAAATGTGTAGTTTGGGCTGCGTGTTTCTGTTTAAATCTGAACGTGGAAGCCCTGTTAGACAGAGAGTATCTTCAAACAGTGCGAGTTAGCTGGTAGGGAGATGATTTGTGTGCGCGGCGAGGAATTCTTGACGACTACACCCTGAATCTTGCTGGCAGACTGTTACGAGTAGGACAGGCTGTAGGCAAAAATCCTTATTACTGTGCTGGTAGCCAAGGGAGCTTTGATCACTGAGGCTTAGATGGAAATGACAATTATGTTTCCCTCTTTTGCACTGGAAACGTTTGGCAATTAAGCCCATGCCTTCTGCACCGTAGGGGCAAAAGGGGAGGTTAGACGCTGAGGCGGATCTAATTCTCTGATTATGGAGAAGCTTACCAGCATTGCTTATGGTGTATGTGGGAGTGTTACAGGGTAGGCAAAGGTTTTCTAGAGCAAAGCAAAAGCTTTCTTTAAGCTTCTAACAATGAGTGTGACTCCCATGCTGAACCCTCATACAGAGCGGGGCTCTCTCCAGAAGCCAAGCGGCTGTTAAACATTGATGTTATATTCGGCTTGGTTCGCTTTGTATTTGTGTGTGTTGCATTGTCAAGGAAAAAGACAGTAATTGAAGCACAGCAAGGGAAGGGAAAAAAAAATAACACCCCGGCACTGAATTCTCCATGCTTGTGTTGAACATTGGTGACTTTAAGCAGCATGTCGGAGAATTGGCTTACTTCTGCCGTGGAACAGCTGACACATGAAAATCCCAGCCATGATAGATGGAAAGTTCTCAAAGTATCCCGGTCCCGTTAATTGGAACAAGAGGGTGAGGGATGAGCGACAGAGAGCTCTGAATGAATTTTTTAAAGGCTGGCTTCCAGTTTTTCTGTTGTTTTTTTTTTTCTTTTTGACTGGTTGGCAAGTCGAGCTTGGTGCCAAAGATGTACAAGGAAGTGCAAGGCTCAGTAAGTGTCTCTTGAATAATGCAGTGGTCCCAAAGGGGAAGAAGGGAAAAAAAATAAGCCCTACCCGCCCCCCTGCACCTCACCCCCTCCAGCCACCAACCCCCATTGTAGATCTAGAAGAGTCATCCAGGCAGAGGATACTTATAGCTGAGAGTCCTCTAGAAGGTTTCCTGTCAGACAGATCAACTCGCACACTTACTTCATACAACATTGAGGAGGGCACGGACATGTACAAGCTCTCATATTTACACGCCATTTTCTCACTGAGGCCGGCGTAGCGTGGCATTTTCACGGGTCCCCTGGGGACACCGGAGCTGCGTTCGGTACACGTCAGGTAGGAGAGGACGCAGTCTTGCGCTGTAGAGATGGATGATAAACATGCGCTCTGCCGCTCTGATCATTTTTAAGCGTCTGATTTCATTTCCCCCGTCGCAGTGATTTAGACAGAGACACTCAGTCCTGAATAACGTCACCTAGAGGTAATGAAAAGAGATTTGTTTTACAGCATTCGCGCTGAGACCGACGGGCTGTTACGCAGTTCTTTTAACGCGAGTACTCTCCGGCAAACTTTTAACATCAAACAAACCGTGATGGACGACAGCCATAATTGGTCCTGACAATCATAATGTGAGGATATGTGTTGATATTTTACTGTCCTAATCAGCAGCCTTCTAATGCATAATGGTCTATCACAACTATGTGCTGGGAGAGCACAAATCTCTGTTTTTTTTTGTTTTTTTTTCCCACTGCTGCTCGGCAACTGTACAATTTACTGTATATCATGTTTTTATAAGAGGATTAAGCTGACATCAATCTTACTCAGCCGTGGAGTGGCGTTAACCGATCTAACCAGAACTGCTCTCTTCGAATTGGAATGCTATGATGAATATTTGAATTAGAATTGATTTTATAATTTGAGAAGCTCTCTGGTTTCATTAAGGCCAGAACCTCAGATATAAATAGATATGGCTATGTAGGACGTAGCAAAAAAAAAAAAAAAAGAGATGTCTTGCCTTGAAAAATCCATTGACTTTCATGCTTTCCTGTTTTCTCTAATCAAATAATGTGTCTGCGTTTGGACGATGGCAGTGATGAAAAGATGTGCGATATGCTGTCTGACATGCAGAGAATTAAGTTGTAAAACAGTTTTGTTAATGAAGCACAGGAAAGCCAAATATCTGTGCTGATTAACAGGTTAATCGAAGAGGTGTCTCATCTTACACTTACACATGCCACCCATTTGCTGGGATTATAGACTCGTTATCTGTAAAATTGCTTGATGACGAGACAGGTGAAGGGACTTCCCCGTACGCTCCAATCTAACGCGCTCTGCGACTGTGTTGTCTCCGAGAGAGTCGGAAGCCAAGTCTTGGAGTGAAATAGGGGGTTGGTATTTTGTAAGAAAACATGTCCTGAAATAAATTTTTGTGGATCTTGGCATGCAGCCCGGCCGACTGTCTGAGAGACTGAGTGGTTCAAAAACACACAGACCATCCCACATAGACAAAGACGCGCAGGCAAGGTGCAGTGTGGGTATCTGAGTAAGAGAGGTGAAGGTCATGTGGAGCTACGTACAGATGTAATCCTCCGGCTTGAGGAAGCGTCTAACAATGTTTGAGAAATCAGCTTATCTGCTGACAGTGCAACCCCCCCCCCCCCCTCATCAAAAGTGAGATAAAGTTTCAAGATCACATTAATTTACGTTTTTTTTTCCCCTGAATGCTTCGGAGACTAATCGGCGCAGTCACGGCCGGCGAGGAGATTGAGTAACGAGTTGCCTGACCGCTTCGTCACCTGCTCAGGAAGCGGCGCGCGCTCCCTTTCCCGCGAGCCTCCGCCTCACACGTTCCTCCCCCTGCGTCCTGCTACCCCGGCTGAAGATTGATGGCGGCCTGATTCCGGGCAGCCAATTCTGGTCTCTCAAGAAATAATCCACTACATTGACAGATGAGCTGAATGTGACATGACACACACACACACAAGCCCGGCTCTGCACTCTCCCCACCTGCCAGCGCGGCGAGCGGCGAGAAGTGCTCGCTGCCAAGACTGCCGCTGCACAAACCAGGCCACTCTTGACAGCGCGTAGTATTGGACTCCATCACAAGTCAGTAAAAGTGTAACCAATTTACGTCGTCGGTGCATTGCTGGCAGAAGTTACTGCAGATTAGGTGTCTTCTGAAGTTAAAATGGAAGTGCCCCCTAATGTGTTGTCTGCTCGGTGTAATACAGCGCCGTCATTAAGTTACGCTTTGCAGCTATGGTTCATATACGGTAGCCATGTTCATAATGTATCAATACCCAGAGGGCAGTCTGAATATAACAACACTTTAGCTGCTGCTTTGTTTTATTATGACTCTGACAGGGCAGTTTAAGAGAGTCTCAGATCTAATAGAACAACATGATTCCTGTTCCAGGTGCAGCTGTAAAACTAACTCACTAGCCTGTTACGCTTTGATAGCAGTCTGTTGCTGACATTTTGTTTGACTGTTTTTTTCATCAGCTGCGATGCCAAGACAGCGCGGTGTATATACATGCGCTATTGCAGAATTGTGCAACCCTTTTATTATGCAAGTTATCTGCTGCTCATTTGAAGGAGTATCCTCGTCAAACGCTGGGAATAAATGTGACTTCACTGCGAGAGACAGCCACAGGCACGCTGACGTTACATGTGCATGAGAGATGTCACACATGACTGCACAGAATGGGTTATGGTATAGCTCAAGAGGCTGATAACTAATGCAGCGATGCCGCTGCTATCTTTTCATTTTGTTTTGAAATGGCTTGTAAAGTCTAATCAGAGATGATTGGAAGGCATTTTAATGAGCGCATTGTTCAATGTGCCATAAAGCTCCCTCAGTGTAGAAAACTCTTTGAGGTGGAAGAAAACATGTAATTACTTTGATTAGCCAAGACGCATCGTATGGTCAAACAAGAGCAAGCAAGGAGCGAGGACGTGTTTGGTAAATCAAGAAATGCGGCTGCATCTTTAAGAACGCAACCTGTCAAAATGCTGTAGTGCTCAACTTCAGCTTTATGTGTCTATTGAAGCTCCAGTTTTTTAACTTTAGATCTAAAGACCGGGGTCTTCTTAGAATCTGACAAGATACAGGGTGTTGAAATAAACCTTGAACTTGATTTAGAATAGCTGTCTTTGGGTAAATGAGGACGCTGTAGAAGTCTGGAAGTCATACATACACACAGTATGAATTGATTTTTTTTCTCCCCCTGCATCTTTCCATTGCAGAACGGATGGCTGCTTCAGAAGATTGATGGTTTTTCTGGCAGTGTTTGGGAATGTTGAGAAATTAGCTCCACTGGCTCACAAACTGAACGCGCACGCCGTTTTCAACTTGGAACTCATTTCCATAGTTCTCAGACTCCTCATTACAATAGCTCAGTGTTCGCGGCGGAAACACGGAAGCGAACATGCTCCCTTTTTTTTCTCTTTTAGACAGCCATCTTCTAAGTGGTAATCTCCCCGCTTCGTTGCCTCTGTGGAGGTGTGAGAGCTTTCATGAATGGCACATCCATCCATACTACCCACAGATGCAGCTTTCCATACAGGCTCCCTCTGTTTTTGTTTTGCCATTAAATCAGCTTTACTTGCATCCCAATTAAACTGTGGGGACTAATTAGTGTGAGAATTGATGGTGAAAGAAAATTCAATTAAATTACAGTCACTTGAACGGATGATGCCTTAATCATATTTTTGTAAAGTGGATGAAAAGGAATCGTTTGATCCGGCTGGCAGTGTTGGCTTGCGTGGAAATGCAGCAACATACAGTATAAGTTATACACACACGCCGACACATCCGAGTAATCACTGTCCACGACTGTGGAATAGCCTTTTATGCAGTTGTAGTGGACATATTTCCATCCACGGTATTTTGTTCCACTGAATATTTACTTGTTTGTGTACAGTGCCATGTAAAACTACCATTTGAAGAGCTAAATTTAAGTTTGCGGTGATGGAAATCCTAAATTATACATGACACAAATTTAATTAGACACATTTATTTTTCAACATGCCAACAGAGGAACTAAAATCCTATAATGCACCTCCACATGGGATTATAATTGCTTTGAAACTGTGGGCTTAGGTGGAGAGCTCATCAGCGCTACGCGATCTCACTTTCTATCACACAGCGTGCCCTTCGAGGTAATGAAAGCAACCTTTCTAAAAACTAGGCAATAACTGCCTGATCATTCAGGTGCCGAGCAGCACTCTCCCCGCGCCTGGCCTCTTCCCCCAGCCCTCCATCCTCTTGCCCACCTCCATTTCCCTCCCCTCTCTCCCCCGCCCCCCCTCCATCTCCTCGTCTCTATCGGCCCCTCAGACGATTTGTCATGGATCAGATGAGACAATTTGTCATGGATTAGTGCACTTAAATGTCTGTGTGATAGTGGAAGCAGTCACTGGAAAAGCTTAGGAATCCTATTACACTGCGTTTTATGGCCGGCGAGAGTGGAGGGAGGAGTGGAGGTTGAATCGGCACTTTATATGGCCTGTGTGCCATTTTTCGACTTTTTCCTCCACACATAATCAGATATTCACTTAGAGGTGAGCTCCGATGTGTCCGAAGCGGGGAAAGTAGACCTGAAGTTCTGTGTCCCTTTCAGGTTCACCACTTGCTGCATATGCTGCCATTTAGCTGACCGTTCACCGAGACCCAGTGTGCTGCTACCTGCCGGGCTTCGTGTTCTCACGCAGCACACAGGCAGATTACAGTCAGAGGTGCCACTGAAAGCTCGTCATTGTTTTTGAAACAACGGGTCGTCAATTTCAGACAGTTAAACCAAAGCACATTTCGTATTTCGGCTGTGACTAGCTGGCGTAAACTAACGGTCGCCAGCCTCAGTTGATTTTTTTAAAAATTCTGTTGTTTCTCAAATTTTAGCATGCACAATGGTTGCTCCAGTGCTAAATATGTGGATTTTTTTTCTCCTTAGATACAGAGTAAACTTTAGCATTGTGTACGTATTCTCTGTGCAGAGACGTTTAGAGCCTGTCCTGCCTAGTTCCAGTTCCTGAGCTGTGATGGTGACCAGGGTTTAGCAAACAGTCTATTAGGATGCTGTTTGCCTTTTTTTTACGATCGTTACAGTGCAAGTTTCTCTACCACTGTACAAGTTTCACTCTATTAAGGATCCATTTGTAGCCAAATGTGAGCAGTCTGTATTTTGAGTGCCACTTGCAGCAGCGAATGAGTCAGTGAGAGATAATCTATGCGCCTTACACTGTTTCATATCCCGTCACGGCAAACAGATTCTGATTCACCTGTGGCAATATTGCTGCGTCATCAGTATTGATTTACTCAGCTGTCGGTCTCATCTCGAGCCTTTTAGCTGCATGTTCATCTTCATTTCTCCCTGCCTGAGTGAGACAAGGTGGTGGAAGATTAGATTCTATTTTTTTCTCTTAAGTCATGTGGTTGTGTCAGTTTGAGTGTACAGGTGCTATTTAACACAGGCGATTCATTCCCCCAGTTCTCTCCAATAAATGGAAGAATACAAAAAAAATGTACAAACCAGCCACACAGTGGGAATCGGTTCAAACAACCCATCTGTCTAGCAGTACCTTGAGATACACGTCTTTGTCTCACAGTCTCTTTTCAGCTGTCTATTTTAAATAGTCCTCTATGTGTAGGGCTTTTTTTGTGTCAGATTTTATTCATCCCAGGTCCTTGCAGCACGTCCATTTTATTCATACCAAACAGAGCAGCAAAAAGTTACTGTATCATAGATCATTACCATCTTTATTCATACAATATCTTATGCAGCTTCCCTATCACCTCCAGGCCCCTCAAGCCCTTTAGTAGCGTCTCACTGGAGTAAAATAGCTTGCTTATGTTAATGGAGCAAAGAGACACACTGCCAGGTAATTGTGATGCAGCAGAGCTACTTCGTGGCATCATTTAGAACCACTGCAGGGGACAAATGTTACTCATTGAGTGTTTTGTTTGCAGAGGACTTACTTTGCCCCAGCAACTCATTTACCCAGTGGCAGTCAAATTAGGTTGTCTTAACCATACTACTAATTTACCTTCTAAATCGTTTCACTGCTCTGCTTGTGTTCTTTTGTTTTTTTGCATCTTTTTTTGGCAATCAGTTTTTTTAGATCACTTTAGAGAAATATGTATAATAGATCATTTTTAGCGTTGATTTTTTTTGGGGTGGGGGGTGGGTTACAGTTCAGGAAATGTGAAAAGACAGCCAACAGAATCCAAAGAAAATGTGCCTCTTTGATCCTTATCGTCCTTGCAATACACAGGTTATTTCAGAGTGCCAAGAGCAAGTGAATATTTTAGCCATGTTTTTCTCCTCTCTGGCTCCTCTTCTAATATGTTGAAGTAGACATAGATAGAGACACTGAATGATCTGACTTTACACAACCTGTCCACCACGAAACAGCAGAAAAACACAGTTGGCTACTGGCTGTTGAACATACAAAAGCATCTAGTAGGTAAGCATTTGATTAGAGAGAAATGACACAATGAGCTAATGTAAGGTTGAATATCATTTCTTTTTTTTCCCCCTCTCATCTTACCACTCTAACCATGCATGCACCTCACTTACATGCACTCACAAATGTGAGAAAACCACTTCATCTTTGCACCTTCTCTGTCAGAATTGTTTTCACACTACTAATAACATGAATTCTGAGATGCATATATTCAATTTGTTGCCAAGGTGACTTGCTTTCTCAGTTTGGCCCATTGAATCATTCATTCGAGCCCTGACAGGGGACGAAAATGGATTATGGGGTTTGGAATTATGGAAACAGAAATCCTCTTGCTTGAATATGTCCCCACTTGTCAAACGAATGATTGAAAGTCTGTCTAAATTTTCCACCCAGGGTGCTCTGTCAGCATTAGCTGAGGTCTATTTGTCTTGTCTGATGTGTCTGGATGAATCTATGCGGCTGCTGTGCCGAGGCAGCGCCATATTGTCTTATCACCGCTTTATCTGACAGCAGACGCTCTAATAATGGAACTTAGGTTGAGATGTCACAGTTAACCGTTCATCACAGAATACGACACATAAGATGGGCACAGCCAAATACCTGAATAAATAGACAAGATATCTCGCTGCGCTTTCCACACTATTGTGTGTCTTTTATTAAATGTGCCAGTCACTACTAGTACTGTACATGGCAATAGCGGTGACAGACTGTTGAAAATGTAGCAGGACAATTAGTATCCACTGGCCATGCAATGTATCTTCATTTGCCACAGTATCTCCACCACATGTCAGGTTCACTGCACACGGCTCAATGCCCTCATACCTTCCTGCTCGCTGCCTGTTGGCCTGGAGAGTGAGAGAATGAAAGATGAGGTGGCACCTGCATGTGTCTGTCTGTAGCCTAATGACCCAGAGGAGCTTTCTCTCTCACACACACACCGTCTCTCTCCTCACTTTTATGCTCTTTATCTTTGCCGTCGTCCAGACACCTTGCGTGCCTATTAGCCACGCAGCTCATCCACCCCGGGTCTTATTCCAATCTTATTCTTTTACTCACTCTATACGTCAGTTCCCTCTGCGGGCTCGCCAAGAAAGACACGTTTAACTTCAATTACCTTGGGAAACTGAGAAAAGTTGGCGGTGTGTATTTGCGAGGAAATATTATTAAAACCTCAGGCAGCCAGGCAGGCTATGTAGGATTTTCTCATCCTCGTGTGACGTCCCAGAGGTTTAAGTGCTATGAGCTACCCAGCCTTATCAACAAAAAAAGACCTTTTGACCTGCTTTCTGTAGGTTTTGTGAGTTGAGTTTAAATGAGGATTAATGCCTGCTCTAAGGAACTTGTTCAACCTTTTCCCTGAAGGCGTCGACGAAAGTATGAGGACGGCATACATGTGTACAAAATAAGACTGTTATTGGAACTGAGCTGATACAACTGAATACCTTTCCACATGCCGTCTTTGATCATAACATTTTTTTCCCCTCGTCCTTGTGGAGTTCAGGCCCCTCCAAGGCACAAACTGCAAGGCACACATGCATGCTAAATAAAGAGCTCTGGAAACTGCATTGCTGTATAACTGGATCCCTCACCTCATCTTTTATCATAATATTTCTTTCTCTGTCCTTGCGGAGTTGAATCCACATCAAGGCCTGTGAGCTTGGGCTCCGTCTTGAAAGCCAAACAACAATATCAGTTTTTTTGTTGTCTTGCTGCCGAGCTTTTATATACGTAGGACGTTCATGTCAAGTCAGGGTGAAAAAATGACTTAATCATTCACATCCACAAAGGTGGGGCATGGGGTATTTGCCTAGCATTTGGCCCAAAAGAAAACTATATAGGGTTAATGCATATACCACAGCAAAACAGCCGGAAAAAGTATGCAAACTGGGAACTGGATGCTGTTTAATATTTCACCTTCCATGCTGTAAAATATGATTTTCTTTGACAAGCTAAATGCTTTTTTATTTCTTTTTCTTACAAGCCATTTTTGCATTTTTTTCCCCCCCATTGAGTGCCTACGTTCTTGTAAATGTGTGTGACTCGGTGTAAGCGTGTAATGAAAAGTATACCCAGAGCTGAGCCAATGTGCTCCGCTCTCGTCAGGATCAAGGGCTTTAGTTTCGCTCTCAGCAGATGCAAAGGAGCACAGTAACAGTGTGATGTTTCGCTGAAGAGAGAAGAAGTACCTCTGGCTCACTTACTGTATATTAGCTTTTAGTATTACATTCCACCTCTTCCCCTGTTTTGCTGAGTGCAAGGCTCGCGTAGAGCTGTGCTCACATCTCGACACGACTCTCAGGTGCAATCAAAGCGCGAGTCTTTGATTTAACCATGAATAAAATACAGAAATGTTTTGTGGTACATTCAGTCGAGTGAGCAGCACCTCTGTCGTGCTGGGATGCGCCACTTTTTTTTTTTTTT
>JBAJHX010000096.1:21018880-21036797 GCA_037176925.1 Amniataba percoides
GTTTTCCTTGCACACACATTTGATATTAGATAAAAGGCGATAACTTCAGCACAGTGTGTTTAACTTTACTGCGAACGCTGTGATTGTCTCCCCTTCTTTTTCTCCCGCTTACTTGTCACGGGTCGGAGACATTTTCAGGATCACATTGGGCCCTTATCTCGTCACACTTGCAAATCCATTTTTAAAAGGTTAGACATTAATGGCAAGAATCCTCTCCTTCCTCCTCCCCCTCTCCCTCCCACTTCTCAGATATGAGATTACACATTTCACCCTGAGCAACAGACAGAAACTAATCCGCGGTCCATGTGAGATATTAGGCCCATGCCCGCCATGTGGCTGACAGCTCTGCAGGGCCAAGTTTTGATATTAGGCGTTTAACAGGCCACTGTAAAAATCCAGCACTAAACCACACACACACATTCACACACTCACCCACTCACCCTTGCACTGTCTCTGTGCTTAAATAAAGACAGATAAATACACAAACACATGCTTGAACTCTCTCACACACACAGGCCAAAAACAGATGTTTCATCTTTGTGTTGATGGCAAACTATGCAGCGCGATATCAAGTATATAGCAAATGTTAAATGGCAAGATAAGCTTTGGGCCTATCAGAGTAAGTGTGATAAGTATCCCATTAAGTGCCCTATGGCTTCCACTTTCTCTCTGAATCAGTGGACCCTAAGTGGAGAAATTAATATTTAATGCCTCTGGTAGAGTGCTACAGACACTTTCTAGGTGATTGCATCAAACTCACAGTAGGCTTGACAGTATCAAACCAACCTTGTTTTAGTATTTTTTTTCCAAAACTTGAGATACATATATAACTACCATTCCCCTAGTGTTACCCCAGTTTTACAGTTTGTGCTGCTTTATTCAGTGTGTGCACATGTGACTGCTCACATTTACTTACAGTACAGTGCATACATTTTTGTAGACTGCTTTGTTTATATGAGAGGCTTGTTGCTAGACGTTTGTGACATTAAATGGCTGGTGGGATAAATTGCCTCCTCAAGCATTTTTTTTCATGACCAACTGCTTTCAATAGCCCTACAATCAGCAATAATCACAAATCAAGATATAATGACTAGTTGAAGAGTCGTGCTGATATGAAGTGAAATATTTATGGAACTTTTTTTAAACAGCAAATCATTATAGCTGTTTGAAATGTATCATCTTAATCATTTCATGTAAAATAGTATATCAACTGCTGGATTTTTTTTCCCCAATGGCTTCTGTACTTTTACAACACTAATAGTGGCAGCAGTATCAAACACTCACTCTGTATTTGAATATGAGTAGCTACTGTTCAATCTGTTTAAATGAGGGACAGACTGGGCTGCAGTTTTAAGAGCCAGGGGGGAATTTACTCAGCATTCATCATGCATGTCCAATTCATTAGCATCCAGCGCTTTATAAGGCCATCATAAATTTCAGATCTGAATTTTAACATCAAGAACTTAGCCTCATTAATAAATCACCATCACACGTTTTGGATTAGTTTGAACCCAAATTTCTGTGGTTTGAATAAATCAAAGCAGGGTGTTAAAAAGTGGTACGCCTTTACGTTGGCTCAAGTTATGTGTGCGAGAGTGTGGTTTTTTTGTGGTAAAATAAAACCAGCAGGGTCTGAGGTTGGATTATTTCGTTATTTATCATTTCTTAGCCATGTTTTTAGTCCGACTTGAAGGTAAACAAGGCTTCTTGAGTCAAACCAGAAACAGAAAAAATGGGAAATTTTGCCATTGCACTTATTTTCACCTCTTTTCCTCCTATCATTCGCTATACCTAAGCTCAAAGCAGCCTGGGACACTCAGCTCGTGACACTTGCATATCAAAAGCAGCAAAATGCCGCGCTCCTCCTGGTTCCTTAGTTCAGATTGAAAGTGCTTCACAAGATTGACAACATCATATGAGCAACACGACACAAGTTTTGTCATCTGTGGACATGCTTCCTTGAGACCCCGTCATTCAGCGCCACATTGATGAGATTAAAGTGTCTTTTGTTTTGTTTTTTTAAAGAACAGCACGCTCCTTTACACAGCTTGCCGTACAACACAGAGTAGATGCCAGTTGATAGACAGCCAAATTTCTATTGTGCTTCTGTTGTGAATACAGCCGTGAGCTCTGGACCACATTAATGAGTTGCTGTATGCGTGTTTCGGGCGCGGGCCAACGCTCCTCGCAGAGTTGCAAAAGCGTACGGGGAGTCGGGGCTGTCAGCTTGTGTGCTTAGATCCTCCATTCACACCAGTCCGCTGGTCTAAATCCAATTCATCAGCCCTTAATGGACTGCACAAATTGTCTCTCTAGGATCTTAACTCGAGGAGCGGATGGACTAAGCAGGAACAGAGCAGCATATGGCGCATAGTGTTGAGCACAGCATAAAGAGGCAAGGGCTGCAGACTTACTCATTAACATGTAAAAGTTTTGGTGCCCATAATCCAATTTAAAATTCCAAGATTTTCTTAATTTCCATAAAGAAGAGAGTTTAAAGGGAGCCCAGAAGATTATCGACTTAGAAATCAAAAATGTGCTTTGGAGAAATTCTTTAATTCACACTGAGTAACAAAGCTGACAAGTCAAGTAGTGTCACTGAGTTTCTCAAATTGACATATTTTTCAAGCACTAAAAGTCTGTAAAAAGGGGTGCTTGCATTATGATGCACATTTGAAGTGGTTCAAATTGTGAGCTCTTCCATTGCAGTCGCAGTGTGGAGGAGCTGAGCGAGTGTGTGTGTGTGTGTAACTACAGTTGTGTGACTGAATGTCACTGTGCACATTTCCAGTACACATGCACCTGCAACTAAAATTACAGATGGCATGTTTCAATAGCAGTGAGTGTCTGTCACAGAGCAGCGTTCAATGGCCGGTGGATTCAGCCGTGAGCGGTGTGGTGGGAGATGTGAGAGCCATCCTTTCTGCTAAAATCCATTTGCTCCCTCCATTTCCCTGCATTTGAACATGATCACACAGCTCACAGGGCTCAACAGCAGCAACAACAACAACACGAGTAAATTGTCAGTCATTTACTCAGGGGCAGCAACACTTACCGGGCACTCTGTTCAACTCCATCAGCCTTTGATCCCATTTGTGAATGGCCTGTGTTTATGTATGTGTGCATGGCTATACAGTAATACACACCAAGAAATAAACTGTATTTCTCATTGAGAGCCCAGGATTCTACTGAAAAGGCGCACAATATCAGGTCTTTTTAAACAGGAGCATTAACTGCAGAAATTCTGTTACAAACACACCTTTAACTCTCTCTCCCCCGCAATGTTCCTTTTTTGTTCCTCAGCTTGGTTCGTCTGCACACTCTCCAGCTGTCAAATTACCACCCCTCTGACTTATTTCACTACAATTGATTACTTAGTACAATTTGGGAAAAGGAGTAACACAGGTGGTGGACTGTCTCACTTTATCTCTTTTACTTTCCTCTCTGTGTTTTAACTGGAAAGGAAAGTGGGAGAGAATGAACCCATCTGCGCCAAAATGACTCATCAGTCCTTTCCTAAGGTTGATAACATCCCCAACAATCTGGGAGAGCAAACAGTCCCACAGCTACTGCTGCTGCAACATTACCTGTTGTGAGACAACGGGCAGCAGAATCCAGACTGCACCGCCTGCCAACACACTGGTTCAACAATGATTTTTTTTTCTTTCTTAAGAAAACATCTCAGCTCATATTGGCAAATGTGAAGTTGACCTCTTGGATATTATTTTATTCTGACCTTGTCAGAAGGTCTAATCATTCCAGTTACTGTATAAGAATCAGTCCAGGATCAGTGAGTTTCTCTCTTAAAGTGATGAAGCTTTCCCCTGCGTCCCTGCTTTGAATGAGGGACTCCTCTCCCCTCCTCTTCTATGCACTCTTGCACGCGGCTCTCCTGACCTTACTTCACGCTCCGCTGGGCAAGAACACTTAAAGACTTCTCTCCATCCATCGCGGTACTCTTTCGCTCCCTCTCTCTCACACCTTCGCTTTCCCCGGCCCTGACGTAACCGAGGGGATCGACGCTTCATGATTTTTTAATATCTCCCACATCTTGGGACTCCGTGGCCGAGGTGAGGAGTGTTTTGTGTGATCAATGTTTTCCAGACTCTACATCTTGTTTTAATCAGGATATCATCTCCCCGCCTGGGCCTAGTGAGACAGGTGTGCCCTCTACTTTTCGCTTCGCTTCTGCCACCTTTTGTCTTGCACTTCTCCTCCCCACATCTCCCTCTCCCCGAAGTGTGAGCACGTTATTTAAGACTGCCCTGTGAGAGGATTCCCCAGGGCACAGAGGTAGAGGGAAAAGGTGTATGGTGTGAAAAAAGCTTTGACTCAGAGGTCAGTTACGTGATGCAGAACGGAGGGTAAGGCCAGGGCAACGCGCATTGATCGAGCTCAGCAAGTCCCCGCCGGAAATATCAGTCATCGCCAAATCACAGCTTCGGTTTTATTTTAACCTTGCAGATTTTATTTCTCATCCACCCTGAAAGATTCTTTGACACCTGTGAACAAAACGCACAAGGCTTGCTATGCTAAAGTAAAAGACACAAGTGTGATCTTTAGTTTATGTTCACAGTACTCTGCTAAAACACCTCACTCAGAGGTGCAAGGCTGTCATATTAGCTCTGCACCAACAATTCAGAGGTGCAGACAACAAACTAACTTTGTTCCAAGTTATATTATCAGGCATAATGTCGCAGTGACAGCTCAAGCTGAAACTTCTTTTGATAGATTTCCGGTCGTCTTCCTAATAGTCGCTTAGGGGTTTTCTGCTTTTTTGTGGATTCTCTTTGAGGTAAATATTGTCATTTTTTGGGATCACAGTGTACGCGTAGATCACATGTACCAGTACAGTCAATCAGAGGCTTTTCACCTCTCCGGGTCTCTTAGCGCTTTCGTGTGGGTTGGATCAAAAGAGCTCATCAGATCAGAAGGATGCCAGAGCAGGCCTGAACCCGCATCGCAAAAGGTCACGGTTCACTCCATTATTCATCAGGTTCCCATGCTAAAGCTTTGGAGTGTTAAGAAAGAGGAGAGCAGGAGAGAGCCAGAGATTCATTTAGAGAGCCATCCCCCTTTCTCTACCTATCCTCCCACAGAGACCCCTGCTGAAAGTCCTCCCTCGCTATTCCAAAAGCCCACAGCTCTCCCGTGGATAAGGAACAAAGGCAAAATAAATGAGGTAGAAGCAGGAGGAGAAGCAAAAGGGGGGAGAGTGCCTCCCGCCTGTGTCACCTGACCTGCTACCTCAAAGATCCCTTCTCATGATTTAGCCATCTCACCCGTCTTCCACCGCTGTGCCCCGAATCCCCCCCCAAATATGACACCCACAACCCAGCAACACTTTGCTCCAAGACCTTCGACCGCTGGCCAAGACGAGAGGGGTCGCCAAGAACAGAGAGAATATTCATTCGGGAGGCTCCCCATCGCCTTTCCCCATCGCATCGCAGCAGCAGGAGCAGCAGCTTGGCACCCAACAATCATTGTGTCATCTCACCCCTTTCACTACCTGCTATTCTCCATAAAGGAATGAAAAGAGCTGAAAACACAAAGCCAAAACCCAAAACACATTCACACTTTCCCTGTGAAATCTAAATATGTCTGGGGCCCTTGTTGTACATTCTACTCAGTTATTGTATTCCCCGCAGAGCACAAATGCTGTAGCTGTTCCGTGGCCTTTTTTATTTATTTATTTATATATTTATATATTTTTTTCACATGATAGCACGGTCTTAGCAGTGGCTGTCAGCAAAGCGCTCTCTAAAGACTGACCCGCGCTATGCAGCCTCTCTAGAAAGCCGGACGTCCTCGCCACCCAGGGGAATCTTTCAGGAAGGGAGCAGGAGAGGTGAGATCTATAACTGAGCACACATCACTTCTTTCTTCTCCCCAGCCGCCCCCGCCGTATCTCCTATCCCGTCAATGCACGCACACCACCACCTCCGCAGAACAATGAGAGAATACTGTGATCCCCTGTTGTGCAAAAAAAAAAAAAAAAACTCACTCCCCCACTTTTTTTTTTTTTTTTTTTTAATAGCAGCATACAGTATCAGCAGAATTACTGCGGCTCGGCTTCGACGCTGCTGCAGCCTTGCTAGAGTGTGTCAAGCCCAGAGGGGTTTATGGCTTTGATCTAACGCACAATACCCAGCGTGTGAGGGGAAAAGTGTGCATGCCCGTACGCAAATGAGCAGCACCTCACCCGCAAATGCTCCCACGAACGCATACACCTCCACATACGCACAAAAGCGAGCGCACACACATCCCCTTTGATATAGTTCCAGGCTTTTAGTGGGTGATTAGGAGAGGCGACCCAGCTAAGGTCTGGAGTGATAGGAGGAAGCAGGAGCCTGCTGCTCTTTAGTTAGAGGAAACCAATACTCTGTCTGTAGATAGAGGAGTAATTATGCTCAAGGGTTGAAGGGAGAGAGGAGTGAGCATTTTGGAGGAGCAGCCAATGAGAGGAGGAGGAATAGGGTGAGGGTGATGAAGGCTGTGCTCGGGGGTTGATTTCAGATTCCCCACTGTGTCCCCCCCACAGACAGCAATTAAAATTTCTCCAGAGGGATTCTAGTATGTGTTTATTGTGTGTGTATGTGTGTGTGTGTGTGTGTGAGGCTAAGCGTATGTGTATTTACCTTATGGTGCAGGGTGCGGTTGTGCGTGAATACATCCAGCGCTGCATAAATGCAGTCGAGGCTGCCACTGCGGTGCATGCACACATGTGCGCGAGTGTGCGCACGCCTGTTTACTGAATCCACTTTCAACACTTGTTGGTGGTCTAAAGGCTATGAAATATTAATGCCCCCTCTCTCTTAATGATTCATAAATTGTATTCCGATACTCGCCACTCTGCTTCTCCTAGCTGCTTTCCACTCCCTATAATTGGACCGTTGGCTTGGTTAAGAAAAAAAAAGACAGAGAGAGAGAGAGAAAGAGAGATGAGGAACGGAGAATAGAGCATGAGATGAAAATCAAGTTTTCCTCTCTCCTCACACATTTCAGCAAGCCGCATGCAGCAAGTGCTGTGGGATCATAATGTCAGTAAATAGTATTCATGAACAAATGCTCTCCCAGGTAAAGTGTTTTTTGAATTCACACCAGCCTTGTGTATTTGGCCAGGAAAAACCGCAGCAGACTGCCTGTGACACCTTACAAAATATCAGCTCTAGCAGACAGGAAACGAGGGAATGCTTCATTTACTGTAATAAACCCTCCATTCTAAGCAAAAAAAGTTTTTTTTTCTCCCCGTCTCCTCACATTAAGATATCACAAGGCTTCACTCTCATGTGTGCTAATCTTAAAGAAACACATTCACATTATGTACGTTTTATTTATTTATTACCGTGCATCGATCGCAGCAGCAAAATCACCACTCAGGACTAAATGAAAAGAAAATAACCTTCTCACTCCATAGCTTCTTTATCTGCCGTTTCTCGATCCGCCGGCCTTCAACGTGCTCTCTTTTTGATTCAATAACGCTTTATAAGATGAGAACATTAATATTAGGATAGGAGAAAATCTCTAGTGGGAAGAGATTGGCTGCGTTAGATGCTCTTTCTCACTACCTTACTCTATCTTTGAGTGTTTTGGCGTCACACACACACCAAAACGCACACACACAAGGGCATAACTGGCTCATCTCCAGGACCAGATGGATGTCTGTTTACAATAATAGGTGAAGTAATAAACCGTAGAGCTCTACTTATTTGCCTGTCCCAGTGTAGCTGATTGGCTTTTAGATGGTGACATGTCTACACTCGGTGTGAGCATACATTTGTGCTTTAGATGAGCTTTAACGTAATCTCCCTCATTACACACACACACACACACACACACACGTAATGAGGGATAAGCTGCTGAAGCTTTTGTAGCAGGTGGGTTGCCATTCTTGTAGAAGTAGAAGACTCAAATAAACATTCAGCGTGAAAAAAACAGATGACCGTGATTTGCGCTGCCACGGGCCTCCTCGTCGATGAGGGACAAGGGCACATACAACATCTTGCACACGTATGTTCAGTCACGTTCACCTTCGATCAAGGATTCATCTGGAATTATCAGTACAGTTGTAATTCCCTCCTATATCGTCCTCATGAATAGAGAATGAACTGAATATTACTGATCATCAATCATTTACATGCTGGAATGTAAATGGATCTTATCGTCCACAGATCTATAAGCCATTTCAAAATGCGGTTGCATCTAATTGTGATTTTTGGAAAAGGTGAGCAACTGAACAGTCATTCTTAAGATTTGGCAAGATCCACTCATTAAACCAGGGCCGAGTGGATCCTCAATCACCCCACAATCCCCACTGACTACAGCAAAGGTCAGTTCCTCTGAGAATCTGTTAAGACGGCCAGTACTAGATATCTTTGCTGGTGACAGGAGCTTCTTTTTTCCTCTGCCTGAACCCGCTCTGACCAATGACTAATGAAGATTGATTTTGAATATTATGGGCGTAACAACTTCCTGGAGTTAATATATCCCGCCGGTGCCGTAGTAAAGACAGACAGAGACAAAGGGACAGGAAGACAGGTAAAACGAAAGAGAAGACGGTGCGGAAAAAGAGAGCTGGAGGGCTGCTGATGCACGCTTTTTCCCCTCCTCCCTCTGCAGATGTTTCTCTTTGCATAGTGTTGAGCTATGTGGGTCAGAGGCCAGGCCACGAATGGGGTGACTGTGTGATGTAAGATCATGATAGCGTTTGCTGGAGGGTTGGAATAGCAAAGTAAAAAATAAATAAAAGAAGGAAACGCTGACATGGTATGGCGTGTGGATATGCCTTTCACACAAGTGATCGCTATAATGAGCATATCACCACTCTGTCATCTTGCTACGCACGTCAGTGCCGATGGAGTAGCCTCCCGCTTCTCCACTGTTGTCATGATAATGTCACCCGTGCATAAGTGAGAAAAGTTGGCTGTTGTGGTGGGAAACAAGTGAGTGTCCACTGTCAGCGAGGTAATGATAACTGTTGTGCAAGTGACAAGTTATTACTTCCCTCCTGCATTTAAGACACATTTGAAGTGGAAAGTTGAGACAAGACTTTCCCCAGGCCTGTGCACAGGCATGGGGCTGGATACAAGCATGAGCTCAAAAAGCCATCTTCTTCACTCACACAGTACTGTCTCTTTTAATTTATTTCATTATGATATTTTTTTAAAGAGGCTAACAGAACAGAGTTTGGCAAAGAATGAAAATTTATAGCTAGGAGGGAAAGCTTTTTATCACTGGAACAAAAGTAAAGGTTGGCCGGCCACCAGCATGATGCAACATAGTGACATTTTTTATCATGTGTCCTTACATGAGCTCTTCCTGAATACAGTAGGTACAGTGCAGTTTTTTTTTTAAAGAAATTCTTACTTTTCTTCACAACTCTCGTCTTTTCTTCACAACTCTCATCTTATCCTCTTTGTTGCGCTGCCTCACAAAGGAACACAACCACGCCTGTGCTCTCAAGTGTGCAACACAGATAACACACCAGTCATTAACTGCCCCCACATTTCCCATCTTTTCCTCCCAAAATGAGACACAATACATTCTGAGGCGTGCGAGCATCTCCCCTTCTTTTCCATCTGAGTGATGTATTCAAGCCAACAGCGACCACCCCACCCCCCCCCGTTTCATATTTCCACCCACTCAGGGGGTATGTTGTGATGGGTAAGGACGTGCGCTCAAGGCCCCTGGGCCCGTCCACATCTGGAGCCTGCCACCACCGCTCTGTTCCAGCGGGCCCATGAGCTGCGGTGATGACCACCGCAGGCCAGCCCTCATCCCGTGTCCCTGTCGCTGCCATCTCCTCCGGGTGGGCGGGGGGTACACCTCCGCCAGCTGACACGGACGGTGCGCATGTTTATGTATGCGTTGATTCCAATAATGTTCACTTCGGTTACGTGTCAAGCCAGACGGTGGTGGACCACCATAATGTGACTTGTCTTGCACTCTGACTTGCCTGTCTGCTACATTTCTGTACTGCCAACACAGGCATTGACTGAGCATTGTCTGTTTATTCACTCGCCTCAGGGTGTTCCAGCACAAGCTGCTGCATTGACTGTAAATGCCTTCCCCGCCGTTCCTGTCGCTGCCTCCCACTGCCACCATGTCAATATGTCATATTTATAGTATGCACCGCGCAGCATAATAGCAAGTGCTACCTTTTGATTAGGTTGATGTCTCACAATAATGCTCTGATGCTATGTATAGAGGGGGAATCAAAACCAAACAGCCTCTCAAGGCTCCCGTCACCACCCAACGCAGTCTGGACTGACGTTTCACCCTGCGCTTAAGATGGCAGAGGAAGGAAGGGAGAAGCAACGGAGTGGGAAGGGGAGGCGAGGAGCAGAGAGGAGCGGAAACGTAATAGTGAGGGATAGTTCCGTGACGCGGCCCTACAGAGAGAGATAGCCCTCCATCTCACTTATCTCCTGTTTGCTCAATTTCCTCTGTGTACGACAGTACACCTGGGGTCTGGCTGCAGCCTCCCAACGCTCCTCAGCGGCAGCCCCCGCGAGATAATAGCCAATCCTGCTCTCCCCACTCCCAAATCAGACAGGGCCAAAAGACCTTGTGCTTTGTTTAAGATTTCCAATGAACAAACCATGTCCCTGTGGCAGCAAGCCATTACAAAACCAGACAGACTTATATCAGACTCCTTTTTGCTCAGCTAATAGCATGAAAGAAAAAAAAACGAAAGCTCTTGTGGTCCCAGACAGAGGTCATGTCAACTAAAAGGGGGCTATTTGGCTATTGTGAGCTCCAGGATGATTACTCGAGGGATGATAAAGAAAAGTATTCCACAATGATTACCTCGTAGTCAATAAGTCACCTCAAATCAGAGCATTACTTACAGTGGGATTGGCTTTTAATGGGTGCGGATTGTGTGAACGTTACGACGTGCTGATAACAGCGATAGCAAAGCGCTCTGTATATAAAGTCACAGAGCTTCCACTAATGCTTTGATGTCCTCCACCATTATCCTCCCACCCGACACCTTGTCGTCTTTGTGTTTGTTGAAGGAGTCAGATGCAATTATCAGACGGCACTTGCGGCTGTGTCAATCATCCGCCCGTCTCCCAGATACCTAACTTCTCTTTCAACTTTGACGTCATATCTGTCATTATTAAAACACAACAGCTGCCTTTAATGAAAGGTAGTCGCACGTCTCAGTTCAAGCCTCTCAATTTCATGTGACTGCTGGAGACCTTTACGTTTACAAAAGGATGAGAAAATAACTAGTAACTGGATTTTTTTTTTTTTTACCATTTATATCCAAAGCAGATGTGAACAGCTGACGTGACTGCCAAGCATGAATTCTGAATTAGATCTCCCATAAACCAGTTTTGTCAAATTTTATCATTTTGCAACACCAGTTTAGCTCTTTTTATTGGTCGATGTAAAACGCTGATGCCCATTGTGCCTGTTGGCCTTCCTGTGGGGTATTGGGATGATACTTTGTGTAAACTGAACTGTATTTTACAGTTTCAAAAGTGTCTCAGCAGTACTGCGGCAAAGATAGGCCCAACAGATAGACCGATATAGCGTACAGTAACATCCCATGGGTACACTCTTTCTGGTCAAAGAGGAAAAGAACCGCAGGTGAATCGTTAGGAAATCCAAACCCTCAAAAACCCAAGCACAAATCAATGAGCACAGCTGCCTGTAAGAAGCGAGCAAACCCAACAGCCTCAGACTTCCCGATTGCCGCACTATCAACATTTCACGTTGATGTGACTGGATCAGCAGCACGCTGGGAAAACCACTCTGGCCCTGTCCGTCATGGTCGAGACATACGAGCTGCTAAAGCCCCGCAGGGATGACAACACAGATATTACCTACGCGCTCTCTGGCGCACACACACATATGCAAACCGCACGCTGGCACCCGAGCGTGCGTTCACGTATACCGTCATGCCCGCTCACACACATTATGAGCAACAGAGCTATCAGAGCTTGTAAGCTGCAAATCCATTTGATATGAGAAATCCGAACAGAACAACAGGATAATCAGCAACACCCTGATACGCAGCTCCTCTTTCACTGCTTTACAGCTCTACATTTCCTTCCCCTGCGCGGTAGTTTTCTACAATAAGCCTCGCTCGAAAGGAATCCAATCTTAATATGTAGCATACTAGTGAGGGCTTTTAATGTCTCTTGTTTCCGCAGTCTAAAATGCCAAATCATTGCTAACCTACTTAACCCAGCACCTTCAGAAAGGGTGAGAGATTACAGCAGACTTTTATCCCCCAAGTAAAAAACCACACTTGCAAAGGGAGAGGATCGGCCGGGGTGGTTCTCTCTTAATAGGCCCCTCTCTAACTAATGCTCTTAAATGATAGATTAAACAAGGAGACTCTTGGTGGTACAGAGGGTGGTGGGGAGATCCAAGAGATCCGTGAGTGAAATCAGAATTAGAGACACATGATGAGGGAGAGAGGGAGAGAGATACAAGCGGGAGGAGGAAATGCAGTCGGCTGGAGCCGAGTCTCAACACAGCAACTCATTCAACACGCACAGATTCTAAATAATGCAGGTTTAGACACACAAACCCCCCACCACCACCACCATAATGTTAACTGAAATGCTTTACCACACGCAGTCCTCCTGCTAATCAATTACAGCTTATGGGATCAACCAACAAGCCAGGTTGGGCATAATAGGAGACAGTTTAAGCCTTTTATGGAACAGTGGATGCAGTTCTTTAAAAAGTAAGGCCCCCAGTTTCAGCGTCGTCTCTGGAGAGCTGCCATTAAGAAGGAAGCGAAAGGAGCTGGTAACTTACACACAATCAAACCAGGGATCATAAAGAAGCAGATGGCGCTAGGCCGCCTGTTTACACTACTAGTCTTAACTGCAAGGCCATTAAACACACCCACACTGGGTATACTCACAATCACTCACATTAGCATGACTCAGACAAGAGAATTGGGCAATGTCAAGAGAAAGTCAAGAATGCTTGTTAGCGTTAATGGAATGTCTGGCGCCATTGTAAAATGTAGCAACGTATCATTTAATGTTTAGGTTTTATTTTTTTTTCTTCCCTCTGCCATCGCTCAGACTCTGTTTAGAGATGCCGCAGTCGCCGCTCTTGTCTCTTTACGAGAGCCAGGAGGTGTAAGTTAACTTTTCCTGTTGAAAAGAGGCACTTAACATTGATGTGCACACGCTGAGATATTTGCTGGTTCATTTACTTGCGGGTGGACCACGCTGTGCTCTCTCTCTCTCTCTCTCTCTCTCTCTCTCTCTCTCTCTCTCTCCCTCTCGTGTGATGCCGCCTGCGTCCCTGTCTGCCTGTGCGCAGATGCATATTCATGTTAAATATCGGAAGTTTTTGCACACTGATCCATGCGTCCTTTGTAACTGCGATTCGGTGCAGATCTCTGGTTACAATCCGCCCCTTTTACCCCTCCCAACCTCATAAAGCTCGTTCTCATTCACTCTGTGTTTGTCTGCGCCTCCTAACTCATTACACGTCCCGGTCTCTTTTGCCTCTCAAGTACCGTTATCTAAGAGATGAGCAAACACACAAATACTGACTCATCTACATGTAATTATATCACATTATTGTCACATTACAGTTATTGCATTTGATCGTCAACCCACTCGTTATCATACGTAATCTATGCAAACCTCCATAACTGTCCTCCTGCTTTTACCCCTAGAAGGCATGTGCTTTGACACAATGTTACACACTATTAGATATAATTGCTGGTGTTTCATGACGACCTTTCCCTCTCAAGAACAGCCTTATGATTAGCTACTGAGATACATATGTCTTACGACGCCCAGCTACTGTGCCTGAATGTCACAATTTATTAGCCCATCCAGTAGTCACACTCGCGGTCCTCACCATCAAAACCACACAAATAACTCTTGATTACCCAAAGAGGGTACTTTGAATTTTCTGATTCTATTATGCTAAGAGGAGTCCTGCCAGTGACAAAAAAACGCTTGTATAATTTGCCTTATGAATGATTGTCCAGATTGAATAATAATTTAAAAAAAAACACAATATTATATAAGATATCATGGTGAAACGCAAAATTCCACATATAAACGGAGACAGTGTGAAAAAAAAACAGACGGCAGAGACAAGAGCGTGTAGTTATAAATGTTGCAGAACAACTGATACAGATATTGATCAAATGTTTCCTTGCCTATATCAGATAAAAGTCAGCACTGGATCTGAGTTTAAACGTGAATCATCTCCCTTGCGCAACCTGCGTCTGACCCACCACTTATTCAACATCAACACTATAAATTATGAACATCCAAACTTCACTTGTATGCTGCTGCAATAAGTCACCTTTTATACTGCACAAAAAGGTGTAAAAAAAAAACACCCTGACTGCTTCTGCAGCAATGGGCTCAGTTAAAAATAATTTGCTTGGCAAACAAAAGTGTTATTAATCCCTACTATGGTTTTTAAAAGGACATATGTGCCTCAGAGGGCAGACTGCAGCTTTTGTGATAGTTAAAAACTAAAATCTATTAGACAGCCAGGCCTTGGAAGTGTAATTAGGCAGCTACCTGGCAAAATTCTCTCTGATGCCAAAGTTTTCAAAGCCCACCCTGCTTCAAAGCAAAGGACCCCTGAAGAAAGGAATCAATTAATTCATTATTTATTATTTACTGACTATACTCTGGAATAAACAAAATCTTTTTTAAGCACCTAATGCAACCTCTAAGCTAGGCTCCACAGAGAGTAAACAATGGCTGGTTTTAGCCCCTCATTTCTGCATACAGTCTCTGCATTTCTTTTCTATTGTGTTCGCCGCTCGCTGCGCTCGAAGCGAGAAATGTTTAAAACACATGTGCTGCAAACCAAGGAGCATTGTCTGCCGCACGCAATTATGTGATTCATTCATATGAATGTGAAAGGAAGAAAGGTATCGTTAGAAGATAGATTGAAAGCGTTGAAGAAATGAGGGAAGAAAAAAAAAAGTGACTGAGATTTGGCACCGTTGTAAGAAATGGCAGCTTCGGCTCTGACCCACCTTTAGGCGGAGGCCTGGTGGATATTGGGTGATGCTAATGCGGAGTGAAATGGCAACCCATTGGCTAATGGGAGCTAAACAAAGCGTCCTCTTCGCACACTTGACTGAAACCAGAATCCTCCTTTCTCACCACGCATCACCTGTCACATAAATATTAATTTCATGAACAGGGACTTCTCATTTCTGTGTGTCGCAGTGTAGCACATTGCAGCTCAGCAATAAATTAGTTTTTACTGTCTTGATATTTTTTAAACCTATCCGGGCATTGATGTTACTGAAGCAAACTTTTCAATGCGCAAATAATGAGATTATTTAATGTGATTATTGTGATGTCAACATGATAAATGTGTTGTTGTTAAAGTGTAGAAATGTTAGATGTTCGACTGACCATGTTAAATATTCTTGCCATTGGATAATGTAGAAATTAACAAGATGAAAAAACGAAATGCAAACCTCAGAATCAAACTGCAGCAGAGCACTGAGCCAATCAGTGTTTTTCGAGATGAAGCAAACTTTGCCTTCTGACGTTGCAATAACTAAAGTCAAGTTCAGCCTTTTAACTCAATCAGCCCTCTCTCAGCACATATTTCTGAGTCTGTTTGAAGATTCAGCTGAATTAAGTCATATGCAACGAGAAGCAAGCAAAATGTGTGTGAGATTAAAGGCGCACACACAATACCCAGACTTTGCTGATCACTTTACACACAGAGAGGATGAGAATTCGTGAGAGATTTGCACATACGATTGTGAACGTCTGTGAAGAACTCCTTTCATTTCACACAGTAATTTAATGATTCACTGCACATGGAAATAGCATGAGTGCTACAGAGAGTATCAACATGCCTTCACAAATGTATGCTCTAAAGCCAGTAGGATTTGACATGATTGCTATCAGCTCTCACTGTAGAGGAGCTGCAGCAGCAGCAGCAGCAGACACTGAGGAGTAAATCACTCTGCGCAGATGATTCATAGATGATAGATTAAGTATTCAACATCTCAGGGAGAGTGCTGTTATTGTAAATAATGACCCTATCAACCTCCCGCATAATGCACAAAACTTGTTCTTCAAACATTACAGCACGACGGATGTTGTTATTCAACATCAGTAGTGCTGTCACACTGCTCTGCCAGAAGTAAAGCTTCCTCTGACAGCGGTGCCCTTATTACCCAACACTTAATTAACCAGAATCTTTTGTCTGTCATCTGATTTCAGCAGCTATTGAGCAATGGATATTTTCAAGAGCATCCTTAGGCTTGAGCAAACACTCCACCGTTACCCCCAAAGGGGTCTCCGCCTGCTGAGTTTGCCAATGCAGAAGATCCAGTGACACCCAAGCTGAATGCGAACGTGAAAATAACCCTTAATTTGCTTGACCTTGGACATCAGTCAAATTCCGATCCCTCCATCATCAGTTGTTAAGGAAATGCGGTATAATTGTTGGCCTTAGATGCTGAGAGCCACGAGATGCTATGCAGTGCTGCTGATTCTATGCACAAGGGTTGAGGGTTGCCATGGAGACAGATAACTGGACTACCTAAGTTATGATTTATCAAAACACCCTCAGGTATGTAGCCTAGATACTTGAGGCTCTCAGAGGAAGAAACTCCTTGGCTACACAAAGTGTCTGGTCAGTATGAAATGGATTGTATATATGTCACAGACATAATGGCGCTTAAAAAGTTGCACTTTGAGACACTTTGCAACTTGCCCGTGTTCTTAATGTGTATATGCTGCCAAGCCGACTGAATTATGCCAACGGTGTAAAGTCAGAGCAGAGATAATGGGAGCAAAATCTGTCACGACTTTCGGAGTTTGAGTCAGCTCAGGGGCTGTAACCCGAGTGAACTGGAATCATTACGACCTCTTGGACCTGGCTCTGCAGAAATAAAGCTCCGTGCTCAGAGCTGAGGAAAAGGAGGTCAGGGGCCAAATGGTGGCTGGGGAACGGGTCAGTGATTACAGTAAGAGGCCCGGTCGCTCATCGATCCCCCGGCTCAGGCTGCAGCGGGTGAACGACGGGAGCTCTCACAGACACTCGGAGACCAAAATGGAGCTGATGCGAGGAAACAGGAAGAGATGGGGGCCAAGGAGAGGCCAGGGACACTGAGAAGCAGAGGCACGCACTATGAAGTCTTTCCAAATGAGAATAGGAAGGGCCGTGTCAGCGAGTGTTGTGTAGACGCAACACGAAATGTGTGAATTGAACCTGAACTGAGCGCCCGTGGAGAAATGCTCTGTTCTTGGTCTAGAAGTAACTTGGAAAAAAATAACTTCTATTCAATTTGCCTCTTGGAGTTTTTGTGTATAGATGCACCGTCTAAATATGAGCTGCACCTTGACATGCAAAATACTTTTGACTGCACCAAAACTTTAATTACTTTCAAACATGGCCGTGATTATCTAGCTCGCAACCATTTCTTACTGAGAATCGCGGGCTAATGTAGTCCAGTAATCACAGTGAGTAGGGCTTATTGAAAAGCTAATTGCCTATTAGGCTCAACTTGTTGCCTTGGATTTTCCTAGCCAGGCTACGAGGCTGAGGACTAAAGGGCTTGAGAAAAATATGAGGCGATGTTTTCAAACTTCAGAGAGAAGCTGTCAAGCCGTAATGGAAAATGCCAAGTTCTGCAATGATGGTTTTACACAGTCAGCGCAACAGAAAATATTTATAAAGTTTGAGTCACTCCATCACACTCTGCCTGTGTGAAAAGACAGTAATAGAACAAAAGTACTTTTTCTAAAATGCTTACACTAAAATAAGCCTCAGTATTGCATATTGTGAATTATATATACTATGAAAATATGAAAATACTTATAAGTGACATATGATGGTGGCTGAAAAAGATTATATTATATTATATTATATTATATTATATTATATTATATTATATTATATTATATTATATTATATTATATTATAT
>JBAJHX010000096.1:21040454-21057914 GCA_037176925.1 Amniataba percoides
CCCCCCCCCCCCCCCCCCCCCCCCCCCCCCCCCCCCCCCCCCCCCCCCCCCCCCCCCCCCCCCCCCCCCCCCCACGTATATGCGTGTATGTCAAGTCAAATTGTTTTTACATTTCATCTTGTTGGCTCCTTATCTATTCAACTGTTTATCTGCAACTCTGCTGGGGTATGTGCAAGCTCCTGGCGTGCGTCTCTGTGTATGTTTGTGAGCAGCAACTGCCAAAGCAAGGAGGCAGGCGGCTTGCTGTGTCAAGGGCTGTAGGGGGAATGTTCAAACCCCAGTCAGCGGGGGATTGTGTGTGAAATACAGATGTTAGAAATGGCTCGACTGTTTGCCTATTGTTATCACTGCTCTTTGGCTAAGAGAAGAACAGTCTTGGGTTTTGACTTGACAAGGGAGAAACAGAATGATAAATTGTCCCACCAGCTTTCATCCAACCCACCGCCCCTGCACTGCCGCCCCACCCTGCTGTAGATAGCATAAAAAAAACAACAGATTACAAAGTAATACACAGACAGCTACACAATGAGCAGAGGAGATAGGAGTCCCCACCCTCTTGTCTCACCAGCTGCCATGAAGGAAAACAGGGCATGAGTTAATAAGGCAAAAATAGAGGGTTGCAACAGTTTTTGTAATGAGTTATTGCAGGAGGCTAAATGGGAGAGAGTAGACTGACAGTTAGAAACTAAGAAATGTGAGCACAGTGATGTGGATACAGTCAGAAATCTGCATGTGTCATGATGAAATTAAGACATTAGAGCTGTGCAGAGTGGAGCACTCTGGAAAATGATCATGTATTATGAGATTTATGCTCCTCATGATGACTTTTTTTTTTACAACACTTGTTTTCCACAAGCGTTATATACACATACTAATTAGCCAGAGGAAGAAAGAAGTCAGCTCTCTGAACTCTCCCGCTGAATGCTGACGATGGGCAGTTTGGCAACAGCAGTAATTAAGTCCAGCACAAGTTGCTCAACAAAGTAACATGTAATGTTCCTCTGTGAAATGAGGTCTGTTTTTGTAGAAAATAAAAAGATTGTAAAAAAGAAAAGAAAGCTCAACACAAACAACACACATTAAAGCTTCAGACACATCTTTAGCAGATAAGTTTGAACCGTTTGTGTGGCCTCTGTGCAGGCTGACACGGCATAAAAGAGGAAATAACAAAAGAAAAATGTTTGGCAATAAAAATAGCATAGAACAGAAAGACTCTTGGCTAATTAAAGACCTGGCACGTAAGGAGAACAAAGTTAGGTGTTAGTCTGGAGGTGGGGATGTCTATTCTCTAATTAATCTGCAGAGACCATTGACATGGCTGGGGCTAATAATTCTGTGCATTTTTAGGCAAACTTATACTAACATGTACAATAGTGTGTCATAAACGAAGAATAAATAGGGATTAATAAACTGTTTGAAAATTAGAATTATTTCTAAGACATTTAACCCCACAATCCCACTGCCCGTTTTCTCGCAGGAAAAACGCACTGCAATCCTAACCACTGCCCTCACACACACACACACACACACACACAAATACATGAACACATGACTGTCAACCCACCATCCACCTACCCAAAGGACAAGTAAAAGATCTAAATTTCTCCACCCTAAGCTGCAGGAGCACTCTGGCTGATGTGTAACATTAATTTCTCATGATGTCAGTCAGCTTTCATCAGCGTTAAACTTTAGCGTAACCCACGAGATGACCGTCCGGGACAGACGTGGGAAAACACTGGAGGGGCCATGTGAGCGGATGACAGTGCCCTCCGCTCCGCTGGTGGTGGTAAACCCCCACACCACTCTGAACTGCATAAACAAAAAAAAACAAAAAAAAAAAAAAAAAGGTGAAACTTATACATTTTAATATCTTCTGCCTCTGTGCTTTCCCCTGGCTGCGTGGTCATGTTTCCCAGAATGCCTTCACTGGCTTTCCAATTACAGTATAGAACAAAACAGGAGATGGGAACAAAAGTGTTTAATGGAAACACACACAGCCCGGGTGAATGAGTTGGTGTAGGTGTGTGTTTGGCTTGCGTTGTTGATGCTGTATCTAGGTTTCTGTCACTGGTACCCACGTGCAGTATTTATATAGATTATTACATAAAAAAGTCCTCCATAATGCCATATAAATAAATAAACAGTGATAGTTAATGAAGCTCATCACTTAAATCGACTTAATACACACCATGTTCATACGTTAAGAGTACATTTTCTCTGTGTGTGTGACGTTTTGGTGTTAAGCTCTTCACGGATTCTCCGAATGCACGTAAGCCTTTCACTGTGAGAAAGACCGTAAGAAAACAACATGTCTGAATACTCAGCAGATGCTCAGCGTTTGATAGAGCGCGCGAGCTGGCTGCCATTATGCAGCGAAAGCACTCTGTTCACTCTCCTCCAGGTTCAATCATAATAGGTTTTTATTCCTGTGCAGATTAAAGAGTTGGGGCAACAGAATTTGACCCCGTGCTGTAGGTAGCCGATAGCTCCCGCAGGAACGGAGTGGAAAAATCGTTGACCGATAGCAATGTGGTAGAGGGAACTTAAGATGCTGTCTGCCAGAGCCTAGCGGCTTCCTCTCCTCACAGTGTGCAGCCTTTGTGGGCAGAGCAGCGTTTCCATCCATCATGCATCACCTCTCCATGATAGCATTGCTTCCACAGCCAGCTAGTTTTACATTATATATTGTGAGCCAAGTGGTCTTATGCAGGCTTATTGCCACTAAAGGAACAGCCAGCGCCTCTCTTACTAAAAGGATTTTTTTTTTTCTTTTTTTTTTTTTTGGTGTCTGTCTCACTTGTTTGCCGTTTTTGCATTTCTGTGAAGCAGAAAAAGCACATGCTGGTGCTACACAGAGAAAGACCTTCACTTTCCTAGTTTATCATTGGTTCAGCTAATCCAATTGGCCACGGCTAGACAGGAGCAAAAAACTTGTCTGTGTGTTATCTTACAGTACTTTGAGCCCTGAACTGCAATGATTTTTCTTACTGAGTCGTCCGGGAGAGCGCGCTTTCATCTACCCCAGTGATTGTATTGGTTTATTAAGAGCCTTGAATAATCCTTGAAATCTTTCCCAAATGCCCTGTCCCCAAAAAATGGGAAGAAGGTAAAAAAAAAAAAAAAAAAAAAGTAAAACAGTTATTCTATTTTTCAGATGGTGGATTTTGTGATACCCTCAGTTCCCAGTCGAAAAAACGTCAATGAGCAGTAGATAGTGGGGGGGGGGGGACTCTGTTTCAGGCTGCTGTCAAAAAAGTCTTTGCTGTGGCACAGAGGAAAAGAATAACACCTCACGCAGTTTCAATGAATGACTCAGTAAAATGTGGTTCACCTCGTAGTGTATAAATATTCAGTCAGCGTGTGCTCCCCATAGGGATCCATGTGGACTATCAATATGATGGATTAGTCTTTGCCGACTGGAGAAAAAAAATAATTACTCAAAGCAATAATTATACCAGCCCCATGCTGAATTGCACAACACTCAGGCAGTAGATAAGATTTCATTGTCAAAGTGCTGAAGTGGATAACATACAGCTTGAAGGACAAGTAGAGATGAACAAACTTCACAGATTTGTGGATATTTTTCTGCCTCTTTTATTTCTTAAATGCAGAACAGCTTAGTGGAGCATACGTGGTGCAGGTTAACCCACAATTCCTTCCCGACTCTACCTAAATCATCAGATTTCACCAGCCAGCGATGACACCGCTAAGACACAGACATGTTGACACCCAGCCTTCGCTTTCCTCGTCTCTTTGCTGAAGGCGAAAGGTTCCCCCGGCTGGGCCAAATGTTGCGAGCCCTGAGCATCCATCCAGTAATTAGAGCCGGATCTCGCGTGGCAGCCCTTCATTTGGTCAAAGTTGTCAGCAGGCAGATATGACTGTGGGATAATGGAGTAAAAAATGTGACTGATGTCTGAACGTCCTGCCACATCGTTACAACCTCTTACACCATGTTCCCCTGGTGAGCTGTCACGCATATTAATGATCACCTCACGTGGGGTTTTGTACAGTGCGCAAACACACGCGGTTCACTTTGTTGCCAAAATGTGTATCCGCTGACTGAAGTTAAAAAAAAAAAAAAAAATACCAGCAGCTTCAGCAGTTTAATGAGACCTCTAACGGGCGATTTATGACTGTCCAAGCGGGGCTGTGGTGCTTTGGACCTCTGTATGAGCCTCTGCGTGAGCCTGCGCGTTCGCAGACACATGCAAGTTCATTGTATGGCGAAGAGAAGCCTGTAGCTTATGAAGAAACAAGCAGTGCTCCAGTAATTAATTTATCACTGAGTGACAGTTAAGCTCTGGGGCAGAAGCCTTTCCTGTCGTTGATAAACAGATAAGAGTTGATTTATGTAGAAGTCCAGGGCATGTGCGCTTATCTGTGTGTGTGTGTGTGTGTGTCTCTGTCGGCTTGTTTCATTTTGGCTGACATGTATGTGTGCGTGTTTATACATAATGCACTCACCACTGTTTCTGCCTCTAGCTGTGTTTTTATTTATACTCTTAAGGTCTTTGGAGTCTTCCTAAAGTTGTTTCATAGTGAGGATATCCATCAAGCCGGCGCAGGAAAAACAACAGAGGAGCAGGGGTCAATTGAGAGCGCGATGCACATCAGAGGAAACAATGGTTGCTGAATTATTGAGTCCTTCCTGTCCCATCAGCCATTTGTCCCAAGCCTAATGGGTTTTTTTCTCTTTAAAAGGTAGTGTGAGGGAAAGGAAGGAATTTCTGGGGTAAAAAAAAAAAAAAACAAACAAGAACAACAAAACTGGGCTTTCCTCTTCAAGACAGGAGCCTCCTGCATCAGCTTGTTTTAAAAGGCTGCTTTTAAAACGCAACCTTTCACTTTATCTATGGGTTGTGTCACTGCTTCAAACTAATTACACTTACATTCTGACTGTATCATGTATTCAGAGTAACAGCGCCTGAACTGGCTTGAAATACTTCTGCGGCGCGCAGTTGAGAAGGGCAGGACGGAGCACACACTCGCATACACACAGATATGTATTGAAAAAGAAGCATTGACTGCCCGGCTGTCTGACGGGTGCTGTCGGCAGCCATAGAGGAATCTGTCTGCCAGCTTCTTCGATTAATCCACCCTTCCCCGGGCTGCTTGATTTAACTCTCATCACACTGCTATCAGTCGATATGAGCTCAGCGCATACACGCATTCGCATGCACACATCAGAAAAGTGTCCAGTGACACACACAGACAGTTGGTAGATACACAGGCTCAACTGTGCGCACACACACACACACACACACACACACAGCCTTCACACCTTTCCAGAGCATGTGAGCTCCTGTGGGTTTTATTGGGTGGGCCGCCATCCAGCCATGAGTTCAGGAATCTGGTCTGTCAGCTGGCAGTCAGGACGCGGCAGGTGTCTCCTCAGCACAAAAGCGAAGTCAAGGGCCAATAAACAACCACAGCAGGAGAACTCGGGGCCAAATCAATAGCGAGACCGTGTATTCTCTGTGCACAAGATCTCCTTAATCACATAAAAATCCGCCTGCTCCTCGCTCCTGACGGTCCATTCACACGCAACTCCGCCTCAGCCGCATGGAAGTGACACGCCGTGGGCTGCAAATGTCTTCTCTGGAAACCGCACCGTCAGTCGGTACGCAAGCCCAAAACTACAGTTGTTGTCCCCCAGTGTCTGTTTGGGCGTGATTGCTGTCAGGTCATTCAAATCAACACATGGAAGAAAAAAAAAACAGCTTTTTTTTTTTCTTCCCCTGCGCTTTTTTTCTCACAGTATTAACTGTTCATCTAATTCGCTGAACCGGTAATATTTTATCTGGTAGCATGCTGTGTTCCGAGATGGAAAGTAAGTGTTAACGTCTTGTGGGTTGAATGCCAAATTGCAAAATCTGCAGTTCTGCCTTGACTGGAGATGAGAGGAATAGATGCATCCAAATATGTTGGGGAGACAGTTGGCTGGATGAAGTTTGACTGAGCTTTGAGTGACTCAGAGTGAACTCAGACGCACTCTGGCGTGCGGTTACTACGCTGATGGTGGTGAAAACAACTCTTTTAGCTCCCTGCATGTTAAATATTTTGTGGAATACAAAGTGTGGTTGGACATGTAGCAAAATGAACCCAGCACCTAAGAGGACAAGATATCAGATAAACCATCCAGCAACAAAGGCTTTAAATAAGGCATGGGGATTGTTATATAACCCCTCTCATAGTCATCCAGCAATTAAAGGGCTAAGGTTTTACAGTAGAGTATGGCTGGAAATATAAAGGGCCACTGATTGATTTCCTCTCTGTATTCAGTGGTTTATTTTTACACGACCTCAAAGACTGATTTACTTCATGGCATAAACAGCATGAATTCATTAGGGTTGTTCTTAACTTCATAGCTGGGATATAACAGAGCATTTCCCTCTTCCACAGGTCGTTGGTGCACGCTGGAAAAATAATTACGCAGCCCTTATTAACGCTGACTCCCTCCCCCACAGCTTTTTAAATCTCACACATTACTTGGTGCTGCAGCGGCGGGATACGCACTTTTCCTGCCCGTTTCTTTATTGCCCCCCATGAGATCCGCGGAGTGAGATTTTGGTGCTGTATGCATATATCCCTTTAGACTTCAAAGACGCACGCTGTCACCAGCAATCAGCAGACCGGAAAATGTGAAAATGTTGTAGAAATGCAGACCCCCACCCCCTATAGGTTACAGTAAAAGGCAGCATGGGGTTATAGGGCCATAGAGCCTTATTGCAGCTGAGTGGTGTTTCCTCAACCTAACAACTGGAGCAGTCAGAAGCCAGTCTTAGCCTACAGCACTGTTAGGTTAAGCCAGCTCAGTCTCTCTGAATGTAGACATAGAATCAATGAATAATACAGTGGCATATGTTGTTAGATCATAAACATATTCATAATACATAGCTATAGCAGCGGTGTGTGCCACCCTGTCTCATGACAGCTTTGATCGATTCTTGTAAGTTGTTAATAACCTTATGTTGAGAGTAAGAAGTGCTCAGTGTCTGTAACTTCAACAAGGCAACAGTCTGGGACGTATTAACTGATAATTAGCTTTGCCAGTATTTTGCGTATATTTTATTAAGTAAGTGTTTAAATGTATAAATTCTGTTTGGGGAAGTTTTATTTCGAAATAACATGGATTGTGTAGCATTGAAGACATTATAGTGTGTTTCCCTGATACTATCTGATGTACAAATCAATCTCTACTGCCAGAGACGAAATGTTGGCCCTTTTTTTTCTTTATTCCAGCACACAGGTCAAAACTGTCCCCCATCTAAGGAGTGTCACATAACCAGGGCTATTGCACCTCATTCTGCACCTGGTTGTCTGAAAAATGCATAATGCTGACATGATGTGCATTAAATGTACCAGAAGAAGTACATATAGATATAATTCACTTCATTTAAACATTAATTCATTAATTTTTATTCTAGAGCTTGAACCTTTGTGGCCAGAATAGATTTATATAAAAACACTTCTTTCATTCAGCCATAAACAAAGCCGGCCACTTTTTGTCATATGTGGAGAAATCAATTACATACAGACAGTACAATATGGAAAATGCATTTACTCATTTTTTTCCCCATATTTAGTATTAATACAAGTAAATAACTACTTTTCAATTAATTAAAACAAAAAAGTAAAGAAAATATCTATCAATATATATAAATACATATATCTATAGTGTACTGTATATACACATATGACACATGCATGTACGAGCCTGGAAAATGTGCCTCCTTTTCTATTGATTAAAAGTGGAATCAATTTTGAATCAGTAATCAATTCTGAATTGAATTGTGACACAGAGAAACAGAGCCAAATGGGGGATTCTCAAAGATTTCCACCCTTCCAATTAATCAACCTTCTGTTTACCTGAACTCTAAAAGCCTCACAGGAACAGGTTTTCTGATGTGTGACCAACTACGCTGTTGAAATGTTGCTTGTTTGCGTGATTGACTTCAGCTCATTTACCATAAAACTTTACATTTAATTGCATTTGGTGACATGACAGCGCTTGGACAATAGATAAACATTTAAATATGCATACCAGACAGATACTAAACACTGACAAACAGATTACAGTCATTTTTAAATATGTGGGACTGAGGATTGGGGATGATATTAAGTAATCAAAATATTTTTCAGTTCAATTTTAAGCATTGCATGTGTTTTTAGTTAAGAGCTCCATTATTTCGTTGTAATGAATTCACTTTGTCCCCAGCTTGTTACATTTAGTAAGTAATCAGCATTGCTGTTCTGAGCAACAGCTCAGTTCTTGTGTCTGAGAGACTTCTAAGCTGGAGAGATTAATCACTGGCAAAATTTTTCATCATTTCAGTCTCTGTGTCAGTGTCTGACAAACTAACGCCTCCCTGATTAAATTTTCACTGTCAACTCCACCCTTTAAGATTCCAACTGCTTGTTAAAAACTGCTAGCTGCGCACATAACACAGAAAGCTTTAGTTTCTTTAATGCTATGCAGGATCTATATTTTATATTTCGTATACAGTATTTATGGGTGAGAAAAAGCTTTGTGGATATGAGCCAAGAATGTCTGAGATGGCTCTTCCTAGAACACGGGGAAAAAAAAAAGAGAAAGAAAACAGGGGATCCCTGTGTGAGATCTGCTTCACACATCATTTAACTGAGAAATTGTGTTTCTTTTTCAACATATCTCAGCCGCCATTAGTGCGGATTTGCCCCCACTTTGCTAGGCGTTTTGGTACACCAGCACACCCGCCACAGGGCTAACTGCCGCTATCACGACTCGGGATCCACCAGAGCCCGAACAATTACAAGGGCCCGTGTTCTTGTGAATATGTGTCACATTAAATTTGCTCTGACAGGGAGGAAGGAGGGAAGTGAGGACAGAAATGCTGTAGGGATTAACGTTGAGCTCGGAAGCCCATTTCTTCAAGGCATTAGCTGCCTGGTGGAGCGCTGAGGGCCTGACAAGGAACTATGACACAGCGCGTTGAGCCATTTGGGAGTGTTACAACCGAGCACACACACATTTCCTCAGACGCCGAGTGTGTGTGAGCGTAAGCTGCCGCACAGATCGCGCCCCCCGAACACTTGAACCTCAGAGAGCGCAGGTAGCTCCGACGCACTCGGCGTCGACACACGCGTGACCGTGGCATCGCTGTGTAGGACGCGGCTTGAAAAGTTGAATTTTTAATCTAAATAAATGTGTTACGAAAGAATCATCATAACGAGTACGAAATTTTAATAAATGGGAGACGACATATTGTCAACAGGAACCTTGGGCCACCAAACGCAGAGGAAAAATAGAGGTTGATAAATGATGCAGAAAACCCATATATCTACCCACACGCGTCTGTGTTGTATGTAAATAAGTTTGGCCTACAGGTTCGGCCTATTTGAAGGGACAGAGCTCTAAAAACAGGCCAGAGAATTTCAGATTGGTGTTTTAACGGTGTGACCTTTGAGTGAGTTGAATACATGCAGACAGCAGCGTGGAGCCTGATGAATAGCTTGGGTCTTTTCCCAGCTGGGAGAGCAGATGCTGAGAGGAGAAACAGAACATGTTTTTCTTTCCTCCTGCACTCTCTTTTGCTCCCTTCTCATCTTATATAGTATTAGAGATACGGGGGAGGGAATGGGCGGTTGGGGGTGCGGTGGGGGATGCTCGGGCGATGACACACTATTAACTCTCCTGGCGTTAATCTTAATGCCTCATGCTAGAGGACTATACACAATCCATTTTAATGCAATTAGCTCTTGCCAGGAAGGATGAGTTATTCAATGGGAGCATAATTGCATCCTCAAGTTTTTACACTGGTTCATTCCAGGGATGTAATTACTTTCATACATGGTTTAACACATGGCGCCACTGACACATACAGTATGTACACACACTGAGGCACTCATGCAGACACATACAGAGTCATATGGAATTAAGTTGACATGCAATACATCACACAATTTTACCTGATTATTCAAAGTAGAAAAGTAGAATTGCCCAGCATCAGGTTTCATCAGCGTTGGCATTCACGTAGAATTCCCAAGCAGCAGACCCAGACGCACCGGGTCTGGAGATTGATGGGCTGGCTTTGGATGTGTCACCCTGAGGGGGACAACTGTGTCTTCCCGCTATCCTACAAAGCCATCTCGCTGCGTTGTATTAAAATCAGGATGACAAAAGCTCCAAACATTACCCTTTGATATTTCAGAGGAAGATAAAGTAGGATGCACAATACACACGCTGGCATTTTGCTTCCTCAGTCTGTTTACCCCTTCCTCTCTCCTGCCATCATCACTCTTTTTGGCTTTAAAAGTCTGCTTTGTCTAAAGCATTTCCAGCACATTTGGCAACACCACCCTCAACACCCCCCCCCCCCCCACACCACCCAGCTCTTCTTCCCCGGAGTTTTACTTTCTTTTCTTTCCTTTTTTTTTTACATTTTAAAGTTTGTTATAGTTAATTCATTAGGTGTTTGTTTGTGATTATCTCTATGCGACAGATGGAAGTTTTAAAATGAAACTGTAGCGTGATTAGTTCAGGTTTAAAGTTCCTTTCTCAGAGCTGACGTCTCTCTCCCTGAAGGATAATAGACTTTGAAAACATGAGGACACAGTGAGATGATGACATCTAGTTGAGAGCTATTGCACAGATGCAGAGCACAAAGAGTGGTCTATCAAAACTTGATAGATTCTCTTGCTGCTGACGGTGAATAGCTTAAACACTAAGTCCCCATTCCCTTATCCATATCGTAGTATATTACACAGAATCCAAAGACGGAAGGGCTTACAGCATTGTCCCTGTGAGGCCAGTGCTTAACCAGTGATGTTTGTGTAAATAAAGGTTTTGTGTAATGGGGGGGAGGCGGAGACATAAGTCCAATGAGCTGCCGCAAGGGAGATTGTTCTTCTGCTCAAAGTCTATAAATAATGGAGATGAAAGGGAACTAGGCCTGGAAATTATGTCGAGTGGCCCTGGGCAGCCCAAGGGCCCCTGACAGTGCCAGGGGGAAGCAGGGCCTGCGTCCACCCACAACTCCGGTCCCAAAGCCTCCAGTTAAATTTGGCAAGACGGCGATGCTCAGCCATTTACAATGAGTGGGTTGATCAATTGTTATATAACTGTTTCACTTCTCCTACCACCATATTTTATTGAGATAATACACAGCTATGCGAAGAGACCAATGGCACTTACTGTCATTTTAGAATTTGGTTTGATATCCAGAGGTTACCTTTGATGTAAAATGCAAACTCTGTGCTTTAATTGAATCTTTTTTTTTCATCATAGCACTTACTCAGGCAGCTTTGGAACAACCACTTTTCTCAGGTTCTTGGGGCTGTCAAAGGTCGATCCTTCAGTCTCCCCCACGATGAACCACGTGCCCTTCGCGGTGGCTCACTCCCATCTCCCCATGCGGTCAGCGACAGCAGCAGGAGCAGCATGTCCAGGTGCAATGACCCTTCCCCTGTGTAGCAAATCGCTGACATAGCGCTTTTTTGGGCAAACTCAACATATTTCTCAGTGCTGCTCGAGACCCTTAGAGGGCTCTGCCAATCCCCCATCCCCCCCGCAGCACACATGACCTTGACTGCGGTAACTGTAAGCTTTACGGTATACAGACAGATGTCAGAGCTGTCACGGCAGAACTGCGGGTGGAGGTCACTGATGATGGGTGGGAGCGCACCGAAACCCCGAAGCAAGCGAGGCACAGTATGACTGACACCTGCACACCTTCACCCTTCAGGTGGCTGGATCTGTCATCCCATACGCAGACATGACCCCCTTCCCCCGGCAGCGCACCACACACACACATTTCATCCGTGTGAGCTGTGATGACTTGGCGCTGGAACACCAGATGTCTGCTGCTGACTTCAGACTGAAGCCCACAGTGGATAACATTCATACAGTATACAAATGCATATGGAAAGACTCACACAGCTCAGCCTACGCAAAAGCGACAGTGCCTCATTGACTTAATCCTGCTGCACACTGACCTGCTATGTGACAGCGATGTTTTTTTTTTCTCCTCCAAAAACTGACAGGATTATTTAGGCATGTTTTACCTCTAAGCTGAAAAGATCCTGTGTGAATACATGTGGTAGGTGTGAGCGTGTGACCATCTTTCTTGCCTATTATTACTCCTAATGCTGATGCATTTCACATTGAAAATTGGCAGGAAGGCCCAACACGTGGGGAGAAATTTACATGGCTGCTAGTGTGATTCTACATAATAACCCTCACCGTAACCCACTTTACAGGAGAAAACTGATGCCCAGCCAGAGCTAGTGTGTCTATTATCATGTTCACGTCGTGCTCGGGCACGTCTCGTGATGCAGACATCCCGCCAACTCATTTATAAATGATCTGAGAGTATGATACAGCCCTAGGAAGAAAAAAAAAATAGAAAAACGTGTAGCTGTCCAAGTGAATTTCACTGACATGGTGCTTTATATAGAGCAGACTGGACTTCAGAGTGGAGAGAGCGATAGAGTGAATTCCGTTTGGTGTTGAACTCCACTGTTGTACCTTCGGGCTACAGTCGTGGACAGACAAGTCCCACTGTGACATCCATTTCATTGACTTGGTGTTGCAGTATTTACAATTCTATTCTAGCAAACTGTGGAAAAAAAACCACCTTTTCCAGTTATTGTCTATCTCACTAATCCCCGAACCTTTAAGGTGTTGTCTGAAGATGATGAAAGCGTGTTGCTGGGAGTTAACTTTTGCCATTTCCCTATAAATCTTTCACTCTCGTATCTGTGTTAATTTACAACAGCACATGTCTGCATAATCATAATGCTGTTAGCACCAGGCATCTCTGGAGGAACTATCTGGAAGTGGAACGCTCTACTTGTGTTTTTCTCTGCGTGTCCCAGGGAGGCATGTTGGGAATGTGACAGTGGCATCTCTTGTAAGACTGCTAACCCATGGCTCCAGCTTTGGCAACTACATTAATAAACAAGCTGATACACACATTAGCAGATCGACAGTACCAGAATAGAACAGAATGACAAAATGATGAGCAACGAAGTGGAAACAAGGCAAGCTCTATGTCTCTGATGAAAATAACTTTGAGTATCAGCGGGCTCTTAAGAAAACTCGAACAAAACACATTTACTTCATCTTTGATAACATTATTTCCAAATAATGTTTTAAACTCATCAAATCCAAGCCGCACCAAGCTGCTTATTACCTATTCATCTCATAATTTCCTGATCTCCACATGAAAACCTCCATCTGCTCTCTTGAGATAATCCCTGGTAAAACCCTTTAAATTTGTCAATGGCACAATTAGTCCCAGCATCCTCTCAATTAAGGCCTAACTGATAACTGGCCTCTTTTCTTTGTTCAACCCCTCCATAAACAAGGATGCACAGTGTCCCTGATGAAAACACAGAAACCAATATTATCTGTTGTTTGAACCGCAGTAACAGGAGATAAGGCCTGAAGTTCTGGACCTGCACTTCCAGCTTTATTGGCCACCAACTGATCTGCGCCATCCACAGGCAAGCAAAGTTCTGGCTGCTATGAATTTGAGATCACCTTGAGGCAAAGTGTTACAACTGACTTCTTTTTACAGCTACTTCCCTTGTCCCATGTATACATGCTTGTCTGTGAATAAGACTTAATACCAATTCTCACCGCGAATAACCTTAAAAATGTCTTTGTTTTGCATGTGTGTGCTGCACAGTTGCTATCCCATCTAATTTCAAAGTTTATTTTGTACCTGAAAATTGTTCCGGCGCTGACATCCAGAACAAATGTTTAACTAAAGCAGAGCTAATGATACAGTTAGATTATTGTTGGATACTGTCTTGACAGAATGTAATTGAGAGAATTAAAATTTGCAAAGTTCATTTAAGAAAAACTGTGTGTGTATCATCTTAGCAGTTTCCTTCATTCAACTTTTTTTTTCAATTTAACATTCATCCATTTTTTAAAATTGATATTCATTCTCCATGTCTGTTAGATATGGTGTATTTGAACCATAACACTTACATTGTCAAATTTACAGAAAAAAAATAAGGTAAGCATTTAGTCATCATCAGTTGTTCCACCTACAACCCCAAAATATCATATTTTTATGTTAAAGAGACAAAACCTCAAGCGGTCATACTGATTATGATAGGAGGAAGTAATGTGATGTGATTACAGAGCTATAAAGTAAAGAATGTCGTGATGAATGGGTCTGCAAATCAACACAGGGACGTCTTTGTTCTTCTATCTGATTTTCTCCTGTTGAAGGGTTTTTGGGAAGTTTTTCCTTATCCGGGCCCAAGGGCACAAGGTGGTGTACTGAATGTGGTACCGATTGTAAAGCCCTTTGAGGTAAACAGTGATTTGTGATAAAGGGTTTCCAACCAACAGTCAGCAGTGTTTTCTTTTCACCACAAATGTTCCCAGTCTTCTTCCAAATGGTTATTATTGCAACCGTGACAGTAAAGCTCCTCTAGCCTCAATAAAGTTGTCATTTTAACGCAAACCACAATGTTCCCGAAAACTTAAGCAGGTCATTTTTCTGCCCAAATCAAATCACACCTTGTCAGATTATAAAACGGATAAAACAGTAAAAGTTTTGGAAGGCCAGACAAATTGTGCTTTCACGCCGACTGATGTGATATATATCAGAAAACATCTTCTATGCATCACGGTAAAGACCCTGGAAAACCAAAATGTTTTGCGACCATGAAATGAAGTACAATGGATTTGAACTAATGAGAGGGCACCGCATTAGTATGTTTCAGAGTCTCAGCGGGGTGCATGCATGTCAGCCAAGAAGAGGCAACATGCCCTGGCACCAAAGTATATTTGAGCCATTTACAATTAAGGTCATTCTAAATTTGCAAACCACTCTACAACCTGCTCGCAATCTAGCTGTCCTCTGCTCATTTTTGACAAGGCGATGTACCCCAGGGTAAAGCCAGGCACATTAACCTTGCCCATCCTCCTGAAGCATCTGCTGCAGGGTACCCTCCATCACGGCTGCCCTTCCACCAGAGGTGTGACGGGTCCTCTGTCACACCGCGGCCTCTCAGCTCAGTGCTGAAGATGGATGGACGTGAGCCCCGGTGCCCCGGTGAACTGCAGCGGGCCCTCTCTGCCATAATGCTGGTAGTTGCCAGACCACCAGCTGACCAGGCCGAAGCTGACAGCTACCTGGCCCAGACACAAAGCTGGATTAGGATGTTGAGAGCAGCCAGCACTCTTCTGGTGCTAGGACACGGGGCTTACGACAATTACTCAGCAGGTCTGATTCTGAGAAAAAAAATCAAGCCTACATAAAACTTCTACTAACAGTGTAAACTCAAGCCAATTTGCATTTGTATATATATATTGTGTAAACAGCTGCTTTAAATACCCAAGGTGACTCCAAGGTGGAGCGCTCCCGACTGTTGTCTGAGGGGAGGTGCTGGGTAATGAGCTGGCTTGATTGATCAGAGGCAGTCGAGGGACATCAGCCGGAGTCTGGCCAGTAATGCTCACCAGTCAGCATGGGACCACCATCAAAGGGCAGCCGCCATCGTACACGAGCTACAGGGATGTCCCGCACCACGCTGCTCCCTACATCAGACCTCCTGAGCAAGAGGATTGGAGAAATCCCACATACTGTTTTTCATTCGTTTTTTAGTTTTTTTTTTGTGTGTGTGTGTGTGCGTGTGTGGTTTGTTTTCAGGGAGCGGCTGATGTTGCATTATCACAAAAGTTTGGCTTCGATGTGTTCGGATACTTCAGTGTTCGTGTCATTGTTTTTGTATGTTGTGGCTATGTATTATGGTGTTGTGTTTTCCATTTTGCTGAATACCTATATGATGTGGTAATTGCATGGAGCCACAGATAATAACAGCTGTGGAGCCTGTCAGAGGAGGAACACATTTTTCTTTGTTTTCTTTGTCGGCTCTCTGTTGCCTTCTTTCTTTTTTTTTTGCGCCATTTTGTTTTTCCCCTGTTGTTTTCACACTTTTATTGTGTGTGTCTCTCAGGACTTTGTGTTCATAGGCACAGTAAGATTGCCTCTAAACGGACCGCTGGTCTCTCTTGGTAGGAGATAGAGTAGCCATTATTCAGGCCCTGGCCTCCTCCCAGCTTGCCTGGTCACCCATCCCCAGCTGAGTGACAATGAGGCTGGGCCGCAGAGGAGGCTCACGGAGGCGAATATGACAGGGAGCAGGCGGCTGTGAATATGGATGGAGGCGCTGCCGTGGAGGTGTAGGTGGTGTTTGGTAGGACAGAAGGAGAAGGAGGAGGAGGAGGAGGATGAGGAGGAGGGAAGCCACAGAAGCCTGGATGCAGGGACCATTGCTCGCCTGTCAGCGAGGTGGCAGAGCGGACAGGACTGCCTCTGCGCTGAGCTCTACGCGCTCAAGAGCCCAGTAACGCTCAAACACCATGGAACATCCAGAAACGTTTCTGCTCAGTGACTGCTCAGCACAGGACTACACATCTGAGACGCGACTTGGCCCAGGAGCTCAGCAGAGTGAAGTGTAACTAATACAGGAGATAATAAATAAATGTGACCACCGCCTGTTTCTCAACATGCCGTTAAAATGGCTGTGTTTAGGATTGTGCAAATACAGAAAGCAGATCATGTAACAATCTTTGCTTGCGCACTAGATATTTAGATTAAATGTTCATCTCTGAAGAAGCACATCTGCCAGTTAGAGTTATTGCCTTAACCCAGCAAAAAAGGCACATCATGCTTATAAATCTTCTTCACTTTGAAAGAAATTGCTTAAAAAGAAATTGTATTATTCAGAAATCCTTTGGAAGAGATTTCATAGCTGTTCATGGGTTTTAACAATGAACAGGAAAATTGCAGTTCACATTTCTCCACCGTGGCTTCGGTCACTGTCTTTGTGGGTATTGTTTGGGAACTCTTTGCGGCTGTAAACGGGGCTTTATTCTGTGTCGAGAAAATTGAGGCTATATCTGGGATCTGTGGTTGATCGGAGCCTCCGAGAGTCCAACACCAAACCCAGCAATTATTGCCACATGTGATGTACACACTAAGGAACTTGAGAAAAGGAGTCCTTCGCTTGAGGGAAACGCTACGACGGGGGTCTGTTCTCAGGGAGCTGATACTGTACACTATGTGTGTGTGAGTGCATCCTTGGGCTCACGGAAGGATTTCTTTTCTTCTTTTTTTTTCCTGTATGATTCTTTTTTTTTTCTTAAAGGTTAATTGAATCCGTTGGCCCAAGAAATACTTTTTTTTTCCCATTCAGGAACGTATTAGTCTCACTTACAGCAAATAGCAAAAATAGACAAACATTCCAACATTCTTCAGACGTGCTTGAGTGGCGTTTAGCTTTGTGCATCTTCAAAAGTTAACAGTAAAAGGTGTCTGTCTTTTTTTTTTTTTTTTTTTTTTTTTTTTTCGCCCCCTGAAATCCCTTCCTTTTCTTCCCCTTCTTTCCCACTGAAAAACTGTGTGTTTCCAGCAGGTAGAGAAAATCGAAAAAGCGTCGTTGGGGGAAAAA
>JBAJHX010000096.1:21058014-21100247 GCA_037176925.1 Amniataba percoides
CGTGGGGGTTTCCCTTAAAACAAAGAGAAAAAAGGGAAAAAAATTCCAACACTTTTCAGACGGGTTTGGGGGGTGTTTGGCTTTGTGCATTTTCAAAAGTGAAAAGGGAAAGGTGTTTGTTTTTTTTTTTTTTTTTTTTTTTTTTTGTCGCACACTGAAGTACCTGCCTTTTATTCCCATTCTGTATAACTGAAAAACTGTGTGTGTACAGCAGGTAGAGACATTTCTATGAGAACATTGGTTTTTCCCTGAATTATGCTCCACTCATCCCTACCATCGATCAGCACCTCTGTGTGACGGCAGGAAATCACATCATATTACTAGCCCTTCACTAATGTCGTTAGCGGATATTGTTCTGAGGCAAAGTGTGGACTTGCCCAATGTGATTAGGCCCTATGATGAATTTGCGCTGTTGTTTGGAGACTGTTAACTGACTAGAATGATTGACCTGAACCGAGAGCCTTCTGGGCATTTATTGATGTTCCCTGAGTGTTATTCCTTTAATGACTGCACTCTGATCATTGCCAGCTTTATGGCTTGAGGAAAGCCAAGTTGTGTTAGCAAACTTAGACTAAATGGAGTTTTAGAGGTTCACGGTCACAAAGCGGGGTTACCGTGTTTACGGCAGCCAGCGCTCATCCCCTGAATTGCTTTTTTGGCTGCTGCCTGTGGTGGCTGTGAGGGCTTTCGGATTGGTAAAGGAGAGCCAAATGCCTGGAGGGCTCCGTTTTTGTACATCTGAGGGTGTCTCCTTTGGGGTGAGGCCTGGCAGTTTTAGCTAAGACAGAGTGGTCAGGGTACACCGTGAGTCCTCCAGGTTTATTTTCAGCAGCCTCAAAAGGTACAAGAAAGGGGAGAGATCAGAGGGTTGAAAATTACCTGGAGTTTTTGAGATCCACCTGAGAAAAGGATGTGTTTTGCTAGCGATTGGCCTTTCTCCTTAACTCTTTCTACAGTGTATCCTCCAATATATGATGCTGTCTTTATGTGTGTGTATGTGTGTGTGTGTGTGTGTACACGCTCTTGCAATAGCCTATGGCCTGCGTAGGTTGAGGTGTAGTCTGTCAATCAGTGGGTTATCTGTGCACTCAAGCAGTCCCAAGAGTCAGACCATACCTGTTAAATTGACTCCCCCAGGCCATTTTGGCAGAGAGCAGGGGATTGCAAAGAAACATGCAGCCGTACCTGAACAACACCTCCCGAGCAGAAGAAGGGAAGCAGGCGTATCACCCGCTCACAGTCCAGCCCAGACAAAGACGGGTTCAACGGCAGCTGGGGTGCATATAAGACTGAAGCCAGGTTTTAGGTGGACAAAATGCTAGACACTCTTTCTTTGATCTGTGTTGCGTGTAGTGCTTTATTCTGTGAGCTTTCTCTTCATTTCCTGTTATTTCTACTGACTGCTACTGCTACTGTCATCACCCTTATGAATGCATAAAAATGCCCCAAAAAACACTGGCTTTTTCAGCTCAATTAAAGCAATAGTAGCATTTATTTATTCCTGGCACTGTTTTTTTTAAGCCTTTGTAGGTGGACACGGGGAACTGCTCAGTGCTATTGTTTTGTTTATAACCGTTTGAATTTTGGACAGATTACTGTACCCACTGTCAATTTAAAGCCAGACAAGAGCTCTGTTTATTTCATCTTCTGTGCTCTGTGCATGTTCCAGTCCTTGAAAGCTGCACACATATGAAAAGTGTCTTTCGTCAGTTTTAGCTTGTATTACGCTCAACGCAAATCTGTTTTGGAAAAAAAATGTGTTTGGATGACTCATAGCTTCAGCTGCCATCCAAATAGCGTTTAAAAAAAAAATTGCAATAATACTCTCTAATGAGTTGTGAATTTGTTTTAATTGATTTTTTTTTTTTTTTTTTTTGCCAATTGGCTGCATGAGTCATTTACACCTACAAGGTACTGTTTGGTTGCTTTCCTTTAACACAAAAGATATGGTACCTCTACAGTGCTGTTTCTGCCATAAATAGCACATCACTCGTGTTTCTCACTCCCCTTTTCTTTCAACGCTAAAAGCCTTACTCGTTAAAAGGTGAGACAGTAGGAAATGAGGAAAGTAAGGGAAAAAAATGGGGGAAATTGTTACCTGAAATTTTAGGTTTTCTCATTCACCATGAGAAACTGGAGTACAAGATTTTGGCAATTATCTATCATGTTGTTGCCTTATAAAAGCAACAAATCACATGTCCTGAGCTTTCTGTATGCAAGAGAAAAACGCTCCAGGAACATGACACAGAGCATCAAATAAACATGCTTTTGTTCCTTTAATATCAGGCCATATCCTTTTGAAACCATCTTCATTTTGTGTAATCTGCAGCCCCGAAAAAAAGCCCTATAACCCTCTTCCTTAGAGCTCATGCTCAGTATCCTCTCATTATATAAATCTAGTGAAGGTTTTATTGCATATACAATGGGGCTATTGCATTTACAATATATAATTTTTTATTTTTATTGCATACCCAATAAACAATGCTATACAAATTATAGATTATGTATGTATCTAACAACTGTGGCGTCAAGTATTCTGTTATTTGGGATATAAAACATCTCTCTCTACTGCTGTACATATTTGTAACTTACACAGACTGCATAAACAGTTTGTGTGGCGGCGATAGTAACAACCCTCGTGTATCAAGCTGTTGCCGTCCATATGCTTGTAAAATTCTCCTTAATAGCCAACTCCTTTCTGTGAGAACACTGCCCACATGCCTATCAGAGTGTGTCTGGCCCATTAGTCGCATGTAAGCCTGCCCATCATGTCCATGTGGTCGTGGTGACCTCCAATCCCACCTCCATCCCATTACCCATCCATCCACACACACACACACACAGGCCTCGTCTACAACCACCGCACAACATCCCAGATGCGTCGTTGCCCACCAGCAGAGCACAGACGGCTGATCGTGCTGCATGTTGATTTGAAAACAGCCACTCACCATGTGCCGACTGCCCACACAGCGCAATAAGCTCCTGCCTGCCTGCCTACAGGTACACACTCACATTTAAGACGGCACACTGTTACTGTATGGTGGGAAGAGGAAAGGAGCACACAATACATGGCTACTTCAGCCTTGTAACATATTACAGGCATTGTGTAGTGTTGTTTTAAAAAAAAAACACCGTGTGAGACAAGTGAATAAGGAATAACCAGTTACATGATGAACTGCGACGACAGCCAGTGGCCTTTAACGGTGGCACGTGCACTCGAGGGGGTAAACAAAATGAGAGAACTGCCATCAACCATTGTGCAGAAGCAAGCTATTATTTATTACTTCTATTCTCAGTGTTTAAATGTGCATTAGTGAGCTCTGTCCAACTCAAGACACAGCCCATTGTTGTAAAAATCACTGAATGTGACATTTCTTATATATTCATGAATATACACTATTGCAGAAATGATGAATGCTTGTATGCCTAATGATGTTATTCGATTACAATGTATCATAGATGCTGTCATATCTCTTATATTCTATATCCTATATATAGAGAGTAGAAATCTTAGAGTTACATGCAGTGTGTTTTTGCATTTGGCTCTGTCGCTTTCAATTGTTGCACACACAGCAGGAAGATTATGGCTACTTTAACAATGTAGGGATTGGAGAATCCATGAATACTTAATAAGTGTCTGGTGAAAATGATGTAATGGTGATGTAAGACGCTGAAAGCCATTAGTCAGAAAAGTTAAACCTGAACCATTTTTTCTGCTCCAATTCACCTTTTGGTAGTATGAGTTTTCTTTGCGCTTCAAAGGTGTCTGTACAACATAGTGAGTGTGCGGTTTAATGGGAGCTTGTTTGTGTTTGTGTCAGGAATACGCAAGTGCTTGAGCATGAAAATGACTGCAGACTGTTGGGAGTTGATCACACTGTGTGATGGACCGGGACAAGGCCCTTTTGGTATTCACTTTGAATGTCTGTTGAACACTGATGTCAACCTTTCAACTGTTGGAATAAAATATCGTTGATCCTTCGCGCAGTAGCCCCGAGCTCCGCCATACGTTTGCATACAAGGATCTGAGCCTTAGTGGCGCTGACAATATCACTTCATGACTAGCTGTATGCACAGTGGCAATCCTTTGATCCCCATCACTTTGAGTGCTGGATGTGAGACACACGCACACATATACACGCGAATGCACGCAGATGTACAATTGTAAGCATTTGGCCCCCACCACAGGGGATGCTGGGATGAAAAGTAGGTACTGTACTTTTGAAATACTTGGTCTTGACATAATTATTTCATTTTTCCAGCTCCTTATACCTCAACTTCACTACATGTCCAGAGCTAAATATTATACTTACTTACATTGCAGATTCAGATTGATACTACAAATCTGATAATGCTGATGTGTAATTACAGGTTAAGATAAGATTTTATTGATCACAGGGGAGAGCACAGGCTATCCTGCTGTATATAAAGTAATTAAAATGAATTAATTAGTTATAATCCAATAATTTACGTTTTTTTTCTGAAATGCTTATGCTTATGCACCTTTATTTGTAACAGAGTGTTTCTCCACTTTGAATTGCTACTTTTACTGACGTAATAGATCTGAGTACTTCCTCCACCACTGCTTAATAGAGCCAATTACAGCAGGAAGCATTTGTGCATAGTGATTCATGCAACATTTGACACATCCCAGTCGATCTCCCTTTCTCCCCCCCCCCCTTCTCTTTCTCTCTCTCTCTCCCTCTCTCTCTCTCACTCTCTGTTCTCTTTCTTTCAATCAGTCCCTCTGTGTATGCGTATGTCTCTTACAGGCAGATGAGAATGAGACTCCTCCATCCTGTTCAACTCCATTAAGCAGCTAGTGTGCCTCAGTTCACCACAAATCATAATCTGCTCATGGTGAGAGGAACTATTCAGCACGGATGGGACTTGACGCCAGAGAGTCACATTGAGTTTAAGTGAGTGTGTGTGTGTGTGTGTGAGAGAGAGAGAGAGAGAGAGAGTCAAAGTGAATTATTCGCACTTCGCACACATCATGCCTACACTCACGCCACCTCTCATACCAAACATGCATTGCTATCACTGTCTTGCCGCAGATGTGACATTTCTTGGCATATGGATGACTGCTTTTTCAATCTTTTCTACTCTGAACACACAGTGCGTCGAGGTTTGCTTCCCACCTTAGCGGGGGTTGGGGAGGGGGGTCAGATCAAGACCTCCCCACGTGCAGACCTCACAGTGGGACACAGCAGGACTTGTCAGCCACCGCTGCAGCTACGTTACATTGATAAATCTTGCCCAAATTCGGATACGACAGGCCAGCGTGTCACTGCAGCAAAAAAAAAAAAAAAACGATTCCCCATGTCTCCCAAGTCAACAAGATGGATCTGTTGCTGTGCTGCTTTAGTCAAAAGTGTTCCTGTTATTTCTCTGTTTTTGGTAGCTTGTCATAGAATTTTTTTTTTTTTTTTGCTGGTAACAAGAATTGAGGGTGATTGACAGAAAGGGTAGAAACGCACAGAAGAAAGAGATTTAGATATACATAGGCCAATGAATTGAGGACACGCTTGCTGCCTGCTTCCTCTGTCTTGCCATTACCTTCATCCTCTCCTCCACTCCTCTCTAAGGCCATTATTAGCATGCATGAGTCTTCCGCTCCTCTGTGCTCTCGGGGAGGCTCTCACCAAGCCAGTTCATATTTAGTCTCTTGAATGAAACATTCATAACTCAGGTATGTGGTCTTAAAAACAATGAGTGCTGCTCCCCCGGAAAGGCCTGCATCAATCACAAGCCCGGAGAAGCCAAGCATGAGATAAAAACAAGCGCCCTTGTCAAAGCAATTTGGGCTCACCTCGGGGGCGGCGTGGAGGTCACGGCCACAGGGGCCCGACGGTGGAATCCGCAGGAACTAACATCAACATTATTTGCATTTTCCGGGACCACCCATGTCTCGATGGGATTATTACTTTTGCCTTTCAGCCAGTTTATCTCTTAAATACACAGAGCCATACAGTAGTGTAGCTGTGTGTTAGCTCTGCCTGGTTTATTTTCAGACTTCAGCCTCCAACGGTTGTGTAACCTACCTCTCAGCCCCCACTATTTTTCTAAACACATTAGTGCTGAATTATGGGTATGCATCATGTAATTATTGAAGAAATGCCCACAGAAAAGGCTCTCCCAAGAGACGCAACTGTTGTTATTGTTGTTATTATTATCATCATTAGTGCTATCAGCTATCTGCAGAATAAATATTCCGGCTCTCAATTGTAGGACAATTGCTGATTAATCCAGTACAAACAAGGCCTTGCAATTTGTGCCTCAAGAACAAGCACAAAGAGTTCCTCTGCTCGGTAACACCCTCAGTCTCATGCCGCGTCGGCCCTTCTCCCACACTCCCTTGTCCAATGCTGAAGAATCTCTAATTAAACCACTAGCGGGAGAAAAGACGAGCACCCTGGGATTCCCTGACCACCCAGCGATAAACCTCAATGGGAAAGAACGTATCTCCTTCCCTTTTTCTCCACCATATTTCCTGCTTCCCTCACTTGCAGTTGAACTATTTGCTTTGATTATATTAAAAAGTGCATTTCAATTTGCAGTCCAATTGAGGCCTTGTCAGACCCCCTACCTTCAAATTTCACACCCCTGCGGGTTTCCTAGCACGAGCGGGAAAAAGCTACACGCAGGAAGAAACACTGTTCTGATGCCCAGCGCACATAGAAACCTCAGTGGATCCATGCAAATGCTTGAAGTAAGTGATGAACAGTGAACTCACGGCAGGCCTTACCTCTCCTCCTCGCTCCCTCGCTTTCCACTTTGAAATATCAGACAGCTGCCATACACTTGAGCATTCGATCCAGGTGCTGTTTGCTTATGTAAAAGCTCCCCCAGCGTTGGAGAAAAGCCCCAGAGCCCCAAGGTCTCCTCTGCTAATGAAGAAAGGGAACAGGTGAAAACACAAAAAAGGAAATTAGTAACAGTCTGCTCAGTCACACTCATGCATTGGCAATTGCCGTGTCCCAGAAGAATACACACATTCTCCAAATTGTTTGGCTTAAAAACACAATTTTGAACAAAGTGAAGCAAAACAAGGGTTATATTGTACAAACTTGAAACTGTTTGGTAAAGTGCCAGCTGGTGCGTGCAGCACAGCTCTTCCTCCCATGAAAATGTGTTCCAAATGAGAGCTTGCGCATGGCTTCAATCAGAAAAAGGAAGGTAAAGACTGTGTAAAAATAGTGCTGGCAGTCAGCAGAATTCACTCTGGACAGATGTGTCTCAATATAACCGTCACAAGGCACATTTCCTGCATGTTGAAGGATTAATTGAATCCTATAATTATTCCTGTTCTCCATTATGGCCATATAGACACCCCAACCTATAATCAGTAATCAGACTGTTGGGTATCTTGTAAACCTACCCACCATAGAGTACAACAGAGAGCCTCATATTAGCTTTAGCTAAACTTTAGAATGCATTTAATGCAGCAGACACAGAGCACCATTGGGATCCATTTAGAGCCACGTTCATGGCTACCTGCTAAATGTAAGGCTAATATTCAACCTCCTTTTAGCTCACTTTTTGGTCTTTGGTACCTCTTTGGGAAATTATCTTGCTCTTCTTGATGAAGGCTTCACTGTGTTCTGCAGCTACCAGCTGACTCCCAGCTACATATAAAAAAGATGCACAGTTTTATACCTGTGTTATTACAAGTGTTTTTAATTCTGATTCATTAAGCCTCAATTCAGCAAATCAAGAGGGGACATGAAATCCAGATTGAAAAAAATCAGCATAATGTGAAATTACATTGAATGCTGAAATATTCATTATTTTTGTGGTTTGAAGTCCAAATTTGTTGCGGCTGTGTTTACACTGTAGTTACGTGAAGAAGCAAAGGTCTCACAGGTAGTTTGCTGTGTAGTTTATCAGGTAGCGATGATGTGAAGGTGATGAAGAAGACTCCGCTGACACTGTCTTACTTGTATATAGGAAGGTTTATTTACAAAAAGTACAGCATCAAAAACAAGCATCATGATTGCTTGTGAGAGGGACCGAAGCCAATGTGGATCTCTCTGAATACCATCCCAAATTCACTAAGAAAGGCCATAGGTCATCGAGACCGAGGGGCCCTAATGGTAGGCCCCCTAACTAATCATAACAATCCAAGTAGCTTATCTACCTATGGAATGTCAGACACTACAGCTGGGGGGGGGGTGATAACAGTAACTATCAATGTACAAATGAGAGGAGAACACTGCATTAAGATAAACTTTAAAATATGTGAATGTGTACACTAAGGCTGATAAATAAAGTTAAAACTTCCATGTATTTTTCCTCCCCAACAAAATCTTTAATATGCATGTTTTCATATATACAGTATTTGTTATAAATAAATGTACCCTCTTTGTGTTGGCTGTTATTTTCAGAGCCTGAATATACAAAATCTTAGTCAGCATCCGTGACCGTTGCTATTTTTCTGTTTCCGTGAGGGTTGCATTCGTGAGAGAGGCGGATGTCACCTTAGAATGAGTGTAGGCGTTCAAGTGTAGGTGTTATTGAAAGAGAAGCAGACTGGGTCCAGTGGTGACAAAAGTGAGTCAGCCAATGGAAACGAGGCAGGTTGCAGCCCTCACTGCTCCTCCTCCTCCCCGTCCTCCTCCCCGTCCTCCTCCTCCCCCCATCCTCTCGCTCTGTAACTCTATGGGGATTTAGTTATTGTGTATTTTCTCTCCTGTTTGGCAGGTAGTTTTGCCTGATAAATGAGCAGCATTTGAATCGAACAAACAGAGCCGAGGAAATTGCATTCAACAGTAAAAAAGTTTCCTTCTCCTCTCTCCACCCTGACTCTTTTTTTTTTTCTCCATCTTTAATGTAACGGGTGAGCAGGAGAGGTGGCAGCGTTCGGTGGCGTAAAAAAGAGTGTAGGGGGGCATCTTTATGTCTGGCAAAATGGAAACGTCGAGAACTGGCACTCGCATACTGTACCTGCTCTCCGTAGAAGAAAAGCTGTAAAAGCCCTTCTCCCAGCGATGCCAGAAACAGGCTCATTTTCCCACAGAGATGAAGAAAAAAGAAACGTCTTTCAACCTGCATCCGCTCCTCTATGCCGAGAACAAGGGAAGCTTTCAGTTTAAGTGGAGTATTCAGGAGAAAGGGCGAGCGAGAGAGAGAAACAGACAGGGAGGAAGAGGGAGAGCGAGCGAGCCAGCGAGCTTGGTTCAGGAGCCATTTCATCACTCATTGTGTTGTGAGACTGCCCCACTGCTTGGGCTCAGCAATGCCAACTGCTCGGGGGAAAGCATCCTGCTGAGTTCTGTCTATTGGCTGCCACTCTGAGAAGATTTGAGGCAACATAAAATTGGGAAATTTTGCATAATGCCAACCTCATTTCTGTTGGAGAATTTTTTTTTCAAACTTCTTGGTTCTGTATTGAAGTGAAACCCTCGAGAGAAACTGCCACTTTTACCCTTTTGGACATAAATGTTTCTGCTACTGTTCGGCGCCTCTGGACTGAGCTGAAATTTAAAGTGCATTGTCAGAGCTGCCACTTGATAATGTTTCAGCCCCTGTCTTTGTTTTCACGTTCTTTCACTTCTGTTCAAACATGAGTGAATGAGAGTTTTTCACCACTGCAGGTGACCCCCCCATAGTGAAAATTATGTTTTGAATAATGACTAAAACAATAGTCACTCAACTGTGTCGTGACCCTGTTTCTTTTGCATTGTGTGTCAGCATTTCTTGCTCCGAGTTTGACTTTCAGTTATTCGCCTCTCAGTTTTCCAGCAGGGACGAGTCACGTGCGACGCAACGAAAGACCAGTTCCCTCGCAGGCCGAGCTCATCCCTGCAACATGACCCCTAAATCAGAACTAGAAAGGGTCACCAATATGAGACCTTCATTATACCACAGCCACATGCAAATCAACCACACTGACAAAACTTCTGTGTTTCAAAAAAAGAAAAAAAGCCTTTCTGGAAAGGTGAGAAGGGGCCCCGTCCGCCTGTCTCCGAGTCGTCCTTTTTCAAGGTGAGCTCCCCGGCCCCATCATAATTGAAAATTAAGTATTTGCCGCGGTATAATTAAATGCTGACTTTTGAACTCAAATGGGACCTCAGACGCATATTAAGAGATTAGCGGGGCTTGGATCTCTTCTCACACACACGCTCACACGCGTAGACGTGCACAGTCAAACACGCACACACACACATGCAATGACAAGGTAACAAACGGTGACAGCTTCTTAATTATCCCCCTGCCAAAGTCGTTAAAGCACAGCCTCCTACATCACCTTTCGATTTCTACAGCCCATAAGTTCAGAGAATATCTCATTTATTTTTAATTAATTATCAGATAGCACCATAAAGGCGATAGTAATGATGAGGGAGAGCGCTAGACGGTTCTGCAGGGGGCTAATTCGCAGAGCTTCATTTGTGAACTTTGAATTTTGGGTGGAGGGAATCAAAACGTCAAATAATAAAAAAAAAACTGTTACCAAAGCGATATCTATTTACAAACATGTTATTTCTGCCAAGGTGTGGATAAACAGTTAAGACTAAATCAAGGATATTTTCACAAGCTTTCATTTGGTAGGCATGCGTACGGCGGGTCGCTGCATAGCAGCTTATTTGAAACAGATTAGTCATGGTGAGGGTTCTGGACCATCTTTTGAAAGTGCTCACCAAGTAATATTTTCATTTACTGACCACTTGCTACCTAATGTCTCAGTTCCAATTATCTCACTCTGCAGAAAACTGTGAAATACTATTATTACTTTCATTATTATAGATTGCTAATGAGTCATACATTAAAGCGGAGGATATTTTGATGTGTGGAACAGAGATAAAAATGCCGAGAGCCTTTTTCCATTTCAACAAATGGAATCATCAATGGAGTTTGATTAGTATAAATCTTTTAGCAATAGTTTAGCAATGTTAATATAAATATGATTAATGATTATGAATGCAGACCTTTTTTATTCGGAATTATCCACTAGTTTGATAGGGCTCACTTGAATTCATTTCATTGCCTTTCTATTGCCTTTTTTTCTATTTCATTCTTTTTCAAATCTCAATTGCTTCAGTCAAATTTTGTAACTTGATGTGTATGAAATAAATACTGCAATAAAAAAAATATTAGCTGACAGGGTAAGGATATAAAACCAGTGAGAACTATTCTCACTGATGTGTACTGATGTAGTGTTTTACGTTTTGTGGGTCAAGTGGCAGATGGACTTCAGTCTAGTAATAGCATCACTTAACTAGGATCAGCGCAAAACCATAACACTCGCATCAATCTCTTTACACAAACTGGGAGGGGATTGTTATGCGTGATGCTTTGGGCTTGGCAGTGGTTTAAATTGATTAGCGTGCAGTGTCTCCTACTTAGCCGGAGAGTTTAAAAAAATCACAACAGCTCTTAATCTTGGCCCTGAACGAGGGCAGAGCAAAGGCAATCAATAGCATTAGAATGTAGTTCTTTCACCCACTTATCTTGGTCTCAGTCGGTAATATAAGGAGTAGAGAGAACAGGAGCCTTGAAAAGGCTCAGTGCATAATTCAAGGCGCATGTCAGCGAGCTATATGGTGATATCAGGAAATGTGCTTTAGCCCACAGCTGCTCTGGGAACCCTGAGCACAGCACAAGACCGGCTGCTCAACCGACAACCTGCTTCAACCAGAGATTGAGTGAAATCTTTTGATATCGACTGGATTTTGGACTTAAGTGTTTTTCCTGGAGCCCGGCCTTATTCACTGACTACACGGGAAATATTTCAATGACACATTACACTTCATTTTGTATCTCTCGCCTCTGTCCACTGCTGTATATAGCCGCCCGCGCACCAGGGATAAATCACTTCCCAGCCAGCTTATTACATGAAATGAAGGAATTCATCATGGTGACAGTCGGCCGTTGCGAGGCGTTCACTGTGATTTATCTGGGAGAAATTGATTGATTCATTAACACTGAGTGAACAGTGCTTCGCGGCGGGGGCAGCGCGACACACCTTGCCGCATGCCACTGGACGCGCTGAATGAGCACGTCTCCGGTATGAAGGTCTTAGCTGGGGCGTCCCCCGAAGCAGCATATTGGGGCTGCTACGTTTCCATTTCAGCTCATTACCTGACCGGTACAGTCAGTGGCCCCCGAGCTGGGAGCTGGCACTTGGTGGCAAAGAACAGAGTGCTCCTAATTAGTTCATCCATATGCCTTCCAACATTATAGAGAAAGCCTTATAAGATAGCAAGGCCCTCTGATTTAACAGAGTTTTCTCTCAGAGACAGTGCAAAGTAAAGTGCACAAGACTGAATTTCCTCTGGTCGCATGGCTGATGCAAGACCTACACAGAGTTATACATGACAGTAATGAATGCCTTTTACAGCACAGTACAGCGTGTGCACTTATCAATAGCGTGAAGCTTTGCTTGACTGAATTGGGAAATGTCTATATGGTTCACACTCTGTGACTCTCAGGGGATGTGCATGCGCTTTCTTTAATAAAAAAAACATTTTCAAGGCTGCAGTGTTTTAAAACTGCACACCAGGAATTATGTTTTTACCTGTGTTTAAGGAGAAAGTTGACAGTTGATTTTTATTTTATATCGGCTAAAGTTTATTTTATAACGGCTAAACTTTTTTCATGCCTCGCTGTAGGCTCTCCTTGCCGTGTCAATGTTGCAAGAAGCTGCAGTCGCCTCCTCTGTTTAATTGCATTAGTGAGTAAAAACTAATAGTTTCCCCGTGTTTTGATCTGAGGTAGTGGTATTGATTTAGTTTTTCAGGGGCCTCCAGTGCAGCCAGATTGTGCGTCAATAGTTTTGTGATTGAAACTCTTCAGATATTTCAGCAGGGCTGACCTATCTCCATGGTCCTGTTTATCTCCTGTAAGAGCGGAAAATAAACAGAGTGGGAAAAGTTTGTGTCCTCAAAGAAAAGTTTTAGTTAAAATGTTGTGGCAAGGTCAGCGAGGGACCCACTGATGAAGAACAGAGAAAAAAGGGATGTGCCTTGTGATGAGTTATATGAAGAGACACAACAGTGTGGCGAGCTTGCTGGCTGGCAACCTGTTCCATCTGTCTTTTTATTCAACTTCCTGTACCTCCGTCTCTTTTCATCCTTCTTATCTGCCTCTCTTAAAGGGCCACTACCGTGGATTATTTTCATGACAGGTTAATCAATTGATTATTTTCAGGATTCGTGAATAAATTACTTAATTGATTAAATTTTAGGTCTGTAAGACATGAAGAAATAATGACAAATTGATCCAGATACCAAAATGGATACATTTTCTTTAAGCCTCAGCTGTACTTCTTTCCAGTGCTAATTAGCCAATGTTAGCATGTTACATGCAAAGCTAAGAAGCATCATAACCCACTAAGCTGCATTTCGGCACGAAACAGAAAGTTGGCAATGTCAGTGTGAGCATGTTAGCACACCGACATTAAGCATTCAGCTCAAAGCACCGCTGTGCCTAAGCAGCCACACACAGCTACTACTGTGTCTGCAGACTCTTTAGGTCCTGTTTTAATGGTGCGAGTGCAAAGCAGTCTCAAAAGGCACCTGGTGTTTTGGTTTATGTGTTTTCTGTAGCCCAAAGTGCAAAAGGGCTGGGTGAAACAGAGGGTGTAGTGATTAATAAATACTCAATGAAGCGTGAAAACAGTACTTAGTACAGTACGTTGCTGTCTGGATGCTGCAGACCGGCACAACATAAACACACAGCAACACAAAAGTACAGAGGCAGGCGGTGGGTTTCTTTTTTTCTCATTTTTAAAATGATGATAGCGGCAAGCAAGAAAAAAATGTTGATCAAGTCCTTATTGTGATTGTATAACATTTTCCAGAATTTTTCTAAAGAAAGCTGGTACAAAGGATTGACAAGTTGCTGTCTGCAGCATCTGGCACATACACAACACACCCCAAGTTATAACAGACCAGCAGCCTGATAAGCATAGAGATTTGTGTGGTTATTTTGCTTGGTGTCATTTACATGTGATTTAATCACAGTGGACGGCCGTGCATAATGGCCTCGCTATCTGGTGCAGATTAGAAGGTGCAGATTTATCAATATCTCTGTCCTGACTGCAAAGTTCAATGGACAGAAGAAGAAGCTTATCACACTGTGCTGAATCAACTATGGTCGACTGATACCATAAAAATGGCTCATCATGAACAAATGCAGACGTACTTTGCCAAGGTTCCTGCTGTCACCACATTAAGCATTATTTCTTATTCTGATTGCCACAAATCTACTTTTTGACACCATTACATGAAATTTAGACAGAAATATATTGTTACCCAGAGAAACCATGGCAAAAACTATGACAAATGCAAGCCCAGTTATATTAAAGTAGAATTTCCCTTCAAGTGGTTAATCAGATATAAAATGTGCGAAAGACGCTGCCGTGCTGCAATGCTCAGGCACTGTACGTTCCGAGTGAGACGAAACTAAACGAAGTCTGTGTCTCACTGTTCTTATGTCTTATCGAAGCCCTCCAGCTGATGCCAACGGAGGCGTGCAGGCCAGAGAGGGCGTGCCGAGCTCTCCGCCTGACGTCAGCAAAAAAAAAAAGCTGCGCTATTCTCAGAAGGCCACATGCCAAATTTGAAGGTGATTAATTAAATTCCAAAGAGAGCAGGTGGGTCTGAAGACATTTCTGTCATGAATGGAGTTGGCATCTGCCTCAGCTGCCGCAACTCTGAGAATGAAAGATAGGAGACCTTTTAAAGACAGTGAAACAAGCTGCCATTGTGTGCAGCTGAACGAGTCTGTCTGGTTGAAATCATACAGCAGTTTACTCTTACAAAATGCCAGCAGTTGTGAAAATGGATAGATAATGGAGTTCTTCCAGAAACGTCCATGGAGATAAACATGGGAGTGTCATAGTACAGTAACTACTGGGGATTTACTCTCCTCTTCATCAACCATCTGTTGCTGAGCCTTGAGAGCTGCACTCTAATTTGATTTGTGTGTGAGAAACAGCTGGCAAATATCGTTATTGCATTTTCCTCCGTTTAGAGTGCATAGGTGTTGACAGATCAGAGCAATAATGTGAAAATTAATGTACAAATTACCCCACAATGAAATTAATCAAAAACACACTTCTTTGTCAAGTCAACAGTGTCAAGCAAAAGACAACCAGTACAATTCCATTAGGTGCCATTTAGTTGAGCCGTGCTGAATGTCTCCTTTGTATGACAGACTTAATTGCAATAATTACCGCAACTGGAAAGAGTTATTTTGAAAGTCTAATGTGTGTGTGAGTACATAACAGATTTTTTTTTTCTGTCTCCCTTCTGCATTGTGCACTGGATGCGTCACATCCCAAAACATGTTTTTTTTAAAGGGCAAAGGGGCATTTGTATTACAACATCTGGCAGCTAGTGGGGGCACTGAGCCTCAACGACCTCTGGTCAGTGACCTGGGATAACGAGAGCCCGCGCACGGTGCGATCTGCCTTCTCTGAACACGTCACAGTCCACATGCTATCCCCCTCACCGCACACTCCACCGCTGGAGATGTCTTTAATGAGAGAGAGGCCGAAGACATGAGAGGGGAAGGCAGCCAGTGAGAAAAGTGAAATGGAGACATTGTAAGACAAGTATTATAGCACAAGATAGCACTGCAGTGCGTGAGTGTGTGAGTGTGCGCACACATGTATGAGACACAGAGAGGAGCTGATGAGACTCTAACAAGCGGCTTCATCAGAGTGAGGAATGAGCCGCCAAGCAGGATCTTTCTTTTGACCTACCTTGGAGAGCGATGGATGGATGGATGGACAGACAGATGGGCGGACGGATGGATGGAGGGAGACAGAACAGAGAGAAATAGGGAGAGCATCTACTGAAGTGCTTTGCAGAGGCTGCTTTCTTCATTGCCTGTCAAGGCGGCTCGTCTGTCTGCCAGGAGACAATCACTTATCTCCTAGCTCTGATCCCGCAGTCACGATTTAGAGCACCACCAGTACACAGGCAATGACCAGGGAAATGATGCAGGGGATATGATGGATAAAGAGGATACACACGGTGACTGCTGCTTTTGGCACCGTACCAGCCATATCTCTTCGCTAGTTGACGCATTAAGGAGGAGGCGCATTTTTGAAAGTATAATCTGTGGACAAAAGGTAGATACCAGCATGGAAAACTAGTTAAAGTTGACCTTCATGCACCTGAAAATTTTATTTAACCATATTTTTCTCTTGGATAAAATATTCCCCAAATGTCAACACAATTCGGTTTTTCCAATATATTTATTTTTCTTTGAAGGGAGATTTTCTCTGGTTGTTTTCTTGCTCTCTCCCTCGCCCTCCTCCTCCTCTCACTCTCCTTCCATCACAGGGCTCAGTGCATGCATTGCTCTAACATTAGTATGCACACGGAGTTCAGTCACACTTTGATGTGCAGCCACATGATTTCACAGTCCACCCTGGTGGCACAGATCAAATTTACAGGTATGTTGAGGCAAGACTGATGAGGAGATTCAGGTTTTCATTTCTTCTCTACTTAAGGGTTTCACAGTTACGAGACAATATATTGCCTGTGGTACACGACCTGTATGTGAATATTGGGTGTTAATGTTGATACAAGACTCTAAAAATTCAATCATTTCATCGTTTTGTCACCATAACTTTGCATAAGTGAGTTTTGTGGCAACAGAAAAGCGCACAGAACTATTTTTAAACGCTTGAATTCATGCCGTCTCTCTCTTTCTTTGCAAGCAAGCCTTCATATTGCTGAGCGTGACCTTGAGAATCGGCGTGGACTCGAGTTCAAAACAAAGTCGCGATTCTAATCTCTGTAATTAATGGGTACAAGAGCCTGTGTCATTCATTACGGCCGATATTTAATCTCGTAGAGGGGGGGATACTTTCTGTGACTGAATCATGGCATATTTCAATTCATGATTGATTCCTCTCTGCAGAGGATTGCTATAGAAGATGAAGTAATCACTCTCAGTCAAAAGTGAAAGTTAGGTCTCTTTCTTTTCGCGGAGCTCCAGCATTCAGCGAGTCAATTCAGTGTGTTTTTCAGTTTTACAATGTTTGAGAAGAAGCCATGGGAAGCTGAAAAACATTTGATTGCAATGTGTTGTGTGATTCATAAAAAAAAAAAAAGAAAAAAAAAACTCTTCAACACACCAGAAATCACCAGAATATAAAAGTATTGAATCAAAAAGATGTCAAGAGTGGGGAAGGTTTGTTGTTGTCTTCATCACTGCGGGGATGTGCGATGGTGGCTTGCTAATGATAAACTCGTCAATCATTTTTATAATGAATCATCTCACATCTCATTGCTCTGAAGCGTGGTTCATTTTTCTCTGTTGTGGCCTCAACAATAGAAACAGATGAGACTGAGACTCTTCTCCCACTTGTGTTACCACATCAAGATGTTATCTCCAGCTTAAAAGCTTATCAAGTCGACAGTAATGATATTGAGTGACTGAATTGTGTGTTTTGATGGATATCGCTGTGAGTAATCTGATGCCAAATTGTGTTCCACTTCTCATATTGTTCTGATTTTAGAGTCTGCAAATAACTACGCTCCCCTTCTCAGCTCATTGTTACCCCCACCAACCTGCCCCCCGCCCATCTCTCGTCTCGCTCATAGTCATTTGTCATAGCAATGATTCTTTCCCACAGGTAGAGAAATAGGTTGAAAACCCATTTTAGCGCTCTGTGAAGCAAAAATAGATTATCATTGTCCAATGCCTATTTGGCCCCTAGTTAATCTGTTGCACATTGTGTACTGTGCTGTATTTTCAATAGTCTACGTTCTGCTCTCTGATCGGACCGAGTGCCCATCTCCAAAGGCATCTGCAGTGCTTTATGAAGAAGATAATTAGCTCCTACAGTAAAGAAACACCACTGAGGATGGTGAGAATTGTGAACTGTGAAGGCTCCTTTCATCAAGACATTTCCCTCACAATCACACATTTATGCCTGTGTTGTCAGCGTATGCTAAGGTATACTGCGCCTGCCATGCAGAGAGGTGAGACACAATAATTGATAAAACTTGGGGATAAGGGAGCACATTTTCAGACACTCTTTCCTGGAAGGCATTCATAGTGTTTAAAATGTGACAGATTGCCGACTAAAGAATAAAATAATGTGGGGTGGACACAAATGCAAGAGAGCGTGTAGGCAGAGTTGGTGCAGATGAAGGTGAATTATCAAGAGAAACGGCTTACAGGTGGGATCAGGCAGGTAGAAAAGGTAGGATCAGGAACACGGGAACATCCAGGAACAGACATGGGGAAGCATGGGAATCTTGGGAAGCCCAACAAAGACATGAGGGAACACAGCAGGGAAACACAGACAAACTGATATGTATTTAAAGTGGCTAGAAATTGGAGACTAAGAAGGTACAAGCGAAACTATTGGAGTGGAGCTACTAATCAACTTGAAAATGGTAGGAGGTGTCTGATATGATGAGAGTTTAGTATACAAAATAAAACAGAAAAAGTGCAAAACTAAACTGAAAACAGGATGGAAGAAACACCAATACAATCTCCATTTATACAGATAAATAATGATACCTTAGTGAAATCATTCTTGTTGCCTTTGTTTCATCCATTTTTAATCTAATGATGAAAATATGTGATTTTTTTGCGTATTGTCTTATAAGCAGGTATGAAAAATGGCCGCTGCCTGATCAATTTACATCAAATTTCCTCAGCCATGAAGAATTATAGGTCTTTATGACAGCTTCATGCTCCTGTCTTCTTCGCAGTCCACAACACTCTCGTGTCCTTGCCGCTACCGAGAGCAAGGTCAGCTGCTAAATGCCACATCTGACATCGTTACTCTGCATTGTCAAACAGGAGCAAAGTGTTTAGCATATTGATTTTACTCCCTTTTGCTCCTGCTCAGATTGATCAGCGCAAGGAAGTCGGTCTTTGGGAAAGTGATCAATGTTCTGTCACGCAATTATCAACTCGTGCATGTGTCATTTGAAAGCCAATATCCGTTTTAATAAGATGCTTAGTGGAAAAACTATTTGTCACATACATGTCAGGGAATAACGCCAGCAAGAGGCACATCTGTATGACATACAGTTACCGAGATGTAGCATACTGTACATGCTTGGGACCTTTGGCTCAAAATGGACCTCGAGCTGCTGTAAGACAAAACAGAGTCACTATTCACACTTAAATGTGTGCAGCTTGTATGGAAATGTTTACTATGAAATTAATATAAAAATAAATGTATACATAAATGAGGAAATAAGAGAGAATATTAACCAACAGACAGAAAGCTGTCACCATCTGCATTAATGCATATTAAAGGATTCATTACAACATGCAGACATTGCCAGTATGAGGGATTTAACTTATTAACATTTATTGCATACGTGGCCCAGTTATGCAAAATCATGCAACTCCCTGATTGCTGGGCTTTACAGAAAGTGGGCAGATTATTTGCACAGCAAAGTGTCCTTTCTCTACATACACTACTCTGGGAATTTTTGCATGCATCCATAATTTGATGTTAAGTGCCTGCTGATGCATTATGCATATTAGATAATGCATTGTGTATAATCCAGGCAGACCTCGTCTGAACCAAGAGTGACATATCGTTCCAGACCCCACACGCAGAAGCCCCAGTATGGTGTAATTGCTGGATGAGACAGCCACTATGTTCTCTGCATCACACCTCCTCCACTGTGTCATTTGGTGCCACACAATAATCAAAACAGACCTCCGACCAGACAGGAGCTCTAATGTATGGTACTCAACAATCCTATATAGAATTTTATAACTTTATTTTCAGCCATTTGCAGAACTTTGTCCTTTTTCTTCTTTTTTTTTCTTTCTTTTTTTTTTTCATTGGACAAAAGGTGAAGTGAAACTCATGGTCTGTATTCAGGCCATTTTCCAAGGCTCACAGCATCCAATTGTTTTCTACCGAGGAATGTCTCCTTTTGAAGGCTGCTCTATGGTGCCGCTCAAAAAGGCAGTTTTGTGATTTTGAATGGACAATTTAGTTTCTCATTTCACCATCCGACTCTCATTTAGAGCAAGCAGTGACCTGTGTCATATGGACACTGGACAGAGGTCAGGCATCGCTAACTGTACTGCACAGTGTAATAAAACACAAGGAGGTGCGGCCACACCGGCGTGCTCAGTGTTGCTTTGTGATGGCCTAAGAGTACAAAAAGAGACACACAGCTGAAGAAAGGAATAAAGTAAGAAACAAGAAGTGATAAATAGAAGTTTGCTGACTTAATGTAATGGCTCTTTTTATGTGCCTTTGGCAGGAAATAGTAAATTCTGCGCAATAGTGTTTCTGGCACTCCACTACACTATTTCTGGCTTCACCCTCCTGTCATGGAAATAAGATAAGCGGGATGTAAGGGAAGGGACATGAGCCATCTCTCCCCTTTACTGCGGGTTTTATTTTGATGCCACATTTAAAATGCAATGAAGCCGTTCTCCATACAAAATATAACTGTCATGTGCATAAAAGAGCATCCAACAAACTTATCCTTACACCTGAAAGACTACAGAAGTAGGTTACATCCTGCATATATTTACCATAATCACCCGCCTTTTTCCATTCATCTGGAAGGTAACTTCTGAGAACTTTTAATGTGTCTTCTCCAAAGCTCTGTGGGTTTTTTTTTATTTTTTTGGGAGGGGGGGGTCTTTTTTTTTTACCTGCCAGATATTAGTTTTCATTGCTTTTCTGAACACCCATGTAGGTAATAAAAGCTTGAATTGACATTTAAACTATAATGGTTGTTAGCAGCCCCCGTAGTGCCCCTCCCTTCACGGGGGCTTGAGCTTGGCAGTGGGTCTACTTGCAGCGGGCTGAGTCCATGACACGGAGAGTTATATATGCCAGGGTATTACAGAACCCTTCTTAATCCGGTTTGTCATGCTGCTCCCTCTGGACTGGGGTAATTTCATGGTGCTGAACTGGTATTGATAGAGCCTTGGTAAATGAGGCACGCAGCAATCGTTAACTTTAATAACCATAAAGATGTGAGCATTGGAGTCATACCGGCCCACGAGAGGAAACCCATACAGGTGATTAAGAATCGACCAGGGCCGTGGCCAACAGCACCTCACATCTCTTATTCGTACTAATGGAATTACCTGTTAAAGATGTCAAGACTATTACCACCAACGGTGCAATTGCTGCACTATACTTTTCCTATCCAGTAAACTGTAGCCTATTTCTATGTGGCCATGCATGAAAAATATATGTTAAATGCAAGGTACATGGAAGAATTCTCATCCATAAAAGCCATTCTGTAAGTTGGACCCACTGTAATGGAGCAGTTTTCAGTATTCTGTAGGACCAAAGCTAGATTCAGAAGTAAGCCAGAAGAAGGGGGAAAAAACAACATTGATTCGTGTGACTCCAGTATAGCTGGGTCAGTGGTTCCTGTCAGTCATCTTGAGCTCCAGAGTGTCTTTCTCCCCTCTTCCCTCCCCATCTCTCTCCCTCTTCTCCCCCCTCCCTCAGGTTTGTGGTAGCTCCAGGCGCTACTATAGCTGCTTTGTCCACTTACTTGTCTACTCCCATTACTGTGGATGATGCTGCCTCAGGAGGAAAGTGAAATCCAGGCCACAGAAGGGTCAGTGAGAAACCAGCCCGAAGCCTTCAGACTGGCTGAGGTCAGAGACACCATACGGATCACTGCAACGGGGTGCTGATGGGCACTTAATAAATGGCGAATCCACTCCAGCCACTGATGCATCAGTGACACATGGGTCAAAAGGTTTTCAGATTGGGTAAACAATGGTTAACTATGCCTGGGATTAATGTGTTATTCTTGGAGTCTGCACTGGCAAATGTCCCAAAGCTACCATTCCTCCCACTTCTTCCTTAGAAGTGTTTAGCGGTGAATGGCGCAAGCTCCTCTGGTAGCCTTCCTCCTTGAGGCTACCTTTTATTATTCATTGGCGAGAGTCAGCTTTCTGGGAAAAGGCTTCAGAGTGAGAACAAGTGGCGGGGAATCAAGCTCTAGTGGACGTTCAAAGGCCAGGAGAACTTCAGTACCACGATGAAGCACTCCATGTCCGAACCATAAGAAGAACGTGTCTTTTTAATGCTTTGACCGACAAAGGGGTCTTTCTCATGTAAAATATACGCGTCCATGTTAACACCCCCTGTGAGTGACATGCCCAACAGTATAGATCTAATGTGGCACAGGCACAGAAATATGCACTATGCATGCAGTCTATATCTTCACATACCCCCTCCGTACTCCATGAGGTGTGATTCAGAGAGCGTCAGCACCAAAGAGGTGATGAAGTCCATCATGAAAATATAGCCGTGAGGTCTAATTCGTCTGCTCTCAGGGATTTCTCCTCACACACTATTCATTTTAACTGGTCCTGTTACATATGCAGAGGAATTTGAGCAGTAGACGAGGTTGAGGAGATTGTGTCATGTCTGATAAAAATATATAAACCGTATCAGCTGCCAAGAGGAAGGACATGAAAAGTTGTTCCCTGGCAGTGCCTCTGAGGCCCCCATTTGGAATCCACTCGACGGTGCTTTGTAGCGTGTTTAAACATTATCCTAAGTAATCAGGGGGAGTGTTCATGAAGTTCCAAGTTGATGTTTAAGTAATGAAAAGCTAAATCCTGATGAGCATCATTAAACATATATGCGGTGGGACAGCTGGCCCACAGCCACTTTGATGCCTTTGCCTCTCGAAACAGATCATTAATATCCCTTTTCCTTCCGAAAAATCTGAAAAACATAAAACTAATCGGGACAAACCGAATAGGGTTTTTTTTAATGTCAGGCATTTCTGACAGCTTTTCAGTCAGATTCATTTTATTATGTTTAAAACTGCGCATCAAAAGTCTTAAAAAGGGTCATCTTGCATTATGCATGAATTCACAGAATGAAAAGTTGACAGAAAAAAAAACAACTCAGTAACAATCTTAATGAAACTTTGCGGGGGTTTAAATGGACTCATCTGGCACACAGTACAAAGAAACTTAGTTCACTTGTAAAACGGCATTTGGCGACTGTGAGAGTCTCAATTTGTCCTCCAAATGCGCCTCATTTTCGGCAATGATTTGAAATGCAGCTCTCATTCCGCTTCGAGAGTGCGAACTGAGTGTCAGATTTACATTTCTGAGCTCTACACATGTCTACTTTTATTTACTGACAATGGGAACCATAATTCTTTTTGCCACCTGAGATGTAAATTGACAATTAGAAGTACTAACGCAGTGGATAGCTGTCAGTTACACAGAAGCACTGGGGAACAACAAGCCCACAGAAGAGGAGGAATTGCGAAGAGAGATGGACTGCGGTTGATGCAGCAGCTGCCTGTCTGGCAAAACAAAACAGGCACTCCAGCATGCAGGCAGAAACGGCTCATTTTCACCCGAGTGTGCACTGATTAAGTTGTTATGACGAGTCCTTGAGAGGCTTAAGTTTTCCCGGCTGCTGTGTTCCTTCCCTCGGCCATATGTCATTACTTAATAACTGTAGCAGTGACAGAGGCAGTGTGAGAGAGAGCGAGAAAGAGAGTTAGAGAGAGAGAGAGAGAAGGCGACAGAAATGGTTGCTGATGGTGAGCCAGTGATTACAGCTTTTGGCCACTCTGCATAGATTATAGTTATTGACGCTGAAGCTGAGCCAAGGTGTAGTGGGATTTTTTTTTCTTTTCATGACATTGTTACGAGCACCTGCATTTATCTCCGTGTCAAAAAATTGCCAGATGCTGTGAGATCAGAAGAAAATTAGTTGCCAGTAGAGTACGTGCTATTGTCACTCACAACATAAAAAGAAACTGTCACTTTCGTTCCTGTGAGCCTGGAGTCTCTGGGTGAATAAACTGTCATGGGTTTGTTACTGTAACCTTGAGCTTATGCACAGAAACAATGCGGCTCATCAAGGCTTGTGTGCTGTAGCTCTTGGTAAAACCCATCTATTTGCACGTGTTTAAAAAAAAAACAAAAACACTTTCAGTACAAAACACTTTCACAACAGTGCTGTTAAGGAAATTTATACTTAATACTAAATTTATGCTTTTATTCCAAGGAGAAGGGAGTCCTCATCCTTGAAACATTTTCTTTCATAATAGTGAAATAATCCAACTATAAATGGATGAAATCTGTCTGTCTGTCCTTCAATTATCTCGACAACCATTCATCTGATTAACTTCACACTTGGCAAGTCTACTGTTGAGAGCCCAAGACAGTGCAGTCTCAAACGTGAAGTTGTTTCGTTGAGCAGTTCTCAACAAAGCTACAAGCAGCATTACAGGAGGCCCAGAGATCAGCAGATCATTTTAAGCAGGCACCGCACTGATACCGTTAAAGAATGATGTAAATCCCAAATTGCTGTAGCACATCAGTCGCATACACACACACACCCTCCTGTCAGGCTCTTGGAAGTGGTCAAAACTATTTTCTCCATCAGTAAGTATTTTTCTGTGTCTTTGAGCTCCACATCATCGGCGACAGTTGTAATTCTCGACTGCTTGACGATGATCCAGTCCGCAGTCAGTCTCTGCATAAAAGACGTAAAGAGACGTTTTAATTTATCATGAATTAATTTCCTCTGTGGTAGCAAAACACTGGGCTTCAGAAATTACTTTGAGTAAAATAGGCTCACAAAACATTATCTGGGCTGACTATATCTGTAAAGATAAATACTAAGACAAGACCATGTAATGGTCTGATCCTTGAATTGAAAGACATTGTCCATGTTTTTACTTCAAATATAATTACCAGAAAATATTTATTATATTTATATGTAAATATTTATATTTTTGCTTTTGAAAAAGAAAAAAAGTATGATATCAATCTCTAAATCTCAAACTCTCAATGTACTGTGGAAAATACTGTTTAAGTATGGCTTTTTATCTAGAGCTCCCGTTCCGTCTCCCCCTCATCTGTCTCCACATTTTACAACCTTACCTCATTAACAGCTCCTAATTGGCCGTTGGGCTAAGCTGAAAACAATGAAGCATTGATTTCCTTAAACATAATCACCTCATCCAGTCATTTAATGGCTGCTGTCACTGTGGGCCGCCAAGAGAAAAATGACCAGTCAGTGGTCCCATCGATGCCCTTCACCTCCCCTCACCAAAGGCTAGAGTGCACAGCCACCCACTCCATCTTAGCAGGTTGGTTTAACCCCTTTAGCTGCCTGACAGGCTCCAAGCACTACATCCATCACAGCTGGCAGTCATGTCTCAAGCTGTTGCGATCCCATACTGCACCATAATGCACACACAATTACGGTTGTGTACTTGAGCGTTTCTTCAGGAGAGATGTGTTATGGAATAGCACAAAATATCAAAATATGCTTGATTACACACACAAAACAAACTCACATGGGCACAGTCTCCCACATAAACTCAGATGCAGATAATGGATGGCCATTTACTCCATCAGCTATGTGAATGGGTTTACGTCTAGTCCAAGTGGCCATTTGTCGTCTAAGTGGCTCTCGCGACTGGCCCAGTAGAGTCATCGGGAAGCCATTTACACTGCTCTCTCCTCCACCTACCAGATGGTTCATAGTGATCACGCCTAATGTCCACCTGGCTGATGGCTGGACCTCACCCTGTGGCTGACACACAAACATGTGCATGCGTGTGTGTGTATTATGGATAATCCCAAATCCTAATGTAAATACTTCATAATGATCATAACAATTCAATCAGAAGTCTTAAAGTAAAACATAAACAAACACATTTCCTTTAAAGATCACCTTTGCCCACAACACATCATTCTGTAAATTATACAATATTTTTGTGCGGTAGATTGTCTATACTACCTTAAAAAGCCAGCAATGAGGTGGAAGTTGCACTCAAATCAGCTGACTGGCGCAGCAGTTTTTGTTTTGTACAATTAAGTATCTCTGATTAAACTGGGGAAACGCACAATTTTGAATATTCTTACACAAACTTGTTTCTGAAACCTAAGTCCCACTGAGGAAATGAGTCCTAAAGCCACATGTAAACAACCTGCATGAATATGAAAGGGGCTGCCTTGTGTTGTCCCTTGTCAGGTGTTTGCTGGTCACAGCTCTGTTGTGCTAACCTGCAAATCAGATACTGAAGCCAGCTGAGGGGATTCGACACATTTCAGTATTCTGTGACGCAACGTGAAGTTCTCACGTATTCAGAGATCCACTTTGACTTGAAAGCAAGTCTGCAGGTCAGGAAGCTGTCAGTAAAATATTCAGCAAGCCAACACATTGTGGGGTTTGGGGTTTTAGCACACTCAAGGGATTTTTTCTCCTCACTTTTATAGTCTGTGTTCTGCCTCCTTCTGCCCAGAAATATCTAACAACAAGCGCTGAGAGAGTGACATTAATACTGCACGACAGCATGGTCCAGCAGGACTGCAAATGTTTGCCTTTTAATCCAGGACTCGGCGGCCTTTGGTCTGGCTACGGTAGACATTGATGGGAATGGGAGAAGAAAACTGTTGCCAAACTTGTCGAGGCTGCTGGGAGCTCAGTTCCGTAATTCATGACCCGAGCCATTTCAAACATTTGCACAACCAACCTAGCTAGAGAAACACACACCGGTTGTTGTCATGCCAGTGGAAGCAAATGCATCTTCTCACCGCAGCAGGATGTTCTCTTTAAAACTTGGTACGACCGACTGAAATAAGGCACAAACAAGATGGAATGTGGCATTTGGTTTTCTCCCTTTCCTTTTTCCTCTCTATCCATTCTGTGAATTGGAGAATATAAGTTCAATCCTCCTCCTCTCCCTCTCCTCTCCCTCTCCTCTGTCCAGGGATGAGCTCCAGTTTAATTGTTGGATGCTGGTGTCTGTTGCGGTGGCTGTCAAGGGAAGATAAAGAGTTTTTCCTGGGGCGTAAGAAAAGGGGAGAGCGGTGATGGAGGGCCTCTCTCCTGCAGCTCCGCTGGCTGCATTAGCCCCACGCTTTATAATTGTGTGAAGGGGGCACTTCCAGTGGCTCCCTCATTACTCACTGGCATGGCCAGTCCCTGGCAGCCAGACACACCTTGTCCTCTAGCTCTCTCTCTCTCTCCGCCTGTCTTACTCATTTCAGGATGTCCCTCAGCTCCATCACCCCTCTCTCTCTCTCCCTTGGGCAATCCTCCCTATTGTTATTTTGACCCACTACCGCCATTGGCGCATATCGCCTTCTCTTTTCACAGAATTATTTTGACATCCTCCTTTGTCAGACTGGGACCTATTGTACAGCATTTGCTCTGACTGATGTCACCTATGCTTTGGAGTTCATGCTTCAGCGTAGTATAGCCTAAGACTGTATTGGTTCAGTCATGGGACTCAAAGGTGTCAGACTTAGGCATCTAAGTCAATGAATGAAGCCAGCTCTTCGCTTCCATCCATCCATCTTTAATCATATCGACAGCATATGGACGATATAAAGGACGATATAAAGCAGGTGCATTTATTCACTGTGAGCACATGATGGGATCTTCACCATAGACTGATTGGTATGGAGCGAGGACAGCCAGCACTGAGTGAGAGGCAATTAGATGACATAATTGAGATGCCTCGAGGGCCAATTTGTTACACATACTTACAGTGTAAGTGCCCAATGATTGTAAGGCCGCGTGCCTCACATGATTCGATGTGAGGTAGTCGAGCTCCCCTAAGCTTATCTTTCTCTCACATTGCTGTTGATTGTTTGTATTTTTGATGTTCATACAAACGCGTATACATTCAGTTCATAAAAGGTTTCTACGGAGATTTCTATGTGGTTTCTTCGGTCAATCTCCAGTGACGTGTTTCATATGTACTAACTAATTACCTCTGTGTCTGTCTGTCTGTCTATCTGCAGAGGGGGGTACGTGTGAGGTGATTGCCGCCCACCGATGCTGTAACAAGAATCGCATTGAAGAGCGTTCTCAGACAGTCAAGTGCTCCTGTTTACCGGGGAAAGTGGCCGGGACGACACGCAACAAACCCTCCTGTGTGGATGGTGAGAAACTCTTATCTGATTCAACGCTGTGCTGCTGCTGACTGCTTGTTACTAGAGAAAGTACAGTCACAGTGTTGAGGTCTGGGTGGTTGATGGATGGATAGCACAGTTGTATTTCATGAAATACAACTATCCTTTTTGTCACTGATGTGAAGTTGGAATTGTTTTCTATTGACTGTAACCATGGTATTTTCTTAATTCTTATTATAGGAAGAATTGGCATTGGACATAGGTAGAAAATTTTATTTCAAGGTAACAGTTTTGCAGAATCATCTCCTCTGTCCATAGGGTTTTTTTCAGTAATTCTACAGCATTTTAGTTTATATTTCATTATTATTTAAAACAACACTTTGCATATTTCTGGTGTAAAATAGTATTCAAGCTGGATTAACAATAACAAGGAAGGCAGTAATGAAAAAAATATATTACAAAAAAATCATCTAAATAATCATTAGATAATTTGAGATTAAATTACAATGAATCAGTATAAAATCCTGAATATATTGAAAGAAAACATTTACATGTGACCTAAAAAGAAACCTGGGAAGTTTTAAGAAACAGAATACAGTTTCAAGGTGAGATTATCATCAGGTTTGAATAATTTATTCTAAAAATACTTCTTCTTCACATGCTTTAATAAACACCTTAAACAGAGACCGACAGCGTATTCCAATGTAACTTTCTCTACTGCGTGATTTTTCTAATAATAAAAATACATGCAACCATTAAGAACCCAGCAGTGCTGTGCTGCTGGGCATCATGGGAGACAAAGCATGATCCAGGTGGGGTGCTGAAACACCTGAGCAGGGATCACGTTGCAGATCACATCGCCCAAGGCAGCTCAGGCTGATGGAAATGAATAACTAATAAACACAAGTCAGGGAAGCTCCAGGCTAGTGCACCTGAATTACCTCAGCTGAGAAAAACAATCAGGCAGAGGCAGCTCCATGGGAAAAAAAAAAAGAAAAAGAAAAAAAAAAGCAGACAGGAAGTCAGAAGTCTGCTGAGAGAGAACTGCGATGCCCCCTTCACTCCGGGGAGCTCATTTATTGCTCCTCAGTCTCGATCTCTTCACCCCCACCTTCAGCAGAGATCAAAGTCATCTCTCTGACTGCCCTCTTGCAAAGAAATGACACCAAAATATCTTCATTATGAGGGATGTTACATGAAGGGCCAGACAGGCTCGCTCGGTGGGCTTCACGGGGTTGGTTAGCCACAGCTGACGCTCAAGAAGATCCTAGCACATAAATTAGATATGAGCCAAAGACGACACAAAAGAACTTTCTCTCGGCTTGATGAAAAATTACCCACAACACGAAAACTTTTCAGTGAGCCGCTGAATTTTCAGCCTTCGAAACATTTTTTTTTTTTCAAGAAACAGATGCTTTTGCCCTGTAGTTGGAGGCATCACCCGAATGAAACATTTACAGAGCGTTTTTGGCACACTGCGTCGTCCTTGTACATAGAAACACAACCAGACAGTCTCCTTCACAGAACCTAAGAGACAAGGGGTTTAGACTCTTTTATATTCAGTCAGATTGTGTCTTTTTTCACTAAACGTGGCCTAGACAGACCTAATAAAATGCATGAAAACCTTAACATCAGAATCTCAGACATTTTCTTGCCCACAACTATAAAGCATAGCCCAGACCTGGAGTTGAAAACCATGTTGTCACAAAAGGGGAGATAAAGAAATCCAAAGAAGTCGAGGATAGAAGTTCAACAAAAATGTACAAATCAAAACTTAAATTACAAGGGCTGAGGAATGGAGGTGGAGAAGTAGGGGATGTTGTTAACACTTCATGCTTCGATGCTCGAGGCTCCTGCGGCGAGCGCGTCCTTGCTGTTGGGGTATTGATTAACAAGCACTTATAGAGGGAGTGGTGATAAAAATGGAAATGACAAGTCACTGAGCAGTGAGCTACAATATCGAGCACCATTGCACCACAGTAAAAGAGTTTGCATGACTTGACCTCTTAATAATTTTATTTCCTTTAGCCGGGGCCTTTAGCTCCTCTCTTTCACCTGCTTGAAAGTGAATCAGGCAGTTTGTTATTTATTTAACACTGAAACCACCATGGGATAAGGGCTGAAGGGCAGGCAAAATAATTATGTGATTATTCATAAGAGCTCATTTGTAGTCGGAAGTGTCACGCATTGCAAACACACCATTTAATTAAAGGGTCCTTTTTTTTGTAAGTGTGGAAAATAAATGTACACGAGGAGGAGGAGGAGGAGGGCAGAGGGTGGCCACTCCGTTCAAGTGTTTTGATTATCTAGGAAAGCTATACCTGAACGTTGTGCGTTTGTCAACCGGGCCCCGCAGGCTGCCGTTCAACTATGTGAGGGATTATAGACTTGTGGAGGCAGTGGTCTGTCCCCTCAGCAGCGCACCGGCTTGGCCCAGATGGAGCTTTCTCCCCAGGTCCCGGCGTTATTAATGTTCCGTCCAGATGAGGAACGATGCCGCAGCCCGGCTCATCTCGCCACCCCCTGGGGGACACCTGCCGCCACTGTACCATACACAGGTTATGTTCCCACAGACAAAAAAAAGGGGGAAAAAATGTTTTTATATATATATATAAAGAATAGCCAGCGCTCTAACAGAAGAAATCAAAAGTATATCTTCCGAGGTCATTTAAGCTGGACACACATATAGAGCCTGGAGGAAAGAACACTCCTTTATCTTTGGCCAAATTTGCAGAAACGGGCAGTCTCCCTGATGTGCTGCATTATCAGTCATTAGCATCAAGCTCCAACATCAAAGCACACAGTGAAGATCAGTCCCATTGTCGAGTGTTTACAATCTCGTGGATACGGGCCACGTGGGGTTATTTCAGTTGCTATTGGTAACTGTTGGGGTTGTTATTAATATATGGGGATGTGACGACAGCTTGCTTTGGGAGGTGTCATGCTCAGTGGGGGTCTGCTGTCAGATTATCCCCGTTGTGGGAATTGATTATTAGCTTTGACAAGGAGAACTATGTCCCAGTTATGTCAGGGCCAACAAGGCTCTTAGTGAAGAACATCCCTTTTAACAAGTCAAACGCTCATATCTCTGCAGCCTCGCCGGGACGATCACATGCACTCAGATTAGGCGCTCATCACTGCACCACTGCCTTTATCCCACTGTATGAGAAATGTGAGCCCCTAGCCACAGTATGGACATACACACACACACACATATGCACTCATTTACTCGACACATGTATGTAGATGCCCTAATATGCACACATGCTACCATTTTGTGTTGTCATGAAGCCGCTGTAGCAGTAAACTCTTTCGACAAGAGATGCACGCAGATGCCCGCTCGCTGCTGATCACTGATGGGGAATGAACCCTTCTGTTTGGCTGCGGGCGCGTATAGCCGAGCATGACAGGTTGTCATGGTACATTTGAGATACATCCAGGGGGGGAACACACATGGACGTTACTCGAGGTGAGTGGGGAGGTGGGGGCAAGAAGCGCCGCACTTCTTCCACAGACGTTTCTGGTCGAACAGCTGTAATCAGAATATCGTAGACATGCCAGAGTAGTAGTTTGATGCAGCCCTTCAAACATAATAGTATCATTACAAGGACGGCCACCATTATACCGTTATCAGAGGGAATATAATGTATCGAACAGAACTTGTCCTTGCACATGTTTTGAGCATAAAAAGCTGTAAGATCTTCAAGAAATTATTCATTACTGTACTTGCTTGTATGGATAACAATGTTCAGACTGATGACAACCAAGCAAACATCTCATCTTCCTATTAAACAAATCTCATTTTCATATTTATATATTTCATATATTCATTCTATAGCCCCACCCAACTGCATGTGGCTGCCAAGATGCAAACCTGCTGCAGATACTGCCTGAAGGGCTGGACAGAGGCAACACATTATACTTTACAATAGAAAACAATAACTTCTCTCTCTTGCTGACAAACACACACACACACACACACGGGTAGACATAAGGAGGGACAAACAAACAGTGATATCCTCCTGGGTCAGAAAAGATGTTTGTGTCTTTGGAGAAGTGGAAGATAATGATTGTGAAGCAGGTTTTCTCCTCCAACTTTGTCACATCCCACTGAGCTCTCACAGCATTGATGATGTGATTAGACTTTCAACCTTTAACCTGCCAGGAGAGGATCTGACCCTCAGCTGAAGTTGAAAGGTCTCCTTACTTTTGTTTTGTTTTGGGGATTTTTTTTTGCCTCTGTCTCGCTTTTTTTTGTTTTGTTTTTTGTTTTTTTAAAGCAACAGCATATTTCCCTCTTGCTCTCACTACCAGAGTAACGACTCTGCGGTTGTGCTGCGTGAGAAGTAAAGAAACATAAGGCAGATATGTGTCAGCTGTGTGGGAGATGCATTTTCGGAAATGGCTTTTGTACCCACATAAAGGAAAGGAAATAACCACACAACAAAAGGAATCATTGTTCATCCATTAATAGGCAAGCACGTACACACCTACACACACGCACCAGATCTAAAGGCACAAAGTCACACTCAGTCATTGATGTACAAAATACACACGCAAACACACTCAAAAAGGAATTGCAACATCAAATGAAACATTTAGATACTGTGAAGTTTTAATGCAACTGAATTAATAGCAATTACCAGCACACCACATACATAAATATATTTTAGTTGTTGTCATTTTTCAACCAGACTTTTTCCACATGCTGTGTTTGTCCCATGATTACTGGTGTTTTACACTGTTCCTGCACTATAACAATAAGGTAAAAAATCCCGCTGTATGCATGTGTACTACTGTGCCTGAATGAATCTGGGGTCAAAGTTGGCAACATGTACTGTGGCAGTTCTTTTGAATTCAAAAACCACACCAAAAGTATTGAAATGAAAATTCTTCTTCAACTCTTCGGGTGCCAGAATGTCCGGTTCAAATTTAGAAATTCAGAAAAGCTGTGTGATTGGAAAGCCAAATGATATTTTCTGAATGGCTAATCAAACCTCCGCTCTCTCTTTTCTGTGAAGGGCAAAGATTAATGCAGAATAATGACTCTCTGAAGCTGACCTCCAGTTCAGGGGTCCAAGTCTCAGTCCTGCCGTAATTATACACTTGCTTCATTTGCGTCATGCTCCCGTGACCCGTGAAGACTTTACTGCTGTTGCACAATGCTTGCACTCACGCCTCATTAAGATGGAAATGTGGGGTTTTTTTGCCTTTTTTTTGCTTTTTTTTTTATCAATCCATTCACTGTAACTCTCTTTGCTTACTCATATGATTATGTGAATGAATGACTGATTGATTGTTCATTTTTTTGCTTAACAAGTGAGTAATTAGGGCACTTGCAGAGCACTGATGTAAAATGATCAGGTGAAGGGGAAGAGATATAGGACACTCTGCCAGTAGACTGAGTGTCCTAGAGTGATTAAGAGAAAGAAAATGAGCTGTTTTTTTTTATGAATGTCCTGTGGAAAGCATTGATCCTGCAACCCAAACTGTAAATTGAACCCAACAAAATGGCATGAGCTTTCAACGCCTAATTGCTTTCTGCTCAGGGTTTCTCGACTGAAGGCGACCGATCTAAGTGACTCACCACCAAACAAACATGGCTGACACCACTGGCGAGCCCTTTTGTTTAGCTATGATTAATTTAAGTCCGCCGAGTGCTGCGCAGGCCGCTCCAAGTTAAAAACATTAACTATTCATTGAGCCTGCAGACACGTATTCACATTTTGACACAGACAGAAATCAATTCTCTTCCTCATCCGTCAAGGTGTTCAAACATTCTGCTACCTGGCAGGGACATGTCAGCGAGTTCAATCCATCACACGGCCCGCTCACCAGTGATCTGACAGATGCACTTGTAAAAGGTCCATCGCTTCATGTTTTTCAATCAATTCAAGTCCCACACTCGGTTGTTTGTCCATCAAAGCTAAAGACTCCAGCCTGCTACATGGCCAACATCTTGAATCAAACACTCTTTCAGCCCTTGTTTTCGGATTATTCCGAGCCCATCTGTCATCTTTGACAGTATACAACTTTAGGGTAACATGTGAGCGCGGTGTTAATTGGCATCGGTGCTTTAAATCACATTGAAGGCTTTCAGCTTGCGAACAGATGGATCTGAAAATTAATAGACGGCCCAAAAGAGGCTGTTTGGACAGTGGTCAATTGTTAGCCCCCACTCCTCTTGCACTCTTCTGCAGACACAGAGGAAGAGTAAAGTTTGCTGATGTTGGAACAAAGGTTATACCCTCTATGCTGACGGTTGCACTGGGAGTAGTTAAAGTAAAACGACTGTTGGAGGTCAGTGGTCACCAGAGAGTGATGCATGGATCCCAGCCCAGAGATGGCTCCACTCCAGTGGTCAAGGTCAGAGCCAGATGTCCTGGCCCGGGTACAGCCACAGACATGTAGTTTGTGTGTTCACATTAGGCTCTGTCTGTCTGTTTTTTCCCCCCCGAGGCCATCAGAAAAAGGCGCGTCATGTGTTTTCTTGGATGGACCCGCCGCCTTCCTCACGGGTTGACTGAAATATAGTTTTAAGGCAAAGATGAAATTTGATGATGAATATTTATAAGACGTATTTAATAGTCCCTGCTCATTAAAGTTTTATTCTCCTTTTAGTACAAGATGGGAAGCTGTCAAGATATTAATTAGGGTTGAGCAAAAGTGCATTTTTTAAAGATGGTGAGTGGGCCACATTATCTGCTCCGTGTGGTGGGGGGAGATATTGGACACACACCTGCTCCAGTTTACGGTTTCTGACTGGCGACACATTTTCTTGCTAACACGGTGCAATTTGTCTGGTGATCTTGTGGGTATAACATGCAGACAATGAGGAGGAAAGACTCTCTGTGGTTGGATGTTACAGAGTTATTGAGGATTAAAATACTTTGAATCATATTGTGTATATTTTTTTCACAAACACAAAAAAGAATTACCAAGTTAAATATTTGTTGGAATGACATTTACCCCTTATCTCTCATTTAAAAAATGTTTGTTTTAGAGTTCACAAGCCCACTCGCACATAAGTTTAACATGGAGCAGAAATTTGTGTGCACTAAAAACTTGTTAACTCTAAAAATAGACATTTCAGGAGAAGGAGGAGGAGGAGGAGGAGGCAACAAGTTACAGATGAGTGTAGACACAGAGGCCACAGATGATTCACTGATCCATTGTTCAGGTGACGATGATTTTTTTGTTCAACAACCCCTCATTAACACTTAGCAACTACTGAGCAACCATACTGCCATGTTGAGCCACTGACTTAATTAACATTCATGGACATTACACCGCTAACAAAAATACACTGACATAATTTAACGTCAAAAACAAACCACAGAACAATTTTTGCCAGTCCAAACAAAGACTACGAATCAATGGTACAGCTCGAGAAGTGCACTAATAAACTACTGTATTCTGTACAGGAATTTAATATTGGTAATCACAGAAATAAATAATGAGAATTAATACTATGAAAAACCTTCACAGGCCCATGTTACGCTGCCATTTTGTAGTTTCCCCTTGCATGATTTATCTATGCCCATGTGCTCATATTTCAGGGCACAGAGGATGAGATAAATTCAGTTCTGTGAAGTACAGTAACTTTCATGCAAAGCGGCCCACATGCTCCAGCAGCTGGCAGGAGGTAACGTTTTAATCTCCGGCTGCATTTTGCTTCCCTTTTCTCTCACTTTCCCTGCTTTCTCCCTCTCTTTCCATTGAAGGGGATTGATTTTTTTTTTTTTTTTTTGCTTTGCAGGCATTACTTCACCATTTTCAATTCTGCATTGGTGGTATAATGAAAAACAACTTTCCCACTCCCCTTCGCTTTGTGGCGAGAAGAAGGGGCCAAGCAGAGCGGGCGGTGTCGCGGCACATCATCGCCACTCAGCAGAACTGATTAAACTCATCTCCTCGAGCCCAGCCATAATTTGCCACTTAACGAGGACTTCCTGCGTAGTTCTGGTGCTGCATCTAAAGCATAGCCAGATGTAAACACGATTAACGATGTGAAATGCATATGTAGCCCATGGATGAAAACAAGTGGGAGAAAAAGCAAGAGAGAGGGAGCGCAGTGGATGATGGACCAACATGTGGTAATTAGTGGATAGGGTAAACAGCCATAGGGGCAGCCAAAGGGTGTGATCTCAGCCTGTTAGTGGATGTTCTCATTCTGTATCTTCAGGGCCCATCTATGGGTAGAAAAGCATAGGAGGAAGTCAGGAGATGCAGCAAGTTCATTGAGCAGCAGTGGGGTGTGTCCATTTTTTTTTTTCTTCCTGGCATGCGCTTGCTTGGATGTGTGTATTTCCGTTCGCACAGAGCACTTGTACGCTCTGTGCTGCGAGGGACTGCACTTTAACCATCTTCTTTCATCAGCTGCAGCCGGCATGTTGCTCGTACTCACAATTGATTGGTGGTTGGTCTGTAACCTTGGCAACACAGGCCGGAGAGGGAATTTTTTTTTTTTTTCCAAATGGTTGCAAAAATGGGTTTGGAAAATGAAATGAAACTGGTTTAACTCATAGCGTTCAACCAGTCATTCGACCTTCACTTTCTCTTTATGTCAACGTGATAAAAGGAAAGATGCTCTTTGGAGATTTGCAGCAAATCTTAACAAAAAACAAACCAAAGTCTGGAAAAAAAAAATCAGGTCCAGGAAAAGATGATTTATCGTCTCAAAAGCCGCTTAGAACTTTTCACGTTTGCTGTCAGAAACCTCATACGGAGGGCTGTGAAAAACAAAAACGCTCTTCACACATCATGGTTAATAGATGAATCAGAACTCGACATTGAAAGAACGTTTTCGATTTATGTGCTGTGATTAAATTCAAAGAGTGCTTCCCACTGTAAGACATCTGGATGAAAAAAAGAAAACTGGGAAAAAACACAACTATATATACACTGTAGGCTATGTATACGTAATACTGGTGTTACAAGTGTTCCTAACTGTTAAATGAATATGAAAGAGCTGGTACACAGATTTCTTTATGTGATAGATTGAACATATGGATGGCAGTGAGTTAATTAGAGGAACATATAAGTAAACTGATTTTTTATTTATTAAACTGCTACATGGTGTATAGAGGCTTTCTGTACAGATGTGTTTTTTTGTATTATCAAGCATCCTTTCTTTTTATTCATAAATACATACACACACAGACGAAGAGGAAAGGGGGGAGGGAGATCTTGATGAGAGGATGAGAACATATTTGTTTTTGTCAGATAGCTGGAGGAAGAATTCAGTCGATGTTAATGAGAGGCAATTAGTTTTGATTAAAAATGAGATTGCTCCCCTACATGCAATGTAGCTATATCAAAACAAAATAATGATTAATTTCTGTTGGTATAAGACATTATTGTCAACAGCAAAAGTACCCATGCAGCAACGATACAATTGCTCTGAGGCCGAAGAGGAGGAAAAATATTCATTTAGAGACTTGGCTGGCTGTTCCTCTGGAGCTTCTCATAATATAGTGTGTGGGTGATTGTATATGTGTGCACAAGTGTCTGTTTAGAGTATGTACAGAAGATGTGTTTGCGTGGGAGGTTTCTGTATGTGTTCAACTTTTCGTAATGATTCCGCCTACATTTTAAACTCTGGTTGCTTCTTATGTTTTTTTATGTTCATATTGTTTGTTTTTTTTTAATGCTCATTTAAGTTTAATTTTAAATGATGCCCCTTAACTCTTTCCATTTTTATCGACTGAATTTTTTATGAGTTTCTTAGGCTTAGACTTTTTTTTCCCTCTATATGCATTAGTATCTGTGTGTACACCTCTGTCTGTTTGATGAACTAACCTGCTGTGTTATGTGTGTGTGCTCACCTTCCCCAGCGTCCATTGTAATTGGGAAATGGTGGTGTGAGATGGAACCGTGTCTGGAGGGAGAAGAGTGTAAGACTCTGCCCGACAACTCTGGATGGATGTGCTCCTCCGGGAACAAAATCAAGACCACAAGAGTGAGACCTCACACACATTCTCACGCACACTTCAAACACACGTGCATTCACGCACATGCACAGACCTACATGTGCAGTTTGTGTACGTACAGTCTGTGCACATTTAACCCAGACATATTAGTACATGCTCACACATCCGTGCGTGCACACCGGTGCGCTCAAACCACTTTTAAACTGCACACGCCCAAATGCCAGGCAGATTTCACTTCACTATTCAACCTCTTGTCTTGGACTGGAATTAACAAGTGTTTGAGTACTTTGATTAAATTCTTTATCAAAGCTTCTCCACCAACTGCCAGCTTCATTTTTAATTAATCTTCTGCCATTTAACAATCAAACATTGTGTCACGGTGTCAAACCTGCAGGTGAGAAAAGGATGTGCAGAAAACTGGATAGAGAATGCTCAGAAAGCACATCTGTGCCTTTTGTATAACAAGGTGGATTCTGCTCGGTGTAAGCAACCTATCCGAAGGCCCATAGTAGTAAAGAACAAACATAAAGCAGACAATAAACAAACAGGTGGGCTCTGCCTCAGGGCACACTACTCTCTCAGAGATAAAGTTAACGGCCACTCTGCTTCTCCACTGCCTTTCGGCTCTGTAAACCGACTCTGAATGCGGCATGCAAAAATAATGAAAGGAGTTAAGTCCTCCAAGCCAGCAGTCCAGCACTCTGTGACAGGTTGATCACCCGATTTGTATTCATTTAATTGACTCCCCCCACCCCAGCCTGCTCGCGATCCGCAAAAACCCCGTCTTCTCTTACTGCTTGGTGATACTGACTTTGAATAGAAGCAGAGACTAATGTGATGGTGGGGAAAGAGGGTACAGCCAGTGAAGGTTAGACCACACGGGGCCTCCCAAGGTTGTTCTGCGGATTTATATGCCAGCAGATAGAAAGAAAGCTTTCACTGGGCCCCTTCACAGCCACCACAGGCCCAAAATTTTCAGAGAGAAGTTGATCGAATGGGGTCTTGCCATCCTGCCAAGGTAAGGCGTAGTATTTGGTTCACTCTAAAGAATGCATCTCTAATTCTCAATTCAGTCCTTTGCACCATTTGAATTAACTTGAAATCACCATAATCTTTATATAATACAGGATAAATTATTTTCTTTACATTATACATTAATTAAGATTGTACTTTTCTGCACATAAATGGAGGAAGAACGTTAATATATATCTATGAGTAAAATGGCTTTAGTTAAATATTATTAAAATCTTAAGGGAAGATGGCCAGAAGGTCAGGCCTGAAGCTGATTTTCCTACCCAATACACACGTGTCCTTTTTTCTTGACCCTCTCTTTGCAGAACACCCAGCCATACTCCCCTTTTTAGCTTCCGGAAGCAAAATGCAGAGGATGCGTCAACAGAAATTGAGCTGCATTCTTGCTTCTGTAAAGGTTAGTCTTTTTCTCAAGCTGTTCTTTGTTTTTGTTTTCCCGTCTCTCTCACATCACTGTACTGCACTTGAGTGTCGGGCGGTAGGAGTGGGACCAACTCATGTTCAATGACTTCTCATTAACCCAAATACTCAGTGCGAAATAATCAAGTGTGTGTTTACATGCTGTGCATGATTAGGCAGGCGTGACACAAATACTGAACGCACCGCCACCCACTGTAAATATTTATCACCCGGCCCAGGCTGCGTGCACGCATAAATAAAAAGTAAGTTGCTGCATTTTCATACAGACAGTGGCACATGTGTCACTAAAATATTGCATGTAGATGGGTAAACATGCATATACTGTCGCGGCACACTCATGGAGTACAGTAGAAGCACACACACACACAGAGTCAGGTCCATCCCTTAGCAGAACCCTGCTGTCTGTGAACAGTGTATAATAGCAGGATCAGTCCCTCTTCCTTTCATTGCCTTTGTTCCATGTCCTGTTTTTTTTTTGCTATCGGCCGCTGTGTGGGTTTGATTACAGTGCCTTACACCCCTCTGCCAATCCCATTAGTCACTAATCTGTGACATGCTACTTGCTCCTCCCTGTGTGTGCTCCTAGTTGTGTACGAGCGCACGTGTTTGATGTGTCTTGTGTTTGTGTGTGTGTGTATGCTCGCATGTGTGTGCGAGACCTCCGGGCAGGCCTCTTCCCTTTTCGTTGTGTGGCTTCCTATCAGAGGCCACTTGATATCCTGATCCCCCTCTGAGGGTCTTGTTGAAGCAGCTATCTGCGCGCAGCATAGCCCACAGGCTACATGAAAGGCCTTTTATCCCGCACTCTGCTCTCCCTTTTAATCAACATTCCTCATTCACCTGCCTCTCAGGCCAAATTGCTTCATTTGTATTTGTTTGTCATATGCCAGCAAGCCCACAACACAGCATTGTTTTTTTTTTCTTGTTTTTTTTAAAAAAAAATGTTTTTCAAATTATTTTCAGCCATTTAATTTCACCTGCAGGTTTTCATTTTGCTCTGAAAAGTGTCGGCGAAGCACAGTGAGGCAGGCGCACGCACACGTTGTTCAGCAGCACGCAGACTTCATCGCCATCTTTCATGAAAATTGGCATGAAAAGTAAGAAGCCGAGCAAAGCCAGTGCCTGACACCCGTGTTTCTTCTTTTCTTTCTTTATGTCTTTCAGAGAGGGAGCCCTTCATTGCCTGTTCTGTAGCAGCAGACAAGGCAGGCCCTTTTGTTTGTGGAAGTCACAGTGAGAGCGAGGCTGGGGAGCACCTTCCAAAACACTCGCCCACCATAGATCTGCATTACCCGCTCTACTCGCTAAATAGACCAGTCCATTTCTGCTCCCTCCAAACAATTATACACCTTAAGAGAGACAGACAGAATGAGAGAGGCTGTAATGAAAACATCCTCTCTCCCACTCGCTCCTCTCCCCTGCTTTTGATGATTGTGAAAAGAATTACGTTCATTTGATAACCTCACTCTTAGCGTGCCAGGCTGAATATGAATCTGTCGCCAGTATCAAGTACGTATGTAATACAACCTTCACCAGGCAGACAAGAAGTTTTAATGGCCTTTTTTTAGTCAACATCTCAACATAACCATTCACATGCCGTAGTTGTGTTAATTGTACAAGGCCTCAGCGTTCCGACGATGGAGTATGTAATTGTTCAGATTAGTGCGTGCTAAGCATTGAACTCAAGCGGATACAGCATCTTTCACCCTCGGCGGCGTGCGTCCCGTCCAACTAGTCCAACATGATTTACTTGCTGTTCAGAGACCCACATCTCCCTTATTAAAAAGGAGCGGGGGGGGGGGGGGGTCACTTTTTCTAGCAAAATAACACACTGTGACAGGATGTAGCCCATCTGTGAGACAGTTTCAGAGCAAAAGCGACCTGCCGGCAGATGCATCACCATCTAATTTGTCAAATCGGAAGACTCCGCAGTTGATCAAAATGAACACCGAGTGGCCATAACACACGCAGTTCAACTTCACCGAGAAATCATCCCTATCATCACTGTGTTTGACAAGAGTTCTCCTCCTCCTTTGGCCCTGTATAACGTCATCATGAAGACAAAAATGAGAACACACAAAAAAAAAAGAAAAAATGATAACAGCATGTCGCTTGAAATAACTACTTATTTTGAAAGTATGAGGTTGTGCGCTGACAGACGATGCACAAGCTCCCAAGAATGGCCAGATCGTCTTCCTTGTGACATTTCTTGCACAGGTTGAGGGTGGAGGAGTTCATTCCAAGTGCTACTGATTAATTTATGCCCATTTTCTTTGCTTTTTCCATTGTCAATGTCACATTAAATGGATCTTGATGTATTTTGTTGTCTGGAGTCTTCTGTTTTTAGAGGGTGCTCTTTAGTGCTGTTTGAAGAGGTTTCTCAGCTGGCATGATTGATTTGTTCTGCACTAAACGAGAAAAGGGGAAAGGGTAGGCTGTGTTTGCACTAAATTCTTTTTCTAAGGCAATTGTCCTTGGCTCCTTTTACTAACTGAAGTCTGAGTAAATTGCAATTTAATGCAGCCAGCAAATTAGAATGCAGACGGCTTAGTTGCCAGCAAAGATGGGAGAGGCAGGAAATCCTTGAGCAAGCCGCTGCTACCTGCTGCACTGTTCATTTGAAGAGACAGAGGACAAAAAAGAACAGAGGACACTTTCAGCCACACGCACGCACAACACGTGCATGTGGGTTGAAATGACAACATTTGCATACAACCCCTCTTCTCCTGCTAACAAACCTCTGGTGGATTGTGTCTGAGATAGAGACAGAGCTGTAACCTGTTACTCCCCTTGTTCTGCCACAGGTCATTCTCAGTTCCAACATTTTTGATATGTCGTCCTACAGTAGATGATACAGATGCAAATTCTGGACAGATGAGCCCAGAGGGTTTGCTGTGTTTAAGGATTATGGGGGGGGGGGGGGGGGGGGGGAACAAACCACTGAAAAAGGCCCCAACCTAAAACCGGGAGGAAAAACCAACACGTTAAATTTGAGCCTTTCCAACTCTT
>JBAJHX010000096.1:21101154-21134876 GCA_037176925.1 Amniataba percoides
ATATTATATTATATTATATTATATTATATTATATTATATTATATTATATTATATTATATTATATTATATTATATATTGGCTTGCTAAAATAAGTAAGAACTTCTTTTAGTGTATGAAATTATCCTGTGAAATCAAACAGACTAGTAACAGTTGAACTACACTGCATTGTTTTTCAGAATTACTCAATGCTGATGCTAAATTCAACTCAAATTGTAATGCCTGAGAGTCCCCTGCTTCTCTGGTTGTTCTCTGAAGCGTATTCTCAAAATAGCACACCACTGGCTAGATGAATACAGGTGTACACGATTCAGAAAAGAAAATATTTAATATAACCCTTTCCCTCTCTGGCAAGCATGTCCAGCATATTGGAGTGCTGAGACCCTGTATGTGCTACAGCTCACAGAGTATCAAGCAGCACCACCCCACCCCCACCCCAAAATCAAATCCGCACACCTGGCTACCACCTGCCAAGCCTGCTTGAAATGTCATGGCTGTATTTCTTAGTTGAACGGGATTATGGGATTTCTAATTGGCCCCACAGTGTGCAAGAGGGTGGGGGGGGGCTTCAGATTTCTTCACTGTGCAGCCCTAAAGCAGTAAAATAAGTGGAATATGTGATGAAAGTGAGGTAAAGAAATATTCTAAAAACATTTACCTGCTCTTTGCTGCATTGACAGTCATTAGAGGCCAAGGAACTCGACTGCTTTAACTATTGTAGACATCATGCACACAGTTTTTATTGAGCTTCAGTTTGAGCTGGATGCTGAAAAGCAGGACATTCAATAGCAGTCTCAAGGTTGCACAATGTACCATTGAAATGTGTCCAGGTCTGCAACTGAGGCTGAATAAGAGTCCCTGAACCAGAGTCACGGAGAGACAGCTCAGACTCCACAGCGGGTACCCTGATCCCATTATCAATGCCAAAGTCATTTTATCGGGTTGGAAGAAAAACTTCAGCTGTGATTGGCTGGCTTGGTATGAAGGTACAAACGAGGGGGAGGGGGGTGCGGGCAAACAAGGGGTAGAGGAGATGTGGGTAAAGCGGTCTGGGATAGAGTCAGAAATATGCTCAAGTGTCAATTTGTGAAGAGGACATACACAGCATGGAAACACACCAGGGTTTGTTTTTTTTTTTTGCACAAAGCGATTTCCTGATATATCCCAGTATACCTATAAATGCCAAAAACACCTCCATTTTCGGTGCAGTTTCCATTCGTATGAGCTGTCTGTTTTTAGTAGCAGTGGGAACCAGGAGGTTGAGACGGGGTTATACAAAGCCTCCACAGTTCAAAAGGCTCCCCTTGTTTTTGCAACACGCGAATGGAGCAATTCCTCTGGGTCTAATCCTCGCGCACTTGTATTCTTTTGTTCTATCTAAGTGTATGTGTGTTTTCTCTCCTCTCCTCTTCCTCCTCTGTGTTGCAGATTCATCCCAGGACCTAACAGAGAGCTCCCACTGCAGGGCTGCGTGCCAGGCTCTTCCCCTCACCTACCCTTTCTCTTCCCACCAAACGGACTAAAACTATTACATCCACAGCTACTGACTGGATTACCTGGGACCACAGAAAGGATATCCACCCAGATAAAACAGCTTTGCTCGCGTGGTGCCAAGGATTTGAAACCAGACTAATCCCCTGTTTGATCAATGAGCCCCATGTTGGTGACTCTCCTCTTCCACACAGCTGTGGCCAGTTTCCGACCCACTCTCCCTCCGTTTCCCCGACTCTGCCCCCCCACCCCTCTCTCGAAAACTGAAACAGCTTAGCAGGGGTTATTTAGAGGTGGTTAAAACATTATTTGATAGACATTCTGCCCGCCTGAAGGTAAACCGGTTGAGGAGCTTACACGGACCTGAACATGAACACGGGACTGAGGGCAAGACGGAGGGAAATGACCTTGATATCCTTTCATTCCTCTGTGGAAGGCATTTGTATTTGACTCGCTACCCCGGCGGGACGGCCTTGCTCTGAATACACGGTGGAGATTTGGTTGAAAAACACTGGATTTCCAGTGACGGGAGACCACAAGCAGCCTATAACGCGCTAATGAAGAGTTTCCGGGAGGCTTTAGAGTCTGTCCTCATGGCCTCACCTTCATCCTTCATGATAGACATTTTGACTTTTATTCGAGGGCATGCCCGATGTAAATTCATGAGCACTTCTTTTCTTTGTTCTGTAAGATAATTTGTGTATATATACATATATAAATACATTACCTATAAGACGACAGATCCAAGAAGCTGAGAATATATTTAAGACTCTTATTAGGAGCGCGAGCCCCACGGTGGAATATTGATCAGCCACTGAGTATAAGTACTTATCCAGAGGCTGATGTCCCAATATGGTGTGTATAGGAGTGCTTTGCAGTGTATGCTTGCATTGGAAAAAGCCACAACGGAGTCATAAAAAGTAAGTATTGGTCACTTTAGTCATTCAGCAATGTCCTTGATTAAGCCAGAAAATGCTTGTAGTTTCTGTAAAGTTGAGGAAAACACTGTATAGAACTGCCTCACAAAAGAAAGCAACACTAACAACCCCTGAGCTTTCCACTCAGATACAGTAGGGACATAGAGCAGCCGCAGAAAAACTCAGACCATAATCTGACAGTTAGTGTCCATTTCTGTTGTGGAGAGTGGTCATGGGCGACTGCTTGACTGTGTTTATCGTGTAGATCTCCCTCTCCCACACCAGAGAGAGATGATTTACTCAAAATGACAGTGAGAAAGTATTAGTCACAATGGAGAAACATACAGTTATCCCCCAGTAGATATAAGTACATTACAGGACAGCCTTATGAGAAATAAAAATGGTTTTCTATACTGATATGCTGTCTCCCATTCCTTCATATGGTAACTGATATTTTGAAAAATGTTCCTCTTATGACAATTTGATATGTTGTAATATGTGGGTGGAAGATCTTGTCAGAGTTTCATTTATATGATATGTTAACATTGTGAACAGAGTTTTTGCTTGAGTAAACAAGCAATCAACAACAGCGCAAGGCAATGTGAAAATGACTTACGGGCAGACAAACACACACACATGCAGTAAACACACAAACAAATCTGTGATGCTTCATTTATACAATTCCCTTGGTGGCAGAGAGGATTTATCAGAACAGCACACTCAATTCATTCATGCAATTAGAATAAAGATTTTCAATATTGGGCCCGGCGAAATTCCAGATAATTTTCAATATCAACCTCCTCTCTCGGCTGATATGAGATTCGTCTCTTCTCCCAGTGGACACACTAGTGTACATTCATCATTTAGGAATTTGGCTAGTTTCATGGAGCCCGACGCCTCGCTGAGCAGTCACACAAGGTATGAAAAAGACAGACACATCAATCTCCCAGTGGTCTTGCCAGACTCATGAAGGAATATGCAAAGGGAGAGGGAGCAAGAGCGCTTTTTTTTTTCCCTCTCAGTGAGCCGTTCGCTTCTTTGTTTTCTCATATCTAATAGGATTCACTGTCCTGCGGTCTTATTGAGCTTGTGCAAAGGAAAATGAGTCAGGGAATGAGTTTGTGTGTATGAACAAAAGTGTCTCTGTGTATTTTTTTGTTGCTGGAAAATGAATACATGCAAGCGTATGTGTGCATTTGTCTGTTTTACCATGCCTCTGTGTGTATTTTTAGAGAGGGTACCCAGAGTCTGGGAGACAGGCATCCCGCAAAGACATACTGTGAAGATTATCCTCAAATTCAGTGCTTGTGTAGAAAATCAAGGGATTTCTCCCTCCCTACTTATGCAAGTTCTAAGTGGATTTTTGCTTAAAAGGTGCTTGGGGATCAGAAATGGAAGAGGTGCTTTTTCTTATTCTCTTTTATGCACTCCTTAACTCTATCCAGAAATGATGGCGTCGTGCTGTGGGGGGAGGTCCTGCTCCATTTTAGGCAGAGCAGAAAGGAACACAGCATGAATAGATAACAGGGGCCGAGTCCTCCTCCCTCTCCGCGGTGCTGCGCAATCTCTAAAGAGAGACATCCATCAAGTCTTGCCGACCTCCCACGGAGACACAGAGACAGCCATGTCCACATCACGCTGGATGGCTAATCAACGGCTGACAGCAAGGACAACCTTTTTCATACAGCCAAGACGTGTGCAGGAGACGCCGGACAGTTTTGTTTATAAAACTTGCATTAGTAACTTTCAAGGGTATCTCAAAACACAAACTTTTCCGCTGCATAGAAGCAGCGGTTGCTTTTAGGAGCTTTTAGTAGGAGCCTCCACTCCCCTTTGACACCACTTCCTGTCTTTATCACATTCATATTTTTTTTTAATCATTTTGCACGGCAACCTATAATTTGTGAAAAGGGCACACTTCTTACCTGTTGGGGCTTTGTGGTGTGTAATTATAGTCATTATGGGCATGAGTCACCGTGAATGTCGCCTTTACAATTAACATCCACTGGAGTTGGACGACTGAGAGAGTCTCAAAATCATTAACGACACTAAAACTCAGTCTCCATGATAGCTGTTCAGCGACTTCGGGCGCTATTACCAGAGGCCCACTTGCCATGAAAAGTAATGATATCAGACAGTCTTATGTTAGAGTACATTCTCTATTAATCATTTTCATCACCACGCATAAGAAATGCTAAAAATGACATTTTTATTATAAACAAATACAGCTACACTAACTGGCTGATGAAGAAGATGTGGTCCAAAGTCGACACGAAGCATCCAACAGCTTCACTTCAGTAATACTCAGCAGCAAACAACATGCAGTGAAACACACGGAGTCTTGTTGCAACAGCGTTGTTTGTGACAAATGAACACACACTCCGATGGGTACACAATACATCACTGTCATAGTCCCTTGACACTGCACCATGCCCGCCAACCACCAATACACTTGTCAGCGAAATGACTTGCCAGTCTATGATTGTCAGCAGCTGCCATAATGACAATGTATTTATCTGCTGCTTTACCTGTTTTCCTCACCTTATTTCCCCTCATGTTTTCACCAAAAGTGGAACAACTTGCCCCCAACAGGAGCACCGATGTCGTCACGCACCGGCCGCCCTGGGAGCTTTCAAACTTCACACTCTCACATTAAACAGAGAGCATTTTTCATTGCGGCGTCTTCACACAGCTGGACCGATGTCAACACACAGGCTCTGAGTCGTGTGACGCTTGAGTGCGTGTGACCAGGTAGAGAAAAAAAAGCTAATGCATTTTTCCAAGCCTGAGCGATGTATACAAGCACCAACCATATATCTCACGTATTGTAGAAATGTATTTTACAGGACTACAGAACACTCTCTCAGTCATTTGTTTTCATGGCCTTTTCATGCCGGCACACAGGGGACGCAGAGGCCTCCCTGGTCACCTTTAGATGGTGTGAACAGTCTGCTGTTGTCAGAATGGGACCATCACACAATAGGGCACACAGTACACCTTGTAGGCATTTTTTCATGTGCACTGACTGACCATAAAATACAAACCCCAGAGCAGTCCAATCTAATACAATAAAAAACACCTTTGTGTCCGAGTGTTGCATTGCATTACATCATCAGGTTTTCTTACTATTGTGGCTACAGAGCGAATTTATCTGTTTTTATCTGTCAACTATATAGTGTTCTTCGAAAATATGTATCTAGAGAAAAAAAAATCTCTTATCAGTATATTAGCACAGATTGCAATGTGAAATTCATCTCTCAAAAAAAAGTAATATATAATGTTTATAATAACCAGGAACAGATTGTACTTTGGCATTTTTTCAGTGAAGGTCAGATGAAATTTCATGTCTGTCCAAGTTTGTATGGAGAGTTCACAACAGCAGCCTGGCCTTCAGGCTGCCTGCCAGAGACAAAGCACTGTGCGTTCAGTCCAAGCCTGCCCACACACACAGTATGCTGCAGTGAACTTATCTAAAGTTTGGACGATGGAAAGGAAAACTAGAGTATTTGTCTTGCCTATACACTGAGTGAAAAGTTTTGCCATGTCACTAGGTTCATTTAATATCTCTCTTACACTCTCTTTTAAGTTACCTGTCATTTTTTTAATTGATAGATTTTACTCTTAAATGTGTCTATGCGTTAGCTAAGCGTGCCTCTAAGTAACGTCCGCAAGCTGCAGCATAGCAAAAGTGCGTATTTTATGTCATGTGACTCTAATGACTCTCACATTATTGCAGTGTGACCTTCAACTATGAGTCTTATTGGCTTTCTTTAAAAAGGAAGGAATAAAAAGACAAAGTGTAACTAACTAACTAACTAAAACACGATAAGGTTCAATTAATTCTACAAAAAGAACATTTAATGAATGAACTCTAACCTTTTTTTCGCGCAGGAGCTATTAAGGTGAAAATCTCCATTTATTCGTTGCATGACTGTCTTATATGCATCTTCAAGGACTTCCTTTTCAGTCTGAAGAAACTGCAGCTGAATCAATGTCTCTTGCTTTCAAAACGTGTCACAAAACACTAAGCATGAAACTACAAACATAAAAAAGCAATCTAATCAAAAATACTGAGACAACACATAAAAATAATTTAGAAAATATTGAGGAAAAGAGAAACTGTTAATGCTTTGACACAGCGCTGTTTTAAAACTGATCTGAATATGTTTTTTGTCTCATGTCAGGAGTCATGTTCAGGGTTCAGAGACCACTGATCATTTATAATGATAGAATAATTACGCTTCAATTTTGCTTTGCAAAAAACAAATAGGATCCAGATTTACTAAAATACAAACACTGAACACTAAATGTGTCATTTATTTATCTTATCTTTGTATAAACACATTAATGACATATTAACATGAAGCATTAACGCTCACAGCAGAGTCTTTAGTCTGGGTTAATGGCAAAGGTGACTGTCTAATGGGTGCAGGATGGAACCGCTTTTCCCAATTCCACCTTCAGCCAATGAGCTGCTTCGCTCTCTGTTATGCAAATGCGGGCAAGCAGGGATTGTGAAGGACACAGTCTTTGGACTAGGAGGAGACAGAGCCACCCTGGAGGGCCAAGCGAGCCTGATTTAGATTCAACACTATCATTTCACTTAGGTGAAATCTAAGTGCCATGCTTGCACTCCAAGCAGTGCAGAGAACCCAGGCAGGCGTTCTGTGCGTACGCTACAGTATATACAGCTACAGAGACAATTGTGTGTGACCTGTAATTGTTTTGCAAGTCTTGTTGAGGCTATCAAACCAGAATTTAGTGTGAATTACCATAATGTGCTATCCAGGCCACACACAAGCATGCAAAAGGGCAGAACACCCTCCCCTGTCTAAGTAGCTGGTATAGCAAACCTTGCTGCTAGAATGGAATGTTAACATGAGCATGTTGCAGAAATCAATTTAGATGTTATTCCCATGACACGTGCCTGGGTATGACTGTCCAGGGTATTTCTGTTTTGTATTACCTTCCCCCACCTTGTTTTTCCCTGAGCTATCATCCCAAATAGAATGGCTGTGTCTCAAGGCGATGGCCATTGATCCACACTGGAAGTGAGACACTACTACTCGAGCCATCGGCACAATGCGTTTTTATTCATCAGGCCACATTAATGGGCACAACTACACTGACAGACGATACAAGGTCCGCCTTTAAGACATGACTGTACTTTGTACTGCAAATTAACACAGTCATTAAACAGCTGTTTGCTTTTACTATATGTTATTATTATTAATCTACATGAATGATTATATATTAGACACTCATATCACATAACCATGGTGCTCTGCTTGATGTGAGATAAGTTACAGTGGCAGTTTGGAGGACTGCACCATAATACGCTGCCTGATGGCCTTAATGGTTGTAGTTTTGTCTTACTGCACAACAACCATACCAAAATCCACCACGCCAATGGAAAATTGCAATGATGCACTAAACAAATTGTATTTTTAAGCACATGGATGCAGAAGAATCACTGCGAAATGTCCAGAATGCTTAACAAAGAGTGGCCCTTTCACTCTTTGTCCCTCATGGATCTATTAGGGTGAAATAGTTGACAGCCTTCTGGATGGATGCAGTCCACTAGGACGTTGTCTCATTATTATCTTATATAGTTTCAACTTTCACATTCACAGCCAGTCAGCGTCATCCTTATTCAAGAGAATATCTAATGTCCCTATTTTACCCCAGACCCCAGAACAGCTTCTTAGACTAAAACTATACATATATATAAACTATACACTGTAGTTCTGTAAAGTTATCATGAGTGGGTGAAACTTGGTGACTTTAACAACCAGGTGACTTGTGTCATTAGCTTTATAATCATAATGATTAATAATGCTAGAATCTTAACGTCCAACCATATCCCACCCTTCTTATAGGAGAAGGGTTTTAGACACATAAACCTCCATCCATACATTTTCTAACCCACTTATCCTGAGCGCGCACACACACACACACACACACACACACACACACACACACAGGTACACCCTGGTCTGGACGCCAGTCAGTCGCACTTTTCTGCGGACAGACAACCATTCACATTCACATTCACATTCACACCTACACCTGAGGCCTGCATGTCTTTGGATTGTGGGAGGAAGCTGGAGTACCGAGAGAGAAACCACGCAGGCACAGGAAAAATATACAAATTCCACTCAGAAGGGCCTGCCTCAATTGAACCCAGAACCCTCTTGCTGTGATGCAACAGTGCTAACCACTACATCACTGTGCTGCCCACACATAAACCTGTGCATCTTTAAGTGACACAGAGCCGCAATAATGCAAAATGACAAACTAAATAGAGGCACTGCAATTTACAGGTACACAACACAACTTGATCGAGAGATAGTTGCTGTATGCTCCCGCCACCTATTTTAAGTTATAGTCCCTTGACTAGTGTTATGTCAAGCTTGGAAACTGCTGTAACTAATGCACAGTGTGTGAGATAAGAAATCATTTTTTTGTCTGCAAGTATTGACTTAACGGTCTGATTTTACAGCAAAAAAAATCAATATTCATCTAAGAATGTTATACCAAGGAAGAATGATCAAAAGCAGAAGTGCTTGCTCTTTGTGTTTAGCATTGTATTCAACATGAAATTGAAGTTCATTTTATTTGTTCAGTCACCAAAGCCTCACAGATCTGTGCGGTGATATATTCCTGAGTCAAAGACACTGTTGTACATTTCCATAATTTGCCTGGTATAAAAGCTACTGATTGCCTATTAGGGAGTGCAACGTGATTATATAAAATGCACCTGCAGCAGCAACAGTTATGCTTCACTGAAGCCATCTAGTACACGTGAAAGCAGCCCTGTGTGTTTTACATGGAGCCATTTTCTGTATAGCAAAGCTTTAATGCGAAAGGTTTAACCAGAGTGAAACTGTGATCCCAGGATACAGTACACTCCAGGCCAGTCTGGGGATGTCCCCTGCCGCCGCTCTCATTTCATATAACACTGGCAGTGCATTTTCCTGAACTGCTCAGAGCAAAACTATTTAAACTCGCTCCCCAAATGAACAACTTAGTAAATGAAAGCCTGGACTGTGTCATCGATTAAACAGCACAGTCCTTCTCTTATGATTCATAGCCAGGGTGTGTGCACTCAGCCACATAATCTCTCTTTTTCATTTCAGCACCTCCAGAATTGCCTTCTAAACACAAATAATGACAGTGGCAGCAAAGCTCTGCAAGCCTATCCACAAGCTCATATGAAATGTGTTGATCATTTGGCTGATTCATAATTTTTTGCTGCCCGAAAGCACAGTTCTATGCCACACGTTAAACAGCAATATATTGATAATATTCAGGCAAATTAAATTACACCGGTGAGTAGGATATTATGGTACTTTTAAGAGCATGATATTTTAGCGTGGAGAAAATAGTGAGGAAGATAAAATGGTCACACATTTTGACATTATAGCCTTCTTCAGGGCATTGAAGGGCTCAACATCTCAAACACAGTGTGGAAACACCAACACATAACATAAAGTCTGAGACATGATCATTTTAGTCTTTTAAGTAATTTATGTCAGCCTATTCTTTAGATCTAGGTAAAAGACACAGAAGAATATTCCTGCTGTTATTACCACAGTTCATTCACCTATATATGGCAGGAATCAAGGTTACAATAATCACTAATAGTTCGTATTCAAAGATGATGGGATGTGAGTTTCAACCATGAACACAGCTGACACAGCGCGTAAGTTTCAAGCCTATCACTGACTGTCTGTTGTGTAGTAGAAGAAAGAACTGAGAACCCTCCACCTGAACGTCCCCCCGTCTTTATTACATTAATCACGCTGCCCTATATTAAATGAAATCCATTTAAATACCCCTGGTTGCACAAATAATTTGTGTAGCCAGGTTGAAAGAGTTGGGAGTCAAAGGCGGCATAATTAGACGGGACGACTCTGAAACCTAATACAAGATGTAATTAAGGAAATTAATAAGGTGCCAGCCCCCTTTCACTGGGTGCTCCGCCTGATGATTAATCACAGCCCGGGCTAATTTGATTTGTGACAAGGAAAGGGATGACTTGGTAAGTCAGTTAGGAGAGCCCAGTTCAACAGCATATGACATTAATAAAACATGAATAGTGGGGGCTCAGAGAGGAACGAAAATCCACTTGTGAGCCACATGAAGCGATCAGATTAAAGAAGTCTTTGGATAGATAGCCTTGTGACAAAGTCACTGACAGGGGAGTGACTGGAATTTAATCAATGCCTCTGATGTCACATTATTGTTGTTGCTGAATAATTGGACTCAGCACCTTTATGAATAAACACATGTTAACCAGAGTATTCTGTTTTGCAGCTGAAGCCGAGGTAAAAACCAAACTACATTCCAGATACAATCAGCAGCTTTTAAGAACACTATATGACGAGCAGTGAAAATGTAAAAGATGAGTGCAGGCTTGATGTGCCTGCTGATTGGTGGTGCAACACTACTTCAGGGAAACAAAGAGCTGGCCCCACGGCTCAATAGGTCACAAATCACAGGACATCTGCACATTAATGCACCCTGGACATCAGGGTTTATAAAAGAAGAGTTCGCCATGTCTATTGCTATGCTGTTGCTATAATATGACACAGTTTTCCTCCAGGTGATGCTGCATTAAAATGCTGAGTGGAGCAATGCAAACAGTAGCTATGAAATTCGTCTCTCAAGCGAATTCAAATTGATTTGTCCTAGGTTTGGGCAGGTAGGTGGGAGGGAAGGTGTACACATTGCTTGTTATTGTGTTTACCCCGCAGAGGGTAGAAAATAATAACAGGAACACCTGTATAATATGATGCAATCCAGCTTTACATTAACTTCCGTTTTTGAGAAGCGTATGATGTTTGATTGAAACCTTCAGTAGCTCTGCTTTACAGATGTTGACTGACAGAAGCAATATCTCAGACAGAGGTAGCCTCGGTGTGTAAAAGCCACTCTCTGGTAAGCTTTGAGGACACAGTACAATGTGTGTCAAGTCAATTTCATTCATATAGCCCTGTATCACAAATCACACACTCAAGGGGATTCAACAACAATCTGCACAGCATACATGAACATGTGGCATTGTTACTGAACAGATGTTTCCCTTATAGTGTCCATCACATGCATGCGCACAGAGAAATGCATATGTTACGGGCCTCAGTGAAGCAGACCGGATTAACAAATACAGTAGCCTGTACAAAGCAGGTAAGAAGCAGAATTATTCACCATGTGCCTCAACTCTCTCCAGATAACTTCTGGTATTTTTATTTGCAAGACCCACAAATCATTCAATTTTTGGACAGAGCCTTTTAGAGACACACCAACAATGTCATCTTAAGTGATGACAATAACACACCCAACATGGCACCGCTCCGAACTCCGTCAGAACCAATTAACACTTCACTGACTTTTTAATAAATCTAAACTTCTACTAACTTTATAAACTTTCATTAAACATACAGACGGATACATCCCGACCTTATTAAATGCATTTTTATGACACATTCACCATTTACTTACCTGTAAAAGCAGGTAAGAAGAAGAAGTTTTGGTCACCAGGTATCTCGCTCTCTCTCCAGATCACTTCTGGGGGACCAGCGGAAACGCCCCTCCCACAGGTGCTCCTACACAGGTACCCCGCAGCAACGATGTACACAAAGGTTCCACCTGACCGAACCACACATATTCTCCACTCTGTTCTAAATGTACCAAGAAGATAAAATCAGCTAAATCTCTGATGAATGCATATCTTCAGAAAAATAATAAAAAAAATGTGTACACTTAATTTGAATGATAATAATAATAATAATATATATTTTTTTAAATTACAACAGCTCCTATTAAACCGTGGTTCCTCATCCCATGGGTGCTACACATACAGGGGCTAATACATTCATATGCTGTGCATTATTAAGTGGATATACCATATACATGTAATATCATACAGACCCATAAAAATACAAGGCATGGAACATGCAACTGCAATGAAAATTATTGATTTGCAGGCGTATTCATATGCACACACATTCACACAAACACACTTATATGCACCAAACACATGAAAACATTCTTCCCCAGGAGCCTCCAGAGTACTCCCATCATCGCCAAACCACTAGATCCCCCTCTGTTTAATCTCCCAGGCTGACAGGGTCATGGCCTGACCCAGGACTGTGCACGTGGGGAACCAGCTCTCTGGGGACAGCAGTGAGACCAGCCGTACAATGAGAAATAGTCAGCAGTCATTAGACTTAAGTCCCCGTAGACTCTGGTGACTTGGGGAGTTTGTCGCTCACACGTACCGCTGTGATCCAGCGCAGATGCTGCTAATTAAGATGTCATAAGCAGAGAGCATTATGCACCGCAGCACCAGCTCTTTATCCATTTTATGCATAGGATGTCATGTGTGTGCTGAGACATGCAGCCACTGTGTTGTAATTGCATATTCATGGGTATTTTGGAAAGGATATTTATCAAGGTTGAATCACAGCATTCTGTGATCTAGAAAGGTATGGTGGTCATTGAATTATAGAAACAAAACCCTTTCACAAAACAGCTGAAAAATATGTATGATTACTGACATTGAAATTATTGAGAATAACAGAATAAAGTTATTGGCCAGTGTAACAAAAATGTGGCATTTTGTGCTGTTTCCCACTAGCCTCAAACATTTAAACATGCTGGAGTGCACAGATTCATCTCATCACTGAAACAAACTGAGCTCAAGCTCATATATACATATATATATAGCTCAAGCTCTCACATACATACACATATATAAATCAGAGTTTACCTACATACAGTATCTGCAAGTTATGGTGCCTTGTCCACTCTCTTGCAAGCTGTGTCTTCAAGCATCTTTATATATTTTAGCAGTTGACCACTTAAGTTGTCAAGAGAAATGTTATCTTAATTGTGAATGTCGTGGCTGTACAAAGCCAGACCAAAGCACAGGATTTAAATCTGGAAAACATCCACTAAAGGATTGATTTGGCATTGTGAGATATCTCCTGGACCATTTAGCAAACAGATTTAGCTGATGCTTTCATCCAAAGCAACTTAGAGTAAGTGCATTCAGCTATGTGGATAAAAAACAAAAAAAAATTAGAGAACTGTGCAAGTACATCTACTGTCTCTTAATCGCACTGTTTCACAGTTTTCTTCAGTGCTACCTTTAGAAACATATCTAAAACAGTATCTTTTTTTATCCAGTGAAACTTTTGTAGATGTGTAATAGCTATGCAATAGCACAGCCCATCTCCCATCTCAGTTTATTCAGGACTAATGAAAGCCAGACGGATGCAGGAAGGGTTTGAGCTGATGTCAGCTGATGTGTGAAGGCAGGAAGTATCATGCACCTGTTGTACGACCCACTTGAAATGATATCTGTCTGGAGCTAATTTACCCGTAGCCTTGCCAGACCTCAGCGACAGAGGCAGAGGTGTGGGCTGGCATTGACAGGATACAGAGGATGGCAATAGCTGTGGAAAAATAAGGGTGATGTTGTAAAAAAGAAAGATCGACATAATTAACTGTATTGACTAGACGTGATGATACATACTGAAAGTCTATACACATATTTTGCCATAGAAATGGATAAAGCTGCTGGTAGAACAGGCCTAGCTGTCAGAAATACAGTGTCTTGGGTGTGAGTAGGTGTAAATAGCAGTCAGGCTATCTGGCTGAGTTGTGTCGTGCCCTGCCAGTTGTAATAGAGCCGTGAATGTCTGCTGACAGCAAGTAGCTACCTAGCCTGCGTAGCTCATGAGGGGAATATTTACTTTAGGTTGAAGGAGATCTCCAGCATCAGTCAAGCATAGTCATAGCTCTAACATTTACCCTGAGCAAACGGCAAGATATGTCCTGAGTGAAAGTCAATATACCTGTCTGCTAGACAGACGGACTGGCAGACATACCGTCCGATCAAGCCATGACTCAGTCCGCTGAATCCAACAGCTTCTTGAAGTGATGCACAAGATGTACTGGCAGGCACTAAAAGGTCGATATAAGTAATGACTTCTACTCATTTCAGTGCAGCAAAGAACGGCGATGCTCCAAATAAGGATGTAAGGGAGTGAAAATAAACTAAACATTAGTCAGCATTACGTTTGCCTTACCTATGACTCCTTGGGGCAGCAGAGGCACCTCATGATTAGAGGTGCAGTAATTCAAAAAGAAAGCGACAGGTTTGAAACCTTCTGACAGTAGGCATCTTCCCTGCTGCTGTATTTCTACTTTGACTGGCTGTTGGCAGCCTCTGAATGTGCACGGGGCTGACTGTGTTCACCTGCATTGTCTATTTTTTCTCTCTCCCAGATGTCAGACACGAGGGCTGCTGCTTGGCAGTGGATGCAGATGCTGCCATTGACTCTTTGGTCACCGCCGCCAGCTGAAGCCCTTCACTAGCACAGCGCTCTTCCTGGCAGCGGTTGTAGGTGTTGCCCTTACTGAGGTGTACCAAAGTTCTTTTTTCTGGCAGACTGTGCATCATTACGCCGGTAATGTTGTTCAGGAGAATGTTGTGCTGTGACCCCGTCAGAGACTCACTATTTATGTTTGTTCTTCTCTGTTACAGTTCATTTTCTCATTTGCTACGCTGTCATTTTATGCCTTTCTTTTGCTATTTTGTTGGTTTTTTATGTAGAATAGTTTCTCCCATGTCATTGTCATGCCCAATGTGTCTACTGGTTATTTATTGCCCCAGTGAAGGTTTTGTATTTTTATGTGTGTCCAGTGACAGTCTTACAGACAGACAGTAACTGGGATGGAAATAAACTTGACAACTGAAGTGTTCTTGATTAAATATTGAATCCAACTACATGCAGTAGCGGTTATAGGCACGGACGAACTGGGATGGAACTGGGTCGGAGAGGATCTCGCCCTGGGAGTAATTCAATGTAGAAACGCCTCTGACTACATGCACAACCCGGACCAAAGGAATGTCACTTGGAAAAGGCCCCGACAAACAAAATCCAGCCTACTATTCAGCCATAAATTGTTTGTTGGAGATGGAGCATTTCTACCACTGTACACGGAGGTGTTTCAGTATCTTATACCACGATGATGTTTATCTGAATGTTGTGTTTGGAAAGTCTTTAAACACCTTGCAACTCTCTCAGCCAGTCTGTATAAAACCATCATGCGCATAGCTGTTGGTGCTTGTTGAGATCTTTAGAAAATAACAGCACTGTTTCCCATTTCTTTAAACGCAATGATTGTTAAATCAGTTTGACATTTCTAACAGAAATGCTTCAGATATTTGCACAGCTCAGTTTTACTGTATGGAAAGGCGTACCTATAGGAGACAGAAATAGCTTGCCTGTCCTCGGCTCAAATAGCCCCAACAATGTAAACAAACAGTCAGGTCTGCGGCGAACATCATCTCGAGCCAGAGTACAAATGAGTCATTGCTGATGCTCAGTTAATACAGCATACTGTAGCCTATATGTATGTGCATAAAGCGAAAATGAAAAGTCAGTAAATGTCATATAGCAGCAATAACTCAGGTCCTTACTGTTGTTAATGTTAAGGTTATTGTAAAGTATGTGCTTGTTTGGTCTTTTAATTCTTTTTAAAGGTGCTGTTTTGTTTCAGACATTGATGTGTTTGCTTCTTGCATTTCTAAACGTACACCAGCTTCGGTGATCACAAGCAAACATGACAAGTTGTTCAAATAAAACCTCGAGCTCTTTCAAGGACTCCTCATTTCCTACAGCTTACATCACATATAGCCACATATCCCCCAACCCACTGGAGGTTTGCCCAAGGACAATCGCTCACATGTTGACATCTGTCAAAGCAGCCGGGAACGGGGCAGACAGACTGATCTCGTGGGCTTTGTCTGCATTTACAGTGCTGTGGACCAGACCATTTCACACAAGCAAAGGTGTGCAGGAGTAATAATGAGGAAATGGTTTATGACTTTCCCTGTGGACATCTTATGCTATTACACTATCTAATGAGCAGTTAAAGTTCCCTTGATCATGGCCCTGGGTTCCCTGCACACTACCTGCAAAGCATACAAGAATCAATTAAAAAGGACCCTCCTCTCATAGGTTTGAATTACCAGCAAGATGGATACTGCAAATTGTTATGGGAGGATCCATGAAGAAATGTACAGATAATTAATGGTGTCTATTACGGGATTCATTTTTGCCACTTCATATGGAGACATCAAGACGATCTGTCATGGTGTTATGGTTTGTGGGCTTTGAAATCTTCTGAGAAAACAGGTTAATTAGACTGTGATTGCTGTGGGGCATTGTTAGGAATACACATTGACCTGGCTTAAGCTCAGCTGGCGAATCTTTACTTCAAACAGCATGGTTCTAAATCAGAAATAATACAAAAAGACACATTTTCATTTTCCATGCACCGAGAATAAATGTGACAAATTGCTGTAACTACCATTTTATTTCTACACCGATTATTAAACGTAAATTAAGCTAAACAGGTGTATGCAGCAGATAAATGCAAAGCACACAACCAGATAAATTCTGTTCAACTAAATGAAAAAAAACTTCATAACTCTCTAATAAAAACAGGACTTATACTACTGCAAAAACTCACCCTTAGCTGCATGCAAAGTATTCACAACAGCCAAGTTTGTTAATTTCCCACAGAACTCTCAAACCCTGTGAAAGAAACTTGAGACAGAAAATCCTTGTCTCACTCTGCAGGCACAGCTGAAAACGATGTGCTGCACAGGGAACTGGTCTGCTCACATAATCCTCATCTAACCAGCTATTTAAGCTGAACACGGGGAATCTAGCAATTAACTATACTAATACTAGTCAGAACCCATGCTGTATGGCTGTATAGCTTTTACATGTAAAACGGACACAAAACTGAGCTGCTGGCCAAGTCTGAAAGGATCAGCTACACTCCAGTATGACGTGCTGAAATAGAAGGCTATATTTTTTAAGTAATGACCAGTTTAGAACCTTTTGGTATTTTTCTATTTTTTTTCTCCATGGTAATGCAATGAATAATTATGCAAATGGATCTATATACAAACATAGCAGCACCACAAATTCAAAATAAAGGAATAGAGACTGCTCACTCAAAAACTGATGGACAGTTTGGCCAACACACACTAAGACCAGGAAATACTGAAAATGAAGTAATGAATGTTCTGTTTGCCGCAGGCTTCAACCCCCTTATTGCCCAAAAAGCCCACCCACTGTTTACTGCGCTGACATTCACTGAAATTTGCATGTACTCTTTTCACTAATCAGAATAAACTCACCAAAACCTCACCTAGTACCAGCTGTATAAACATCTGTCACACCTACAGATGGGATCAACTTTTTTTTGTTTGTTTGTTTTGTTTTTTTTTTTTCAGCTGAAAGAGCTACATAACAAGTAAGATAACTTACCTGCAGTGAAGGATGACCTTGTATGACAACCGCTTGGGATCCGATTTCAGGGCTGAAGTGCCCCCAGGGTTTTATCCTGATGAACGCTTACCACAATTCTCTTTGGACTTTGCCATCACATCGTCCCCATAAAGTCCTTGTCTATCATCTGAGCACAGATATAATAAGGTATCTCACTTCTTTTAACAAAGAATCCCAATGTTCTTTTAAACTCTATGCCTCTGTCCACTCTCGTGTTTGTCTCAGGCCTCAATATCTTTCAGCATGTTGTTTTGGAAATCAGTGAGGTTACGCATGCCACACTGTGCATGAAGTTGTTTAAAAAATGTAATAGCTTTGCTAGCCATTTTTATCCATTGTTGCTTGTCAGTGTTTCACAAACAGGATCACCAGTGTCAGCAGAGCTACATTAGCTGGATGAAAACATGAAGGTTGAGTGAACTAGATTAAATATATATATATAACATGTGCTGTCACACACATTTTAGGCAGTGTGTTGGCCACAGGAAATAGTTTTTAAAAAATCGATTATAAAGACTTAAAACATGTATATTGTTGCATACATCTTCTTTAAGTAAGAACCCCAGCTTATGAATTTATTGCTATTGTTCATTGATGACTACATGCTCCACCACCAATAGTCAGACTCTTGAGATTATATTCTGGTGTGAAACATCTGTAACAACAGGCCCTGTCGTTCCCCACATAAGACCCAAGTTTTCAAGCTCTGTCTTCTCTCATTACACCATTGCTGATTGCATCAACTCAGTAATAAGCTATTAGTGGATGATTGTGTTCTCAACGCTCCTTTTGTTACAATAAGTGTATTAATTATTGCGAATGTAATTATCAGTCCATTGTTCCTCTGTAATTAGGCTGTCACTAATGAATTTTAAGAACTTCGCCCCATCCAAAGCTAATTGATTCCTCTGACTCTCACTAACCTCTTTAACTAAAAATGTTGCCATTGCCGTGACCGTAAACAGTCTCTGCACCCCATCTGTTCTGTGGCTCCACTGTGACAACAGCCATTTTGTTATGAGCTCAGCTCTCACTTGCAGTGACCCAGAAATGTTTCCAGGCAGCTCAACAGCCTGATAGGCAGCTTTGTTTAAGCCGGCCCCGCAGCTCACCATCATCACCACCGAGGTTAATGAAGGATGTTCGCGCTCAGTGGAGGCACACGTCCGCAGCAATGTCTGGAACATCAATCCCTTTGATATTATGAAAGGTTCCTTCAAGTTAATGTCGTTAGTTGTCACTAATCTGCTGTCATAGCGTGATTTCCCAATGAGAGACTCATTCTGATTCTCTGACTCTGCAAACAGAGGTGAGCTGTGATGTAGACTTTATAGTCTGGTACGTGCTTACTTCCTTAACTGGCTGTGTGCATGTTTCTATGAGGACCATAGCTTCGGTGGAGCCTCTCTGTATGAGCATAGTTCTTGTTAATGAGTCTGGCTATGGCCAGTTAGGGAAATGAAGCAGATGCTTAATTTTCCTTTTCTCCTCTCCTCAGTGGATTGGCTGACTTTGGGATATTACACCCAAATTAGCACTGTGAAGTGACAGTTTTTTTTTCTCTCATTAGCACAGTGTCAAGTGTGAATCAAAGCCTCCACGAAATCTCCTCTTAGTTTTATCAAGACACACCAATCTACACGCAGTCACCTGACCTTTGGCATTAGGTTTGATTTATTCCAGGGCCACTTTATTCACATCCATCCCAAGCTAACCTCTGTGTATTCTGAGTCTGCAGCCTTAGCAGCCCTAAAGGGCGGTTGCTCAGATATCCTTGTCATGTAACACCTAAAGACAGTCAAAGGTCAGGTAGTGAAGGAACAGAAGGGCCACAGATGGAGCTGCGTCGACTGGCCCCGCTCTGCCCCAGCGCTGTCACATCACCAAACACCTAGCGCCGACCACCCCCACCATCCCACCCGCTGGGGCGGCCGGAGCAGTTTCTTTACACAAGGACACACAGGACCATACATGCGCTGCTGGCTACACGCTATCACATGTAAATGCACACACTGCCACACACCTGCTGAGTGGATTAATGAGGGTGAACTTGCATTTCAGTCAGATTCCAAGGAGTTTAAGTGGAGGTCTGCTGAGTGTGTCCACAGTGACCCCCAGGCAGGATGGCGAGCAAGGAGGGAGAGCAGGTGGTCAGGGCCCCGGATAGCACGGATAGCATCTCTCTCTTGCTCTCTTTCATAATGTCAGCCGCCTGGCCTTCTGCCAATGATAAATGCATGGTCCCTTACTACACTTGTCCCCAGGACATTTGTGTCTGACCAAGAGTTAAAAAAAAAGCATGATGCAGTTGTATTATTTTTTAAAAGATTGCTCTCTCAGATTTAGCTGTTCTGCATAATGAGTGATTAGTCATCTGTCAAATCTGTGGTCAGTCCAAGCCATCTCTGAGGACATGGGTCTCTGTGCAGGAGGTCCAGGACGTAAATGAATGATACATTACCGCTGGCTGACTAACTGACATGGAGCTTGTCCCACACTCTCATTTTGAAGTGTATACTGGACTACATATGTCAAGTGCATTTATCATTAGCAGAGGGCTTAAGCTGTAAACAGGCCACATCATTACCAAGTCTAATTACATTTGGGTCCAAGGTCTCACTGCAGACAGACACAGGCACTCACACAAGGGCACACTTACAAACACATACACACAGTTGTCCAGCGCAAGGAAACAGGATGAGAAGAGGCAGCAAAACAGCCTTAACTGCACTAAAACAATGGCTAAAAGGGGTAAACTTTAAAAGTGGCTGTTGGGGAATTGGAAACTGCACCTTGAAGCCGCTACTCCAAAGATGTGCTGAGTACTGATCCTTACATTCTAGTAAGCAAGCAGAAATATTATTTTCTGAAATCAGTTGGGGTCCACTGTTGCAACTGGGAGCCAATATGTGCACCAAGCTAGAGACTGGAGTGCAGCAGTATGAAGTCAGTCAGTGTAACACCTCGCTGTGCTGCTCTCACATCCCAGTGGCAGCGCTGACTCTCTTGGCAGGAGCTATGATCTACAATTCAAGCAGGTGGCACCAACAGAACCAGCGGCATGTGTGACAGGGCCACGCTGTATTACACCTCGGACTTCATCAGAGTGGAAGGTCTGGATAATGATCTGATGCACGATGATCAGCGGTGCCGTGATTAGCGCTGACAGCCTAATGACAAGAGTGCTGTGACAGCAAAAGCTGACAGTGAGAGATTCTGTGAAAGACGGACAGCGGGGAGAGTTTGGCAGACGCAGACAGAGCCACGACACGGGGAGAGGGAGAGGTACAAAGTCTGTATCCCGTAAGAATAGGTCCGATAACAAAGTCTTACACGGAAAGATCTTAATCAGTAAGAAAAAGTGAAGGATGGGGTGATTGTGGAAGATGTTTCCTTGGTAAATACAAACATTCATTACAGCAGAGAACATAATCAATATGCCCTTTTATAGCAAGCAAACAGTGAGACATTCCCCAGTGCTTGATAATGCCACCAAAATTATTTTCCCCTTCCATCTCGCTCTTTTTTTTTCCAGCCCCTCTCCTCCTTTCCCCATCTCATACACCCTCGCCGCGACAATATGTCATGCAATGGATATAATTGCAATAATGCAATTTGGTTTGGAGGCGGATTGAGAGAATAATTGGACTCAACCCCAACGAAGTGACAGGCTAATGATTTAGCATGGCCACTGGCTATTGTGAGAAGCGAGCGCTTTCAACGCTACTGAGCTAATTTCCTCTGATGATGGTCTTAGCGCGTTGTCTTTGTGTCGGCACAGAGGAGCGCATGGCCATGAGGCGGACAGCTAGATGATGTAACCCACCCACCCAATGCCAAACAAACACATGTCTCTTGTCTGGGAGAAGCCACCCACTGTTCTGGGTTACTTCATGCACAAAATGCGCCTCATTTGAAGTAAAGAGAAAGCAAATCCCGGAGCAAGACAAAGTCCAAAAAAGGAGGCCTCATCTTTATTCACTTTCCCCAGATACATGAGCTCTGTAGGAAACCAAGGAGGGTTGCCAAGAGGAGGGAAAGCATTAGCATAGGCATCATAGCTAATTGCAAAGTGTTACGGTAAAGCAGGACCAGGACTTTAAATTACTGTAGCAATTGCAGTCAGTTGGGTATGAAGAATAACTGGGATGTGCATGACTTTGAAGTCGAAATTATTCCGTGGCTCTCTACGATATGCAAGCACAATGTTTGTGATGTATTCTGATATATAAAAAAAAAACATGCAATATACAGTCAAAGCACCTGATGGCTCAGCTGTACAACTTTGTTCAAAGAGAAATTTGCCTATGAATAGAACGACTGCCCATCACTTGCACAACAATAACAAGGCAGCAGCGCTTTTAGCGGTGACCAGGGTGGAGAAATGTCACATCTCCATACCTCGTCTGTTTGATGAGACAAGAATAAGACTTCAAGATATTTTCTCCTACTTCTGCAAAGTGCGGCTCAAGTGAAACAACCACAGATAAGCTTGTTTCTCAGTCTGCGGACATGACGTGAATGTGAAGTGCGCAAAGTCAAAAGAGGCTGTGAAATAGTGTGTGCTTGTGTCTGTCTGTGCAAGTATGTGTGTGTGTGTGTGTGTGTGTGTGTGTGTGCATGTGCATGTGTTTGCTGGCAGTCTAAGGCTTGAAACCAGTCTGGCGAATTTATTTATATCAGCTTGTTTTATGAGCCCTGCAGCTAGCGAGATGAAAGGGTTACCACGCCATAGATGGTGTGTGTGTTTGTGTGTGTGCGTGAGAGAGCAGATTATTAATGACTTTCATCCAGGTAAAGTGGGGAAATCTCACAGACTTATATTAGTTGTTTTCTGACACTTTGTGCCAGAGGCGGACAGAGTGAAATGTTTTGCTATGACAGTGTTCCTCTCTCTACCCTTTCGCAGACACTATCGTTTGTTTCTCCTCCCTCTATCTCTCTCTGTCCCCTTCCTGTTTGTCTATTTTGTTTCCCTCTTCTTTTCCCCGTGAAAATGTGCCCTGCATCTTTCTTATTCTATCGTTTGGTCCTTCTATTTCTCTCTGTTCCTCTTTGCGGCCATCTGCTCTTTTGTTCTTCTCCGGCTATGTTGTTGTCGTGCACTGGCATGATGGCTTACCCACCATTTCACACAGGAAAGATTTACAAAAGGAGAACATAGCAGCTGAAACAGCAATGGAGGCAGAGAGAAAAAAAAACTATGCCTGGCATGAACAGAATCACCTGGGCTGAACAAAGAGAGGAGAGAAGCATTTATAAAGGTTAGCACTTGGAAAGCCACCCCCCCACCCCCCCCCCACCACCACCACCCCTCGCACACATCCACACACTCACTCCCTCTCAGCCAGAATCGATGCTCCAAAATCCCCCAAAGCCAGATCCTCTTACATCCTATCAATTATTCAACCTGCCTCTTTTGTACAACCACTCCTGTTTACAAGGACTGCCTGGCCAATTGTAAATGTTTGCGTGCCCGCTGAGCCCCCATCACCTCCCAACCACACACGTTGATTACACAGTGATTTAGCTCTATTCCGCCATCCCCCACCACCCCCACGCCGCTCACATCTGTGCTGACGGGGCATCTGTCAGGCTGGCACAGAGGCAGCCGTAGAGGCGGATAGCCCTGAGCTCTGAGGGCGAGCGGGGCAGATGATGAGCGAAGCCAGTCACCGCCCGCGGAGCTCGTTGTCCAGGCTGAGGTCTGACTCAGGGCACGGCATCTGGCTGCCGGTCCCTGCAGATGTACAGCCACGCTCAGGAGGCTCTGAAAATATGTGAGGGAATATCAACCCCTTCTACACAACCAGCAGGATGGCTGGTGGACAGAAAATAAGTGTGCCATTTCTTAATACATGCCTTTAATTTATAAAGAGACAAAGGTCGACCCCCCTTTCTCACTAATCTTTAAAAAAAAAGCTTATACATGTTCTTCAGGCTTTAGGTTCATCATACACATGCAGGCTCCATGTAATACAGTCTCTTAGCGAGGCTTTCCTTCAGATGTTTTTCTAAATCTTCCTAATATCCATTTTCTGATAAATTAGTATCTACTTTACATTCTTTGCTATTAGAATTCCAGTCCTTTTATTGTTTTAACAAAAACTGTAATTAATTTGTGGGCATAAAAAAAAACTAGAGCGCCCATTAAAAATTTCCAGTGTGATGGTGAGCATATCACACACCCTCTTTCATATCTACAAACACCACTAGTGCAATTTTTCCAGCTTTTTCTGTGCAATTTCTACAGTCTAAAAAACTGCCATCGGCTCTGTCCATGGCCGAATTAAACTATAGATGGAAGCTTCATTATATTTTTGCAGAGAGACCCAGGAACCAACCAGTACTCCTTTACTGATATACCTTGCCTCAGGTTTTCTATACACCAGTTAGTTTGTGGTATTGTAATGAAACTCAGCCTCGCAACATACCATGTGAGCACAATATAAATCAGGATTTTAACACAGGGTCGCTTTACAGGGCTGGGCCACAACATTGGCTAATTATACGGGACCCTGTTAATTTTTTATACTTAACTCAGTTACGATAAGCCCGCTGATACACAGCAAACCTGGGGCTTTTGGGCCAGTCGCAGCCTTTGCTTTGACCCAGCCTTGGACCTGCACACTCTCACAGCTTGACTGGACTCAACAACTGGACAATCAAAAATTAAATATTAAATAGAAAATCACAATGGGGTTTTTTTCATAAATCTACCATTCCTGCCTACGGAAATGAATGATATAGTGTTGAGCGAGTCATATTTCACTGCTTTTTCTTGCAAGTGTTATTTTGTCAAAGCCTGTTTTCCCCTTCAAATGGTGTTCACCTCCTTTTAGGACTCTTTTTCCCAGAGCACCACTCTCCAGAAGAATTAGGGATATGGTTGGGCTCTGGTTTAAGTAATGGGAAGCAGTCGTGTGTCCAACACCTGTATCCAATTCAGTATCACATGTTCATGCAGCTTAGAATTTGAAGAGAAAACTACAATAGCATATTTGAGCTTGAGCGAAAGAAAGATTAACTGAGTTACAAATGCGAGCAGGAGCAGAGGCTAGCCAGCACGGGGCGAGGCTGGAGTTCAGCTCTACAAGCACCCCAGTGTTGTCGAACTCATGAGGTCTCTGCTTGCGATGCCTTTAAAGTTGTAGCAGTGGGCCACGGAGGCAGCGGAACTAATGGTTTCTGTGTGCTTGATCCTCCCTTGTTCTGTCTCATCACTCTCTCCATACCTCACCTGCCAGGGAAATTTATGAGGACGCCGTTTCTCCACCCAATGTACCAGACAAGAGATTTTTCTCAGGCAAACAAACCATTAATTTGGTAAATAAGGAAGGAGTAGCACATTTGGATAATTAATTATGAATAATGCATGCATACTTAGCTGCTGTTGTCATCGGCGTAAACATCGGCAGAAACACTTACTAGTAGGCTATTTCTCTGCTTAGCATAATGGGGGCTGTTTGTCTGGCAGTCAAATTCATATTTATGTGTCATCTTAATGTTTCTTCTCTGTTGTGTTCTCACGTGTCAGGGAGCTCCTTACATGGTTGACAGTAATACAGTGTGACAGCAAAGTAAACTGCAATTTCTTCAAATTAGAAACAGACTTTAAACAGTACTGTTACCATAACATGTTCGCCAACATAAAGTGCCCCAGCATGGTCCCTAGTCATAAGCTCAGCAGTGACAGCATGCAGCACTTCTCCCCTCCAAGCACTGCAACTCATCATATTGTCATATGCATACGTCTGTAATCTCATAGCCTCAGTAGGCAAAATTAAATCTGTCCCCTCTGTCGTACTTGTGCACAACGTACCACATAATTCAATAGACTTATTGTGTATTGAAATGTATATGGCTGGTGTCTGATAGCTGCTGTGTACACTATCAGTATTACTGTGCATTCTGCTCTTGAATTTTTCCATATCTTAGCATAAAGGCAGAGAAAATTAAATGTACATGTAGCAATAAATTGCTTGCATTGACTGTTTAGTTATTCACACCTCCTTTGTGCAAACAGTACTACAGGGCCGAGACACACAGAGTATTGTATACAGATACATAAAGGGCATATAGGTGCTTAATTCAAATGGCACAATAGTGGCGGTCAGTTAATATGCATATATGTATCTCCTGGATCCTCCCAAACGCGCACACACATGCACGAGCACACCGCAGGGCTCCTCTTTATCAGTGCTGCTCACATTGGCACTGACACACGCATTGCCAAGACTGCCAGGCTATGGCCATGCTAATGTAGCCGGTTAGTCTAACAAAGGCTCAGGTCAATGGAGCCTCCAGTGGCTAATTGCTTCAGAGAGATAAGTGAGTTTGACGACGCAGCAAGGAACGGCTCAGCGAGAGGAAGCAGTGAGGGAGAAGATGTTAATGAATCCCCCGTTCACTCCACCGTCAATATCGGCCCGTCGCAGGCCTGCCGCAAAATGAATATTAAAGACACTTTTGATTGTTTGCTGGTTTTTGTGCTTGGTTTCATTGAATTTTAATGGGCTGTGTTGTGGTGTTTTTGTCACAAATTCTATGCTGGGTAAGAGAGTGGAGCTAATGCAATTAATCCCCACACCATCACCTGACGGCTAACCAGCTGTAGTAGCCAATAAATTCACGTGACCGCGTTGCACTAATAAAACGTGCTGCAGTGGAATACTGAATGAAGGGGGACTGACAGCACTGTGTTATCTGAATGATGATAAAAGACCGGAATACAATTAGATGTGGTTTGAATAATGTATTTTTGAGAGCTTTTGTGCACAGATCTGAGCACATTTAAGTAATTATATGTCGTGGTTATTGCGCTAAAAAGATTTGATCTCTTGAAAGAAACATTTTGGCTTGAGTTGATTTCTTCCCTCTGAAGTGACAGTGACAAGACCAGCAACTGCCATCCGGCACCGATAACGCTGATCAGATCTTCTTCATCAGCTAATCTCCCTCTGACTTAAATTAAATCAATGTCAGACTGCGGGAGGTGGAGCCTGCTCCCTCTACAATGGCAAAGCTGTCTTTTCCTAGAGCTGACTCAAGTTGTCACACATCTCTCCGTCTCTGACAGATTCACTTCATCTGAAGATTACCATTCTCACTGAACATGAATCCTCAACCCATATTTCCTGGATATGGCTGGAGGCTAATACAAATTGGACTTGACAAAAGATGATGCATAAGCCAAGACAACGGTGTTTCATCCCTTTATTTCTCCCTCTCTAGGTACAAATTGTGCGAATTGCCGAAGAGCGTGATGATGGACTATTGGAGGGGTTTGGTTTGACGATGCAAGTGGCCTCTCGGGAGCCACCTAGGCGTAGCGCATAAACAAAGACATACTTAAGATACTCTTCGCACACTCCTTCTCTCTCAAACACTATAGCTATACCACTTAATCTATGTTTTATTTTCTCATCGTTCTTCTTTTCTCATTTCCACTCAGGCTGCCTATCCTCCCTCATTAGCATGTTATTCTGCAGTCATGTCCTCCATGCTGTTTGTTTGCTTCTGTGCATCCTGCCCTCTGGGTCCCACCAGTTGCTAACCCATGGAGATGAGAGCAACTAGTCTCTATGGGACGCTTGTGAGGTTAGACCCCTACTGACACACTAGGGCACATCCTCTTACAGTTGAAAAGCAAGATTATCTCTTTATGTGTCTCTAAGCACAGTTCGTACTGTACATAAATTTATTCCATTATTTTTGAAGCCAGCTGGTAGCAAGAATGTTGTACGTAGATTTGAGACTTTTTTATACAAAGAACGGACAATATATGGACCCATGGACAGGCAATGATGCCTGCTACATTTGCATGCTATGGAATGTCTCATTAAAGGTGAATATGGTAATACAAAATCCCTCCAAGATACCTCGAGGCCTCTTAGCGAGTTCAGTCGTCTTCCTTCTCATAAATTGGCAAAGGCGGAGGAGTGCGCGACTGCTGTGCTGCAGGGCTGGATAGCCTGCACAGCAGTTGTAAATATATGTACGATGCACTTTGCAGATTTTCTCGTTAAATAGCGGTGACCTGAGACGAGCTGTGAATCTCTTCCCTGGAAGGTCTAAACGTGGTTGGAACCGAAGGTGGAGCTGCAGCGTCAAACCCCAGCCACCAGGGAGCAGCGCAGCGCAAATTGTCCTCAAATATTGATTCTGCTGCAGAGAGCCATGTAGGACGGAGGGAGCACGGCGCCAGGCTCGTCTACAGAATACCAAACCTCTAGAGGGGAGAGAGAGAGAAGGAGAGAGATGGGAAGAGAGGAAAGAAAGGAGGGGAGGAGAGAGGGCGAGGAAAGGAAACAGAGCCTTCCTATAGTTTGATGTTGCCCAGCTCTTGGCTGTAATTAAGGCTTGTCACTTTCTCTGCTGATTCCAGTTCTCCCACATCACTGCGCATACGTGGGAGTGAGTGAGTGGGAGGCTGGCGAAAGTTTTAAAAAGTATTCATGCGAATGTAGATTTATTTATCTGCGAATTTGGCTGCAGAATGTCATTGCAACCTCGCTCTAAATGGACCATTGTTGCTGAGATGCAGCCCAGGAAAGAGGGCATTGTGGTGTGACTGGCCTAACTGCAGTGCTGCACCGTAGGCCTAAAAATATTCCATGTCAGTGGTCCCGGGAGAAGCCCAGTGCTATCCAGGCCTCTCAGTAATGAGAGAGTGGAGCTGCCTGCTACTGGTAGCCCTGCTGTCCCCCAGCTCCCTCTGGCTCAGAGCTCAGCACTGGAGCTGGAGAGGCAGCGGCTCAGCTCCCACAGATTTATCATAGCTCACAAAGCAGCGTGTCTGAAAGCAGAAGCTCTTATTCGCAGAGGAGCAGCCCCTGGCGGGCTAACCCCTGGGCACACTGACCCAACACATTCACATATCAGAGGCAGATAGATACAGTTTGAGCAAGACTCACGCTTGGATGTGTGTCTCCCAGAGAAAAAAAAATGAATCTGGAAAGCTTGAGAGCAAAAAGCAGCACACGAGTACAAACAGCTGAGAAATAAAGATACAGTGTGTGCAGTTGAGGGTGTGTGAAAACTATTTTAACTGTGCCATCTTTCGAATGATGTGCAATGTGGCGGAAAAAAAAGGAAGAGAGAGAGAGAGAGGCACGAGAGAGAGACAGACAGATTCAAAGAAAGGGGGAGTGTGAGAGGGAGAATGGACAGAGGTAATTGAGAGATGTAAGGTGGTTGTATGGTGTGCTGCGCTATTGTACTCGCCGCGGTAATGATCAAGGCCTGTGGGTAAAAAAAACAAGTTTGCAAAGTGTTGAGCTGCCATTATAGGTGGCAATTATTTCCGTATATCTCAGTGAAGTATTGATGTGGAGTGGGATTGTGGAGGTAATCAATGGGCAATGTGTGTCTATCTCCTAATAAAGGTAGTTAGAAGACCTCTATTCATGCAATTGTTTTGTCTTTTCACTGCTTTTAAGGATTAAGAACCTGAACATTTAGGATGTCAAAGAAGAAAACATTTCCAATGAAGTGAAATAAAAACATAAAGAGAGCTTGTCCTCCTTGTTTGAACATTTTATGGGCCTCCTTTTAATAGTTAACATAAGAGATGTCACAGACTGAGTATAATAGATCAAAGATATATAACTTTGAAGGCTGAGCTTGGAAATGTTTCTGGGCAAAAATGAGACAGATGAATCACACTTTGCTAGATCATATTGCACCAAGCTGTATGTAAGCAACACTCAATAGTCTGAGCCATTTAAACCAATAACTACTCAAGAATAATGGGGCATGATACATATATTTATCTACTAAGTGTCAGACGTTTTACAAAATGCTCACCTTCAATTTCATGTGACATCCACAGCAAAAGATGGGAGATATCTAGAAAAACAAAACATTCCCAAACGGTTTCAACTAGTGCAAATATCTTACATGAATTTTTAATATGTTGTTATGATCCTACGCACCAATTCCTAATTAGAACTGCAAAATGACTCCCGCAAAACAGTCTTCATGGTAGTGACTTGACCCACAAGAGCAATTTGATGCTAATTTGCTAATTTGCTAGTTATGAGCTGCTATCTTTTTCATATCTCCCAAATCATCTCCACTGTCTGCAGTATCAGCTCTACATATTGACAACAGGCCTGGACTGTGTCCAGCAACACCTCAAGCACAGCTTTTAGCGCCCATCTCACACTTATCCACAAACGCTTTGTTGAAATATATACTTTGAAATGCTTCATCAGTGTCGGAAATCAACCACTTTCTGATCAATCCACACTTTGTCCATTGTTGGAAAATAAAAGTCCATTTGAGTCCAGATGTACCCTGGGTGTCCATGATTGTTGTCCAATGTTCTCAACAACCAGCATACTGTATATGCTGTATGTTAGGCTCCATGTAGCGTACATAGTTTGCTATGGGTACTTTTTATCCCATTGTTCTGAGAGGGATAAGTAGCGGCCCTTTCCGTGGTATTTCCCCCATCGTACAGTAAATGTGTGAGCAACATCCATCCTTTCCACATGGATAGTTTCAGGTTTCCTCGTGGCTCAGTGGCTCTCTTGCTATCGCGTGACCTAAAAAAAAGAAACAATACCACAGATAAGAGGAGAGAATCGGTGTCACAGGGATATATGTAATTACACGGAGTGACTCTGTGTCCCGTTTCACACTCGCTGAATGAACGTTCCCATTAGAAAAAGAGCCAACCAGAGGTCAGAGGAGAATATTCCAAATCAAACCATTGCCTCTCTATTTTGGGCTCTTTTTCAGTGGATTGAAAATGTTTGCTGTCTAGCTGGCTGACTGATTGCGGGGACCAAGAGTGTCTCGACTGCTAAAGCTGGATTTCACATGTCTCGAAGCTGTAATGGTTTGTTTACACTCTGGCAGTAAGTTGAAGGCGTATAATTGGAGATGTATAGAGCTTGTTTTCCATCAACAAACCCCGTCCCATGTGCACTCAAAATGAACAGATATGCTAATATAAAAATAATCCTGTTTTAGCCCCGGAAATGTTGTGAACATTTTGCCGTAACAGCTGACATATGAGAAGGGACATGTGGAAATGTTTCTCTTATGGCGCAGTGTCTTTGCTGTTTTCTTGTTAGACGGCTTTCCGGTGCCTGGGTCAGGCAATCTATGCATCTTTCTACAGCACACCTACGCTGTGTGGGAGTGAAAGAGATGGACAGATAGAGATCATCATGGTGACTGAGATGCTGAGGTGGTGAAAGGAGGTCATGAGTAGAAAGAGCGGCGCAGGATAAAGGACAGAGACACAGAAGGAGCGAGAGAGCAGGGCCGTGCGAGCGGTTGCCAGGGAATCGATGTCTCGTTGCAACTATCTTCAGTGACATCTGCCACCAAGTCTCCAAGTAACTGCTCCGCGGTCCCAAAGCACATTGCAAATGTGCAATTAATGTCCGCTGATGCAGTCAGCCATCGGCTCCTCATTCCCCTCTCAGCTGATCGGCTGGTCAGACAGGGTGGGAGAGATAAAACAGAGAGAGAGGGAGAGAAGAAGAAGAAGAACAGGAGGAGGAGAGACGGCAACATGCAACAGAATGAGGATAATTGCACCTATCAGTCCCAGAGTTGGTGTTAGGCCCAGGGTCATTAATTCCACTGCCTGTGTCTGAGCCCAGCAGTGCCTCTGTTCCTCAGTCTATCCCACTCACCAATTTAATTATGACTCTTAATTGTAAAGCCTCTGTGGAAGGCCCCAGCCATAATGCATTCTAATGAACGCGACAGATGTTGTGCTGTTGTGCCATCTCTCGAGCAATTACTCTTATGGCGCCTGCAACGCTTCCCTCACAACTGTTTCTTCTTTGATATTTCACCTGTAAATAAACTGCACCTGCTCCATCCCACGACATGCACTCTGGCACGTATATATACACACACGCCCCAGTCGTCAGTCCCGCAAATTAACTTTCACACTTCGGCGGCTTACAAAGGGCCATGAAGGACCCTCATTTAAATCAATTTATCTCATCTGAATAGTGTCACTTTACATGGCATCACACAATGGTTGTGTGGAGTGAAATGTCTGAAGGGGTCTTGTATTTTCTCCATCAGTTGTTTTTTTTTGTCACCATCCCCTGAGGAGATACATGCAAGGCAGATTAACAAATAAGGCTCACTCGGGGCGTGCATGGTGCTTGCTTGTTTATTAGCTCCGTGTTTCCTTTGAAGTCTTTTATTGATGTTTGAAATTAGTGCTTAAATTAGGGTACACTAATTTGTGGCCATCTTGAAGATCCAAACAGCCTTTGTATATAAGATTATCTTTAATTTGCTTGGCGAGAGCCTTTCTTTTTCTATACAGTCATATACAGCGTGCAAAACAGCAATAAGTCATCCAGTTGAAAGTTTGTTTACCTGAAATTAGTTGAGGCAGGATGTTTTGCAGAAAATAAATAAATAAATTGAAGATCAGGGTCAATTCAAGCTACATCAAATGCTAGTTATACTGGATAATGCTCAGTAATATGTTTGTTTTTTTCTTTCTGGACATCATTTGTTTCCCAGGGGACTCCTCAATGCGAAGAGTGATAAGGTTATGTGCTTTGTTGTTGCATACAAATTAGAGGTTATCAAACACTTTGTAATAACAGGGGTTACCTAAATATGCATGTGAGGTGCACACACAGAAAACAGAACAGGCATCAAATAAAAAGGAAAAGACTAGCATGTGGGAGTTCACACAGAAACAGAAACAGTGCGATCGTGCTTCAGTGCTTACCATCACAGACAGCATGAGAAAGAGAGACAGGCCTGCAAACAGGCCCACATTTGCACATCTATACAAATATATGACCCCAGACAGGCTTTCTTCTCACCTTGGTGGTTTTGACTTTGTTGCCAGTGCTGCAGGACCAGCCAGTCAGGTCAGGCAGGACCTTGCACTCCTCTCCGTCCATACACGGCTGCATTTGGCACCACCACTTCTGGGCGACAATAGAGGCTGGAGCAGCAACGGAAGAGGAAGAGAAAAGCAGCAGGTTACTAAATGGATACCATGATATGTTGCAAACACATCAATGACAAAAGGCATAAGGAAGGATTAAGGAATACTGTGCACAGCTAATATGAACTCACAGTGGCCTAATGGTACTGCTGCAGCATAATGTCACATGCGCTGTCCATGGTGCTGATCCTGCAGCTAGAACTGGAGTAAAACATGCACTTCTGACAAACACTGTAGTTCATTTCAAACTTCCAGGTTTTTTTTGTTTTTTTTTTTATCTGTAATATCATCACTGTGATTTTCACAGGTGCTGCAATGGAAAGCAGTTACCCTTTTTTCATTTCAATCAGATTGATGTAATCCCCCAACATGGGCTCTTAAGCCTGTACGAAATGGGTAGATCTGGCATCCCCCGGAGAGAAAAAATGAAAGGAGAGAGAGAACAAGGGAAATACGACACAAGATTTCACTTTCCTACCTCCTCCAGCAATGACAAATAAAAGAGAATATAACCAATCTGATGAGGCTAACCAGTGATGATGCTGATGTCTTCAAATAAGATATTATATTGTCACTGGTCCTTGGAATTTGTGTGTTTTCTTTTGCTTTTGTGCAAATGTGTGAGGCATTTCCTATGATTCAAATGACTGTTTATCACCTAACTTTGCTATTGTTTTTGGTGTAATCAGCAAACACAATGCACATTTATAAAATGAGCCAATGAGTATTATTACTGCTGCATAATACAGAGAGCGAGAACAGGATTATGATGATGCAATGATCTCAATTAAAACCATCGGTTCTCGTGTATTTGAGACAAGAGACACTAATGTTAAGAGCACTGATGATTTCTCTGATCTCTCTTGCATTCCATACAGTAGTTGTACAGTGCCATGAATATGTATTTGCGCCCTTCCTGATTTCTGTGTTTTTTGCATATTTATCACTCACGGAGGTTTCAGATCATCAAACCAATTTTAATATCAC
>JBAJHX010000096.1:21140514-21167869 GCA_037176925.1 Amniataba percoides
TGTGTGTGTGTGTGTGTGTGTGTGTGTGTGTGTGTGTGTGTGTGTGTGTGTGTGTGTGTGTGTGTGTGTGTCTGTTTGTGATGGAAAAAAAAGAGAAAAGGTGAGTAAGACCATCAAAAAGAACTTATCATTGAATGACTTTCAGTAACACAGTAATAACAATCAGTCTATTAGCTTCTCATCAGTGTCATTCCTTCCTCGTAGCAAAGCAAAGTTAAGGAGTGAGCAAACAAAAAGCAAAGCGCCAGGGCGATGCCTATTCCAAACGGTTAGCAAAGTTTCACATGATTCCTTATTTATCCCAACTTTCATTACAAAGCCCATCATCTTTGCCATGGTTGCCTGAGTTTATCATTATCAAGCAATCGCTCCCATCTAGGAACTCATCAAAGAGGTTAAACAACAAATCTACTTTTTTATTGGGTGAAAATGGTGCTGAAATGAACTAGCAGGAATGTTTGTGATCGAGTCATTTGAATGGGAAAGGCACCGTCTACTGGCCACATGCAGGAATTGCAGCACACCAGGTGGAGGCGGGCAGTCAGGTGCTGTGCGGTTACATCCGGAAGGTGCTTGGACACTTGGAGCACATACATGAAATATCTATTGTTGGTGTAATAACACTGCTTTACGGTCATTTCTGTATATTGTCACACGTCACCATGTGCAAGCCCAGTTTGTGGCAAAGAGAAGGGTTACCACTTTTTTTGCATACTAAATTTTAATGTGGCCAGAAGAAGAGAAAAAAAAATGATGTGATTATAATCTTGCAGTCCTTGTTATCACATTTACTAATAGAGCACTGTTAAATCATTAACCAAATGTACAAAACATCAAAAAAATCATTCTTCCTCTCATTACTAGCAATATAAATGGACAAATTAAAGTTAGCATGGGGTGAGTGAGGCATCCATTTGTTGTTTTTGCCCCTTGATTATTCTTTGACTGCATCAGGATGATGGTGGCCAGATACTCACTGCAAATAAACAGACTCACATGTGCTCCAAGTTATCAAGTCTGAGAAAACACATCACAGCTTCATCACAGCTACCACACATCTCATCAGTCTCTTTGTGTTGGTTTATCACCCCTTCAAGGTCTGCAGAGTGTGGACCCCCCCCCCCCCGGCTGACCCTAACAGTTTGAATAACCCCTGTGCTTCGGGTGAGTCACTGGCTCTACTCACATATGAGACAACTATGTATTTTCCTCTGGTAGGGGGCTAATACGGCGTTATTGGATAGGGTTGGCTGACACAGTGTGTGTGTTTGTGATCTCAGCGGAGCATCTGTGGATGATAGGGGTCAGTGACACTGCTTGTTTCTTGCTGCGCAGAAGCTCGCAGAGCAGCCAAACAGGTGGAATAAAGGTCTATGAAAACGACCTGCAGCTTCCATCTGTCTGTCATCCCCACACTCACTCATACACAATATTAACAGGTGCAAACATACATTTGCTGCGTGTACATGCCTGTTGTGTACCTGTGAGCTCAGTATCTGGGATAATTAATTTTCTCTATATTTTCTAACTATTAGATACATTTTATTGTGACTCATCATGAATATCATAGTAATTAAAATTAAAAAATTTTTGCTTCAACACCCAAATGTTGTGTTCTCTATTCTTTATTATTCTTTAAGCGGTCACATGTCTTCCTGGGTAAATGTCTTATATCTTGACCTATAAAACAGATCAGAAAAAAATACTTCCTCCATCACCATCTGTGGAACACTCAAGTGCCCCGACGAGATATGAAAGGGAATGCTGTCCCAAATAAAATCAGGGCTTTTAAACCGCAGTTTAAATTTCCAGTCTTGAGGCCGATGCAGCCTTGGCCGACAGCTGTCGTATATTTGCTCTTCTTTTCATTCGGCACTGGGGGAATGAGGAGGCAAGGAGACGGAGTTGACTGGGCTTCCGTTACCTGCTCTCTTATATGTTATATGCTCTTCTCGGGATGTGATTAACCCCAAATTGTTGGACTCACTGTTTTACTTCATCCCAGGTACACACTCGAAAAACTAAAGTTTGATCCCTTTCAAAAGTGCCACAGTGTTTTTGTTTTTAATTGGTATTAGTACTATAAAGAATATCATGGTGGACATTTATTCTATTTCAAATCAGGGATACTGTTACTGCCAAGTGTTGATGCAACATTTTATTTCTTTTGCTTAGTTCATCCTCTCTCTGTCTCACGCCTTGTTTGTTTCTTTATTGTGCAGCTTTGCACAAGAGTGGCAAGGCCAGGTGTCTTCATGTTTCCAGCTACCTTTAAAAGGGTTTAGCTCTGTTTGTGTTAGAAGAAGCACAGTATCCCCCAGTTTTGCCCCGTGAAAGAAAAATCAATTTTCACACAGAATCTAACCTGGCAGCAAATTAAAATAAAACGCAACTTTTCCAGCAGCGGACTCCTTTATTAATGCTCCAAATATCTCAACGTGAACCCGGTAATGATTTGTTTTAGGTTAGATGTTTCGTGTAGCAACTTTAATGATGTAAGATAATTAAAAACATTTTTAGCCTCTATGACCCTGTCAAGTTCAGCAGTGTGTCAATAATTACAAAAACATGTTGTGCAGCCAAGCACTGTGTAAACCTACAAAACACGATTTGAAATTCTAGCCGCGTTCCCAGGATTTCCAAAAAGATACCAAACAGGTCCGGTAGCATTGCAGAGGTCCTGCTGTTGATTTGAGGGGGAAACGTGTATAAAATGATGCATAAGACAGCTCTGATATTCCTCTTTGATTTAATGGTGCAGCTGTAAAAACACAGCATTTCAGGTTTGAGCTTTTTCCCGACATACAGCTTTAATTGCATTTTAGAACCGAATAGTTTGTGTTGATAGCGTGGAAATTTAACTTTACTTCTACCTAAGGGTAAATAAGAGGAAAAAAAGGGTTCAGGAGGTTGTAGTCAATGCGACTGCTACACAGCTGAGCAGTGTAATAAGACTTACTGCTGGTCAATGAGCACCTCTCCAAGAATCGTTATCATGTAGGTGGTTTGGTCAAGCGAATTCTCCTTTAACATGCTGGTTTTTATAAGAAAGTTTCAGGATACAGTGAGAATTTCTACCTTTTTCTTTCTACCATTACTTCCTCTCACATATATAAAGTGATATTTTTACACACGTGTTGGGATCCGATCCTATTGTGTGGATAAATTTGCAGCCTATGGGAGTTATCTGTTAAAATTAAGATGAATACACACATCCACACACACAGGGTGGTAAAGTCTTTTTTACCTTCCACGCAGGAGGGTCGGGCTCTGGTGGTGCCAGCAACCTGCCCAGGGAAACAGGAACACTTGACGGTTTGAGAGCGCTCTTCAATCTTGTTCTTATTACAGCAGCGATGGATGGCCACCACCTCGCATGTCCCCTGCTTCACCTGGTATGAGACTGAGAGAAAGAGGAAGGAAAAGGAGAAGTGAGGGGGGTGGTTATTTGTTAAAAAATTGTCGACTTTCACGGCGACTTATTGGTGTTTTGATGGTTTGCTGCAGAAAAAATTTTGTTTGGATTACAAAAAAAAAAAAAAGTGGCACAATAACAATCAAATATACACCACGGCAACTTCTCTGAGGATTAAACAAATCTGCTGAATTATTTACTTTTGTATAAACTCCTCAATTTATTCCAGTCTCATACTCTTTGATTCATAAGTAAACACTCTTTAGTGATATTTTGCTTTTATTCTCAGCCCAGTGCCCTCATTAACTTAGACACTGAGGCGGCTCTGTTGTTGTCACTGTGCGCATGGAGGGGGGGTGGTGGGGGGGGTGACGCGAGCAGGGAACATTTAAAAAATAATCATGTCTTTGGACTCCTTTCAGACATAATAAATCACTTGATCTAAGCACAGAACAGGCACGTGCATTTTATGAGGGAGTCATGTGGCAGAGCAGCCCACTGATGGGATACACCGTTATGGGATGTGGCCAAAACTTGTCACTGTTAAGTGTGTGTGTGTGTGTGTGTGTGTTTGTGTGTGACTATATGGACGGGTGCACCTGTTTAACCGGTATTCACACATCTCTGCGTTTTACACGCTGGCATCTCTGCGCTTGCGCGATCCTGAAAGTCAGAATTCATATGAAGATAATTGCTCCGCCACACAAACAGCACCTAATCTCCCTTGATTACCTTCACACCTCCCCGGGGACCTTGGTCTGGTTAATTATAGCGCTCTTTTGACAGTACTGGGACAGCAGGGCACGCTCAACTTTAAGTGAATCTAAACTCAAAAGCTTTTTTGACCGCTGGCAAAATGTGCATGATACATTAGTGGAACAACAGGCTTTTTGTATTTTTTTTTTTTTTGTTGTTGTTATTACGCAGACTGGTCTCCACATAGATAAATGTGGCATGCCGATAAAAAGAACTTGAGGAGACTGCTGTGTTTGTATCAGTTTATGTCCAAACACCAGCCCATCTGCCACGTGAGTGTACTCTTTGGTTTCGTTCACAGGTTTTCTCCTCACATATAATACAACAGCATGAGGATGTGTGAATAGGCTTATGTTGCATGGCGGTGTTTACAAGTGTGTGCTGTATAATGCAAACATAAACGCTGCATTTCACATAGCACATTACACCCATGATTCTCTCAGGAATAGTGTGTTGCGGCCACCTAAAGGGAAAATGTGCCGACTACAAATGCTGGATAAAATGTTTAGTATATCTAATCTTTGCTTATGGCTTCTGAACAGATTCCAGCCGTCTTATCTTTGCTCTCCAAGCTTGTTGTGCACTCCTGAGAGTCTCTGGCACCGTTTCCTGAGCACAGCAAACCCTGCTGGCGACATTACTACCTATAAGCCTCTTTACAGCCCTGGAAAAACCTTGGTTATACTGTACCATAAGCCCAGATTTCATTTATGTACGTGACTTTACCCTGACTCCAAAACTTTTCATGCTCAGCTGAATGAGCTTTGGAGGCAGACACAAAAGTCCACACACACATCCACGCACACACACGATGGCAAACACACAAACACGGCACGCACAAAGCGCACGCACACTCTGCAGTGGGTTCCATTTCTGCAGGCCATGGCCCCTCTCATCCTTTCTGATTTAAAGTTTGTTTGTTCTCTTCTCCAGAGAGCCCCATCAATGATCCCTGGCTCTCTAAGGGCGCCCCTACGCTATCATCCCTCCACTTTCATTTCCCTCACTCCTCTGTCTCGGGCTCTCCTGAGGCTGGAGCAGCTGCCGGATTACCCCTGAGCGCGCGCACGCACACACAACCACACACACACACACACGCAAACACACATGCACACCTACACACATACACTCAGCCAATTTCTGCTGATGAAAATCTAGAATATAGTCAGAAGAGAGCTGAATGGGTCGCGTGCAGCCTTAATCGTAAGAGTAATAAGCGCAATTAAAGCGCTGAGTAACAACGTGACAAAAAAAGAAAGTGTAATTCAAACACAATTAAATTGCCTTTGTTTTAATTCGACTCCTGCCCTTATTATCATTACTCTCAGCTGAGGAAGAATTTCAGAGAGAGTACGGCCGCTCGATTGGCTTCCCCCCCATCTCAAAAATAGGCAGCTTGTTAGCGAGAAAGAGAGAGGGAGAGGGAGTCGTACAGGAGGAGGAGAGGTGGTGTCACAGGCGGCAGAGAGAACAAAGAGCGGCTCGCCTCCTGCTGGCATAATGAGGCCAGAAGGTTCACAGGTCTCCTCTCTTTATTGCCTACATCAGACCTGGACCGGGCCTCTTTGTATTCTAAAACTGTAAAGCTTTGACAAAGTGTGGAAGCCAAACCCACCTGAACTTGTTTATGCTCATTTCAGCGCACCTGTCAAGCTTGGTAGGGTCATTTAAATCTTAATTAGGTGCGTATTAGAGCGGTGTAAAGTATCCGAACGAAGCTAGCATGCTCCTCTCAAAGTGATTTCTGTTCTGTTCGAAGAGGACGGCTCGGAGGGCCTCTGTTGGGTTTTCTTGTGCTTTACAGTCGCAGGTTAATGAAAGCCGAGAGTCCAAGGTTCTCTTCAAGCAAATATTTCAAAAGCCTTTCTTTCATAGCCAGTTCAAAAGGATACTCAGAACAATAACAACAACAACAACAGAACAGTGCGTTTCTGACGGGCTCCACCGGGGAGTTGCGCACATTTTGAATGCAGAAACAGACTTTTTATGTTGAGGATGATGTGTTGTCTTCTAAGGTAATACAGGTAATGTGAGCAAAGACAAATGTGTGCCTCTTTCTGCAGGCTGCCGGAAGATTCCTGAGGTCAGCCGTGTTCGTCTGAGAATTTAGCGATGAAATTCACTTTTTCAAGACTCATATCAGCCTGAAATGCTATAGGCCTAGTGCGCAAACAGATCATTCATTTCCTCAGGCCTGCACAAGTAAGCTATTCTCACCTTATATCACATCAAATCTCACAATATTGATTTCTTTAACAGTATGTTTGTGGGTTTCATCTTAAGTTCTTACAGTGACAAACTGACTTCAGTTCAGTGATGAGGTGACAGCATTTGTGGTACAGTAGTATAAAACCATAAAATGTGAGCAGTGATTTAAGTTTTTAGGGTTTTATATCAACATCACTCTGACCATGTATTAATAAAGGACAGCTGGCATTTTCTCCCAGAGCAAATATTAGAGTTTTATTATGCTGCACCGGTAATAATGTAATGCAGGAAGTTATCAAAATACTGAACACATTTCTGAAACACATAATGAATGTAGGCGATACATCAATATGTGGATAGATTTACTGTTTGCTTAAATTATGTGCTTGTGAGCTTGTAAGTGTGGACCTGTTTCCGAGGCAGGCATCTCTGCAGGAGCAGCAGCACAGTTATGAATTATACCCTTGAGCATCAAAGGTATGTAATCAATCAATAGAGGTTAGAGTCAGGGAGCGTTTACTGCCAAAATCTATTCAATGTGGGAGAAATGAACTCAAAAACCGCACGCTCCTGTTGCCCAGAAACAAACTGTGTAAAGCAATTTCTTGTTTTTATAGCAAACACCACTGCAAGATCCTCATGATGAAATGTAATGATTTCAGTGCATAATGAACACGTTTCCATGTATTGTTCTTGGTGAATTAGAACGCACAGACGGGGCTGGAGCATTATTGCATCACTGTAAAGTTTAGCTGTACTACAGAGGCGGCTCGAGGGAGATTTTCTGCAGAGAAATGTAGTGAGTTTTCAGAGGATGCTCAGATTTTCAGGAGCCAAAAAGCTGGGTCAACACGCAGCTGTGGCCAAAACCAAGAAGCCCGAATCGAAATAGCAGAAAACCCAAGAAAGTCCCAGACATCAGAAAAGTGTTCTGGGGTGCACACTGAAGTGTTGCTGATTGACTGAGAGCCCTCTTGGTTTTGTCTTCCCTTCCTGTTCGGAGCGCCGCTGCCTCTCCACCCTCATCTGCTTAAGATTCATGTGTTGAGCAGTCAGCCTCCAGCTATATACACATAATAACAGTGTATCTAATGTCTCAATGTTGCCTTTAAACCATTCTGTTATGGCCGTCTCAGTGTAATAGAGCCCAGCACACGCTGAGATGAAAAGACTTCTCAAGCATGGCTAAATGCTTCTATTCCCGCGACAGGCGAGGGGAGGTGGGGTGCTGCGCGGTGGAAACAGTAGCTGGGCAGCCAACAAACCAAGCTACCTTGAACTGATGGGTTAGTCAGGCGATTGATGTATTCTGACAGACACAGGCGAGCAGGAGCATTGTGCAATTTATCAAAAAGCTGTGTCTTTCCCCTGTCAATACTTGACAAGCATGTCCACCGCTATGAAAGGCCAGATATCCAGCAAATCTGTCGGAGGCGGCAAAGTCATCGCGGAGGGGACATACTGTACATCTCCGCAGGAACGCACGGGTAGGCTTCGAGGGAGCAAGTTAACGGTGATCACTTGTGTGGAACAAGGTGGGAAGCCATGTCAGACATCTCCCCATGTCCTCTATACTGCAACATATTCACATATTGCACGTAGTCACTGAATCTCCTAATGTTGTTTCTTTCTTTGTTTGTCCTCTTAGATCACTCATTGCCCTTCCTTACCCTCCTCCACCACTCTCACTTGCTCCATCTCCTTCGTCGCCCTGGTCCAACGCAGCCCATCAATCCTTTTGACATTATCAGCATTTAACAGGCCCACAGGCTTTATGCTAATTATCATAACAGGTCGCTGGTGCGCCTGAGCACCCCTGCGCAACAAATCTATCCCCACTAAAACCTGCTCTCTGAGACCCTGCCACTGCTGTTTTTTTTTTTAAGGCGACATCTTACAAGCGGCCTCAGATGAGGACACACGGACTGGTGTGCAGAATGCTCAGGTACAAACATGCATGAACGCACATGCAGACAGTAACAAGCCTGCTTACATGTGAAGCGCACGTCAGTCTGACTGGTACCCCTGACTCTTTCCAAGAGTTCCTCACATGAACCAAGGAGGGCACACGAGGTTCCCACTAACACTCAGCTCAACTCATGAAGAATCTTTGAGGGTATTTTCGAGATTTAAGATTTCATTTGTGATTGATAGAATGTCAAAAGAGGGCATAGCAATTGGTCCTAAAGACAAAAAAAATGGTTTTGTTTGCTACGCATGCAATAACAAGCTGTGGATAGTCACCAAACCCAATATTATTTTTGCACATGGAAGTATATCACTCCTGCGAGGTGGTTACTAAATTGCTGGTCTCAGATAATGAAAGTTTCAAGCATGCAAGGAAGAATTTCAGTGGCCAAGAATTTAACTGTCAAAATACACAAGGGAGTTACTCAGAGTTGTGGAAGCACAATCAGTCATTTCACCAGCAAATAACATCTGGAATACAATTTGTTCCGTGACCTGCTTATGAATAGCCCTGTGAAATTGTTAAGAAATACAGCAGAATGACTAAATGAAAAGCGTTAAAGACATTACAGGTGTACTAAAGTATTTGTTGCTGCAGGTTTGGCAGAAGCTTTCATAATTTCCTTGCCTTGTTTATTTGTGAGAGGGCCAACTGTGAAAATGGCAGTAAGAGTAATGAATGCATTAGCTGATCGTTTTTTGCTCGCAGATTGCCGCAGCGTTACCTGGAGAGGCCTTTTCTGCAATACGTAAATTATGTTGTGTGCTTTTAACTGCCGCTATATGAGCAGTCAGAACTGAGAGAAAGTGGTTTCCTATCTGCAGTCGTGTTGATTTTACCTCTGTAAGTCCTAAAAGTGATGAGAAAAGTCACATCTGGGGGGGTAATTAAGGGGGCTATAGGGTATCTATGTGATTTGTATCTTTTATATATATATATTTTTTTCAAAATGTATCTGGTTCTTGCCATCTGCAGGTCTGAAGAAACACAAAAAGGAAACTGATATAAACTGATTTTCTGATACTTTACACAACACCTGCTATAATGTCATTAAAGACACCCTAACTGTGAGCAGGGACACTTCTGGTGGCTCATTGTATGTATGTATGTATGTTTTTCCCACGAAAGCACTGCGTGAATGTAAAAGGAAAGCAGATGTTATTTTTTTGCCCACATTCATTCAAAGTGACATATGTCGCTCATGTCACGTCTGCATTGTCATTCACGCCATCCATCCCCATTATATATTGGCTTTTGAAGTTAGTTTCAATAAAATGACAGATTGCTTCTGAAAATGACATTGACTAAATGAGACTTTTTTTAAAAAATACATTCTCCCATTGAAGCATTTTTTGACCTCTGGAGCCACCATGTGGCAGCAAATGGTACATCAGCAGCAACATGGATCAAACAAATGCCTCACTGACCTGCCAACAAAGCGGCAGTGAAAAAACACTTAAGTAGAAAACACAGCGAGCGTACATCGTAGCCACAAGATACAGCCAATTATTTTTCAGCCCCAAACCGCTGTGTGTGTGATGTTGATATTCACAGCCAACAAGTCCTAAACTTCCACCAATTAGAGTAAACCCTCCAATAAAAAGCAACTGTCTGTTTGGGAACCAGTCATCTTGTTTCACAGTGAGAGTGAAGTAAGAAGGGGGCGGGCTTCCGTGCTGACCTTCACAATGCACAGGGCCTGCAATTAGTGGTGTCCCTGCCGTAAGCAGGCCGCCTCCTCTCCGTCTAAAAGGAATCTAATACAATCAGTCACTGCACAGACTGGATGCTGGTAGCATTTCCGTGGCTCATAAAGGTCACCTTGCAAAACACGAGCAGTGAGAGCGCAGAAACCAAGAGATGATTAAGGAAATTGTCATAATTAAGCGTGAGGACGAGGTGACTTGGGAGGTCGTCGTCAACAAGTCAAGGCGCAAGGTGCTGTGACTCAGCACAACTGTCCCCGTGGCCAACCCCAGTGAAATATCAATAAAAGTGTGTTGGTTATTTTTTGGTTGGGGGGGAGGCCTGTCTCTATGACTTATGGAAATTAAACATAGAGAATAAATTAAGCTTGTGGGCCTCAATTAAGTCAGCGCTGGATGTGGTTTCTGTCTTTTTTTTCATGGGTTTCTGGAGGAATAAGCAAAGTGGTGCTTTGGTTATGGGGGCTACTGCGGGGCCATGCATATTAATGTGGGCACTGGCAATTATGAGCCTGAGGATTAAAAGTCATGAGTCTACACGGCCTCTTCCACATGAGACATACGCCCAATTTTTACAGCAACTCTATACCACTAAGAATCAGGCCGCTTTAGGACAACAGCATCAGCCCTGAACTGCTTGATGTCTGCAACTGCTCTGAATAGATCAGATCACACCCACACTGATCTATTTGTGTTGACAGCTCCTGACAGCTTAAGTGCCATTTCTATCTGCGCGGGGTTCGATCATTCAAACAGCGTGTTTGCATCCGAGCCCAAAACGAGGTCTCGTATAGATTACGTTATGACATACACTGAGGGATGGAGCAAATTGTCCCCGCTCAGCTCCCTCCTCCAGGATCAGGATGACTCAGTCAGCGACAGGCTCAGGGAACATGTGTTTTACCTCCGCAGTGACAGTGTAATTAACCTCGCTTGGTGTTGGAAGGGGGTTTCGGAGCAAGACCTGGTGTACCTGTCGGTCCCCGATGGTTACGGCTGCCAGCGAACACCGGGTCAACGCAGAGCATCACCAAGGCAACGAGGAAGGCCACCTGCAAAGGCCAAGCTGACCTCTCCCACAGTTTCATCCTGAGAGAGGGGTAGAGGAAAAAGAGGAGCAAAGAGGGAGCAAATGGGAGGGGGAGGAAAAGGAAGGGGGCATGAGAAGAGGTTAGAACCTCCCCTTCAAAAAAAAAAAGAAAAAGAAAGACTGGAGAAATAGCAGCACAGCAAAAAAAAATATTGCTTTCCAAACAAGCAGAAACAATGTGAGAGGTGAGCCAGCAAAGGTCAAAGGAAAAAAATGATAAGCTTGAGAGCAGAGGAGTCCTGAGGAAAATGTAGTTCCAGCACAGACACATGTACTGTGGATAAAACTAACCAACAGTACCTCGATGCTACAAGCATCCTTCTATGCACATTAGTTTCACATTACAAATAACTCCTCCAGTTTTCTTCTGGCAGCAGTAAATAATAAAAAGCTGACTTCATGACAGGCTACAAAAAACATTATGCTCAGCACAGACATAATAGATATGATAATATAAGTACAGCAACTAATCATTTCTATCCATGATCAATCTGTAGACTGCTTTTTCAGTAATTGATAATTGATGATCACATCACCATGGTATGGTTCAAAAATATAATATCATAGATAAATATAATAATAAACATATATATTCTGTTAACATTGACAGTTGACAGAGCAGAGGAGTAAGTTTCACATATGAGCAGTCTAAATAGATACAGATTAATCTGATTGTTACAGGTTCTATAATGTGAATATTTGCTGGGGTTTTTTCCTGTTTTTTTCTCTTTTTTTTGTCATTCAAATTCTAAATCTTTGGGTTTCAAACTTTTGGATGAAAAAAAGCAAAAAATCTGGGGGTGTCCTCTTGACTTCAAGGAGTCAATTTTTAGGCTAAACAATGAATCATTTACTGAAAAAAGCCAGATTCATCAATAATAAAAAAAAAAAATTGCTGTTATAATAATAATTTTTTCCTGCCACCCTCACATGCCGTCTCACCTGTTGGTCGTCTCTGTCTTCTTTGATCTCTCTTCCACTCAGTAGCTCCTCTATAGACAGGGTGTACAGGCCATGGCTGCATTCAGTCACACCTCAGCACTCCCCTTTTCTGCCCTCTCTTCTTCCTCTTCCTCCTGCTTCTCCTCTTCCTCACCTCAAACAGAAGAAGCCCCTGGAGAGAGGAGGTACAAAGACACTCGGTCAGAGAGGCCAGTCTGCCTTGGGGTTCCTCGGTGGCCTGCAATGGCCTTGTATGAAGGTCTAGGCACACACACACACACACACATGCACACACACAGGGCAGAGATGTGAAGGCCTAGATTCTGTCAGATCCATTGTTTACAATAGGTTCACCTACCCCCAGGCTGAATGTGATCCCCACTCTAAACATCACACACAGCTCCCTCCTTCCCTCACACAGACACACAGGTACACTCACACATGTACGTACATCATGTACAGACACACAGAGAGGAACACGGTGAGAGTTTGTACACAACAGTACAAACTTATAGTGAATCCAAAATGGGTGTAAATTGAAAAAAAAAACTCCAGAACAGCCTCACAACTTAAACATTTACCGATATCAGGAGATCAAAAACGTCTTGAACACTTTCTTCACACACACATAGACACACAGTAGCACACATACAGTGCATTGCAGTGAGTTTGCAAGGTAAATTCAAACAGTGTCGAGGACAGCAGGAAAGACTCTACCTAATTACAGCTGAGCGACAGCTTCTGATGCTCTTCTACACACACACACACACACACATACATACAGAGTAAATTACCATCCCGCTGTAAGAGTGTCAACACACCTCTCTTTACAAAGGGTCTAACTCTGCAATCTAAATGAAAGACAACAGATTCACATTAATGACAAAATGTTCTCCCCTCCTCGAACCTTCATTATTCATCATGACTCATTGATATGCAGCTCAGTCTGCTGCTATGCTCAGGAACTTCCTGAGAATGTGTCAGCTCCAACCAATCCTGATACCTCCTCTGAGCCATCAGTGTAGTGCCACTGCCCCCTGGTGGGGGATAAACTAACAGCAACGGCTGCAAATGAGCCAAAGACTGAAGAGATGAGACGAGAGCAGGCGCATATTTCTACACAGCAGGTGATGAGAAGTGAGACCAGTTAATGGGTACTGTGACTACAAAGAGGAATAATCTTTCAAAACAACATCAAGAACCGACACAGGTCAGAGCGGAAAAAAAAGAGAGGGAGAAAGAAAAGGTGAGTTAATGAGAGAGCAGGACATGAATTGGTGGACGAAAGGAAAACACCACAGAAGATTAAAAAGCAAGTTTTTTAGGAGCCGTGTAGGAATATTAAAAACAAGAGTTTAAACATATACCAGGTGATATATTGCGTTAGCAGAATGTCAGATAGACGCACACACTGCAACAAGAAGGGGTGTGTTTTCTTGTGTATACTGAGGACCTTAGTGCATTTATTCCTGCAGAGGAAGTGGAATGCAGATGCAGGTATCAAAGCCATCCTGTACAGTAGAGTCAAGTGTTGCGTCCACAACATGCAGTATTTATACATTTAAGCATTTTAAATGAGCAAAGCGTTTGTTCGTGTGTTGTGCGTACATCTGTGTTTCTGTATGTGTGTGTCCGAGTGTGTCTGTGTGTTTCATTCCAGTACAGTATGTGAAAGTACGCGAGGTGCATATGCTGTGTGTGTGCAGCGTGATTAGGCATGCTGCATGGCAACACGGCAGCCCATTTCTTATTCTCTTTTTAAAGGCTGGGCTGTGGCGCGCATTTTTATCAGCTTTGTTCTCTGATATACTCATTAAAAGAGCACAATAGTGCATATGTGTGTGTGTATGGGTGCATGTATGTGTGGTCTCCAGATGCAGCTCCGTTTCGTCGGGACTTCAGGGACAAAACGTCCCATCAGTCACAGCGGTGCTGTCACCTCTACTGGGTTTCACACGTTCACACAGATTGTGGCCTTACAGCAGAATAATAAACAGGGTTAAAAAAAAAAAAACAATGTGTGCTAATGTGCACGATGAGAAAATCTCACACACATTTTTTACATAAAACATTCATGTGACCAAAAAGTCTGAAGTGTCCCTGGGGGCATTATGTCAAAGAAAGCAGAGGTGTGTGTGGGGCTCAGCTGGTCATCACGGCTGTGAGGAGTCGGTGGACTTGGCAGCAGTAAAGACACACACACACACAAATGTTAACAAACAGAGCACAGACATGCTCAAGATTATCTGAGAACATCAAGTCTTGCTCTTTCTAAAATTATCCCTCCTCCTATATCACCCTCTCCACCTCCTCTCGCTCTGTGTGTCTCTGCCGACTAACGGGCTGATTTGCGTCATTTCTCACAGTAATCACACAGGAGTGACACGGGGGGCTCATTGACATGCAATAAGACAATCCCACCTTGGCCGCAAATACATCCGTGTGCCCTGCATCCAAACGGCATCATCTGGCAGCGCTCGCCGGGCACACATTCACGACCGCATGAATTCGCAAAATGATACGACCTTATCTGACACATCAGGATACATGTACGCTGCGCATCAGAAATCAAACCGCGAGACACTTTCTGCATGATGGGAATGTTACACTCTGCCGTCTGTCAGTCACAGAGATTATATCATTTGTCAGGACAGTACAGGAAGTTCCTGTTCAATAGAACTGAGCTCCTGCGAAGAATAGAGACGGCGCTATTACTTGATAACCTCTGTGTTGCCTGTTTAGTATGTAACGGTGTTCGTCTTTGTGCTCCTTTGAATATATCTGCTGTATCTCTCTTAAATGGATATGTTATGTCTCATTGGTACGACTGCAGACTTTGAGAAGCAGGAATGAGACATTTATTTGTAAAAGTCAGTTTTGGAGTGTTTGACAAGATCGTGACTGATTTTGCCTCATCTGCCTCCTGAGGATGGTGACGCTGCTCATTAGATGGATCCATTCAACACTCTGGCACCACATGAATAATTCTCAACAACTGCTGGACAAATTGGCATATTTATAAAGGTCAGTAGTGGTTTTGAGGGTGACGACTTTGGTGACCTTTTACCTTTTGCCTAGCAAGCGAACAGGTCAAAGTTAGAAGATTTTCTTGGTGTTAAGGTTGAAAAGAAATGGAAAATGGAAATGGAAATTTATGATATTTTGTGTGATACTCAAAACAAAACATATTGGTGAGCTTCCCCCTGAGCTTTCTTATTGTCAGCCAAATGAGACTCTGAACAAGAACCAAGAAAATACAAAATGAACAGGATGAAATTAACATAAAATATTAACTGATTAACATATTTGTTCTCAGGTTAGGATAAACTCTATTAAACATTAATGATGTAATCAACAATGTAGTCATTTACTCCGGGTTATTTATTTAGTTTCTCTCTCACACACACACACCCTTTAATGTGCTAAAGAGTCAGACTTAGACATGTTGGCTGGCTGATTCAATGGACCGACAGTGGCCTTTAAATATCAGCTATGTAACAGTGTTACGTACTGCCAGCGGTGTCATGTGCTGAGCGTGATGCTTCTATCTGACCGCAGAGTGTGAACTTGCAAGGTCTTTCTTTCTGTGCATTGAATGCATTCATTTATTCTGTTCAATGGGGCTTCACAATTAATTCAAAAGCAGTGCTTTGTGCAATATCTTCTACTACAATAAGACAGATACTGTGGATCAACCTTGACAGCAGCTAATTCTGTTAAAATCTTTGCAATACAGTTGTAAAAAAAAAGCATACTCTAACCTGAATGTGTTTTCTTTTACACTGCAAAAATATAGTTTTCTGTCCTGAAACTAAAAGGTTTATTTAGATTCAAAAAACTAAATTAAAGAATGGAAAACAAGTGCATCCCAGATTCAGGAATTCCAGTGATTCCTGATTCCAGTGTGCATGTGTGTGAAAAATACAACAGCAGTGAGACTAAAGACCACACAAGCATCACACCAGTATCTCAGTGTGCTGATTTTCTGTGCACAGACACAGACCAAGCAGACAAAAAGCATATCAGTGTAAAACAAAGTGCATCTCCCTAAGGCGGAAAGATATTGAAAATGAAACGGGCGAAAGCACTAAGCCCAATGGAGTCTTATGTGGAGCGTTTCAGATTTCTGCCGATATGCAGAGTATTAACATTCAGTTAGGGTGTGTAATGTTCTGCTTCTATATATTTGTCTGCCTCTGACTCTAAACCATTACAGCATGCTGCTCCTCGCCATTTCCTCTGGGTCGCTGGGCAGATAGAGCGGGTGTGTGCCCACACACAAAAGCACACTCTTGCACGGAGAGACGCTCACAAACTTAAATTAACACACCACTATGTATTCAGAAGCCAGAGCCCCTCGCATTTTTCTATCCCCTCATGTTCAGCCAGCACAGCCCGCTATTTTCCTGATTCGTGTTTGTTCCTCCTCATGTCCCACAATGTTGCTCTCTACAGTATCCATGCCTTGTGTGTGTGTGTATGCATGTGTGACTCTCTCCTCCTTTTATCAGTGTACAGATGTATATTTCTTCTTTCTACTCTGCAATTATTCTCTATCAGCTCTAAACCAAGTCAAGCCTCCCCACACACACACGTACAAAGACACACAACCAGTTCTGATCATACTTTTTCTTCATCTCATAAATGAACTCCTAAACAAGCATGTTTATGTGTCTATGTGTGCAAAAAAGTGGACATAATGCATTTTGAGAAGACACATCACACACACACAATCTCACACACGCACCCAACTAACCAGTTTTCTATCACGCAGAATCAGACTAACTGGGATCTTTATTACTGTAATTACAATGTTAAATGATGGTTATATGCACCATTAAATTGATGTGCCTTTGTACATTAGTGACTCTCTCTTTGTGTTATTTATCTAATTGTTTGTGACTTTGTTTCTGGTGTTATACAATGTCTATCACTCTAATATTTTTAACACACTTCTTGGTTTGCATTGTGGAAGTTTTGTTTATGACATATATGCCATAAATATATGTGTAAAAATCATGTAAGTACGCATAATATGAATGATCATGAACAACTATTTAAGTCATGTAATGTGTGATATATGAAGGAAAAGGTCAGAAGTCATCTGCGGGACACATAATAACACTGAAACCGTTTACTGCCATCCAACCGTGCTGCTCCGCCTCCTCCACTGTATCGTTTCCTCCAATAAACCAACATGCAATTAAGTGGAGGATCCTCTGTTTGGTGAAATGGCCAGACGGGGAGAAAGAGAGGCGAGAAAGGTGCGAGTGAAAGTCTGAATTCAGGACCATTACCTGGCTCCGGTATTGACTGCAGAGTTCAGAGAATGGCCTTGGCACTAAGGTACCATTACAGCTCAATTGATCGGCCTGCACTTAAGTCCAAATCCCACCTTGTTGCACAAGCCATCGTCTCAGGATCCGGTGACCACGAAGTACGTGTGTGTTTGCGAAGCTTAGTGTGTGTGCTCAGAATTTTTCTGTGTGTGTGTCTCTCTCTAGTCTTTGGTGTTTTCCAAGCTTCCCAAGGTAACCCTCTGTCATTTCCTCTCTACCAATTCTCTTTCTCAGCACTCCTCTCGCTTCCTCTCTCTCTGTCTGTCTCTTTCCCCCATGCACACTTTCTTTCCTCTCCCCCACTTTTAAGGATAAAAGTCAGAACTGATCAGAGTCCCGATGTGTATTTCCTGTGTCCAAAGCGAGGAGTCTGGGCCCACCTCTCCGGCTGGTATTCGCATGCGACTACAACAGAAGGCACACGCACATACCCACTCAGTTCACACTTATCTCCCTGTGCAGCACGCCAGTGCACACAAATTTCCACATAAACTCACCTGTACAGATCACCGCTGTCACACAATTTGCACACGAGAAGGAAACTTGTTTTATGGTCGAGTCTCTCCGAATGTACCCTTCACGTTCGCACGTTGCCTCATTAAAGTCTTCTCACAACCACTAAAGCAGAGGAGGGGGAGATGTGGGCTGTTTCTTGTTTTATGGAGGAAGGGGAAAAAAAGCACAGATACTAAATGGGCTAATAAGCATTAGCACTCTAACACAACAAGTCTGCAGCCACGGCCCAGATCCCTGGTTTCCTCTTTACAAGTTTGTCATTTAAGACCCAGACAGCCAGCTTGGGTCGACATAGATCAGAGAAACCCTCCTCTGAGCTGCTGACAGACAGCGGCAGGGCCCAGGTTGTAAATCCGCCGCACTCTAATAAAGCAATAAAAGGCCATTAAAAGTCAGTGTCCCACAGCACCGGAAGATGGATGGAAAGGTGGAAAGCAAAGGAGACACTTTTAGGTGGTTGTACACACCCACACGCACATTTTGGCAGGTTTTCTCCCCCTCTCTCTCCGCTCGAGACAAACTAGGTATCTGCAATATTGATGCCTTTCTCCCGGTGTTACTCGTCTTTTTTCCTCACCGGCTGCAGCTCGCTTTTGTGATAAAAACAAAAAAGCAAACACTGTGATTTAGAATGGTGAAGCTCAATCTTTACGTACTGCTCTGCTTGCTCTGTAAGCTTTCTGTCTCTACGACTGATCTGCACCCCCCCCCCTGCAGAATCTGCCACACTAACTGCATTAAGGATTTCACAATGGCCCTCGCTCATGCAGATACATTTCACTCACATAATCACGTCCGAATGCAAATGTAAAGTTGTTTTCTCACGTAGTTTACTATATGTTACACCAGGCATTCTTTTTTTAAGGTTATTCTTTGGCTGTTATGTTGGCGGAGGAGGGCAGACGAGATGTTTGACATCCCGCAAAGGGCCCAGGGTTGTAACTAAACCCAAGCCAACACCAGCCTATCTTAAAATAAAGTTTTATTTTCAAAGTTTATTTTCATTATCTACGTGTTTATAACAGGACAGACAGTTCTCTGCTGTACTGCGGGAACAAACTTTGCTCCAGAGAAAGTTTCTTCCATTTCTTTATCCTCCCTTTCTTCATTCTTTCACCTCAAGCACATGTCCTTTTGACCAATTCTCAAACTGTCCCCAAGTTTTTCTTCCCTTCCTGACCTGTAGAGGCATCAAAAGGAGGAAGAAATACAGAGGAGAGATGTGGCGAGCCAAAGCTAGGCAGGAGGAGGAATAAAATATGGTCTCCACACACCCGGTCACTGATCCTTGCTGTTTTCTGTGCAGAGAATAAGAAGGAGAAATAGACAAGAACAAAGTGTGTGTGTGTGTCAGTATATTGCAAACCCCGACCGGACCCTTCCACTGTGGTATCGAATGGCGGCCCGGAGCCAAACAAAAGCAGGCCGAGGCCCTCACAGTGAGTCTCCCGAGAGCAGCGGCCATTCATTGTGCTTTTGTGCCCAAATTATGATTAATGGAAAATAAACAACCTTGATGTGGAGCCTGCCTGATTTTCTATGAGCCTCTGTCTCGCTGCTGCACTTGTGGCTACTCCTCTGGCCAAGAGGAAAGCGCTGGACAAACACTCAACTCTCAGCCTCATGACGCGTTTGCACAACAGCTTCAAAATCAATGGACACACCGATAAAAAAGCTGCTTTCACAACCTCTCATTCTCTCTCACACACACACACACACTCTCTCTCTCTCTTTTGCTGCTTCTTCTCTGCACATCCGTAGACGCGCAGAATCTCGCATGTGCAGACAAACCGACATCTTGATTATATCAGTCCCCTCTGCTGCTAATGACCAGCTTGCGCGTAATTATATTAATTACCGTACGTGACGCGCCTGTCAATTGGCCAGGCAAAGATAGAGGGAGCGCTTGATACAAGTAGAGAGGAGAAAAAGTGAGAAAGAGGGAGGGAAACGCGCAGGTGAAGGAGCTGGAGAGAGTGGTCGGAGTGGGGAAACGGCAGGGAAAGAAGCAGGAAAAGGGAGGGAGAGAAAGAGAGGTTTGTGAAAATTCAGTGTGTGTGAGAGAGAGAGAGAGAGACAAAGCTAGAGAGAGGGGGGAGAGAGGAAGCCTGATCAATTGTTCATTTTACAAAGTCACTGAGACGTGTCAGCAGTGTCAATAAGTGAATTAATTTGTCTGTGGGTCTCTGGAGCATGACACCATATCACTCTGCTCCCTTGAGACAAGCAGGGCCTCTAACCCTCCCTCCCTCACAACACACACACACACTCGCAAACAGACACACACTTGTCGCAAACTCTTACGAAGCAGTTCTATACAAGGATCGTACACAGGTATCAGGGACAGATCACCTGGCACAAAAACATCCTCACATAAATGTCCTCATGCTCGGACATGCATGTACTCAGCATACACAAGAATCTTTGGGGTTTTTTTGCATTTGGGAGGACAGTGTAGTCACACATATTGATTCCCCAGAGACGTAACCTAACTTTAGACATAATCATTACATGTCTATTTAAACAACAGTTGAAGAAAGGAAGATTTTCCCAGTGGGGGCCATCTTTTTGTCCCCAAAGTAGAGGTTAATCCCATCAAAATAATGTGACAATATGAACAGAATCTCATCCCCACACTGGGATAAGACTAATACAAAAACACATGGACATGTAGACATGAAATTCACCTTCAATTACATCAACTCCAGTGCAACTGAAAGCGGTTTTATGACAAACCATCAATTCTCAGTTATTCCATTGTGGATAGGACATGCTTAAAAATCCACTTCCTGGATGATTAGCAGTAAAAGTGAATTGACTGCAGGTTAGCACACACACACACACACACACACACACACACACACACAACAATAATTCATCCTCATCTGAGCAGCCATCTTCGAGGGAGGCTATTGTCCACCGGTGACTGACATCAGTCAGCCACCAAGAGGGACCCTCGACCGCTGGCTGCCTGCTGTTTTCATTACAAAGCCATCACCTCCAGCACACACACACACACACACACACACACACACAAACCATGCGCACACACTCGCTCACTCCTCTGACAGATTTCCTCTGAGTCCTGAATCCCCATACTCCTCTCGGTTGAAGCCTTCCCCTCACACGTCCATTCAATCCAACTGTCCTTTCAGTTAAGACCCACATCGGGCTCTGGCTTCCTCTCGTCCCCTCTCTGTTGTTTTCTATCTCTTTCTCTCACCACTACCCCACACACACACACCACCACCACCACCATCTCTCCTTTCATTCTCTGCACTCCACAGGGTTCAACCTCTCCCTCCTCCTCCTCCTCCTCCTCATGAGGCGAGGGGTTGTTTGAGGTGCCGCTGTGATGACTGCCCCAGGCTCCGCCACAGCCGCACCGCTTCCTCGCCGCGGCCTCGTAGTGGACCCACGCTGCAGAGCATGCTGGGAGCTTTTCATAATCCCACAAACACACTAACACTCCCACACACTCACACTGTCGCTCACGGTTACCAGCACATCTGCCAGCTGCCAGAGGGGAGCGAACAGGGACGCGCTGTCTCTCGCAGAGACACACACAGGCGGAGGCACGCGCACACACACTCACACACATATATACATATACACACGCAAGAGTGAAAGCAGCAGATTGCATCCAAGGTGATAGATAGAGCACCGTGGGAAGGAACTGTGCCTGTTCAATTACAATCATTACTATCACTTCAGGAGATTTGTCATGGTCAAAGTGAGTTGGAGCTGTGGAGAAATCACCTTGAGGCCTGTGAAGTCGCGTTATTTTCAGTTTTCACAAAAGGACCATGACATCCTCACAACTTTCCCCCCCTCGATTGAAAGTGACTAAAGTTGAACATAAATGAATTACTCAGATATTCCAAGCAGATGTTTAAAAAGCAATCCCTCAGCAGTACACGAGCGACTCTTTAAAAGCACTTGGCACGCAGAGAACAATAATCCACTAAACCACAATCTGTCAGCTGCTTTCAAGACACGAGGGTTTGAACGTGGGCTGCTGCTCCTTTCACTGTCCTCTCCGGACTGGACAAAGTGGGTGCGGGTGTTGGGGAGGGTGGGGGGGGTGAGGCAGTGCGAGCTGTCAGTCAACGCAGGATCTGTTAGATGGAATTAGAGTGAGTCTGGAGGGTGTGATGGAGCCACACAGGAGACAGAGGCCTTGCTGTCACTGACTGACTGGCTGACAGAGGGAAGAATGGAAGACGAGGAACACACACGGCCACGGGGGCTGCAACATGAGAGCAACGCTGTTTGAACCAGTGGGCACCTACTTTGACAAAAACGGACACAGATTGTTGTGTGAGGGGCGTCACACTTTTTCACACACTTTTGAACGCGTTCAGGGATGAAATCAAATGGCTTTTTTTTTACTGGTACGTACAGTGATGTGGGTAATCTATTACCTTCTTTGTGGTTCCTCCACTGCGCTCATATGTTTGGCGCATGATGAGGTTGTGAAAGCAGCTTTTTTATCGGTGTGTCCATTGATTTTGAAGCTGTTGTGCAAACGCGTCATGAGGCTGATGATCACAAATATATGATGGTGATTTTATATCTGATCTCTGCCTATAAATCAATGAATGTCATTATTCTTCTCAAAAAGAGGAATAAGAGGACAACCTACTTACTTAACAGGGTAATTCTAAATTAGAAATGTGAATAGAAGTTTAGGAATTTACATTATAGTCTGACCATTAGTGGATTTTATAGACTATTATGAATATTTGGAGTTTTGAAAATCTAATAACAATGTGTCAAAGTGATACATATTACTGTAAGTCGGAGATTTAAGAATTGAAAAATAGACTTGTCGGTCCTCTTTCCTGTATTCACTATGTAGTGTTTCTGCATTACCTCTCTTCGCTTGGTATTTCTGTACAACAGCTTTTTAATCATCAGCCAGCATATAAACCAGTACCAATATTGCTGCAGTAAGCTTAAAAATGGCCAATTTATCGGACCGGACAATATCGCTTATCACCCCAGCTCTAAGCTCACTATTATTGTGCTGTTGCTCCTTTTCAAACACAGCTCAATTAAGGCTGTAAGTGCTGAGAGAATGATTGAAATTGAGATCAAAATAGAGTGTATTGACTAAATAAATAGTTTGCGGATTCAAGCGACTACGCCAAGGTTAAAACCGCTCTGAGCTCGAGCACTGCAGTAGATTAAGTCATCGATAGCAATTTAAACATTTAGTAATGCATGTGGATTACATTATGAAACTACCCCATCCTCAGTTAGTGAACTCCCTCAGAGGGCAACATGCAATATATACAACAACTGGAGGATGGGTGTGAGTGTGTTAGCTACAGAAATAGGTGGATGGTGACTTTATTAATCCAGTGGGATTGTTATAATAACCATCCATACAGTAATTGAGCGGCCACATTATTCATGAAGGATTATACCATATGGATCTAGTCTGAGCCACCACACACTGTTCACCGCGAATCACATGTTAACACTCCGGCCTGTCACATATATCTGAACTCTACCCTTCTGCCATGGGTCATGACCTCTGCCCAACAGTGGTTTTGTGGTTGAGATGAGAAACAGATACACGCCACACTCGCACTCATTGATCTAAGCTCTCTCTGCCCTCCACTCAAGTCACGGATCCCCCCTGTTGGAGGAGCGACTTCAGTCCCCGGGTGTATTTTCTCTGAACCTAATTTCACGAGGATGAGTGAAGGAGTCATTGTCCACTGATTCTGCATGATGCCTATTCATGTTCTCTGACTCAATACGTCCAGAAACCGGCCGAGATGAAAAGCTGTCCAGGACGCTGTCGTTTACAAATGAGAGGCCTTTCTCCATCTTTCTGCCCACGACATAAAAGAATGCCTCCCCCTCTCTCTTTTCTCCTCTCCTCCTCCTCCTCTCCCCCCTCTCAGTCGGGAAGTATCCATTCATCACAGTCAATCTGTTAATGCCAAAGTGTGTGTGTGTGTGTGTGTGTGTGTGTGTGTGTGTGTGTGTGTGGAGGTGATCTCCAATCTGTCGCGCTGCTGTCACCTCACCAGTCCTACATGCCTGATCCCTGCTTATTCATCTAGCACCTCATCCAGAGCGCCTTTCACACACACACACACACACACACACACACACACCATCATCATCATCATCTCACAGTGTTTTCTCTCCCTCACACATGATCAAGCACACACAGATTCTCAAGGCTACATTGTGCAGAGTTACTCTGATTGCTTACACACACACAGGTCATTTCACATATAAGCTGTCTGTTTGTTCCTTTCACACACACACACACACACTCACACACAATCTCCATCCCTCGCCTCATCGCTCGCAAATATTTTTTCTGTCTCTCCAGCTCATTTCTCTCGCCTCCCTTGCTCTCCCTGCTCCTCGCTGCCGCCCGTCGCCTCTCTGCTCGGCCGTGTCCTCATGCACAATCACAAATGCACACGATCCATTCCCCCTTCATTCCCAGCCAGTCATCCTGAACAGCCCTCTGAGGGGTAAGTAGATGGGAGGCTGTTGAGACACACAGAGCCCAACGGGCCCTCTGAGGATACCGGCTGTCCCACCGCTGGGAGCGACTACAGGAGGAAGGGGGTGAGCCACGGGGAGAGGGTCCAGATGAGAGTGAGCCTGAAGTGAGGAGTAATTGCCAAGTGTGTGAATGTGTGTGTATGTGTGTGTGTGTGTGTGGGTGGGGGTGGGGGGGAGGGGGGGGTTGTCTGTGAAAAGTGCAGTGGGAGTGAGGGAAGGAGGGTGAGTGTGAGGAGATGGAAATGGGTGACAAAGACAGAGGAGAAGTCATCCACTGCAGACAGGAAAAGCAGCACAGCCAGACGTCAGAGTGCCACCCTCATACAGGTGTGTGTGTGTGTGTGTGTGTGTGTGTGTGAGGAGGATGGCTGGGTGACAGGGGGGTCAGGTTGGAGAGAGTAATCTCCCCAGGATTAAGAGTGCTGCTCCTGTGTTAATGTGACTGTCAATGAGAATTAAGTCCCTGGACCGATCCTCTCCACCGGCCTCTCTCTCTCTCTCTCTCTCTCTTACTCTCCCCTGTCCGCACTGTCACACTAATGACACCACTTTCTGCAGAGAGCCAGTGCCGCGCGCTAAAAAACAATGGGGAAATAATTACACTCTTTCAATACAGTACAAATTGCAGACCTGTGCAGCGGGACAGCGAGAGATATGAACGGAGGGAGGGAGGGAGGGGATGGGAGAGGGAGGGGTGGAGACAAGAATGACTAACAATTACAACACGATAGGGGTTGGGTCTCATTACTGCGCCCATTAACATGCACCAAGTAATTTTCCCCTCTCCGTGTGTGAGTGTGTGTGTGTGTGTGTGTGAGAGAGAGAGAGAGAGAGAGAGAGAGAGAGAAAAGGGGGGTGTCTGTGCGTGGTGAGTGTGTGCATGTGCGCCCAATAGAGTGCGCCCATTAGGTTTCTGCAACACACACCTCCCTGCCTCCGTGCGCAATCTGCCCCGAGAAGCCGGCGGCACCTTATCTCTCTCTCTCTCTCTCTCTCTCTCTCTATCTATCTATCTATCTCTCTATCTCTCCATACGTCTGAAGCCCCGCGCGCTCCGATCACGATCCAAGCGAAGCGATTAGAGGAGGCGCGTGGAAAGAGGCCGGTCAGCGGATCACTCGATAGGCACTGAGCAGCGCGGGAGCTCCGACCGATCGCTTATTTAACCTCTCGGCGGCGAAACACCGCATCAATCTCACCCCCCCTCCCCCTCCTCCTCCCCCCTCTCTCTCTCCCCCTCTCTCTCTCTCTCTTTCCCTGCGCGCATCTCCACACGGTCGGCGCAGCGGTCGGCTCAGCGGACGGCGCCTCTCTCCGTTTCTTCTGTCTTTACGCACGGCGATCGCGCGCCGTGGAGGGGAGAGAGGAGTCACCTGGAGATCAAGGGAGGGGTTTTGTTGTTGGAAATCCCCGCTGGTCTCCTGAGGAAATCGCTCCTCTTCAAAAAAAAAAAAAAAAAAAGGCAAAGAAAGAAAGGAAAGAAGAAAAAAAACAACAACGTGCTCTCTGCGCTCTGAGCCAAGAACGTCAAAGTTGCTCTCGGCTCGCCGGTCAGATACTCGCCGCCGCTTCTCTCCCTGCTGCCCGTGGAGAGAGAGAGAGAGAGAGAGAGAGAGAGAGAGAGAGAGATGCTCCACATCTCCACGGCCAAAGTCCCCCGCTGACCTCATCCTCCTTTCATTAGCCTACTGACCAGGAGCACAGGGAGATGAAAATGTGAATCTATGCTGGTAGAATTTTAAAAAAAGAAGCAGCATCTTACCCCCAAAATCTACACACCCGCCGCAATGATCACACTGTAAAGCATCCAGGAGCGCTTTGACACTTTCTGCTCCAACTCCACTGACTCTTTTTCTTCTTCTTCCTCTTGTTCTCCACTGAACGGGGCAATCCTGTCTTCCAAGTCTCCAGCTCCCGCACAGGCTTCACCGAGGCGGGAGTGAGGGAGGAAGAGGAGGAGGAGGAGGAGTGTGTGTGTGTGTGTGTGTGTGTGTGTGTTCCTAATGCCGAGCCACGGTGCCGGCAGCCCTCCGGAGCCGGGTGAGAAAGCAGAGCCCGCTCAGCAGAGACGCGGTCCGGCGTGCCATGATCCCTCCTCAGAGGAGAAAGTCGGGAAAAAGTGCGTAATCCCCCCCTCCTCCCAAAAAAAAAAATGAGAAAGGTGCGTCTTGGCGGACACTCCACACAAGTTGCCCCCCCTCCCCTCTCCACCTCCACCTCCGGCGGCGCGGTTGTCACGCCGGGGCGTCGGAGCAGTCGCCGGGGATGATGGGAGCGATGCTGGTCTGATGCGGGAGGAGTGAGAGTTGCGCTCCCGTCGCTCCTCCCGAGCAGGGATCGATTGGACATGAGAAATGCGATGCGAGCCCGTCTTCCCCATTCAGAACACGTGCAACAGCGCCCGCCCAGTTCAACCCCCCCCCACACACACACACACCTTCCTCACCCACCCTCTCTCTTCCCCACTGATGTCATGTAGTTTACAAGTAGCCTGGACTGTTGAGGAGGAGGGAGGGAGGGAGGGAGGTAAGGTGGAAGAAAGAAAGATTGGGGGGGGGGGGGGGATTCTGCGCCTGTACGTCCAAGGAGAGAACATGACAGCCATCCTGGCTCTGCAAAGGAGTTCATGTTTTTTTTTTTTAAAGCCATTCACTGTCATCATCATCAGATACTTTATTTCCACTTTTTGCGCCTTCTGTCAGTTCACGCGCATCGTGTGTTCGCGTGTCTTAAAAAGACACAAATCAGCAGCGAGGAGAGAACATGCAGGATACGAGCTGTTAGAAAAATGAAGCAAATGGGGTGGGGGGGGGGGGGGGGGGGGGGGGGGGGGGGGGGGGGGGGGGGGGGGGGGGGGGGGGGGGGGGGGGGGGG
>JBAJHX010000096.1:21179381-21202701 GCA_037176925.1 Amniataba percoides
TTGAACACAAAGGCTCTCTGGTGTGCATGATTTCGATGTGTGCATTGCATCAGCATCAGATGGCCAACTGGAAGCATGTGGGTTACTGTGAGGCAAAGTACTATGGGAATAAAATGGGGAAAAAAATACTGTACTTTTTTGTTAGCATGTTCACGTGTATGAAAAAATCCTAAATGAAGACTGTAAATAGACTACTTGATCCTTATAAGTTAATTATTTGAAGGAATGATTCTGTCTCAAGCCTTCCATTCACTAGAAGCAGTTAGTGACCGTATGCCTCACGTGGAGAGGGCAGTGCCGGATGTGGTCTTACTTTGTGAAACAAGTCCCTGGTGGTCTAGTGGTTAGGATTCGGCGCTCTCACCGCCGCGGCCCGGGTTCGATTCCCGGTCAGGGAACACTTTCATTATGTCATGAAGTTTGTGAAAGTCACAGTTAGCCAGCTTATCGGAATAACAATTTCAACAGTCTGTGTACTACCATCTTCAAGGTTTGAGGATTTCATCATTAACTGTCGAAAAACTGCTTGGCAAAAGAGGAAATGTCACCAACACTGATAGAGAGGTGCCCAAAAAGATACTAACTGAACACCACCACAATCTGTAGCCTGAAAAACTACAGTATTGAATGGATTACAGTATCCTCACAAAATTCACACTCTAAGCTTAGCTAACCCTAGTGCATGTAAACAACTAACTAATATAATAGTAAAAGTTGTTTTTAGTGACTCAAAAAAGACGTTTTTCTTACCTTTGGCCCTTCTTGTGGGATGTGGAGACGATGGAGGACATGCTGGGAAAACGCCCTAAACATCCCTTCGCTGTAACAGTCTGAGATCTGCCATCATCAAACCACAGAATGTGTCAATACCACTCACACACACTATTTATATTTTATCCATTCAATTCAAAATTTTGTATTTGTTGTATTTGTTACAGGTTGTATATATTCATGCAACAAGATTAACTATATTTGTATATTCAGAAAAACTACTCTCTGATTTGAAATGAATCGAGTCCAAATTGAATCTGGCCACACTAGTGCTCTGCACTCAGTTGTGATGAAAAATGTGCAACACAGTGCAAATCTGACAATTGTAAACATATTTCCTAATCTCCCTGGAATGAATATCCTATGAGCCTATGCATTTCTCTAGTCCAAGAATGTCACACATACACTGCTGCATTGCAGCTGTAAATATGAGAACATGAATAAAAACATGGCGTGTGCTGCAGGGGCAATCAAAAGCATCAGCTTGAGGCTGACCTATCAATATTTCACACCTCAAGGCTGGAACCACAGGACAACATATATTTACATGGTATCATCTTTATAGTAATCTCCTTGGAATTATCATTTAAATAACATAAGCACTTGCTGAGCTTCTGAATACATCACATAAATATTTGACTTGAACTGCATGTTTATGTCTAAAATGGATATCGCTGCGCATGTGGGAAGGAAAGGTCAGAAAACTCTAAAAGAAAATCTATCACTGTGAGGTAAAAACATATATACATAGAGACACAAACAAGGCAGCAATGAAAGTAAGAGACACTGCCATTTTGTTCAAAGCAAATACATCTACATATGTAAAGTACATCTGGTTAGGAGACACACGCATGAACACAAACACATATACATGAGTGGAAACTTACAAGAGGCGTGTTGTAGAAGAGGCCATATCTCATTCTCGGGAGGAGGGAGAAGAAGGCGTCTTTGAAACACACCTAAGGACCAGTGTGAATAAACTGATGACGGAAGCTTGCTTGATGTGGCACAGAAATCAGTTCGTGTGTATGATTGTTGTTATGAGGTTGTACACGCATGAGTGTACAAAAAACCTGCTCACAGCTGTGATGTTTTTAAACTGCTTTTCCAAAAGAGCATTTAGCTGGGACATCACTTTCACTGGATTTTACACTGATAGACTCTAACCGTCTGCGGGAGGTGCTAATTTCTTTTCTGTTCATGGTTCGTGAAACTAACTTCACAGTTTCTTCCACATATTTAATCAAGACCATTGCGGCTGCTTGCAGTCGCAGCAAACATAAATATCTCATGTATGCCAGAGGATTCTTCCCATATAAATCCCAAACAGTATTGTCTGTAACAACACGGTAAAGCTTTAATTAACTTTCATAAACTAAAAAAGTATTTCTAAGCCACTGAGTGACAAGCTCGACACCTTTACAAAGGGGGGGGGGTGTGCAGTGATTGCCTAAAGGTGACAGAATACCTACTCTTTTGGAGTCATAGGTCTTCAGGTGGATGATGTCATAGTCTGAGAAGGCTCTCCATGTTTCACTGAACAGATCTCCATAACCATAAAGGCTCTGAATAAAGACATAAAAACAAATATGGGAACGGATGTTTGTTAAATTAATGTTACATCGGAAATGAAAAACAAACTAATAAAATGAAAATCAACCGCAGCCCTGAGCGGTGCCAGAGTCAGTCATCTGTTTTCGGCTCGGCTGCTTGTATTTTCCTGAGGTTTCGCTTTAATACTAAATCTGTTATCGCACTGTTATCAGACAGACTGTCGCTGTTTGGACTGCAGTGTGTGGTTTCTGCTGAAAGGTCACTGCTTTCCTTCTCCCTGACAGTTTTCTCTCCCTCCCATTTCTCTTTCTCTCCTTCCCTCTTCCTCTCTACCTCTGTGCACAGTGGGGGAAACAATGGGCCGGATGAGGCTGACCGCCGAGCATTCTGTTTTTTTGACTGGTGTTTCCCCTCGATGTCTTCATCGAGCACACATGGCACCGACTTGTTAAACAAAAACTCTGACTGTTGCACATTCAGACACCTTTTACATTTGTCTTAGAGCACAAAAATCTTCCAGTGTTTGTGTGTTTGCGTTTTTGTGTTACGATAACAGACACTAAATCAGATACGGTGTTCTGTAAAGACAGAAAGCTCACACTGTCTGCCAAAATAAAACTTAATTAAAAAAACCTTGTGCTTATGTTGCATCTTTGTGATGCAAGAACAGACCCACTGTGTGATTCCTTTTTCTATTTGAAAGATGAAGCTCCTATAGTCTTTGATATTTTATGACATCTGGATCTCATAACCTCCAGGTAGTTCAGTGGTTAGGATTCAGCGATTCACCACCGTGGCCTGCACAGTCAGGGAATGTATACTTTATGTCTGGTGATAATAACAACTTCCACCACCTTTGTACGAGAACTGCAGAAAACCTGCTTTAGCAAAGAGGAAATGTTGCAACCAACAGTGATTGACAGATGCTCAACAAGATACTTGCCAAACACCACCACAATCTGCAAGCTGAAAAATGACAGTGTTTAGTTATTTCTTATGTAGCTTGACAGATAAAGCTTTGAGACATCTTGTAAATCTTCTATTACCAAATTTCTGTAAGGGTAAGTGAAGTGCAACAAATTAAACAAGTAATTCAGATTTTTTTGTAATTTCTAGTGTTGAGCAGGTTGCTATATTTCCCTAAGTGTGTAATATCTGCTGGTTGACCTTACACAGAAACATGAAGTAGATATTTCTGAATGTGTTCCCCTCCCTTGAAACTGTAGTGGGAGGCATCAGGTACCCACCGTGTCCCACATGACGATGTTAATATCTGAGCTGAAGGAGTTGTTAATGTGCTGTGAGATGTACAGGTTGACAAAGTCGCAGAAGTGGTGGTACATGTTCACCCCTATTAGAAAAAAACACACAATTATTGTCTGTGTCATCATGTCACAACTGAAAACCAAAAAAAAGGTGAACTGAGAAGAAGAGCAGTAAATCTTCACTCATCCAGCTGAGTTAAATGTGCACTCTTGTGTCAATGTGTCATCAGAGTTTTAACTGCTGCAGGACTTTAAAGTCAAGTTACCTGAAACTTTTTTTTACTTACCGGCATCCAGTTTCATGAAAACAGTGGGTTTTTCAACAGTGATGTCACAGTGTCCATCCTCTACGGGATGAAAGTCCAGTTCTGTATATGTCTGCAGCTCCGCATACCTTAAAAGAAGAACAGCACAGCACGTCAGTACAGGAGAGTTAACAGAACTGTAAACTTTATGAATTAACATGGTACAGGGGACCACAAAACAATCATCATATGAGGTCATTATTCAGAGAGGGCGGGTTCAACAGGCCTGATAGTAATTGATGATGCCATGGCAGTTTAAGTGATGCCTGAACAGTCATCAGAATCATCTCTGAGAACAAAAAAACAAGTGTTCTTTTTATTAACAACTCTGAGGCATTTCACATCTTCAGAACACAAAATGTTGAAAAATTGTAACACTTCAGTGTCACATTTTCTGCTGAGATGTTTGGATATTACCAAAAACATACAAAATAAAATTCCTTGAATATGCAAACCTTAACAATAAGTTTGATTCTGATTTGGATTATGCATCTTTTAATATGACAAAGGGGAAGGGGAATATCAGGTTTTGCAATTCTTTGTTTCTTGCAAACTACTGGAGATGCTGAATATAAGAAAAAGTCTGATATCTGTGCAACACTGAATGATCAGATTTGGACGTGTATGAACTGGAAATGTCCGATTCAAAAAGAATGAAAATAAATAATCCATACTGTCGATTTGTTCAGAGTGCTTTAGTGTACTGCAGCACATCTCTGTCTGCAAAGGAAGACAAACATAAAGCGAGCCAGCCAGGAGTCGAACCTAGAATCTTCTGATCCGTAGTCAGACGCGTTATCCATTGCGCCACTGGCCCCTGAAAAACTGTGTAGAGTGTGTGGAGAACAAACTCCTCCCCAACAGCCCTGACTAACCCTGCCTCCACTCTCGGGAGACCCCCCCCTTGTTTTTCGCTACCACCCAGAATACGATCACAACAACAGCGTGGTCTTAGACGCTTTCTGAAAGTAGACAACTCAGCTGAATCAAACGAAAGAGATCAAATATATATGCTTTCTTCAAGGATTTACATTCCTTTCATACCACTGCACTGAGGACGGATTCTATTAGCTCTAACATTTCAAAGTGAGGTCACTACTCCAGCTGTCTGTTTGATCTTTCGAAATGACAATGACTTTCACTTTCTTCAGTTCATTCAGTCTCTCTGACAGGAAAAAGGGGGAGGCCACCGCTCCTGCTGGCTGCACGTTGTTTCCTCTAACAGACGTGAGAAGAGCTTTGTATCTCTCTGATGTTACGTACTCTGTTCTCTCTGCAGTGTGAGGAGTAGCTGGCCTGACTCGTATGGTAACTGCTAATTCTCCATGCAAGACATCAACCGCCCTGAAGTCCTGCAGGACATTAATACCTACAGTCGCCTCTTCAGCAGAATTCTGGCAGTGCACCGGGTGGTTTATCAGTGTGGGAGAGAGCACCACCTAATGATGGCTTGTGTTACTACATGCCAGACTTGTCCTGCATGTCACAGATGCCATACAATCCAGACAACAGTTCTCTAAGTATGACAGGCATGTCCCTGGTGGTCTAGTGGTTAGGATTCGGCGCTCTCACCGCCGCGGCCCGGGTTCGATTCCCGGTCAGGGAACGTCATTTTAGGACTATTTAGTGATTAAGCTTTCATCAAAAGCACTCAGGAGCCCTGCAAACTAAAATCATGTTCATTTATACAAGCAGACACGTTTCAGCACTCGTCATTCTCAATTCTTTTCACACATCAAAGAACACACAGGGCTGGACAGACAGATAATTCAGTGTCATCGGTTCCTCCACATGAGACCGTTCATACAATTTTATTTACAAATCAGCAGGACACACAGTATGTCAGATATTCATAAAAATGTCCTCAAAATTCTATATTCAGCTCCCCTCTAGTGGTTAGGATTCAGTGCTCTTGCAGCCATGGCCCGGGTTCAATTTCATGTCAGGGAACAAGCTTTTAGCCTCTTTTAGTGACCGTGAGCCAATTCCAATCCCCAAGACCTCTCAGCAAAATGTTACTCAGTAAAGATCAGCAACTGCTTGTGAAAGTGTGTGTCCTGCCTCACCAGGATTGTAGGGGGCTCTTGTGGTCTCCTTCAGCAGCAAGCGCTCGCTTGTCCAGTCTGCAATGACCACCGATCTCACCCTTCTGAATAAAGTCCTCCTTGTATCTGCAACACAAACGTGGATGAGTTTGGAGACACCCTCCTCTGTGTTAGTGGAAAGTGCTTGTTTCTTGCAGACACACTAACCTCTCGTGACTTCTGCGTGGCTTCCGCAAGTCCAGGTAAAGATTTGTTGCCTTACAGAAGCGAGTGTGGCTACTACATCTTAATGATGAGTCCCCCTGTAAAAATATTAAGAGGAGAAATATTAAGGAATATTAACAAACTCTGGATGTGGACTGTGAGACTGGCCTCTATACTATACTCTGTCTATACTACTGCTTTTTAAAGTATCCAGGCCTATTGTCTGTGGACTCCTTTGTTTAAGGCTTGATTTGTTTCTACATGTTGTTTCTTCCTGTTGACTCAGTAGGCCCGTGGGAACTAAGGAAGTGAGCAAACTTACCGGCTTGCTGGCCTTGCAGAGTGTTTTGAGTTCAGAGAGGCGCTCCTTGACGTAGCCAAAATCAGCCTGCTTCCAGAAAAGCTCCTGGGCCGCCTCCAGTGAACGGGCCCTGACAGATCGGAGATTTAGGCAGATTAGCAAAGCCAAAACCTTAATGGCTCATCAATGATGCATGCCATGAATGAGTATACTTTTACTTTGAGAAACTAATGGCTGACTGTGGTTCTGGAGATTCAATACCTATGAATAAAAGATTACTATTATTTGTTATACTTAAGATTACTGAGCACCTGACACATCCAGGGTGGCTGCTGGGAGAACTTGGTAAAGTAAATGATGCAAATTGCATTAAAGGCCTGAGCAGGACAAAGTGAGAACACTGTGTTGGAGCGTGATGTGAGGAACAGTACCATCCAGAGTCAGCCTTGGTGCAGACCGGATAGCTGAGGCGCTTTGTTGGATCACAGTTTTTCTCATAACCCCAACAGGCAGACAGATCCTGCAGCGCATCCTGTTATAAAAACCAGTATTAATATATGCATGTGCGTGTGCATGAGACAAAGACAGACACGCTTCACAAAGCACTGTGACACCATCAAGTTTTATCTTTTTAGAGAGTAAAACCTATTAAACTGCTAAACAATACTGGGACGTGCAACAAGGGAGGTAAAATAATGACAGTGACAGTCTGACAATGGCCTAGAACTGTGGCAACTGGTCGATTAATCAAATTAGTTGTCAACGATTAAATTAATCACTAACTAGTTTGGCAATCAATTCATCAATCATTCTGAGCCATTTTTTTAAAAGTGCCCAAATTTTAGCTTCTCAGATGTGAATATTTTCTGGTTTTCTCAGTGCTCAGTGGATAAACTAAAGAACTGAACAGAAAAAGACATTTGGGGAAGTCACCTTGGGCTCTGAGAAACAGTGATCAGCATTCCTCCCCATTTTCAGACATTTTATGGACCAAATAACTGATCAAAAGAAATGCAAATATTATGCAAAAGCAATAATTTTATGACCAAATCCAGAACACAAATGTTTGCTGATCCATTCAATGAGCTAACTAAGATAAAGGCATTACAAAGTACAGAAAAATCAAATAACATTACACATCTAAAACGTGCTTTCTTCTATCGTTCTCCTTACTGTAATTGGAGCTGAAAATGTTCAATAAATCCCCCCTCATCCATTGTTCCAGTTAAAGAGTGAGACAATGAGCTATAGATCATCTAGTGCTTTTTAAATGAATCATATCTTTCTCCGCTTTATCAGTGTGACACCGCACACAAAGGGCCAATGACAAACGTTTTCTTGCCTGCTACAGGAGAGCAGTGTCCATTCATAACCACGTCAGTGTACACACAGTGCGATCTCGAGTCAACGATGTGCTGCCCATTCTGACAAACACAGCGACTAACAACACAAATCAACAATACGTTTCGTGGCGTTCTTAGTCATGATAAAGCTTAAGGTTTAGCTCATGAAAGTCAGTCGACTGAGGGCTTTGTTTGAGTGTTTCCTCACAGCACAGCAAAACTCAAAAGGATCTAACAACATGCCGCCTCTCCACGCTGAAACAAAAGTTGAGGACAGCTGACAGAGTGCATATCTTACTTTAAAAGGGCAGAGTGGGTCCAGGCGGCACTGCTTGGCGACCCTCTTGTTGTTGTAGAGGAAGTAGGGGACGTGCTCCGGCGGCAGGGAGAGCCCGCTGTAGTTGAGCGGCGGTGCCGGTGGCTTGCGGCTGCTGCCCTCAGACTCCTCGGCGGTGACCACAGTGAGAGGAAAAACGATGGCCAGCGCTACCGAGAGCAGCATAGTCAGAGTTACACAGACATGTGAGATAGCTGCCTCTCCTCACAGCACCCTGAGGAGGAAGGAGGGGTGGGGGGGGGGGAGAGAGAGAGAGAGAGAGAGAGAGAGAGAGAGACACAGACTCAGACTTGCACCCTGTAATCTTGGTTGAAAGCCTAACACCACAGTGCACAAGCATGTGGGCACAAGCAAGTGTGTGGGAACTGAGCTCCAGGCGGATCCGAGCGCCACATAAGGAAAGATCCCGCTGCAGGAAGCATTACTGACCCTTTTTCCAACTGTTGTCTGGGCAATCACAACTGAGGCCGAGAGGGGAGGGGGGGCAAATGAAGACAATAATAAGGTGACCTGTGCAGCTGCAGATGGCTGGACTGGTATTCCCAACAAGCACAGCCACATTTTCCACAATAAATGCTTTTTATTTCAGTCTCGAGTGTGCATGAGCTCAAAAAGTCACTGCCATGAGTCCCCCGCCCCCCCCATGATCAATGATCATCAGGCTGTATTAGTGAAACTGTGCTGTTCAACAGTGAGCACATCTGAGGGGAGCTGCTTAATGTCACTTCACTATAAAACTATCTACACAGAGAGTGTGAAGTAATAGTGAGGTGTGATAATCACACTGATCACACATGGAGCTGCTTCAAAGAAAAGCACACTTCACTGTGGATGGGAGGAGGGGGCCTGACACTGCAGAGAGACAGTTCAAATCTCCGCCGCGCTGACATGCTGCGACATGTTTCACAGGCATTAGCTGTGGTCAGTTATAAGCCTGTGGTTTGTTTAATAGTTTATGTAAGGCTGAGGTTTTTTTTAAGAGTACAACATTATTTCCTTTTCTTTATGTCGCTCTAGAAAAAGGAACTAGCTTGATTTATTGGAGTTAAATAGGTGTAATGTGGAAGTCTGAAACTTCCAGCGTTAATTAGTCAGTCAGCCCGCCACGAAGACTGAGCTTTGAGAGACATGAGAGATACATGTGAGACTAATGTGGAGGTAATAACACATTAGCTACTTACTCTGCTGTTTTTTTTCTTCAGGGGTTCAAACGTGGACAGACTTTGCTGGAGGAGGGTGTGATGAAACATTGATGTGGCGGCTAACATGTAGCGTCAGTGTGCTCACGAAGCCCACCGGACCCTTTCGTGTTGTCTTAAAACGTAACAGAGCAGGGAACCGCAGGGAGCAAACGTTCAACATGTCCTCGGTTCAAAAACCCGCCGCAGACACAAACTTCGCCGCCTCTGTTCGTCTCTTCGGGGTCTGTGTGAGTTGGAGTAGAGAGCCGGTTTACCTGAAGACGCAGCCCGCCGTCCTCCGGTCCGAAGCGGGGATGTTGCCGCTGGTCGCCATAACACCGGAAACCTCACGCCGGCCTGCACTGCGCAGCCGCGGCCACGGGGAGGCGCTGTTTACCGCAGCTTTACCATCAAAAAACACCGAGGGCGCTCTCCAAGCTTCTTTACAAAGAGCATAAATGTTGACAGTAAAACACCACAGAAGACCTGATATTTCTAAATTATTCACTCAGAGAAAAAAGGAAAAATTAATATAAAATAATAATAATATAAAATCAAACATTTTATACAATCTTCTCCATATGTGATGCTTTTACACCACCGCTTCTTGTAAGGTTAAGATATATTTTTCAGAAATAAAGTGATAAATGAAAAATTAACATTGCATTTAAAAATGTAGCTAGTATTGTATAAAAATATAGACTGAAACTGTTCAGAACATGGAGCTTTATTTGAAGAGATCTGTGCAGCATTGAGATCACACAGGATTTCATTTGAATGCAGTAAAATAACTGACTTCTAATGTAATTTTACACAGTTTAAATTAAGAATGACCGTATGTCCACCACCCAAATAAATGTTTATTCATTTACATATTTATATGCTTTAAAACCCAAATGTCAGGATTTTAATCACAAACTACGCTCAGGTCTACTCCACATTTTGATTTGTAAGGAGTTAAGAACAATACATACATTTCTCTGTACAATAGTTTTATATATTTCTTGAACCATTCTGATTATGCATGGAGAAACAAACAAGGATGAATTTGAATAGTGCAAAAAAAGCCTTCACCATCTCCTACAGTTATAAACTGTCTATGCGATACTAAAAAGGTTAAGTAAAAGGGTCATGGGAAATCATGTCTAAAGCGGAGTTCAAACTAATTCTCAAACTTCAATTGGACACCCAAATCACAAACTGTGACTATCCTTCATACTGGTTTAGTGATAATGTATTTCACGGTATGCATAATCCCCATTTAAATATAGTGTGCAATAGTTATTTAAAATAAAATAACAGATAAAGATAAATGAATTTTCTCTTGACACAGTGATTAAACTTTGATTCTCTGCTTGATTTTCTGTGAATACATGTGTGGCTAAGATGGTCGACTGATTTTATTTGTTTGTCCCAGAAGTAACGCAGAGCAGGAAAATCTCTTTTATTTCTGGTTTCGCAGCAGTTCATCAATCTGGGTTTTGTACATGTTCTTCACATCCTCCAGGTCCAGTCTCAGCTCCTCTGCCTCTTCAGCCTTTTCTCCGTACATCTGCAGGATGGTGTTGTGCCTCTGCTCCAGATCCTGAAACGCACAGCCACACAAATTAGAACGAGTTTTCCAACTGCAACAAACTTCCTAATAGTGCCCCTTTCAAATGTCCTGTATTTCCTTCAGTAGCTCTTACCTTGAGTTGAACTTTCAACTTGGGGATATCTTTCACCTTCTCCTCCATCTCATCATTTTGATTGGTGAGTCGGACCAGCTCTTCTGCCATCACAGAGCGACTCCGCTCTAAATTGGAGATCTCAAGCTGCAACAGCGGGGGGGGGAAGAAAGGCTGTAAGAACTACTGATACATAGACTGCCATCAAAATGTTGTTAATTTAGCTGTTGTTAATACAGCTTGTTATTTCTCCCTTTCAAGACATTAAGACAATTTTACACATTTAGCCCGCCTTCAGTCTCTAGACAGGTGGTGCTGACATGGAGCAAAACCTTCAAACTAATAAATTAGCTTAAATTAGTTTTACGTTGGTGTACTCTGAATTTTTGTACCTGCAGCTGTGCTATCTCTCCTTCTCTGAGTTTGAGCTGAGACTGAAGGTTCTCCATGATGCTGGAGCCTCCAGACAGCCTGGCGGCCTCGTACAGGTTGGTCCCGCTCATCGACATGGACATGGTCATGGCACTCAGTGAGTGGTCTAAAGACTCGTCCTGTGGAAGAAGGAAACAAAGTGTGGTAAGTAGGGTCAGTCGAGCAAAACAGCTCTCAATACGCAGAAACTAAACATCACTTCTAACATTCTTTCTACCTGGGAAAGCATAGAGGTGTGCAGGCCGCCATTATCCGCCCCACTGATGGAGCTGGAGCGGGACAGGGAGGGCGTGGAGGAGGCAGGGGGCTCTCCTACAGAGTGGGTCGTAACTTTCCGCTCCTGATGGGGAAAAATAAATAAGAATAAAGCAAAAAAATAACAATCAAATATCTGAACCGTTTAAACTGAGAACTTTTCATTAAGTAAAACAGAATGCAGGTAAAATCTGGTGTTCGTTATCTGTAAAATTCTTTCAAACCTTTTCCTTGAGTGCCTCTTGTGCAAGGTAGCATTTCTTCTTCTCTTGCTCCACCTTCATTTTCTCCATCTCCAATTGATTGGTCAGCAGCAGCTGGCGGAAGAAGTAGATTCGCATGAGGAAGGTGTTTCACAGAGGATAACAACACGAGTAGGAAAGAGCGAAATGATGATACCTTTTCTTTCTTTGCATCTTCCAGCATCCGAACGTGTTCTCCTCGCAGATTTTCCAACTCGACGTGCTCCCTACATTGAGACAACAAGCAATAAAACACTGCAGTCGAGAGTATCAAAGACTCAAAACCAGCAAAATGCCCCCTAACATGCTAATAACATAATGAAATAAACAGAATGTTAAAATGTAAATATGTTTCTCAGTGAGCTTTTCCAATGAAGAAGGAGCCGCATTTTTTAAGCATACAGGGGCTCTATACAACATAAGCTTTGTTATTATTTCATATAATGTTTTCAACATTTATTACAGCCACCTGTGGGCAACAGCTTGTAGAGGCACCTTGTTGCGCAATCGCATTTGTAATATTTTCATCCTTTGCCTCACTAAATGTGTGCACAGTACACCGTTTATAATTTACAGCTTTCAGCATCAGCAAAAAAGCTTCCCGAGCCAGCCAGGAGTCGAACCTAGAATCTTCTGATCCGTAGTCAGACGCGTTATCCATTGCGCCACTGGCCCAGCCGCTGCAACACCCTCTCTCACAAAAGATAGCTGTGTGGCACAAAGGCCACGCACACACGCATGACTGCTTTCATTAACAGGGGGGATCCCCTCCCCAGCCTCTGCTTCACACTCTGACTCACAAAAGAGCTTGTTGTAAAAGAAAAAAAAAACACTCTCCAGGAAGCATTAGCACAACAGGGGAAGAGGTGGTGGCTAAATCTTCTTTCTCCCCCTCACAGTAGAAGTCAGATATTTCTCTAAAAGCTAAACGACAGGGAAAAAAAGAATGCAGCACAACATCTAAAGTGCTCTCCGCTTGTGCTTTAAAGTAAGATTACTGGAAATTATTACAAAAATAAAACTAACTGCAGATGACACAAAATCACTACCCCTTAGAGAACAAAATAAGGCTCATTTTCTGTCAGCTATAAAGTTCTTATTGCTGGTTAGCTCCACCCTTCTGTTCTGCAACACACATTCTTGATGGTCTGGTGGTTAGAATATAATTTAGTTGCAACTCTTTCAGCATTTGAAAAACATCGTTCAAAAGTCATCATTCAAATTGATCCAACTAACTCGACTCATTCCTCCAGCCACACACATTCAAAAAGCATAAAGAAATGTACTGACTTTCAGTATGAGCAGTGATGGGGTTGATGGCTCAACCTTGCAGGCTTAACCTTTAAGTTATAATTTGTTACCTGCTGCTCTCATCCTCCAGTTTCTCTCTCTTGTTCTTCTCTGTCTCCAGCTGTGCCAGGGTTCGGGCTTTCTCCTGGCGGAGCAAGGAATTCTGGGACTCCAGAGAGGCAAGCTGGGACTTGATGGACATCAGTTCTTCTGTAGCTGACCGCTCCTTCTCCACAGCCACAGCCAGCTGTGCCTGCGCATCCGCTGTTGAAAAGAAAAGGGAGATTAAAGGGTCGGAGAAAAAAAAAAAAAAAAGATATAAAGCTTCTAGTTCACTTTGTACAGTCCTGTTGGTGACTGCTGTACACATACAGTTAGCTTCTTCTTCTTCTTCTTACTTAGCCTATCAGAGATGTTCTTCTCCAGTTTTTCCCAAGATGCCGTCTGTCCACCCAGTGAGGCCTGCAAGTTCTCAATCTGCCGCAGCAGGGGCCGTGTTGCAGAGGTAACACTCTGACTGAGCTCCTGGTTCCTCGTCTCTGCCTCCTGTAGCCTCTGTGGAAGATGTAAAGGAAAGAAGGGTGCGTTAAATAAATCCCATCCATGTCAAAATGATGCCGATTTTTGCCTCTCGTCAGAGGAAAACCTATGACCAACATATTATGTTACCTGTTGCAGCTCACTGATCTCCTCCCTCAAATAATCTTCTTTCCTCGCTTGCTGCTGCTCAGCTCTCTGCAGAGCCAGTCTCAGGTCAGCCACCTGTACACAACGGCGGCTGTTGTTAAACTCGACAGTGATTAAATTAAAGTCTAACGTAGTAAATAAAGCAAGGGTGGAACAATGAATCAGACATCGGCTTCACTTACTTTAATCTATTTAAATACACCAAATAAGTGTGCACAAGAGAACGTTCAAGTCACTGTTATATAGACATTCCTATCTGACATTTTTTATCTAATCTTTACACTGATATATGCAAAGTGTGCTGGGTTGCTTGTGCTACAGTTCCCTTGCAGTCCCGATGAGCCACCAGTGCTTCACTCAGACAAGTAGTTCCACTGTGTGTGTCTGAAGCATGAGTCCGTGTTACCTGATTGGCCAGAGCCTCCTGTTGCATCCTGGCCTCCTCCTGGGCCTTCTCGAGAGCCAGGCTCAGCTGCTCCTTGGCCTGCGTTTCCCTGCTAAGAGCTGCTTCCTCAACCTCGCTGGCTCTGCTGGCGTTCGCCTTGTGAAGCTCTGCCAGCTCCCTGACAACACAGACCGTAGAAGTAGACCGTCAACATCACGACCCTATTGCGGTTTCTTCCTCTTATTTAAGAAAAGTGAAACATTTGTGTGGCTCTGTATTTCAGCATACTGGATTTTAAAAAACTAAGACAATATAGCACTGAAGAATAGATTAATTTGTCTATTAGCCTGTATTTGTCTGATTTCTTCATGTCCTCTTAAAACTATAAGATTATTCCTACACTGCTCACCCACTGTAAACGCTCACCCTCAATTTGAGGTTGGAAGTCAAGGTTTTAATTCTCATTGCATCATTACAAATCCAGTAAATTTAAGTACCACACAATAAATGTGTCACTTTTGAAATACTTAAGTCTGTACTGTAATCTCTGTCAAGATTATTAATGAAATATAGAGCGCAATACAATAGCTGGCTTCTGAGGTCACATTTGCAGTAAGCGCTCTGGTCGTTAGTATTCAGTATTAACAGCAGGGTGTGTCGGTGTTTACTTATAAGAGTTGTCCAGAGCAGCCTGGAGGCTCCTGTTCTGCTCCTGCAGCTCCTCAGAGTCTGCCTGCAGCCTGTTCAGCTCCTTCTCCTGCCGCTCCACCACGGCGTTCAGCTTCTTTATGTTCTCTCTGTGCTGTTTCTCCACCTCCTCCTTCCCGTCTAGAACCTAAACAAATAAAAATGGACAGAATTGTTGCTATATTTAGGCTAAACATCGCTGTTTAAGTTAACTATGGCAAAGAAATAAATCGTGTTTTATGCGGGTTACAGATAGAAGACAAAGAAATATAAGTACGGATGGTGGAAAACCAGCAACAAAAGAACAGATTCAGAACAGTTTGAGGCCCTTTATTCTTCAGCTTCCATAAGAATACAGGACACTGCAAGAAAAACATGTTTCATCACGTTTTTCTCAAGAAATGCAGTGTGGTTAAGAGATGTTATTAAGGTATTGTGTTTTCCCTCTGACACACCTTTTACTCATGGCATTATGCAGTATAAAAATTTCAACTAAAAACTGACTTTGACATGACCCAGCTGCTTCCATCCATCATTACATTGAACCCACAAATCCTACACAATCCTTGAAGAAAACTAGCCCTGACAGTAAAAACATTATTCATTACATTTACTTTTAAATCAATTCACTTGGTGACCTAAACGTTTTATTACCACAGCAAACTGTAACTGGCTAACCTCACTTCCTCTAATTTAACCAAAGAGATTTGTAAAGTCAAACGCTGCTGATGAAAGCGATCAAAACTAAGTTCAGTCTGAATACATGTAACTGGAGTAAGTCCTGTAAAAACAAATTACCCATTAACTTGAGATTTGTGCATTTATAGGTCTAACCTGCTGTAGTTGTCTGAGCTCCTCATCCTGCTCCTTGATTTTCTTCTGTTGTTTCATGATCTTTGTGTCGCTCTCCTTCTCCTTCACACGCAGTTTCTTGATGATATTGCTGTGCTGCAGCTGCTGCTTGGACAACTTTTCACCTAAAAGTGGTGGGGGAAAAAAAAGCTGCTTATCCAACTTAGGGACACTATGTCTGAGTATGTCAGTATATTTCAGTGACGAGGTATCAAGTCACGAGCTGTTCTTCAAACTATTCACAGCCTATTCGTTGTAAATTTGAAATTATGATGGTAAGACCTTTCATCCATTCACTACATTAATTTAAAAAAAAAAAGAGATTCACATTCTTTCAGGACTGTCTGACTATAAAAAAACACACGTGGGGATCTGTCTTACATGTAGAGCTTTTGGCACAACTTTTATTAGGTAGAAAATATGTAGATTGTGATAGCTGTCAGATAAAGCTCAGAAATTTAAGGAGTCCAATACCTGACCTGATGAACATTTGTATAGTTTTTTTGCAACATCTTCTGTCATTCTGTTAACATTTTCTTGGCTGTGCGATCTCAAGTCGAGAGTGAAGTTGTGTGTGGGTTGGCGGAGGTGAAGAACAATTTAAACAAGAAACAAATGTCCTACATAATCCAGTCTTACCTTCCTCCAGCAGACCTCTGATCTGCTCTTCCTTCTCCCTGATGATCTCCATGGTGTCACTGGAGTTAAGTCTTGTAGAAAGCTCTTCTCGCAAGCCCTTTATTTCCTGAAGCAGAGAAGAATCTTAGACACAGATGCTTTTGGACAGATTTTAGCTTTTATCATCAAAGTAGATAAACACAGGCACGCTGATTACTAGAGGCTCAGCTCACTAACATGCAAGTTACCTTCTTGGCTATGTCTCTTTCTTTGCAGGCCAGCTGAGCTTTCCTCTCCGCATCTGCTATGCGCTGGGTGAACTCATCCTTCAGAGACTGAACAGTGGAGCTCTCCTCCTTCAGGCTTACCACTTCACTGGAGGATGAACAGACTCATTAATGCAAGAGCTCATTGTCAAAATCTATTCAGCCTTGAGGCCAAAACAGCACACAGATTATTTTAAGCGCTCAACAGTCAGGGTTACTTAATGAAATCATCATTTGAGAATTTTAGCAGTATTTCTATGTTGTATTATGGACTATATCTATATTTTAGTTAGAATTATTACATATTGTAGGTTAACTTCAGTCACAAATTCATCCCCTTGATCAAAACTGCTTCCTTCTTAAGATTAGTTGCAGTGCGGCTGTGAAAGAGTGTGTGCCATAAACTCACTCTTTGAGGTTGTCACACTCCTCCTCCAGCCTGGCTTTGTCTTTGCTGACTGCCAGCAGCTGAGACTCTCTCTTCTCAAGGCGGCCTGACAGCTCATCAATAACCTACAACACGACAACAATATTGTTATGAGTTTACAACCTCCTCTGCACTGAAAAGAGATGACAAATATAAAACACAAGGAAAGCAGTGGCGTAGTGTTTAAATATACTGTGAGAGGTTTACATCTGCCTTATTCATGTAACATAACAGATTCTGAGGATGTTAGACAAAACATCTACAAAAGAAATCTGCCTATATATTTTTCAAAACCATTTATGTATAGTATTTAAAATACATTTGTGTTGAATGGTCTTAAACCAAATGGAAAAGTTGAACTTAAAGCTATTAGGGAGGAAAAACACAAATCTGAACAACAAGCTGGAAAGTATTTACAAGATGACATTGAAAGAGGACGTCACACTGAAAACGAGTTCTTTTCTATTTTGCATTCTGAGGAAGGGTATGCAAAATAGGCTGTATTTTAAAGATACAAAACCTTTTTTTTTTTTCAATGAATTACTTTCTTTATTATTATACATATGCATACAGCATATATTTTGGAGGTAAGGATGTTCTGAAGTTAAACAAAAATACTCCAGTTCGTTGATCACAATCCACGCAGCTATTTGGACTTCACAAACATGCTTAAACATTACGTATATTGTGAATATTAAACAAATCCTATTATACAAGCTACATAGGAACATTGTCCCAATAGTTACCTTTTGAAGCTCCAAAATCTTAACAGTTGAGAAGCTCTTCATCTCTTCTGTGATCGGTGGCGTGATCTGCTCTTCAGTAGTGGAGGTGGGATCCGACACAGTGACATTAGCTTCACATTCCTGTTCCTGCTCTGTCAGATCCTCCGGCTGCTCACTATTAACAGGCGTCGCACTCCGTCCGCTCTCCTCCATCTCATCCAGCGACTGCTCCCTCATTGTTTCAGTAAAGCCCTCCTCCTCCTCCTCCTCCTCCTCTTCTTCCTCCTCCTCCTCATCCCTCTCTCCCACCTTCTCCGCCACTCCATCTTCCTGCTTCTGGCACACAGCTGATGACACCGTCAAAGGAGCAGGGCCTGCAGTGACGGACGCGAGTGTCCGACTGCCGGGGATCTCATCATCTGAGTTCACCTCACTGACACTCCGGCTGTCCAGCGACTGCACACTGAATGAGTCTATGCGCTCAAATGCGTCCGAGGAAGAGCCGCAGCTCTCTGTGAGTTTGGAGTAGTCCTCCAGACGGGGGAAATCTCCACAGGTGGAGGCAGTGAGAAGCTGGAAGGAGCCCTGCATGAGGTGAAGGCCGGCCTTGCTCTCCCCCGTTTCTTGCCGAGAGCTGACGGAGCTCTCGCTCAACACAGACTCATGGTCCAGCACTTCAATGTCACTAGTGGTAGAGGTTCCTGAGGAGAAAGCGCTGACTGGAGGGGACGGGGTGTCGTTCTGCCGGTCCTCCAACTTTGAGTCTTTATGCTCTATTAGTGCTTCCTTAGCTGATGGAGGGGGCGAAGGATCAGAAGGTGTAGAGCTCTTAGGTTCAGAGATGACAGCACAAGGTTCAGAGGAATCAGAGACATCCTGCTCGACACGCTGATCCAAGGGAGTCTGTAACTGCTCTGTTTTTGAGTCAGCAGAAATGTCTGTTTTTACACTGCTCGTTTTGCTTTCAGGGCTACAAGGAATATCACTGGTAGAGAAGGCAGAGGGAACCGGCACCACGAGAGATGCTTCTGGTGACGACTTGGGCTCAACCGGCTTACTGTCAGAAGCTGTCTGATCCTCGCGACTCTCATTGGCGGGGGCTGACCTTTCGGTCTCCGGCTCTTGCTGGACCACGGCCTCTTTGCTGGTCTTCTTCTTCTCCTGGGGGCGCCTCTGAGACTTAGCAGGGGGTACAGACACCACCTGGGCTTTGGGCACAGCCTGGGCATCTCCGGGTGGCAGAAAGGCACTGAAGAAGTTCTCGGACTCGTCCACGACTGTTCGGGTGACAGGCGTGGTGATGGCCTCAGAGGAAGGAGGAGGAGTGGTGGCAGTCTTCTCTTCTGGGGGAGCCTCCCACTGTGTCATCCCCCATCCTCCACTTAATGACAGCTTCCCAGGCAACGTAACATCTGGAAGAAGAGAGATTGCACCAGTTCACAGCCACAATAATACCAGATTTGCATTAGGAAACGATCAGCTCTTTCCACCAAGTGTCACATTACTCACCATCATAGGGCATTACCACTGTGTCTGCCCATTGGTCCTCCTCTTTGATGTCCAACACTCGGTCGATTGACTTTTGAGCTGTTGTTAGAGCTTGTTTAGCGAAGCTGGACAGATGAGACGCATTGAACCAGCTCATCTCGACTGTGAGGGGCTAACAGCAAGCTATCACCAAGTTCGGAAACTCTGAGAAGGACACTGATGAGGGAGGTTTGGTGTTGCCACGCCAACTACAGTCACTTCAACTCGGTCTGCATTTTCTCGATATCAACCCCAGCCTTGTGCGAACGATGTGAAATAAATTTCCAGATGTTCTGTGGTTGTTGCTGGCAGCTAGCTACCACTCAGCTAGTTAGCGGAGCTGGAAGTCAGTCAGCACATATCGTCTGTGGAGGGAGGCAGCATCAACCCCTCACACACTTACAGCTCGAAACCTCTCAAAAAAAGCACCATTTCTACGCGTCAGCCACGTAAAAACAAAGGCAAGTCTTCTGCAGTGACTAGACCTCCGCCACAGCCGTCAGAGCAGCAGTCCCGCCATGGTTAATCCGAGCTTTTTTCCGGCTCTTTCGCTCGGCCGTCATCGTTTGTTTTGGTCGCTCTCAACTTGTTAGCCCGACTAGCGTTAGCCTGCTCGACGCTTCCTGTCCACGTCGCACCATGACGTCACGATCCGGTTTGGCCGGACCTGCTATGAGATGGTCAACAAACTTTTTAATTATTTCATATTTAAATTACTTTTTTTTCAAATATTATTTATTCTTTAAGACATGAAAGTCATTAAAAAATATGTATTTATATTTATAATCTGTCTTCCCTGATGTTGAGCATTGATATAATTGTGCATTTGTTTGTTTATATGTTGCTTATGTGTAATGTTTATGTATATTATGTAACGTATTAACTTATTATTAATTAACTACTTTTTACACATTAATATAGTTAATTATATATGAACACCCATTACCTGCTGACTACCTTTATGTTCATAATGTTCAAGAAAGTAGAGATTGCATTTTTTTAAATACTGCTGCATAACTGCAATACATTAACTAAACATTTTTCTGTTTGATGTTTAATTTTTTTACCATTAGCTGATTTCCAATTGTTGTCCAATCTTGCATACAAACTGCCACAAACACACGAATGCACATCAAGAAAACAGAAACTTTGTAAGAAAAACATTTTATTCCAGTTCACGCATCATTATCAGTGTCTGCTGATTACCACTTCAGTGGTTACTGCAACTAAAAAACTGTGTTGGAATAAATAAATATTCAAAATATTCAAAACCAGACACATACAGAAACAGGATAATCTTTTCCAGAGTAACCAATGCTTGACTCTTTGTTTGCACAGAGCACGCTTTAGGTTGTAGTGCAGATAACACATTAATGCAGAAATCCTTAACATTTGCAGACAATGCATCACCAAAACATTGGTTGTGAACTATGATTTGGCTTTTCAGTGCAAAACATTAACTTTAGTCAGTAAGTACATTAAAACAATGAAATCAGCTACAATCATTTACACTGTGACTGAGTACAAGGTAAACTGTTTACCATTTTAAATAGTCTGCATCAAGTCATAGTTGGCCAAAAAACAAGTGTGACATCAACTGGTTGTTGGAGTGCTTAAGTTTGTCCTATGAGGTAAAGCACAGTCTGAATAACATGGTCTGGGGTGTGGTGACATCAGCTACAGCCAGCTCTTGTCCATCAGTCAGACCCAGCTCTGAAAATAAAACACATGTTCATAACATAAGTGAGTCAGCATATTCACAGTGTATTCATCTGAGCAATTCAGACGTGTGGGAATGAAACATATTAAGTAAATAAGGCGCCTCACCCTTCAGGGTTTTGGACAGATTTGGCCGTGTCCTCTGTTCAATTGAAGCAACAGACTGTGCAACAAAAACGCAATTTAACGTTAGCTCAAAACAAAACTTTCATGACTGCCTGATTTCATCAGAACTCACAATACCATGACACTGAAAACACAAAACTGTGTGAGAAAATATATTAGATGTATTACCTGTAAATATAAGGTTTTGTTCTTTCCCTCCACCGTGGCTGTTACAGCAGGTGATTTCATTTGTCTGAAAAAATTCATGATAATTAGTTGTCGAAGAGAATGTGTAATGCACACCATACGCAGAATTCAAGTGGTGGTACAGCATTTTGAATAAACTGTTAAAAAATACATACAAGGAGGCACTCTCTGTCAGGTAGTCCAACACCTCCTGGAGTTTGGATGATGGAGAAAAGCTCAAGTCCAGAGGTACTTGGCTGCAGGCTGAGCAGTTTTCCTGCAGAAATGAACATAAACACACATTTCACTAAAAAAGCAACGTTCTTACTGTAGCAAGCAAGAAGTAGCATATTACAAAATTAAGGGACAAACCTTCCTTTCTGCTTCAAAAGTATAGGTGTACAGGCCGTCAACATCATTGAAGACCATGTAGTTATTTAGAGGTATATAGGCACTGCATTTAGAAAAGATAATGTCATGAAAAACACATGAGCTTTATAAAAGATCTTCACTCTGTGAATCTTGTCACCAAGCAGAACCTGCAAACTCACCTTGTTGCAATTTTGAAAACCTCTGTAGCACAAGCAGCTGGTTCAAATAAATCAGAAAAAATTTAAGGCCAGGTAGATATTTCTGTATCCATAAAGTCAATAAACACAGCATTAGGTCCAAAAGTCTCTCCTAAATCTTATTATTAATATTAGACACTTACCAGCTATGACAGCATTTGTAGACGCTACAGCTGGAATTATCCTCTTTACGACACCTACACCATTCAAATAAGATATAGAAAATATACGTTTTCCTTCATTCTAAAAATAAATAATCAAACAAAATGCTAGATAGCTAGACAGATAAAACAATACACTTTCAAAATCATTAAAAGTATGCTTTTTGTACTTTGACTTGTCTCCCAGCAGAGTTGTCAAACAGGTAATGACAGATGGGGTGTGTTATGTGTGCTTACCCTGCGTTAATCTGTATGTGACTCCTGTTATCTTGAACTCTGCTGCCCTCTCCAGAGATCTCTGGTACACCCACTGGATGTGCTCTGGGTCGTCCCCATCCAGGGCCACATCATCTAATACACACACACACAACACAAACTACAGTTTACTTTTTATAAAGGACTTTTAAGTTAGGGGTTGGTGTTTATTAGTGATCATTCTCAACATTAAATAGACACCACTGAGCAGAGTAACTGTAATTTCATACCGCCAAAGGGTTTCTCTTTGGGCCACTGCAGCATTCGAACATATTCGATGCAGTGTTCTGGCAGACGAGGCATGGTGGCTATTGTACACATGGGGAAGTTAACCTACAAAGACAGATGTATTTAGGCAACAATAAACTGACCAGGCACTGTTTCTGTAAGACGGCAGATAAGATCTCTAAGTTGTGGTTGTGAATATTATTTTATCAAAAAAATTCTACCACACCTGAGGAGGATAAAGCTCGAGCGTACAGTCGATGCAGGCGGTCATTCCAGGGAGAATGACTCTGGCATTGCCTTTAAAGCCCTCGGTCCCACCATCAATTAGAGGAATGATTGAACCTGGGTCCAGGACACCGTCCTCATACACTAGCAGAGACAGCTGTATGGAGAGACAGATGGATTGCATTTGACTACAGAAACCTATTCTTTTTTGTCACAGCATCTTAGTTTTATGGTTTCTCAATGCAAGTATTGCTCCAAGAAAGTTTAACTAGACAAGAAGAAGGGGACAAAGACTGTAGTGTGCAGGAATAACTTACCAGCATACCATTCATCCACCTCCTGGCAACTATAGAGTCCAGTCCACAGACAATTATATGGAATTCTAGATGAAAACAGAGAGATCAATGATTTCAAAACCTAACGTCCGATGTAGTGCTGTGCGATATGGACAAAAAGTTATTTCCCGATATAGGCAATTCTTTATCCCGATAACGATATATATCCCG
>JBAJHX010000096.1:21202801-21236055 GCA_037176925.1 Amniataba percoides
ATAGAGGACTATATCTTACGATAGGCATTTTTCTGTCGTACAACGATATATACCGTAGTATCGCACAGCACTAGTCCGATGACAAAATATCATGATGCGAAAACATAAAGATGTGCAGAATGGAGCTGAAAATCAAATGCAAAATCATTTAAATGTCATGAATGGCTATGTGAAAGGTACTAAGTGGGAATGGAGTGTGCTGCTTTTTAGTCACCAAAATATCAAGCAACTTGCAGTAGAAATATTTTTTTAGTGCTTGTTAGGCCCTGGAATGGTTATTAGTCATTTTTAATAAAAGTATTGCGAATGCATCAAACCAAACTTGAATTGTAAGCTCCCTTCCAACCAGATATTAGGAATAATGGGATTGAATGGTCCGCAGGATACTTACGTCTGTAGAATGTTTCATCTAGGTCTTGAATTTTCTTAAAATGTCTGCACCAAGCATTTAGGAGAAGTTCAAGTTTGGACACAGTGCCCACTTCCTCTCATATCTATGAATAAGGTAAGTATATACTCTATATACTCTACAGGCAACATTTTCCATATGTAAATCATGTGGATTGTGGTTTGCACATGAGAAACTGCACTTTTAACAAACACTTAAAATCCTGAAGCTGAAGAAGCTGAAGAAGCTGATTAATCAAAAGGATACGGGACGACACAACATCCAGGTATACGGGTGTTGATAAAATCAGCAGCAACGTCTGCCTTGGGCCGGCCTACATCTTTTGGCCTGGTCAACATTACACACACATTACGTTAAAAAATTATCCAGATAAAAAGGTAAATAGAAATTACTAAATCAATTCTACTGACCTGAAGAGAAACTGTCGGTTCAGGTTTGAAACATCAATGGTGTCCATGTCGACGACATGAATGTTTCGAAAGCCTGATAAAGCCTGAAATACAGCATGAAGAAAAACAAACAATGATATATTGGCTTTTCATTAAAGCACCAATTATTCCCTCATAACAAGAGTGATCATACCAAGTCTTTCAGCAGCTCACATCCCAGCCCACCAGCGCCAATAACTAGGACTTTGCAGGTTTCTAACATAAACTGCAGGGACTGTGGAGAGTGGTGAAAAACACATTATATATTAGAATAACACAGCATGCTACAGAACAGATCAAATGGCAACATAAAACACCGTAACAATTTGTCTCGCTGCATCTATTACCTCTGTGCTGGGTTCGAAGTCAGGATGTGTGAAGGGCCCCGACCTCTCCAGGAACTTTTTAATATGGTTCCACCTCCCCTCCCACTCACAGGTGCATCCACTGCCTCCTTCAACCACCATCCTGAAAACAACAATATGAATGTTTAACGTGTCCTGTGCAGCACCTCTGACAATCACTGAGCATTTAATGGCAGACGGCATGCATAGCACAGTATGGTTTTGATAGCACACAAAAAGCCCACTGAGATTCATGCATTTAAAAAAAGACAGTCAAGAACTAAGCTAAATACCGTGATAATCTGCCACGTAGTGAGGGTGCTGTTCACACTTCAAAGCAAGTCATGCAGTCATTTAAGGGGGAAATAAACTGTATAGGGCTACTGTATTAACACCCATGTAAGTTTTAAACTCTGCCCTATGTGGTTAGCGTCTGATCTTACGTGTGTGGCCTTTCACCCACCACCTGAAATACAATAAACCTGCATATATCTGACAGGTGGGCGTTTCTGCCCCTCTCCGGCTTCACTCTCCTGCCTGGACAGCTCGGCTAGCTGAGCGGCTAGCATGCCGACGGCGTCAGAGGTACACAGTCAACAACTCTGACTCCGCACAGAGGTAAAAGAAACCACAAAGACCTCAGTGTGTGGACGTGTTAGCCGCTCATGACATGGACAGACGGGTGTTTTTAACCCTAAGCCAGTCTGTCGGTGTGCTGTCCCTGTTTACAACCGGTATCACCGTTAGCCTCCGCAGCTAGCTGACGTTAACCTTCCTCAAACCTTCCGCCACTTCTACCAATTCATCACTAACTTCTCAGTCAGCTCCACTACTCTCCTTCTTTTCTTCTCCCTAAAAAGAGAGAATAAAAGAAGGTTCATTCATGCTGTGCTTTCGTGGATTAATGAGATGTGAAAGCATCGTTCGGGCAGTTAATGAGATGTAGTTCTTGCTGGTTTCTTCGGTAGCTACTTACGGCTCATCCGCGTCCGCCATGTTTGGCTACTAGTCTGCCTTCACTTGCGAACGTTAGTGGTAGGAAATTCTAAACCTATCTCAGTTATTAATATCAAAACAGTCCTTAAAACGGATATAGATTTAGCCATTGTTTAGGTTTGAGTCCAAGAGAGATATTTTTCGTGTAAGCTAAGCCTGAAGAGGATTAAATAGCTAAAATGTGGCTTTAGATATACAGTTTTATTTGAATGGCAAAATTCCCGATAGTCCTGAAGGCGGCATTGTCAGTCCATAGCCCATAGCAAAAACGGGAAATACACTTCAACTCCAACAGGTGGCAGCATTTAGCCTTTTTGTTTTTGGATCCCTCAGGTGTACAGTACATTCATCACTGTGCATGTCCAGTGCACTGTGCATACCTACTGCAGATTATATCACACTGTATTTCTCTCACAAATGTTAATGGCCGACGAGTGTGTTCATTGCAGTTTTATAAATGTGGTCACTTTTTCATTCAAGATGAAATTTCTAAAAACAGAGTAGGACACAAGAGGACGAGGTTTAACAATTGCAAAGAGAGTTCAGTAATTGACTCTGCTGGTAATTACACGGTGATTGCTCAGTGCTGTTTAGCCCTATAAGTTTAGCAATTACCTGTAAAAAAAACAGTTAACAGTCACGGAGAGACAGGAAGGGAGAAACGGCCAAGAGCAGCAATTGGTCAAATTGTCCTGATTGGCCTCGAGGCAAACCGTGACTGGATCACTCATTTGGTCTTCAAATGTGTTTATAGCTTCTCTCCTTGTGTCATTATTATGTTCTTTACTAGCAACAAGAAAACAAAACAACAGCATAAAAATGAACCGTGTTACAGATTTATGATGATTTATTGCTTTGCATTGTTTTCGTTGTAAACTGCTATACGAGGCACTTAGCATGAATAAGACATAAAACCGAGATCGCGTTATTAAGTTTAATGACTTTACTGGCGAGGACGACTCCCTCAAGTATCTGATTTACTGTGTCCACATTGTGTTAATGAATCTTTGGTGTTTAATCTCTCATTACGGAATGATTAATAAACCTATGCGTTTTAAGAGACATGCTTGTGGGCTCATGAGCATAATTAATCCATCTGTCCACAACCCCTCTGATATCAACGGAAATGTGACTGTGTAGATACCTTTTGCAGAGGTCACCGGAGATCTGCCTAATGTATGCAGCCACTCAAATTATTTAGCATAGATATACTATATTATGTGTGTGTGTGTGTGTGAGAGAGAGAGAGAGATAGAGAGAACATGCACAAGAGGACCTAGACCGTTTTTTTTTTCTCAGAGTTCCAGTGATTTGAATGGTTTGATGGAGCATCAAGATTTTTTTTTTTTCCTTCTGATTTTTAATGAGATGTTCCGAATGACAGCCTCCGAAAACTGATAACTAAAAATAACTGCTGCGGCCACGTCCTTCATAGCTGACTGCCTGCCATCTCAGCCCTCCTCTCGTATTCTTTTTTTTTTCTTCTATTTGTTCTGTCTGTCTTGTCCTCTTTCATTTAACCTCAGCTATGCTCTCGTGTTGAACAGCGGGGAAATGTGATGAAATTTAAAAAGATGAAAGCCCGCGAGACACTCAGAGAAAATTGGTTGTATTACCAATGAGGACCATTGTTGTGGGAGTTTTGCTCCTGGGCACTTCAGTAGGTATGCTTGTCTTCTCTCTTGGTCTTGAGAACAGCTTGATTTTAAAGGTTCTTAAAGTGTCGTAAAGCGTTGTTGACTGCACGCTGGATCTAAAGTAGGACAGTGGAGGACCACAAGTCAAAACATCTTCCAGTGCTGACACATTTTTATAGATTCCGTTGAAATGCCATCTGTCATCCCCCCACCTTAAGCGGGGATATTCTGAATGTCACCACCGTGCCTTTGAGGTGACCCGGCTCTCTGCCATCCATCACAGCCAACTACAAGTAGCTGGTTCACGCAGAGACTGAAAAGTCCAGAGTTGAATAGACCATTGCTTGAAATACTTGATCACGGTAGGCCGTCAGAAATGTGACACATTCTTGGGAGGAAAAACCTCAGAGGGGCTCCAGAGATTTTGTGTCTTCCCTCATGTGAGAAGCTTCCTTTGCGCATTTCTTCCACATGCATTGACATGGGAATCGGGGTTTGTCAGATTTATGGCCCCATGCGTCTCCATATCCATTTGCCGTTTGATGGCTTTCTGTCAGGACGTCCAAAGTGGTGCTGATTGTGCTAATGATAATGTGTCACAGCGATACGTCCCATGTTAGGAAGGCACGTAGCGCGGCTGCCAGCCAGAAGACAAGGAGACGCTACAGGCTGATGTTGTGTTGTGCTGTAGTAAGTGATTGATGACTCTCTCTGTTGTAGTGCTTTGATTAAGACGCCAGTGATTTATCGCCACTGCTCACAATGTAATTAGACTCTATATATACACTCAACAAAACAGTGTCTTGCTATATGATCCCGGTGTGTGTGTGTTATCTTCATATATTACTACACTATATTGTGAGGGTGTGCATCTAAATGCTTCCCAAGTCCGTCTGAATAGATTTCCACGGAAACAACCCGGGCCTCCAGTGACTTTTTTTGTATTAAAGCAGGAAATGTAAGCAGGAAATGTGTTACATGTGGGGTATTTATTAAATTATTTTATATGTGATGGATGTGTTTACCTTTAACAAAAAATTACCCAGTGTATTCACTTCCCTTTTGCTGAGAAGCTCTATAAATAGATGTCATTTGCACTGGAAATGCATCCGTGCTGTTGAAGGTTCAGGGCTGTGGGTTTTGGTTTGTCAAGGACAATCCAGTGTAGAAATGTGTTTATTTCAAGTCACTGACAACCACTGATAATTTGCAAAAACATCAGAGTTTAGATAAAACCCTTTAAATTTTCAACATGGCTTCTTTTTGAGTAGAGGCGACTGTACCAGGTCAGCAGTGTGAAGTGAGCGAAGAGGCTGGACCAGATATTACATGAGGTTGTTGAAACATCACCAAGGTGTTCAACAACACAATCCATCTTAGCGCGAGGGGTGTGGAGTCATTGCTGGTTTGCACTTTGTTCTTCCTGTTTCTGATGGGCAGAGCCCCACAGACGATTTGTGCTCGGCGCTTCCTGCATACAGGGGTGGAGGACTTGCCGTGATCTTACTGCTTTTTTTTTTTTTTTCCCCGCTGTTGTTTGGTCCCTAAGATTTATTTCCAAGATGGAAGCAAAGCTGATATGTAAATAGTAATATATGCAGCTACTGCATTAGTTAGTGTGAGTTGTTAGGTTCTGGTCTGATCCTAACCATGCAGTTATATTTGACTTTTTTTCACTGATTATAGTTTCTTTTAACTTTAAAGGCAACGTCCATTTGACTACACAGGTTCTCATTACACCTGTGTTTTCACAGCTATAAGCAAATGTAGAAAAAAGTATATATTTCCCTATTTAACTGTAGAAAGATGGAAATACACAGAAAAAACAGTTCTGTTTTCCATATGTTTTGCTTTTATGCGAACATGTTAGTTACAAATTAAAAGCAAACCTGGCAAATAATTGCACTGAACAAAAGTAGGAGTTTGTCAAGCTCCCAGGTGGGACTGACTGTCAGAAGTCAGGAGAGAGAGACTTGCATTCACACAGGGCAAAAAAAAACTCAGTAACACAATAAAGTACAGTAAGAAGCAAATATGAGTCACAATCCCAAAAAAGACAAATGAAAATACAAGTCTGAGCTCAACTTCCATCATTTGCTGTCAAGATTAAAGTCATATTTTGACATATTTTTTCTTAAAAACCTCACCATGTGGAGATTTGTTCTTATAGCCACTTGTTTGCATGTATATATTGTTCAGGCCTGTCAAATATCACAAAATAAACATTTGCTTGTCACCCATGGATTCATGTCTCCCTGATACTGATTCATATCAGTGTTGTGTTAATATCCATGATACCATGCATAATCGGATCTTTGATCTTTGGGAGAGGCCTGCTCGCCACGTCCTTAAAGGGCAGCAGAGAAATAACTTGCAGGAGAGCCTTAAGACAGCGGAACGGAAATTTCCCTCCAGCTATTTCAACAGCGTTTATTCCTGCTTGCGCTTCCTATTTCCTGTCCTCCTCAGCATGCTTCCTGCTGTGCCGTTCCTACTGTTCCTTCATCACTGTTGTCCCTTCCTTGCAAAAAAACGAGACATTGTGCATTGTGGAGACAACATCCAGTCTGTCAGCAGTCACCCAAGAATTTCCTCACAGGAGGGAAACACGAGGAATGAAGTGGCAAACAACAGATACTTCAAGGTTTTGGATTTTCCACCCAAGAAGGACGCCGAACCTGACAGAGAGAGGACACATCAAAAATGAAGCTCCCTTTTTAAAAATGGATTGTGTCGTGTTTTTTTGTTTTTTTTTGCAATACAATGCAGAGATGCAGTTTTAACACTTGTCAGCCCAAATACCCCCTGAAGTGGTCGCCTCACCCTACTCTGACGTCACCTTAGGACAAAAAAAACTATAACCATAACCCAAGTGCCCATTTTTCAAAGCTGTGCTGCCCATGACAGAATCTATGGTGCAGGGAATGTAATTTTCCTTTTCTATCAAAACCTCAATCTTCCATCGTGCCAGTAAATTTTGCCGTGACAAAGTAGAGCAGCGACACGTCACTGATCTCATTTGGTCGATGATCGAACATTGCTTGAGAAACGTCCTTTTTATTTGTGTCAGTTTCTCCTACTTGATCTAATAAATCCAGTGATCAAAGCAGCAAAATCAGACACAAACTCACTTCGTGTCACGCATTTCACGCCCCGCTATAACATATAAACAGCCGTGATTTATGATCGAGAGGCTGTCAGTGCCGTTCCCACCCTAAGGCTTAACCCCCCAGAGAATCCCTTTAGCCCTGCATTTTATGTTCTCCTCTTTCCTCTGCAGAGCACGGGGCAGGGTGGAGATTTAGGAAGTGGGGTATATCCTTCCTCTCCACCGAGAACACGACTGAGGAGAGAGTCTGGAGGCCTGGATGGCCAGAGCTCCAAACCAGCGGCAGGGACGAGCCACTGTCACTTTATCTCCTCTGACAGCAGACTCAGATGTTTACAAGTAATATTCATGTGAAACCGTCACAGGAGATAAACTATGCCCAAATCTTTCCCTGTCCCCACTGAAGTAATAAACAGCAGTGCGCCTGACAGCCCTTAGAGTGAAATCGCCTGTGAGATTTGTATTGTAAAACTGTCACCTAAAAGAAACCACGCTCCCCTGTCAACCCAACTTCATTGCAGCAATATGTATTGAAATGTGTTTTAGCCTTCTAATATTGCAGCTCTCTGCAGCTGGATCGCAGAGATGCTCTATCCGCCAAAACAATAAGTCATTTTTATGTTCACTCATAATGGTAGTTAACATCGACTATATTACATAATGAAAAGAGTAATATTTTTCTTTACTCCAATTTACACAGAGGTTTGCCATCATCTTAACTGCAGAGGCTGTTAGCTGAGAGAACAGTACCCACAGCATTACTCATGTTGACATATCGCACATTAATGAATCATAAGATTATTCATTTGTGTTCTTCTCTTTTAATCGTTACTCTGGCCACACATCTGCATGCAGCCTGCATTGTGAAGACACATCATTTAATCCGTGAATACACACACACAAATTTATCACCATATTAAACAACCATAACGACGACGTGATGTGACCATTTGCTTGTTAACATGAGCCTGTTTGAATTCTTCCCTCAAATGAATGCCGTGACTAGAATAATGCAGTTTAAGGGACAGTTAGAGTTTATAACAGCTTGCGTGTTATTTTTGTAGTTTCAGGAGTCACTCTTGTCTGCAATAGCAATGTTTTTAACCAGTCTATCGCTGGAGATCCTGTATGAATGTGAAAGGTGAAAGTGAAAGTCCAACATAGAATAAACACAATGAAACATTAAGCTGCTAAAATGTCAGATATTCTTTATCAGCAATCAGTGGAGACCAACGCAGAGCTAAAAGGCCAGTAAATATTGGACACAAAGGCAACTCCAAGTTATTGTTAGTGTTGATTCTTGTCTGCCAGATGTTTAAAATACTGTTTGCTGTTTGACATATTTAGGTGGAAAGAAGATGCAATCATCCTAAAATTCACGCACTAGTTATTGTCATTATCACAGATTAAGCCCTGTTTGATGACATAACAGTGGATCCCTTCGTGCAAAATGCGAGCAACTTACCCGCCAGTGTCGAGCTCAGAGTTTTTCCCCAACCCACCATAATGAATTCATTAGAGCGCGACTAAAATGAGATCCTGATTAAAAACTATTTGGGTGCTAACTTATTTATTAAGATGGTGGCCAAGTGGTGTTTATCAGCTCCTGTGGGCCACTCAGTGAAGTAATGGCTGTCACATGACTCCGTCTATTGAATATACAATACACACAGCAAAGCAGAAACACCCACACGCTCATATGTAACACTTGTAAGTGTGTGCTGCACACGGTTGCCTTCCTCAGCTCAGGCCAGATGGGGACTCATCAGACCAAACAAAGGCACACTTTCTCTCTCTATCTCTCTCTCTCTGCGTCTACCTCTCTCCCCCACTGCCTGAAGTGATGACTCTGTCGTATGTCACTGTCTCATAGCATCACCCTGAGTGATTGCCAGTCCCGACACCCACCTTCTTGTACCACTAACCTACCCAAATGCCCAGGAAATTAAATGCTCCGCCAAGGTAATAAAGAGAGTAAATCCTGGTTGTGTTCTCTGCCGACGGCCGGGGTGTTGTGGGGGCAGGTATTACCATATTAAGCCCAGGCAGAGGGGATCACAGCCCAGCACTCCCTCATTACACCTCATCTAGTGGGGATTTACTGCTTTTCCAAAAACAGCTTGCCTACAGCTGTAGTCTTTGTGCGTGCTGTTCGTTGGGTCGTATGCCATTTGAACAAAAAATATTCAGAGTCATAATTCAGGGGAATAATTTCAAACATTTCATCATTAATTGTTTCATTTGGTAATTCGACAATTGCTACTCACATTGCATGTTGGCATGTCAGTGGATTTTGTGTATAAAGGATGAAGATTGTTCAACTGATAATGATGATGATGTTTTTCACATCATTGAAGCTCACCTGAATTAGTATGTGACATTGAAATATATTCCTTCTCCTGTTGGATTTTGTACCTTCATCAGTAAAGATACAAAATACCAATTTAAAATGTGAGTACAATATTGAATTTCCAATAGTCATATAATTTTCACAGTAGTCACCGTACCTCTGTCTGTTGGGTATTAGTTAGTGAGGCAGTATGAACAGCTTGCACAGGGACTGCAACAAACATGATAAAACCGTTCATTTCGAACAGATTTTCCCTCCTGATAACAGCTGCCGAGGAGCAGATTAATAATGAAGTAGAAAATGAGATCATGCTGTATCATTAAGTTTATAACTCTCTTCAGAAGAAGATAATGGTTCTGCTAGTGATCATAAGTGTTGGCACAAAGTCACCAGAATGCTTGATTATAAATGAAGTCCTTGAAATCTTCCACCACTGGGCTTGGATAACTTTTTTACTATGATGTGCAAAGTCTGTTTATGAGTTATCAGCAGTTATTGGTCTCTTAAAAGGGAAAGCGGTAAACAAAATAAAAAAAACATAGAAAGAAAATTATCCCACTTTTAACACAAGACAAGAAGACATATGCCGTCTTTCATTTCTGCAGTTTTCAGAGTGTAAATGGTTAATGTTTTGTTATCTGTATGTGGTTGTGCATTTACCATTGTTACTCCACAAAATGTATTTTCGGCTCACAGAGTCAAAGACAGTAAAAGTCCCCTGCCAGGTGCCTAACTGATTTCCACAACAAACTCTGCACATAGGTATGTAGAATAGAACTGGCAATTTTATACACACACAACTACATTAATGCCACTGCAGACACTTAGTAAACAGCCTGGGGCAGGCCGTCGGCACGTTTGTTGGTGTATCTATCTGCATGTTACGCGTCGTCTTCCAACATTCGATCAACCTGCCTGTTTTCAGAGTGAAGTAATCTATCGGCACAGCAGGGGACAAATGGTTGTCATTAGCATCAAGCTATATTTTGAACAAATTCATTTAACTCAGAAGATGGAAATTCAGTCTCAAGTCTTAAGACTGAATTTGCATTTTAGATATAGCACATTTTTAAACTATTGGAACTATGTGCAAAAGCACTCCGCACCATTGTTAAACAGTCAAATATTGGGCAGTATCGGGCAAAAAATGGATGATTGTCTTGGCAACAAACTGGTCTTTCATTCATTCAACTGTACCACTGTTAAAGCCAGAAACACTGCTGACAATTTGCACTCCATCACAGATTTCTTCGTCACGCACAGCCCACAGGCAAATATCTGTAAAGTGTTCAATCACAGCTGTCAAGGATTTAGCAATGCGGGGTGTTGATGGAGGATCAATACAGCTCCATCATGGCTAAGCCATCCTCTCGCCACTAATAAACACAAACCATTCACCACTTTATGACATTCACAGACAAACTAAATCCAACACACACTAGAATCCCGGGGCTTAAGATATAAAAATAGAGGGCTGCTCCTGTTTTGTACACTTGGGATGTGATCACATAGTTGCCCTTCTTGTGCTTTTTTTCCTCTGTTCAATCTGCCCCAAAAGATCTCCATCATTTGATACCTTCCCTACAGCTATTATCAGCTCGGTATCACTGCCTTGATTTCAGAGAGTGTTGAACTCATGCTTCCTCTGCCACCATATGACAGGAGCAACATACCGTACGTGCCTTGATATGAACCAGGACAAATCAAATAAGAGCAGGTGCTCCGATGCCATATTTTTCATAATGTGATAATGCAAGGTGTGTATCTGTTGGTGCAGGCCCTCGCTGAAATACGGGAACCCTTAAGCTACTGTCTGATAAGAGCCATATATTTGTCTTTGGTTATATTCTTCCCATGGCGATACTGAGGCAGAAAAAGCACACCCTTTGTTACAGGGAGAGCAATAAAAACATAAATGGGCAAAAAGGAAAATATCATTGTTTGTTGTGGTGTTTGAAATAATCATATTGCCTGAAACCAGTAAGATAAACAGAGAAATCAAAGAAAGATTTCCAGGGTGGTTCATGTGAAACACATATAAAGACCTCTCAGGTGGGGGTCCTGTGGGTTCCAGCCTCGGGTGGATCGGCAAGAGATGGGCTTTGTCTCCCGATTCAGAGCCCACCGTCAGCCACTGCAGATCCAGGCTCACAGAGAAACAGCACCTTCTCCTATCGTCTCCTCAGTACGTACGTAGAGAGGAAAAGGTGAGAGACAGAGAAAAAAATGCAGCAATTAAAAGAAGAAACGAGGGGCAAAATAGAAAGTTGTTAATGGGAAGTAGAACAATCAATCAAATCCACGTATTTTGGGAGTTAAGGCACCATGGTGGAGGATGGGCGGGGGGTGGGGGGGGCAAGACCATCTGTTTCTGTGGACAAAGTAGCACTCAACACTTGCATTTAAGCACATGCTCAGCTGATCGCGCCTACATTAGATCACCAAGCACATGTGCTGAGGTGGGACGTTCCTGTGAAAGGCTGGTGGCACACAGGAGGTGTTGGATTTACACCCTCTGTGGGTGACTGCTGCTCAGCAGTGGAAGAACCGTCAGCTGGCTGTCAGGCAGAAAGAGCATCGCTTTAAAACCCTCACACTGAGTCTGATTAACTTGTTATGTGTCGCATAGAACTCCAGTATTGTCTGAAGGAATATGTTCTGTAATTAGTGCATGTCTTTCCAGGACATTAATTTGATTGGTTAGAGAATATTTTTTTATCTACACTATTAAAGAGAATGTTCTTTTTTTTTTAGCCAAACTAAATGGCCAGTCCGCTTGAGTGAAATGTTTCAGCAACTACTAGAAGGGCATTCATGGTCCCCAGAGGATGTATTGTTGGCAATCTCTTAACTTTCACCATCAACTTTTGTTTTTTTTTTCCAGTAATCGAGGACAAGACCAAATATCTGCTCAACTAATTACACTCCCATCAGCCTCAGTGGTACTTTACATTTGGTGCTGCTCAGCAAATGCATGTTAACAATGTGAGCATATTAACATGCTGACATTGGCTTTCAGCTCAAAGCACCGCTGTTCCATCAGTCCAGCCTCACAGAGCCTGTGGCGTGACAGTAAACGCTTTGTCTTGTTTAATTACGGTTTCTCAACAACTTACATAATTAAAAGAGGTATTTTCAATACATTACCCATACAGAAGAAAACTCAGAGTTTAACTCTATGTTATTTGTCATCTCAATGGGAACCCACTGGGACTCTTCCATCTGAAGTATAACCAGCCACTTTACCATTTTTGTTACCCAATTACAGAGATGGATGCTAGAATGGTCTGCTACAGGTCTCTCACGTGTAAATTTGTGATTCTGGCTAATTACATTTGCTGACAAGGTGTAAACTAAACGTTGGCGTGATGTATTGTACCCTGCCAAATCCCCTCCACCCCCCTCCATCTCCAAACTGAACACATCACGGTGATTGAATACCTTTAGAGGTATCAACAACATTCACCAATCACTTGTCTGCCAGAAGTGAAAGTCAATGACATTATGTCCATTTATGTGTTTTGATTAATTGTTGGGAATTGCCTTTTCAGTGCGCATCTCCCCGGCGCTTAGAGGGGTAGCTGTTGGCAGTCATTACCATAATCATGTTAGTGTTTGGCTCTGCCCTTGTGGTGGCTCCATCCCATTATAATTCCACACAGTAATGGATGCACATCGGAGATGAGATTGTGACAGCCTTGTCCTCTGCAGGTTAGGACACTGGTCACAGCTGCGCAAAAACAAAGCCTGTTTTATAAATGTGCTTTAATCTCGCCAAATTCGGTACTTCAAATTTAAAAACATGCACATCGCTGATGAAAATGGCCGTTTAAGTGCACCCCTTTAGTCTGAAGTTGCTGTCGCGTGTCGCCCACTGGCGCAAATGTGCCCGTCTTATAATTTACGTTGCGCTCGGCTGGCAGTCTCTGCATGAAGCTTAGTGTCTCTGCCGTTAGCTTGCCACTATCTATCTGACTGAGACATCTCAGCAGCCACCTAAAGCTTCATTTCCCTGCCCGTCACCGCTCACTGTCTGCCACAAGGACGCGCGGTTTGATAAAAGCCACTCCGCCACATATTACATCTCATTTTACTGACACTAGTTGTTGCACCTACGCTGTAAGACCCAAGCAGACCTCACCCCTTGACCTCACCTTATGAGAGTAATGAAAAGTGCGGCTGTGGATAAATGTAGACCACCTCCTGTGTGTGTGTGTGCGCGCACACACGCACACACGCAAACACCTCCCAAAGGCAAGAGGGGGAAAAATGCTGAAAGGTGTTGTTGCTAAAGGGAGCAAGGGTTTGTTTAGCACAATAAGCATGTGTCCATCCTGAGGAGAACAGGAATCCAATAGTGAGGTTTGCCCCAAGGATGATATCTCCTGTTTTATTGCCTGTTTATGTCTGTGTTAGCACAAACTTTATAATGGAGCTCGTAAAATGTGCATACTGCTTGAAGGTACAGATTTTGTCACAGTGGGAACCTACTGCTGCTTCAGTGGAAAGAGCATTGATGCTTGTACTTTCTGATATTTCTTTTTTTATTATTATTATTCCTTTTCATCTTCATATATTCTGGCAACATACCAATAAATTACTATCAAATAATTTGAGGTAGCAATGCTTCCGTGGCCACATTTTGAAATGATACAATAAAAGAATTCTGCCTTGCAACACTGGCATCAGCTGAAATCAGTTTAATGTAGGATACGGCGTACAGATACAGAGGGAGCAGGAGAGGTAATGACGATAATGACAGTTGTGTTTCATGACAGTCTGCTGCCTAACTCAGTTCACTGACAGCAATGCCATTTGAATACATCCAGTTAATCTCATCAGCCACATTTCATTAGCTTAGTCTGCAGTGTTGCTTCCACTGTAACGCGTATATTTCTCAATAACAGTCAGATGTGTCTTGCCCCAGTTTGGGTTGAATTTGGCTTCCCTGCAGGGGAACCCAACACAATTGAATAAAAACATGACAAAAATGAATGCTCCAAATTATTTTGTCTGGTGGTCCAGCCATGACCTCAGCTGTGCTTCACCTCCAGATGCCACCCAACCTCATTTGAGAAAAAAAAAAAAAAAATCATACACACACAAAACACATATCTGTCTACTCATGCACACACACACACACACATCAAATATATTCAGCCTTTACACACCAGACACTTAAAAAGACACTCGCTACAGCATAACATCTTTACTACCTACTTAAGCTTAAAGTGTCTCCATCGCCTGACATTTAAATCTAGGTTATTGCACTGGCGCCATAGAGCTGAATTCATAAACCAATATGACACGGCAGAGCCAGGACCCTGCTCAAGAGCACAAGTGTGGGCATTACAGACAATGGCCACTGGGTCAATAAGGGGTGAGGTGAGAAAGTGAGTCCCGGGAGACAGCGCAAGAGGGATTTTCACCGCACCAAATAATGACAACTCAGGCAATATCACCCTGCCAATGTGTTGCAACGACAGTAACGATCGGTTGTGGTTCATTGTATCAGACCTGACCTTTTTGACCTCTAGGGTTGCCATGGAAACATATTGCCTCTACAGAGCGATAGGTGCCTATTGACGTCAGCTGACACAGGGTTAAGAATGACACCCGTCGCTTGGGGCAGATATTACTTATAGATAATGTAATTATAAGCGTCCTCTCCTTTTTCTGTGCCCCACTGAGAGACAGATGAGCACACACGCTAACGGTCTCCACAGGTCAGCGTCTTTTTCATTATCACCAGTTTAACCACACCACCGGACTGCATAGCGATGTTGTGACCTATGCATTGTTGTCATGATAAATCGCATGATCAGACATACATGCTCGAGCATATTCCATACTTTGGTGGTTTCGCAGCTTCCCATAAATGAAAATTGACCACGCTGTTTGTGCTGACGTTGGCAGAAAGCCAGGCGGTTTGTACACGAAGCACCCCCCTCTCCGCCACACCCTTCATCCCCCGAGGCAGAGCGCACGGGAGAATACACAAGAGTCCGGCTGAAACCACCTCAGCAAAATATCTGACCAGAGACAGGACAGCCAGGCTGCTCATGTCCCTTGAGTTTCACTTTGTATGTGTGTGAGAGATAAAAAAGAAAGAAAAGAAAGTAGAACAACAAATAATAAGGATATTACTGAGACAAAAAAAGAAGAGAGGGGAAGAAAAAAAAAAGGTATTAGCAGTCTAACATATTCAAATCAGCTCCTATGTCCTGCCACAGCAGCCTCCTATAGGGTCACCTTGTGTTCGCAGAATAGACATCAGTGTCCAGGGAAAACTTGTCCTGCCAAAAGAAAATTCACAGTGACCTGAAATGAATCTGGGCATCCTTTGGCACGGGATCAGAAAAGACACAGTAACAGATACGCAATGAGTATAAATAACTCTTTACCTAGAGAGAGGTTAAAGATATGAAGACCTGACATAAGATAAAAATTTGAATTGATAAGGGCCCAGTCTCTTGGATGTTGTATTTTTTTTACATAAAAGAATAAAATAAACTCTCCTACTCATACAAATCGCCAATGTAGCTTATCCCTCTGTGCAAGCTTGACTGTGGTCCAAAAACAATTAAAACTCCATCAGTGAGCCACACATTTACACTGGGTGACATGCTCCTTGGTTAACATGAATATGGATACTAGTGTATTTTCAGTCAGTCCCACTCACACCATCCTGGTGCTGAAAAAACTCAAAAAATTAAATGCATATCAATAAACAACTGAAAATAGCCCCCAACAGATGCATTACTTATTCTAGTCTGAGAAACATTTGCTAAAAACTACAGCGCCCAGCTGTTAGTGGGAGTGAATTAATGCATTTTTAAAACTGAATCTAAAGTGTGTGTGAGTGCCAAGGAAGGAACAAGGGAAGGAAGTCAGAATATATTGAAACAGAGACTTGGTTTTGGTCTTTTTGTGAGATTTAATGGCAATGACAATATCCCTTAAGATGTAAAAGTCAATGTTTTTAGAGTGAGAGCACACAGATTGCATAATAATTGTCAAACAGTCTACATCATCTACAACCATGGACAGAAAGTTGGTGTGCAGCATAGAGATGCACAGTGTTAGGAAAATATGTCACATAAATGTTCAACAATCCAGAGCGTAAGCTTAGCACACTTTATCTAATTTTGATAAGCTCAATTAAATGGCATTTCATGAATACATATTAAATCTCTCTGATTCTGATTAAGAGGATGCTAAAAATGTATGATTTGTCTGTCACGGTGACAGCACAGTGTGTGTCATCCCTTTACAAAACATACATGACCAGTGAGTTAGACAGGGTCACACGCTGTTCCAAACACCACCAAAACCGAAACCTCATCTTATTTTTATGCAGATTTCTAATTTCCTGTCTGTTAGGAGCCCGTCATGATCCGAAGGTACTTAATTATTCCAAAACAAAAGCCTGGTGGACACATAAAAGGAAGGTTGGTGGTGGTGGCTGTTGATATTGTTCTATCAGACAGCTCGAAGAGAGGAAGTCCTCTGTCTGAGCTGCCAGGCCTGGCTGTTTTTTGGAGTGTGTGTGTGTGTGTGTGGGGGGGTCCTGGGGATAAGAGACCGCCCTGTTATCTTTGTGTAAAAGGTCACACAGGTCTGGCGGAAGAAGCAAAAGCAACAACCATCTGTGTTTTCCACACACTCTGGTGCAGCTATCTCGAGCAGGGCTGAGCGAACACATTCACACGCGCAGACATCACATCGCTCACTCATATCTGCGCACGCGGGTCGTATGATGAAAGATGCATTGTCAGAAGAAGTTGGAAAACCCCCAGATATGTTTTCCTTTCTGTGAAATGTGCGCACAAGAGTATCATTGTTTTCGCTACGCACAAAATGTATACACACGCTATTGCTTAGAATGAACTGTACTGATTTATCAGAGGATTGACTTATGGTTTGTGCCGGTGCAGAATGCTGCGTGTGTTTTATTATGTGACGAACCTTCAAGGACGATATTTCACTTTGCAACTCTCACAAAGGAATAAATGGCTTTGCTCTACGGCGAATGCACTCGACCTAATGACAGACAGGTTTAAGTGTCGTACGTGGGTTTAAATAGCAAAGTTTCTTCTGTGGCATGTTGTTATGTAACTCATACAATTTGCTTTCACCTACGGCTTGACTAGCGTGAGACTGCATTGAAAGCTCTGCCAAGGACGTGCGTTTCATGAGCAGCGCTTTCTGCACCCTCCCAGTCTCTTTTGGCTGAGAAATGAGAAAACAATCGCAGAAAGAGTCAATTCTGGCTTGGGCCTCCTTTTTTTTTCATGATCCTATTGTTTCCCCTCTAGATCCTTTACTGCAGCACACAGTCAGAATGGTAACAGCGGAGAGCACACACATGTACACTACTAACTACTAGCATACACTGGGCATGCATAGCACACACCTAAATGGATACATATACACATTACACACTGCAGATCACATGCAGGGAAGTCATGTTCTACTGCCTCATGGGACCTGAGTGCTCAAGACCATTAAAATGATTAATAAAAATAGACTGAACAAATTGAAGAAATAGATGTATAATATAATATGTACATATATATATATGTAATACATACAAAAAAAACCCTACAGAGAGCACAACAGTCTCTCGTAATGAAAGGCCACGAGAGTGCTCGTTAGTCTGTGACGCCAAAAACCAGCGTATGATGTTTTGACTGTGTGATTGTGCTTTATTTGGAGAGGACATGAATGCTCCTTTTTTTTATAGGGCTCCTCGCAAATTTTATTTTCGACCCGTAAATCATTGTTTTTACAGTGCAGCTTGGAGGATTGTCTCTGCTGCAATAGAGACAAAGAATAACAAATTCATCTGTTATCAGAGTCTGACCTACTCTCTTGGCTTCGGGCTAATTAACAGCAATGTGACAGCTATTGTGCCGTAGCCATGGCCTTTTACTATACAGCAATAATACTTTGTTTTTGGTAACAGAGCAGCACTGCCCCTTTATCTCAGAGTGGACCAGACTTAACACAAACAGCACTTGCGATATTACAAGTTAATGTGACCTAATGAAACAGCACTCAATCATCATTTGGATAACCTATATGTCAGTCTTTAAAAAGTGCTTACAAATGGGGAAAAAAAAAATCACATTGTGATGACTACAACACAATAATACACCGCCAACATTTTTTTTAATGTAATATATTGTGTCCTGGTTATTCAAATGACAACAATGATACAGGCCAGCTTCATTGACTTGCTGTGGAGCTCTGAAGCCCCTTTGGGGAATCAAACCTGTATTTGCTGCTTTTTTTTATGAAGTGCTGACTTCCGTGGTCCACCTGTTTACTGCAAAGCTCTGCTATATGTATGTGTGTGTGTGTGTGTGTGTGTGTGTGTGTGAGTGAGTGTGTGCGTGCATGCCAAGGCAGTCACTGGGCTTGACGGGGGGAGGTCTTGGCTTTATATTGTTGGGAGAGTGGAGCATACACTGCTGACAACAGAGTTTTATTATTTCACTCAGGTTACATACAACTATCTGCATGCATAAAGACACCTGAGTTTCTTTGGGCAGCGGCGGCATCTTATGTGGTTGTGTTTAATAATGCATCATCTACATTGTCACAGTTTTGCCAAAAAAAAGCAACCAACAACTCCATTAATCCTAAAACAATCTTCATACTCTTCAGTTTTCTGACATTTTAATATAGTCTGTTATAGTCTGTTATATACATATTTCCTGCTCTGAAGTCCCTTAATCAGAATCTAAAGCTCACGGCAAATACACAAGTCTCAGAAGAGCGCTGCAGGTCCTCACTGCTTGTGCACAGCTGGGAATCAATAAAACATGTCAATAATGATTCGATCCATTACAGCAGTCAAACTCTTTGCTATCCAATTACAAAGGTGTTTGGGTCACTTTAAAGAGTAAGAGACCTCAGCCTGATTGTACTCAATTACCACGTAAATCAATACCTGAACTTCATACACCACAGCTAGTTTGTATAGCAGCATAATAAAGTGCCTTTCGTAGGAATGAATTCTGTAGCAACGCTGCAACTGACATACATCAAAGAGCACACGGTGCTATAATGGGACAAAATACAAAACATGTACTTTCCAGTAATGACCTGCATTAAAAGTGTGATGTAACAGAGCTGTAGTCTCAGAGGGGAATAAAAACACTCGGCACATCCACTCAGTCCAGCGTCCAGTCGCTGGCAAAGCAGGTGTTATGGATTGTCTCAGCTCTGGGAACAAGTTGCTGACCCCTTTCCCTGATCTCTTTCCTGTTTGGCGTTGTGTGCATTGAGGGGAAAGAGAGTTTGTTCCCCGCTACTACAGCTTGTTTTTCCTAATATCTCCATTCCCCTTTTCTCTTCCAGTCAAGTCATGTTCCAGGTGGGGTGACAGAGCACAGCACGCAGCCACAGGCGGTCCAGGAAATTTGTGTCGTCCGTCCAAAAACATGTTTTGACCGTCTGTGCCACATCTGGAGGGATATTTACTCCTGAAGCCATTCTTTTCTGCAGCCACATGACACAATACTCTTGACAGATTCTATTTGCACACCCTGCATAAGCAAAACATATTTTGCACAAATGAAACCAAAAAAAAAAGGTCATATGTAGCAATTGTGAGCAGAATACTCATGAGAGAGGCAATTTGGCGCTGCCAAAAGACCAGAGTGGAGCTATCTTTAGTCATCCAATTCAAAAACAAAAGGTTACTTTATGGCAGCTATAAATGTGCTACTACTGACACATTAAAAACTGTCTTGGCTTCAACGCTCCATAATGGTTATTACAGTACCACATTGAAACTAGAGGAAGCAAAACAACTGAGTCACAGGGATTTGATTGTTTTGGTGGCGTTGTATCATATTGCAAAATACATTACTCAGCATCCTATTTACACAAAATAAACAGCTTAATTACTGCAGCAAACGGCTGCATCTTCAACAGAAATGGATTCATAATCATTACCCTCTTAAGTGACTTGCTTAATAATTTAGAAATTGTATCATTACACACACACACATATTGTTTAATGAGATAACCCTCATGCAAGTGCAAAGATAACTTGAGGAGATAATGACATGGACACTCTCTAACCACCCTTTGAGTCCAATAGAGCTTTGCACCTGCAGCAGAGCTTAATCTGTCCTGCACCAAACCATCTGGAAAGGGAATTTTGCCGTGTGTATAATGTATGGCTCTGCACGCGGCTGCAGCAGCCAGGACCAGAGCCCTGCGGAGATACGGCACAGTTGATTCTTTTGTTGTGCTTCTCCGCTCTATCACTATCCACTTCCAATTCTGCTGTAAGAATCCCAGAAGTCTGTCTTATTGTTTGACCTTCAGTGTGTGGGTGTTAAAGCAGCACTGGGGGCTGTCAAATCAAAGACCCCAAGCGGGCGACGATCCCAGCCTCCCCCTGTGTTGCACAAGGTGCCTCTGTCCTTGAAAGCCCACCACGGGTCCCGGACTGAAGCTGGTCAAACTTTGTCTGTTCCTCGAACCATCAGGCTCTGCACAGCACCGGTCAATCAGCTCCGTTAGGGGTTAGCTAAGGGGTTAACATGGCCAACCTTTCCCATCTGTTGCTAAGGAAGTGTTGCCTGTTGTGCAGGAAACAGGGAGAGCGGTTTCCTGTTATGAAGAGAGGTTTTTAAAGCGTCGCATTCATTCAATCATACAACAGATGCCGGGCCAGGAAGCCCCCGGCCAACAGCAAAAGCTTTGGTGTCTGACAGAAACTGTATTTGGAAACTGCTTTTAGGAACTCTTCTATGCAATGGTCTGGTCCAGGAAATAATCCACGAGCAAAACATGCTGGAGAATGTTCCACTCATTTTAAGCATTAAAAGTGTACGATGACACAGCTGAGCAGCTCCTGCAACTGCACTGAGCCTTAACTTTCTAATTGTTGTCAGCCGTACATCACAGAGTGGACATGCGCTCTCTGAAACGTGGGCAGATGTGATGAGAAGAAAAAAAATATATATATTCATCCTGCAAAAACAGTGGCTGCAGATTTAAAGCAACCCACCGCCGCAACAAAACACCACTGATGAACTGTGGCTTATAGTCTCATTTATGTTCTAAATCTCTCACACTGAGTGGATTTGAACTAAACCAAGTCTCTCCCACATCAGCAAGTAGCCCTGAGAGAAAAATAGATGAGAGAGCAGATGTGAATGCAGCACCCTGATGCTGATGCTCTCTGAGCACTGTGATTAACAGAGATATAATGATATGCACTGCAAAAAAAAAAAAAAAAGAAGAGGAAGAAAACAAAAGAAAAAGAAAAGAAACGTGTACTAGAGAGTGGGTTTGGTTCCTTGTGCTGTAGTCCTGCCTCAGGAAGCTGCGAGTCGCACCTCCCGTTTCCACACAGGCAGCGCGCCACTTCACTGAAGCATCAGCGGAGGGAGGCGAGCGGACGAAGGAGGAAAAAAAAAAAGACCCGACATGCCGCGCGGCTCTCCCTGCGCCTCCTGACCGTGCTCGCCGCCCGTGGATTAACTTCGTTTCTGGGGTGGGGAGGTGGAGGACGCCGCCGGTGTTTTTTTTGGGGGGGGTTTGGTGGGAAACATGAGGACAGCTGTCTTCTCCCGCGGATGATGATGTCCCACGATGAACGCAGGTCAGTCGCACCCGTCAAGCTGAAGTTGAAATGTTTTAGAGCAGGCAAAGTGATTTTGTGTTTATGTGTGTGTGTGTGTGTGTGTGTTTCTGTCCTGTGTGAATGCTGTTAATTGATGAAACTGGCTCATTCAGTTACATTTCACCTCATTTCCTCCATCCCAAATAGCTGGCCATAGAAAAAAAAAACTTGGTGCACCCTGTCGTGCTGCTCGAAATGAGTTATTCCAGGTGAAAGGACACATCCACACATCATCAACCACTGATATTAAAGGAGACTAGTCGACCCCCCCCCCCTTCAACCCGTCCCAAATAAATATAAAAATATATATAAAGTGGGATGAGTTTTATACACAGAAATTCGGATTGAGTTTAAATCCGTAGCTACGGATGAAATTGTTTTCACAGAGTCCCCCACCAGGAAAATTCTCTGTTGTAGGATTAGTAATGGGGTTAGAACTAGGATTATAATCCATATCTGTGAAAGTAGACAGAGGCATTGTTTAATACAGATGATCACCATCTCGCAGTTGTAGTTTCCTGTGAGTGTAAAAAGTGAAGAAAAGTTGAAAATGATCGCTTTGAGTGTGATTTCTGTAGATATTTTACAATTATATATTCTGTATCTATATTTTTATTTGAAAGATTTAATGTCCCAGTTTGTTCTACAGCCTTGCCACTTTGGATTGTAGACAGGTTGTTAAGGCTTAGCGGGTGACAATTCATGATGAGGACACAGTCTGAAATCATATCCTGTGAGTTTGGCACAGCCAAGGTCCCAGTGTCTATCTCTTCCTTTGTTTTTCAAACATTTGTTGTAATTGAATTCTTGTTGCATAATTCATATCCTGTTGTTTGCAGTTGGGTGCTTTGTCAGACTGGGACCCTTGTTTTCTCTCCCTGTTTTATTGTTCTTTGACGCACTCAAAGGACCTTTTTCAGCAAGAAAAAAAAAAGTGTGTGTGTGCATGTGTGTGTGCATGTGTGAGCAGAGTACGTTTCGTGAGAATCGGGGGAAGAATGACGAGAAGGAAGTCCATTTGTGTTGTGAAAATCTGTACTCCTAGAGAGGTTCATGGAGGAGTGATGGGGGGCCATGCTGTTAATGTCCTTCCCCCCATGGACATCCTGTGTGGAGTCCTTCTAGGAGGCTCTGCTGGAGCAGCGAATGTAAATGGGATTTTTTTTTAAAAGAAAGAGCGTGGTGACATTAGTAAGAAAAAATATATCAAAGAGTGAGCAGAAAGCAACGTATGACCATGAAGGGCAATTACTTAAAAAAAGATTGATTTCTAGATGGTGAAAGAGACACATTTAGAGAGAGAGAGAGAAAAAAACACATGCAGAGATAGCCAGAGTGCACACAGGGTTTAATAGGATGTGCGTCAGGGCAGGTACTAAATAACAGGAAGAGACAAGGGGTGTACACACTGTTAAGTACGGGTGTGTTTCATGACAATTCTAAATTTCCTAAGCAGTGCTCTTTAATGACTTAACGATCTTTAACACACAACCAAAAGTAAAGACTCAAAGACTGTGTTGAATTTTAGGATACTGTTATTATGGATTGAAGCTGCCTCATAATCCTTCATGTCACTTTTTCTATACAGATAGTACAAATAGTAAAAACTAACAAAATCGCCTTTCAAGATTTTGATCCCAATTAGCCAATCATTTGCTGAATGTGATTCTGCTGCAAGCCTCCAACCTGCATGTGTCATTTCCCAGACAGGGAGATGTTATTGTTCCTCCTCTAAGTACCCTGTGGCTCTGTTGTTTTTCCTGCTGATAATGTCCCCTGCAACATTCTGCATGTCTCTGACTATTGTACAGGATTTGACTTCCTCTTAGCATCCTATACCAAAAACAGGACCCACATATTTATCCTTAAGTAAGCTGGGTTAGCAAGTAAAGCAGCAAAAAGACCCCAAGTAATGAAAACATTATTCTGTGGCTTTATTTGTTTTTCATTAACTTTTACTTTCTTTTACAGATTTTCAAAATCCACTGCAAGTCCCTCGACCAAAGGCCCGCAGTCATCTCACCTTCAAAGTGCAGTCAAAACTGATGTCCAGGCCGTGTCCCCCTGTGCATGGTCCAAAACCTCCTGTCGCCCCCAAGCCTAGACCTCTGTATAAACCTCGTGCGCACGGCGAGCCCTGCCCCCCACAGAGCCTGAGTAACGGAGACCTGGCTCACTCTGATGGGGAGACGGAAGATCTCCATGATATGGCTGAAGAGAATCAGGACAAAGAGGAGCAAAGTGAGGCAGAGGATGGGGTTAATGACGGTGGCATGGGACACAATGACAAAGAGGACATAGTGGGAGGAGAAACTCTGAAGGAAACAGAAAAAGAAGTAGACGTATTAAATAATGATGGTGACAGCGTTTGCTCTGAGGACACAGTCAAAGCGGATGATGGTTCGACTGTTGACACTACTGAGGATGAAAACACTGACAATGACTTGAACCTGCCTGAAGGTGGTAATCACAGTAATGGTGAGAATACACTGACGCCTTCACTTCCTCTTGCTGAAATGGACAATGCAACAGGAGAGGAGGCAGGAGAGGAGGAACAGAGCTGTAGTGAAAAGACTGAAAGGCTTTGTGGGTCTAAAGCATGTTTAGACGAACATGTTGAGGAAGAAAACCTGGATCAGACGCAATCACTGAGTCAGTGTGATAAAGACAGTGATACCGGATCTAATGATGTGGAAAGTGAACAAAGTGAGGACTGTGTGGATTGTCCAGACGAGACTGAACTGGAAGTCGGAAGATTTGCATTTGGGTTCAGCGTGCTTCCAACTGTAACTGAGGAGTATCCCTACGATGTGATTGGCCCCACAGATGATGCTAGTGATACATGTGAGTCATGTGACCCGGCTGAAACTGGGGATACAGAGGTATGGCAACCAGAACGGGCCACCAAGGACCCCTCTGGCTGTTTTCGATTCACGTCCAGCACTGAGGATGTGTTTGGGCCTTATTCGGTCATTGAAGCTGTTCCAGGAAATATGGCCGACACTGCTGACCCAGAGTGGAGTCAGGATGATGCTGATGAGAAACCTTCAAATGAGCTGGAAACGACAGGCGCCTCTAACCAGGAACCTTTCTATGTGTCATCAGATGACGTGGACAAACTCGAGGATAAGCAAGCCCTCACAGACCAGGGTGAGACTGAGGAGGGCACAGAGTCGAATCAGCACAAAGACAAAGCAAAGGGTGCCGAGTCAGCAGACGAGTATGCGGACATTGATGATTCGCTCTGCACTAAAGCAGACGACGTGGACCAGTCGGAGTGCGTTTCGTCGGAGGATTACGTCGAGATAGGTGATGACGTAGAAGAGGAGGAAACGGAAAAGAAACACATCAAAGGAAAAAGTGCAAAAGAGAGAACGGCTAAACGAGAGCAGGCTCTCCTCAGCAAGCGAGCAAGCTGCCAGCCTCGACTCAGGTTGTGCAACATCACAGTGCCAGCAGACCTAGACCTGGGCCGCACCCCTGAGCTCACCAACAGGGTGGTGTTCGCCCATACCACTGAGGCCTTTGAAGAAGACATTGAGGAGCTGGACTGCCACATTGTGCCTTACTATGAAGACACAGACTCAGACAGCGAAGAGCATATATACGAAGAGGCAGGGTTTGACTCAGAAGGGGAGAACTTTGTGACACTCGATCGGAAGACCATTGTCACCCGATCGCGCTCTTACTCTGGAAAAGTTCCAGGTTATGTCCCAGAAACTGTACCGGAGGAGACAGGGACAGAGTATCAGAATCATGACTACTGCACAGTGGCCTTGGATAAGAGCAATGAACCACTTAGCCCTTCTCAGCAGCCTGGGGTCAACAATTTGATCCCGTCTATGAAATCCCGCCGCTTCTTGTTATATTCCCGGTCTGCAGAGAGTCCAGAATTGTCACTGGCCAGTCCCAGTGAGATAAGCCAGTCTCTTAGGGATGACATCAGGATGAGGAGGAAAGATGATACCCTTTCACTCCCATGTGTGATATCCTCCTCTGGAAGTTTCTCTCAGCGTAGCCACCAATCATCGAGTGGCGTTTCCACACCAACTTCTCTAGTAGACATCCCACCACCTTTTGAGCTGGCATACATTACTAAAAGACCAGTCACCAAAAGTTCCCCATCTCTCTTGATCCAGCATGAACCCAATGACATACCTAAGAAGAAGAAGACCTCCTTCAAACGTTTTCTGGCACTTAAGTTCAAGAAGAAGACAGATTCAAAGGGTTTCAGTGATGGAAGTGTCCGCTCCTCACGTTCTTCCTCTGAGTCCAGCCACCATGGCCCAGTAAGAGTCATAGAGCTTGATCGCAGAAGCACCGGCAGCTCGCCTCAGCCTCAGTCCCGTATGGTGAACCCCCAGCGTCCTTTGGACCTGCCATCCACCTTCGTCCTCTACAAAGACCAACAGAGGAGGAAAGGTGATCCCAAAGCTTATGGCAGGGGTGTCTCTAGAGTGGAATCTTTTGAGGAGCGGTCTCGGCGCTCCGCCATGCCGCTGCCTTTGACCAAACCGCGCTCCATCTCCTTCCCCAGTGCAGACACCTCAGACTACGAAAACATCCCAGCCATGAGCTCAGACTATGAGAACATCCAGATCCCAGGCAGACCCACCAGATCCCACACTGTGACTGAGTTTTTTGAGGACCCGAACCGCAGTACAGTTCCCTGCAATGAGAATGATGGCTATGTGGATATGAACAGTTTCACTGGGATTGACACCAAACCTCAGACATCGAAAGCAGACGCTGAAAGGTATAGTATCAGCTCAATACAGTTCAAATGGTTTTGTATCATCTCAGTTTACTCAGGCTGGTTCATTCAAGTTACAAAAAAACATATTACTTTGATACCGTACATGTTTTATCTTACCTGTCATATCTACTACCAGCTAATGTTTTGACAGAAACAGAAACAACCCAAGAAATGGTTTAAATTAAAACTGTTGACAGTGTCCCTGAATGGTACATTTTAAAGTGCCATTAGTATTGCAAATTAAATGCTAGTCAGTGTTATTGTAATAGGTTAAAGCATACATTTCAGAGACAGATATCTCTATCATGCACACGTTTTTTTTTAAAATTATTTTCTGAGTGCATCAAATAACAATAAAACAAGGAGAGAAAACAAGGATCCGAGTCTGACAAAGCACAGGATATGAATTATCTTATCTATCTTATTCTATCTCTATTGACCTTTTGATATACTAATGACTAGGTGTTCATCAGAATTGTACAAAACTGCAATAACAACCTACAAAAGTACTCGAACACTTGAACAGTTGAAAGAAAATCAAACTATTTTAATAATGAATTAATAATTTTATCACATGAAATATTGGATTTTGTGCTCTTGGACAGACAAGAACAAGATCCTTTGTGATGGCCATTTTCACTGTTTCACTCACTGACACTTTGAAGATAAAATAACTAATCGATTATAATCAAAAAAAATAATTGGGAGAAAAATCTATAAGGAAAACAGTTAATGTTTGCTAAACTTCAACATTATAGATGATACATCAGGATTTTATACCTGATCATATATGGTGTCTCAGCTCTTATCCTCTACATTCATTTCGTCGTCTGTAGGACAGGTGAGAGTGTTTGTCTCCGGAAGCACTACTAGTAGTCAGCTGAGTGGTTAGACCTGGGCCTATCTTGTCAGAAAGGTAATATAGACCCCTGAACAGCTGACAAATATTCTTACACTCTATCTCAGATGAGCAGAGGGCATCTGGCTGAGTAGAATCGGATCCCCCTCTTATAGGAAAGTGTTCAGTGAAAGACGAGCAGCCTGCTGTGTCAGGCATCGCTGGCTCCTGGAAGATGGACAGTGCTTGTGGGAGAGCTTACTCCTGTTTTTCATTTGGCGGATTTAGAGGTCACATCTGGTGCCGCTGCTTCCTCTGCAAGTCTGAGGTGATAGAACCAGGTAATGGCAATTGGGTAGCTCACTGAGCTCAGGTTATTCACATTAGAGAAAGTCATTATAGGCTGCAATTAAAAGTGAAAAAATGTGGGGGAGTTCCTTTCACACAAGGAAGAGGAGAGGGATGAGGAAAAAGGTGAGACAGCAACGGGAGGAGGGTGTTAATAGAAGGCGCAGAAGAGTAAGAAAACAAAGAGCGACTTTATAGCGATAAAGTCATCTAAAGGAGGGGGAGGGGGAAGTAAGAGCAGGAGAAAGGGAGCAAGAGCAGTTCTGGTGTAATTGCTCTCCTGTACCTGACACTTATGGTTAAGTTTAGGAGGGCTTTTATTAAAGTAGCTCTCTCCCGGGTGCTTCTCTTTCATTGGACCCTTGAGGGGCTGCAGGATTTACTGCAGTGTGTGATAGAGTGAGGAATCACCGCAGTCAGACTGTACCAAATTACCCCGGTCTGTGCCACAGCTTCAGCCACTACGGGCCACAGTCTTTCCCCCATCTTAATAAAATAGTTGTGTTTGATGACCTGTGTGTAGACAAAGAGACACGCCATTACCAACAGCTTCGTAAAAGACCTAAGATAATCTTCATAAATTGACTGACTCAATTTGTTTTTATTTCTAGTGGTGCCCTTTGTTTATAATTCACACACAGCTAACTGTTATTTATTCCGCCATTTTATTTTACAGATATTGTCTGTCATAACTACTTTGCCCCTGCAGAAAAGAGTTTAGTTTGCGTTTCCTGTCATTTATACAACTTTTCACACGCACAGAGCTTATAGTTACCTCTCCTCCAGGCATTATGTGCAGCAGTAGACACTATACTATATAGACACCGTGTATTTCCAGTGTACTTCAAACTCTATACATATCACACCATTTGAAAGCCTTCCATTTCCCAGACAATGGTCCCTCAGTGAGTGCTCTTTTTCTCCCCGCGATGTTATCGATGTGGCTCATTGTGTGGTTGAGGTCTCACACCGCTCACAATGATGCAAATAACCAATCTGTCCTGTCACCTCGCCCTCACCACATTCCCCCCGGAGATGCTCCTGTTGCCTGGGCGCACTCTTTGGTGTGTCTGGTTTATGTTTATTTGTGTTTGTGTGTGTACCTATGTGTGTACGTGCACGGTGTAAGTCATGTGTAGCGAGTGCAGGTTTTTGTCCTCGCCTTTGTGTGTACGTCTTAGCACTAAACTCTGCTCAAAGCTTGACATTGCCACCGTCCCAGGCTGCCTAGCTGATGATGGCAGTGATTTATTGAGAACACATTCAACAGTCAACGTGGTTTTAGACCCACAGAGGAAAAAGTGGATTTTTGTGGTGAGGAAAATGACCGAATGGCCCCAGAGCACTGCACACAAAAGGACCGTGCCTACAGTAGCAGACATGCATTTTAAGGAGAACTTACAAAGCTGCTGTGCCACAGGCTTGGCTTGTTTCCACTTGTGTGATTAATGTATAGCACCATTCAGACACTGCTTCAGCACACGCATTTAGGTGACATGTTCATTAGCAAGCTACCATAGGGTACAATGGAAAAAGAACAGGCGCACTAATGCTTCATCCAAAAGCTAACCAAGGTGTTTGTTTGCAGGCCTGTGTGTGTGTGCATATATGTGAGTGCACACTAAGTTACAACTCAGTGCTGCTTTATCAAACATGAAGCCCCATGCTGAGAATGCACTGTCAGCAGAATTGTCCTTGCCAAGTAGCCATGTGGCAACAAATGAGTGTTGAAAAAGGCTTTTTAGCAAAAAAAAAAAAAAAAGCCCAGGATTTGTGATTGTGCTCAACTTAGAGGCCATTAAGTGTTCTTTATGTCACCTTTAAGCAGTTCCAGGTAGACTTGCAACAGTAATGCAGATGTGTTGTTGTCCCTGTGCACACAGTAAACGCAGCTATAGTGGTATGTTCAGGAAGATCCTGCTAATGTATGCAAAATCGTACATCTCTAGCTTACCCTTTGGCGTCATTTTCATTTGAAATAGTTCAGCATGAACCTCTTCAGAGTGATGACAAAGCCCTGCCATGGCCTCTAAAACAAATCCTCCACCCACTGTTATGTTAGTGTTAGTAGTGATGAGGGAGCCATCTTAACTACATTGTTGTACTGGGTGGTGGCTGTGTGGCGAGGTGGTGGACAGGGTGTGTCGTTGGCTCGCCAGGCCTGGTGCCAGGCATTCTGAGGTCATTGCCAGGTCATCCCCAGGGAGGAAGAGTCCTGCCTAGGAGCTCCCCACCAGCCTGTTTACAGGAAATGCAGGACGAGGGCGGGGCTCTGGTGGGAGGCAGGGAGGTGGAGACAGATAGGATGAAGGGAGGAGAAGGTGGGTCACCGTGGTGGGGTGGAGGTTCCCAGCCGCTACCTTGAACAACAAGATGAGGTTTGGTCCAGTCAGGAATGCCAGGTCTGCTCTAATTGTAACTCCACTTTGTCAGGACTGCCTCCAGCCCCCTGCTTCATACATCCCGAGGTGCTCTTGGTACAGCGGCACAGAAGATAAATCAGCTGAAAACAAGTGAGCTGAGGTTAGAACTCTGTTGCATACATGGCCCTGAATCACAGCCTGTCACATGTCATGGGGTTATTATTATCCAGAGCCGTCCTCTAACCCATTACAGGTGGGGCAGCAACAATCAGAGTGCCGGCGTCTTCACAAATCACTTCATCACACTCTGTCACAACAGCGGCAACACATCAGCCACAGGCTACGCGTAATCATCGTCACTAAGAGCAGCAAACGATTTAAAACTGCTCCCACTCTCTTAATCCCCCCATCAGTATCCCAATCTTCTATAGTTAGCAGGCTAATGAACCTATTCAGCTGCACCTATTTCCTATAATAGCGCCATTACAAGTTGAAAAAGGCCTCTATGATTGCACCTAATATATATTTTAATACTCAATGTTTAGCTCAATTGAATTACATATTACAGGCATCATCAAGTTCAGGTCTTTTCGGAGTCATTGTGTCCTCCTCTGAATTTGACACAGTACATTTAACTTTGCCGTGTTAGAAAAGGCTTTGCAATTGGCTGGCATAATAGCACTGCCTTAACGGTCTTGTGAAAGGGCTTCATGTACAATCATAATATGATATCACTCATTGACATTATGCATTAGGAGAGCTAAACAAAAGATATATTTGGGTTTTATGTTGGGAAGTGGGCTACCTTCGTATACAGGACACATAGCAAAGGTAACTCCAACTCCATTCTAAGAACAGTGAGATGCCATTTATAGAGGATATTATTCAATTTAATTGAATACATTGCTTTACGTTACACACTATTTTATATTATTTTACATTGGACACAACCCTCCTCTACAGCACAGGCACTGTGTGTGTTCAGAGATTGCGCTGTTGCAGGTCGAGGGTGAAGAGGTGAAGGTGAGAATCCATGGTGTGTTTCTCTTGGGGCATATCAAGGAATTCCCCCTCATACGGAGAATAAATCAAGAGTTTAAGAATGAGTTCAAAGAAGACCCATCCCTCCTGTTCTCTTTCCTTCACAGCATTACCCAGGAGCCCACACCAGGTTGACCTGTCTACTCTGAGGTCAACCATGAGTAATGGGCCTTAGGTGCTTTCTTCAGCCCACCCAATATGGTTGACAGGCGTGTGTGCGCATGTGTGTGTGTGTGAGCTTCATGAAGTACGAGCATGTCTGAATGGAAATGAAGTCCAGTGGGTAACTCTGTTAACCTTTGGTCTTCTACACACAGGGGGCCATTTAAGACCTAAGGCATCAGGACAAACATTCATTATCTGCAACATTACAGAAAAAACACAATTCCTCTAAATTACAGTCGCAAAATGCCAAATGTGCCATCTTACTTGTTGCTGTATTACTTGTTTTGTTGCTCAAAGGTGCCAAAACCCAAAGCTGTTTAGTTTACTATTCATAAAAACACCTAATGTTAACAACTGAGAAGCTGAAACCAGGGAATGTTTTGCATCTTTGATTTGAAAAAACAAGTAATCGATTCTCAAAATAATTAAAATTAGTTTTTTGTTGAGCAACTACTCTGTTATTCTACTAATACCTGCACCTTTAGATAAGAACATTTTTAAGTTCATTTGATCATAATTGAGGTATATTTGGTGAAAAAAAATTGATGAAATTTAAAATACTGTCAAATTTAAAACGGTTGCAAACACCAACAATGTGTTTAATGCATGCTATTTTGCACAGATTAGTTAACTTCAGTATTTATTGTATTCTCAGTCATTACTATACCAGAATTTAATGAATAAAAAATCAAATCACTTGTGGCACTACATTGCTACACATCGTGCTCTTCTGCTACTGACTGTGTCTCATTTTGAACACATCCCATTTACTCTCCATGTTATGTGACCTTCAGCACAAAGATTCAGCTATGTGTGACCAGCAGTTTCAGTCTATAACTCAAAGCAGCTATATGAGAGCTATATGCTACCTACAGCTACAACCTTAACCTATAGCTGCTTTGACAGTATCCGGTTATCATCCTGGCAATGTGATTACTGGTCAAACATTATGGATGGGTCTTAATGGGCCAGAGGACATTAATAATTACCACAGGTAGCATTTAAAGGGATTACATGTTAAATGACCTAAAGTGTGCCACCCCCTCAGGTACTGCAGCGCACAAAAGGATTACCAGTTTGTGAACACAACTGTGCCATCTGTGAGAAGGGCGAATCATGGAAGGGATTAGAGTGTGCCACTGGAGGACACCATATGAGGAGTGGAAATGTTCAGAGACTCACACAGGAAAAGGAAAAACATATATTTACAGGGGACTCTGAGTATTGCTCAGTGTATTGAGAATACACTGCTGTAAAGATAGCGCGCAGTGGCTTTTTACTGTAAATGTGCTATTTGAAATTCAGGTCCTCTGTGCCTTCCTTGCATTCAGATGCTATTGAACACTTGCTAGTGATGCTGTAATAGCATTAAATATTCAGATTTCAGTATCAGTGTAATTCTTCTGTAATTATACTGTCTTTTCTTCCCTTGGCAGTGCCTACACGGAGCCTTTCCCAATGAACCCGGCCTCTGCTGGGCTGTCGGCCGACGAGGATCACGGGCGCACCTCGGAGGAGGAAGAGGGGGTGGCTGAGCAAAGTTATGACAGACAGGTGAGATATGTGATATAAAAACAAGTGAAAGCAGAGCAGACAATCCTCTGAGCTACCAGCTAGTCTAGTAAATCAACACGATGAACAAAAAATGCTGCAGGAGTGCTATTGTATGCTTTATGATATTAATAGGCCTTAGGTTGGAATTTTAATATTTTATTTTTACATGCATCTGGCAGATTTGGATACAAATCACATCATACTGTAAAATGACACGACTGAATCAAACATCCTGTGAAAAAACAATAAAACAATATATATATA
>JBAJHX010000096.1:21244666-21263905 GCA_037176925.1 Amniataba percoides
GTGTGTGTGTGTGTGTGTGTGTGTGTGTGTGTGTGTGTGTGTGTGTGTGTGTGTGTGTGTGTGTGTGCATGTGTGTGCGCATGTGTGTGCGCCCAGTCCCCCGTTGTTCCTCTACCGCTCAGGGCATAAATACCTGTCAGAGACAATTAGATCCTGATTGATTTTCTAAAGCTCTCTTTGATTGTGCCAATTTCTGTCCCCTTTCACCTGCAAATGACTACTCTGAGGAGAAGAATGGGAGTTGTTCAGGTTTTTTTGTGTGCTGGGAAGACGTATGAAGGTCAGCCCGTCCAACTGTTTTCCTCTGGTCTCCCGTGACCTTGACTCACAGCATTGTATTGTAGAGGTCACCTTCATTAAGAAGACATAGAACTGTGGTTTTCTAGGTGCATTTCGGGGACAAACCAGGGGTCATTTCTTGTAACATTGTGGAAGATTTTACGATAATTTCATTCAGCAGAAATGATCAGACCTCAGCGGCATATACAGCTAAACAATTCTATAACTGGCACACGAATAAAAACCTTTTAAATAAAGCACAATGTGTCTAGTTCAAGCATGAATGTGAATGTAGTTTAAAACACCTATACCATGTCTGTCAAATGTTTACGTATTTTGCTGCAATATCTGTGCATAACTAGTGTGTATGTATGTGTGTGTGCAGACAAGAAGCCCAGAAGAAGCTGAAGTCCCGCTGAAGCACCAGCTGCTGCAGGTTATAGTGAGAGTACTTCAGTATCGAATGCTGCTCACAGGTAACACACAAACATTAAACTCATTTACAGACTAATCTGTGAAGCAAGCCTGTGCCAGTTTTGTGTGATCATAGTATCTGCTTCAACGTAGCAATTTGGCACATGTAGAGAAGTGTCGGCTAACTGATTCTAGTGTCAATTACACAATGTTAACAACAATTACTACTACTTACCGCTCTAATAGCATTATACATGACATGTATGCCCTTATATCACACGTGATGTTGCCATATAAGTTACATATATGTCAGTATATAATAGCATACATATATACCCTCTCAATATATGAAGATATAAATTCACAACGCATGTGAAATACCAATGCTGACATTTCTCGGTTTATGTACATATATTAAAATGTTGAATTCTAATGAATTTGTACGTATGAAATATATATATATATGTCATATATATGTTTTGTATCTGGTTTTAACATATATTTATATGTGTTTTTGCTTTATATGTACATGTATTTCATATAAGGAAATTTAATATTTGTACATTTCTCACGTGCATGTGAAGTAAGGCTGTAGTAGTGAAATGTTTGAGTGTATTTTACCAAGCAAGTGTTTGTTTTATTGTTCCTTAATTTAATTCTTCATATGTAAGAGGAAAAGTTAGTTTTTTTCTTGTTTTAGAAGTTAAATGCGCTCACTTTGAAACTTACAAATGTTGGTAAAGACAAGTATTAGCATGATGTTGTGGATCAGCCTTTCCACTTTACAGACAGTTTAAACCGTTGCAGTTCTTCTCAAGTGTTCATTTGGATTTAGAATATCAGTTTGAGTGCCATGTTTTCATATCTTGACCATTTTGTTCTCTGCCTTCTACAGATTACCTGAACAATCTGTCTCCTGATTCGAAAGAATATGAGGATACGCAAGGTAAACCGGCAGAGTTGAGCTATGTGATATTCAAAACCAGAAACACAATAGCAATATCTTTTCTGTAGTCAAAGACTGATGCATATGTATACTCGCTGCAGCTGGCCCTTGGTTTTTTACTCCCAGTCACTAAGTGTGCGTCTTTATTGAACTCGGTTGTGCATAAATCTCTTTCTTTCTTTCTTTCTTTCTTTCTCTGTTTGTGTTGCAGCTGCCTTGGTGATCGTGTCCGAGGTGGCGGATCAGGCCAATGACAATCTCAAACAGGGGGTGAGTTTGCTCTGGATACACCCCATGTGTTTATAACATTCAGGCTGCTTAGCTCCTATTGAGTTTGACATATTCACAGCCCAGCGTGCAGTTATTGAGACACGTCTTTATTCTCCGCCTGGCCATGAAAGAGCACTTTTCAGACGGAGATCAAGCGTGAAGAAGTTAGACAGCTGAGGTTTTCCTGTGTATGAATCCCTCTTGTAAATAACATGCTGGAGTGAAGGAGAGGTCTGTCCCTCTTTGGCGCCGGCCTCCACAGCACGTTGATTAACGCAAAGGGCGAGGAAAGATGATGTCATCAGAGAGTCCCAGGTGTATCATTACAAAGGGAGCAGTGTAAGCATGGACATGACTTACGCTCCCCCTCAAACATGAGCAGCCCATGGAGATCATTTACAAAACCTCCCCCTCCTCCACTGTCTTTCACTGTCAAGATCCCCCCTGCGCCTCACTTTGGCTTGCCTCCTCTGTTTATCACACTTCTTTTTTCTCTTCCACATCCACCCACACACACACACACACACACACACACACACACACACACACACACTGGCTGAAAGACAGTGGAAACACAGGATCCCTCTATCTCTGCCCCCCTCCCTATTAAGGTTTTCAGTATCACATCCCTTTCCGCCTCCCTCCCTTTCATTCATGAACACGAATTCTCCTCTTCCGTCCATCACTGGATAATCTCCCTCCATTTCTCTCTGCCTCTCATCCGCACCCTCTCAGGAGAACCTGCTGCGTCTGGTCCACATAGAGTACAGTGTGAAGGGCAAGAGGGACCTCCTGAAGCCCGGAAGGGTGAGCACCTCAAAGCTACTTCTGGCCATCGTCGCACTGTTTCACTATTAAAACACAGCAACAATTTTGATGTGAACAAACTCATTTCATGGCCTAACGTGTCTTTCTCATGCTTTTACTCTTGTGTCTGCTCTTGCGTACCGCAGATGTTTGTCAAAGAGGGCACGCTCATGAAGGTATCGAGGAAAAGCAGGCAGCCCAGACACCTGTTTCTGGTAATAATCTTTTTTCCATATCACACTTTCAGACACACACACACACACAATGTGAAACTTTAAGCCTTTAAAATACAGTTTTCCCCTTTTTTATTCCCTTTCATCATAGTTGGAAAATTGTGGAAATGTGCTTTTTTACTCTCTTGCTGAGAGTTAGGTGAGGGGAAAAAGGAACCTATGGCCAACAGGCAATGAGCTCAGCTCAGCATAAAGACTGAAAGTAGAGAGAAACAGAAAGCCTAGTTCTGTACAAAGATAAAAAAAACACTCCTACCAATGCCCCTGATCTACTATTCCACTAATTAGCACCTTATATTTCATTAGTGTAAAAAAGACAATTTGCGGTTTTATGATGGGGTGATGCGCCAGCCTCCCATGGTGGTTTTTGATTAATCAAATGAGATGCAATGTGTTAATTGGTGAGCTTCAGGGGTGTTGATAGGTGTATTCTTTAGCTGTGGACAGAGCGGTAGCGGTATCCCTCTGTCTTTATGCTAAGCTAACTCACCCTTTAATTGAACAGACAGATGCGAGAGTCTCAGTCCTCTTATCAGCAACTAACCACATCAGCATATTTCCCGAAATGCCAAAGTATTTCTTACATTCTGTCTGAGCTTTGCCTCCATTTATATAATTTTCTCCCAAAGGTCAGAGTTTAAAATAAACTTTTGTGGGTCTGAACAATAACTGGATGCACACACCATGCCTTTGTAATGACAAAAGGACTGCAGCATTGTTAAGCCAGTGATTTAAGGTGTTGCACATCAGTAGAAAACACCTGCCAGATTGCTGAAAACAAAGCTAGCATGCTCTGCAAAAAATATGGGGGAATGTTGGGCGGAGGTCGGTCTGCGAGGTAGGTGAGGTTTAAAGGGGAGGGGGTGGGGGTGGGGGGGTCAAGAGGCCAAGGCTGTAAGACCTCCACTTGGCACCACACCCATCCAGAAAAGGGCCTCCCTCTCCGCTCTTCTCCTCTCCTCCCCTCTCAGAACTTGTTTTCCAGGGCCCCACTTCCTTACAGGATGTTTGGTGTGGGTCACTGGATGCTGGCTTCCTGTGTATTGGGAGGGGACTGACAGCAAAGTGAAGGCCAGACACCCTGTAGAATGCAGGGAGGAGGTGGAGGTGGTGGTGGAGGAGGAGGGGTGGTGGCGCTGCACAAACACACAACGTGAAATAGAGAAGCCCACGCCATTGTTCCATGCGCAATCAGTGCTGTCTCATGTTATGAATTATGCCTGAGCCACGTATCCGCAGGGGTAGCGTTTATGATTTTGGCTCATACTTGTTGATCCAAATAGAGTTCAATGTGAAGATGTGGATTTATTTATCTATCTGCTCCATTCCAGCCCTCTAAATCGGATTGCAGTGCATCGATAGCTGAAAGGGGTTGGTGGTCGGTGCTTGCTGGCTATTAGGGTTATATAGTCGTTCACTCCCTTCAAGCGGGTGGTTCAGTGGGTCAGTTGTTATTTATGGGCTCTTAAGGGAAGAGGATCTAAACAACAGTGAAGATGAAACCCATCGCTCACTTCAGTGTGCAGACAGAAGCTGCAAACCTTCTCACAATCCTGGGCTAAAAGGAGAAAGGGAAGCGGGGTGAGTGAGCGAGGGAAAGGATTATGAGGAGGATGGAGATACAAGGAGCGATCAGAGGAAGGACGGTCAGAGTGAAGGAGGCGGTTAGAGCATGGGATGAAAAAGAAAATGCCCCCCACCCCGTGCCAAGGGGTCAAGTAGGTACATGTTCTGTCTCATCTGGGAAAGTCGTTTGTGAGGCCTGTTAACTTGGCCCTCGGCTGGGTTTCTGTGGAAGGAATCTTTGAGTGAACGAGGGTGGAGCAGACGAACTGCGGTGGCTGCAGCCCAGAGGTCGCAGGCAGGGCTTGGCTGTCGTGCGCTGTTTTGTCTCCAGCCAGTGAACCCGTAGCTGCGGCTGTTTGTGTTGTTGTTGTTGTGGTGAAGGTGGCCGGTTCCACCCAGTCCTGGTTCTCAGTGTAGCCTGAGAAGGTTGGGAGGGCGAGGGGAGGCCTGGAGCCCGGAGCAGGGTGGAGAATTCCTGGATGCTGCTTTTACGGCCCCAGCGGATGTTTAGAGCACACATTAGGTGTGACCAATGATGTCACCTCTTTTGTCTGGGAAAAAATGAAATACCTCTCATAACACAATGGACCCTCGGTGTGTTCAGGGGATCACAATACTTTTGGTCTGACAAGCAAATAAACACTTTTAATGCCTTTTTTTTTTGTTGTTGAGTGCATGTATGGGAATTTTATGCTGAGGAATTGCACAGACATGTGTGAATGCTGTGAAAGGAAACATAATCGAAGTTTATGTTGCTGTCAAAAAAACAAACTAACAATAAGAGGTGTGTGCAGCAATTTTACTTTCTCTAGAGGTTACATCACCACCTTGTGGTAATTAAGGGGTACAATATTGTGAATAGCTGGAATAGCTCATTTTTGTAGCCCATAACTAAGATTGCACATTTTTATTCTTCTGTTGTGTTATTCTTTTGAAGAGCTCGGTGAACAAATAAGTAAAATATATCATAATAAACCTCTTCCTCTTGCTTTGTTCTTTATCAGATGAACGACATCATGCTGTACACTTACCCTCAGCAGGATGGAAAATACAGGCTCAAGAACACACTGTCTCTGTCGGGAATGAAGGTACATTCGCTTCTCTGACTGTCAGCGCTCATATCCAACTTTATCTCTGTATATAATGGTTAATGGCTGAACTGTCTTTTCTCTCCCTTTCACATACACGCGCAGGTGAGCAAACCTGTCCTTGACAACGTGCTCAACTGTCTTAGGATCGAGGTGTCCGACATCACCATTACACTCTCGGCCAGGTGAGTAACTGAAAACTTTGAAACGAACAGTGTGAGTTTGTTCACAGCACCGTGCTGTTAGGCTCCTGTTGTTCAAAACACAAAGACATCATGTGTGATTGTCTGTTTCTCTCTTCAGCTCGGTCGGAGAGAGGGAGGACTGGTTCCACACACTGAGTCGAGCCATAGCAGACCATGCCGCGGGGCTCTGTACATTCGGTGGACCCTGTAGTGAGGTAAGAGAGGTTTTGAAAAGACTGTTTGATCGGCTAAAGAGGTAACAGTAATAGTAATGTGTTTAGATAAACCATACTTATGAAATTTTTTCAGATATTCCTTTAACAGTAATAATTTCACGTTTTTTTAATCCACACATAAAGTAATAGATGTAAAATCTTATAAAATCTCAACACCCCTCTCACTTTGTCTAATACGCTGTGTCTCCACAGGCCCGTGAGAAGTTGTGGATGGCCCTGGGTGAGGCTGCTCCTGTGTTGGTGCCGGTTTCTCACGTTATGATGTGCATGAACTGTACCTCTGACTTCAGCCTCACGCTGAGACGACACCACTGCAACGCCTGCGGCAAGGTCAGATACATAGACTGATGGAAACGGAAACTACTTGTGATAATTGTTTACTTAAGTTTGTTTCCATGTGCTGGATGTCAAGATTTAGAAGTTTATTGAGCTGGACCAGAAGAAAGAGAATTTTAGAAATTGCCATGTGTCCTATAAAGCCATTATTCTAGGCTCATCAATTAATCTCTGTAAATTAATAAACAAATGACTTATGTTTGTCACTAAATAAGTGATTTTTTTAAAAATATGAAATATCAGTAGTTCAACAATGCTGTCCATCTGTTGTTTGTAAAATTTATTTGTATCCTATCTCTCTGAGCAGGTGGTGTGCCGTGCTTGTTCCAGGAACAGATACCCACTGAAGTACCTCAAAGACAGGGTGGCCAAAGTGTGTGACCACTGCTATGCTGAGCTCAGGAAAAGAGGTGAGTCTCAGCTCCCTGTGTGTCTCAGTCAAAACACAAATATATTTGTGTTTATTCCTCTTTGATATGGTATTAACAGTCTGTGTGTGTGTAGGTGGCAGCTTGTCAGGGGCGTGTGGTAACTCCAGCCCTCGGACTCACCGGGCCAGCCGACCTCTCTCTGCTGTTTTCCAGAGCCTGCAGCCCCCGAGTTTGTGGAAAAACAGGAAGAGCACCTCTTCTCTCAGTCAGGTGGACTACACTTTCCATTTGCCATCTCTTTCCCCAGTTCATTACAAAGATGCATTCAGCAAACCTAAAGATACTGCATCTCACAGGCGTGATTGTGACCACGATGTTATCTCACCAATTCCTTTTCCACTTATGATTGTGAATATGGTCACAGACGGTTTAGCAGAGCTAGTACTGATTGATGTAAATTTATCTTTTAGTTTGAAGGAAATTTTACTCACATTCAGCACAAGATTTGCTGTCAATTAGTAAGTAAAGAAGTGTTCCCTGACCGGGAATCGAACCCGGGCCGCGGCGGTGAGAGCGCCGAATCCTAACCACTAGACCACCAGGGAGCTGAGAGTGCATCCGATCAGTTAATTTACTGGAATGTCTGACATGTATGACAGCTGATCAGCAGTCAGCACTTGTGTGTAATGCAGATAGCAGCCAGTAGGGTTCACTTATCCACTTTTATGCCCTTCTACTAGTCTTCAGGGCTTTTACAGGAACGTAAAGCTAACATGCACCTTCAGTGAAAACTAGATTTGCTATTCGTAAAGTCAGCTCAGGTTGAACAATTCAATCCCTCCATCTGTGTGTCACCAGTAATGAAGGTTTATGCGTATCTCATGTGTCGTGTAATTCATCAGGTGGCGCTCGCCGTGGAGGGCTCCACCATGAGCGGCAGCCTGCAGCGCCGGAAGAAGAGCAAGAGGAAGTGGAAACGGCTGTGGTTTCTCCTCAAAGACAAGGTGCTCTACACCTTCACAGCCCGTGAGGTGAGGGGGCACAGAGTCTCCCACACCAGCCCCAAAACACTCTCATAATAACTCAGTCAGACAGGCATTTCCTCACAAACTTTCTCCTGTCTTTTTTCTTCTTCCAACAAAACAGAGTCACACATTTCCAACATTTCCGCTGTTCAACCTTTCCTCCTGGACAAACACTTCATATGACTAATGAAGGGATTCTCTGTGCTCTCTCTGTTTCTTCCTACAAGTGTTTGGCACTTTGGTCTCCTTGAAGCATGAAATGTGCATATCGCCTGCTGATAGCAAGATTGGTGTTTTTTTAAATGCGTGCCTGTGTCTGACGTCTCCACTCTGGTCTCTTCAGGATAAAGTTGCCTCAGAGAGTCTACCCCTGCAGGGCTTCACCGTCAAGCTGACTGAGAGGCCAGAGGGGGAGGAAAGCAGCGTTTTCCATCTCTACCACAAGAAGACCCTCTACTACACCTTCAGGGCTGATGACAAACACACCGCTCGCAGGTCAGCATTCGGCCATTTTTATGGACCTCAGGAGGGTTATATTATTTTCTGTATATTCCTGTTAAAAGCTAGTTCCCTGACCGGGAATCGAACCCGGGCCGCGGCGGTGAGAGCGCCGAATCCTAACCACTAGACCACCAGGGAGCTGTGAAGAGCCTTTCTTTGGCCTGTTTCAATCCATGCAGAGACATTAACTGCCACATTATTATCACGTTATATTTTATTCATCATCATCATCATTGCTAAGATTGCTGTTTTAAGTGAGAGTGCATCTATATGGTCTCATATTATTCTCTAGTTTTGAATTTGTCTCAAACCTTAAATCTTATTGCATTATCTTCATTATTAGCTTATTTATCTGTGCATGTGTTCTTTAATGCTTCATACAAAATTGTTTGTTTGGCAACATTAAAGTCTACATGTGTAAAAGATCTCAGCAGGTTCAGGCACTGCACTGTTTTGATGAATATGTGGCTATTTGTGGCAGTTACTGCTGGAAACCAGTCATTTTGACAGAACATTTTTATTAAAGGGCATTAGCTTTGTTTGTCTTTTCCATCTTAATCTGACCTTGACAAAAGGCACCACTTGTCCTAATGGCTGTTGCCTTAATGTCAGCTTCATTATCTCAGGATTTTATTCACAGACAGATGAATTGTGTTCATAGTCTTATACATATGTACAGCAGCAAACAAGCAGATATGTCATCAGTATTAGCTCATTGCAGATATACTATATGCGTATATTGAATGTTGGTTGGTCAACAGATACCAACAAATTAAAAGGCAGAAACACCAAGCCTGGTTTCAAGTAATGTGGAAACGCTGTTTGCGTTACATAATTTGTCCAACAGAGAGCAATGACAAGGGGATTTTTCTACTGTGAAATGTGGAAATTGGGTAGCATCTGCTTTTATTTTAAGAAATTCAATGTAAACTATATAAATCAAAATAGCTTATCATTATCAAACACAAATATTTTTGATATTCTTATAATATCAATACAATATCGACAGCAGGCTCAAAAATCCAGTCAGGCTGATATTTACACTACATTATATATACTCCTGTTTTCAAAGCAGAACTTGCATCAAGAGAAAGCCAATGAAAACACATTTGCAGGTCTTCCTTTTAAGATGTGTATTGATTTGTTGAAAATGTACTATTTCAAAACTGATGGTCAAATGAATAACGCACTGAGAAAAACTGCTCTTAACTAAGTCAGCTGCAAATTTTCTGATGCAGTGTCGCACTTTTAACAGGGCACTAAATTTAATGCAGCACAATCCAGCGTTTTATTTCCATTCAGTCTGGGGAAAGTGGCAAAGGTTCAGATATCTGGTTTTCTAATTCTTAGTATGGGCCAAGGTCCAGAAACACTGGATCCCTCATTTCCCATAATGCAACCAACAATATCTTTTTGTGAGACCCTCCCTGCACAGTTAAACCTCCCACCCTGCAGTCCCAGCATCATGTTATTGTGTCTAATGTCCCTTTTTCTTGTGTTTCAGGTGGGTCAATGCCATGGAGGAGGCTACAGTTTTATAGCACCTGCTCACTTAAATGAACCTGCCCTGCTGTCCGTGACTGCCACAACTCCTCTGTGGAGCACAACATAGCTACCTGCTGCACCTGAACTCAGACCATCAGTTAGGATTCATCACGCCTGATCTGTTCAACTTGTGGAATATTACATGACATAGTAATCATCTTAGACAAGGCTGCCACCCAGTGGTAAGGAGGTAACAGTGTGGGAGACAGAGGGATGCTGCTATGTGAAGAGGAGAAGTGGAAACCTCCTGTTGGAGCCTAAGAATTTAATAAAAACTCAGCTGACGGAGCCATCGCTTTGTAGGAGCAGCTTGGATCAAACACTTCATGTAAAAGAACATTTTATCCCCTCTGTTTCACGTTTTTACAAGAGCCGTCCCATTAAAAAAATGTTCTACAGGTCGACTTTGCTGTATTTTGGTGATTTTAATCTGAGGTTCCACTGGATTATACACCCCTTTTTTGGCTTTGCAGCAGAGTTTTATACGTGAGACATCTACAGCGTGAGCTCTGTGATGGGAGAATCATCGCAAGCAAACTATGCTCCATAGTAGTAATTGCAGTTAGTAATGGAGAAAATATTGGTCACCATTTTAGAGAGATAATTGGTATTCTGAATATATATTGTGAAGTATACACTGCAAATATTAACGTGAATTATATGATTCATTTGTATAGAAATGGTGTTACATGATGTTCTGAGTAAGAAATCATTTTAATCATCCCAGTGTGCACACTATATTTCCCGTGGCGTTTGACACATTGTTACTCTTGTATTGAATCTGCAAAGCTATGGAATGATCCTCAGCATGACAACCACTCGGCATTATTTCTATAAGGATAAACATTTTCAAAGATAGTTTGTAATTGAAGCTGTATTCGGTTTACAGTACAGTTCTAAAGTGCCATTTTATTTCTTCAAGTTGAATGAAGCGCAGTTTGCTATTGATGATGAATGTGCCTGAAATGAAATTGTACTCCTTGTTCGTCTTTGTTATCGCAGTACTGTACTACTGTCAGAAGAAACCTTGATAACATTTGCGTTTTATCTACTATTATATACTTAAACTTTCTAGTATTTTGAACAGTTCAGTTACAGTCCAATAACATAAGAATATACTATTATGCCCTTTTTTATTAATGCCTTTTCTCATGCTGTACATAAAGTGCTAGATAAAATAATACTTTAAGAACTCGGGCTTGTTGGGAAGTGTTGAAAAAAAGTCATTCACTTACTACCTTAAAACTGTCAGTGTTACAGTCATCTGAGCCGCGCATCTCTTCAGAAGTCGGGGGAGGGACACTGGAGTTTCACTATTCTCTGCCACTCTAACATAAGACATAAATAGTTTCTCTTAAATAACCTACCTAAAAGGCATTATCTACTCATTCAGAAAGCAGCTGTACTACATGTGACCACTCACCCTGTCAAACTGCATTATTTCTAAAGCACACATTTGTCATCAAGTACTGTTCAGCTTTTCTACCTGTTTCTTATGTGCCATACCTATAGTGTTATCATGGATTGTACCTCTTGCATATAGTGCATTGTAAATGTTAATGTATATAGATACATATAAAAATAAACTCCTTTAAAAAGTTGATGAATCTCTTTCTTTTAAATTGTGAAACATAAACCGAGGTGGTAAAACGTTTAAATTCAAGGGCATATTTTGTATATGGACTGTTTTTTATCTAAGGTGTTTATTATTATTCCACTTGCCTCCTTCAAATTTGCATGTATGTGAGGAGGAAACAGAAAAGATCGAAATAAAACATTGTATACATACAATTTAACACAAAAATACTTAAAATATACACTTACCTGAGGGACATTTTAATCAACTCATTGTTCTCACAAGATTATTTCAACGACAAACAGATAAATGTCTGCATGTCTGCAACAATATTTAGTTTGTGGTGTTTTAACCCTGCAGTATAGTATCCGCTAAGCTCTTGAACCTCAGCCAAATTGATGTAATTATATATCATCTGTGGTTGACACCAAGAAGAGTACCAGGTACTGTCCACAACATTGACAATGGAACACCAGAAGAGAAAGAGTGAAAAAGTAAGTCCAGCTACACAAGGTACCATGCAGTGGAAATGATCCCAGAGTGGAAATATGTCTCCATTTTTTTGTGTGGTATTGGCAAACACAGTTTACAACAATGTCTCTTTCATCCATCAGAGGGCAGCAGCACATCACAACAAACAGATTTCCTCTGAACTTTATGCAACACGCGGATGGCTGAACACCTGCAGGCTCCAGTATCCACTTAGTGTTGGCCATGTTTGAGTTGAGTTAAAAAAAAAACCAAAATAAGTCCCTGTTACAAAAGCCGAGTTCTCACTTGCAGCACACAATTTACTACCAGAAGCTTTTTTCATTATAGAGGCAGATTCAAGGCTGATAGGCCTCTCAGTCCTGAATCTAAATCATGTATTACTCCAAGGGAAAGAGAGAGAAGGAGAGAGTTTAGTGTTATGTTAAAGGGTTTATGGCTAACACAAGGTTGTGTAATGAAATTTACGCTTGCAGTTCCCTTTTGCTATTAACAGAACCAGAACAAAAAAGGATTCAGTTTGATGTCAAGCTAGAGATAGAGCTTTTAATTTCATCTAGTCAGTGTAACACTGGCATTTCAAGGTTTAATATCAATGCAGATTGTATCTAAGGTACAACAAATTCTCTATTTGATAGTGTACTTTATGTCTTTCACATAATATCTGTTTATTGAAAGTGTGGCATGAATAATATAGCGATGGCAAACTTTATAGCAGCAATTTCACAAGTGAGGGTAAACTAACTGTCCAAGCCAAAAATCTCAGGTGTGACTCTAATAATACTTAAAAAAACATTCTAGGAACAGTGCTTTACGGGAAATTTATAAAATTTCATTTTTTTAATGGTGCGATGAGGTTATATAATGAAATTATCTGGGGAAAGAAAGTGACTTCAAATTGTTAGAGAAGTACAATCAGAAGGTCTTGATTTACATCCTGCAACAATCAGTGTGGTGTCCATTAACAGCCATTTATCCTTGGTGTTCATCATCCATTAACAGTATCAGTCTATTTCCACTGCAGTGCCTTGAGGTTTACCGCCTCTTGTTAGCATCTGTATGTATATTTTCAAGGGATTGAAACAAGATATTACATAGGTCTGATTGTTTCACGTACACAAATCATGCTAGATCAGAATCTTGAGACACTGTCTGACCCAAGAGAGGCACTCTACTTTTTGGTCAAATTGTAATTCCCAGCGAGCTTGCACATCGTTGCACTGTCAACTGTTGCCTTGTTGCTGATATAATTTGGCCAAACATAAAAACACCTCCCCATCCGCTGTCGATAGAGGCTTTAATCAGCCCCTCATTTCTCCAGGCATTTCACCTCCCAGTCCCAGCCCAGCTGTAACGCGAGCCGCCTCAGATAAGTTAATTAGTTATACCGAAGAGTTACACGGAGCCAAAAAACGACCAAGCAAGACAGCGATGGACCGCGACCAGGAAAGCAGTGGCTCGCATAAATATTTAAAGACAAAGAAACAGCACAAAACATTTTGGCCTATTTCTTTTTCAACATCTGCAATATTAATGACTGCGAGTTAACCAGAGCAGGCAGCCGAGAGCTCACTAAAGGAAAAGAAAAAGGATGTGGCTTTCATTTCTCGGCCTGCGCGCGCCCTTTGATAACTCAAAACTGACATTTGACTTGCCCGTAGAGTCTCTTAAAAGGCGGCCTATGAAGATAATGGAGTGTTTTGCGTTAGCGGACACAGAGATCAAGAGCAAAAGATCATTTTCAATTAGAGGAGGGAAAAATGAAGTGATTGCATGTCAGAGAGAAAGTAGGCAGAACAGAAAATAGGAAGATCGGGGTTGCTCTAGATACGTGATCCCAGGAGTGTCAATGACCCAAAACTTACTTGAATGAACAAAAGAGAGAAGTGAGAATATTCCTTTTTTTGAGCACCTGAAAGTTAAAGACATCTCGTCCCACTTGTAGCCCTGATGGGCGCGTGACCTCAGTTGCATGGCCTCTCAAACATGCAAACACATTCACGAAACCTTTCGCTTAGTAGCCGGGGGAACCAGAGAGGCAGAGAGCGATTAGGTAACCGCCTGCGTGTTTGAATCAATAGCCCTCCATTTCTGCTGTCTCTGCAAATTGTAAGAAAGGGACCTCTAAAAATAGGAAAAGGACAGCTTCTCCTTGCGCACAGCGGGAAAAGTTTCAACTCTGAAATCCAATCGAGTACCTGTAAATCGCAAGAAGGCAAAAGAGAGAGATTCAGAAGCAAGCAGGGAAAAGTGATGAACAAGAGGGCAAAGCGAAAGAATGACGTGAGATTGCAGTGGAAAAGCTGACCAACGTTTTTATTGTGTGTCGAGATCAGATCAAAGGCCGTTGAGCAACTCCCCACGCTGTAATCTCTCCGGTGCTATGCTGCAGACATACCTGACCAGTCTTTGAGGTGAGAGGGTTTTTTTGACGCGGGAATGTTCCGTCCGATCTTTGTTCCTGTCTAATGCTCCCATTCACACCATTCATTAAGAATATGTTACGTAATATATAATAAGTATGTATGACAGCATAAAATAAGATGGGTACACTAACAAACACAACAGAATGTTCCAAAGCCCTGCTGATATGCCAGCTGTGTGTGTGTGTGTGTGTGTGTGTGTGTGTGTGTGTGTGTGTGTGTGTGTGTGTTATCTGGCTGGAACAGCATTATAAAACGAAGACAACACAAAAGGAAAGTCATCTAAAAGATGGCATCTAGAAAAGAGGAAGGTTACGTTGCTTTTCAGAGCCCACATTCTTGCTAAATGTTTTACCAACACTGTGTCGTCAGCTGGTCTCTTTTACCTCAAAGCCATTTGATTGAAGAACCTGTTGAGCTTCTCTTTGTCTGCAAACACGCAGTAGTTCTCCGCCTTGACACGTGAAGAAGGCGCATTAGAGAGGAGAGGGGACGGGAGATCTAGGGTGGGAAATAATTGGGGGGTGGGGGAGCCAAGGAGAGGGGACGGAAATGGGGACAAATAGAGAAAGGCAGATTTAGTCTGTGGCATGTCTCTTGATGAAAGGACCGTTTCACTCCTTTTTTAGAGATTGTTTTTTCATCCCTCCCTCCCCGCCTGCCTCTCTCTGTCTGTTCCTCTCATTACTCAGGCTGATGTTTGCCCTGGCACTGCTGGGATGGCAGAAACGACCATCACAACAGTAACCGTCTGGGTGCCCTGCCTGGATATAAGTCTAATTCACACAGAAAATATGAAACCAGTAGTTTCATACAGCACATGCTGTTTAATGTCATACTGCTAGTGAAATTACATATCCCACGGTGAGGTTTATCCCTCTTTAAAATGAAACAACTGGGGTTGTGCTCTCACAGTGGAAGACGGTGGCCTTAATCTAAACTTTAAAGCTGCAAGGGGTCGCTTTGCTCTCCTGCGACTCTGGTGTGTTAGAGAGAAATGTATTTGATAACCATTGCTTAACTCATGACATCAGACCCCTCTGCCCTACATTTCTTCCTTCAAAGGGTGCTTGCTTATGTTAAGGAAATACACTTCCCCATTTTGAGGTAATTCCTGTTGAACCAGAAGGCTGGGCGGGAAAAACACGGTGAGGTGCTGGCTATCAGCTGACGAAAGGCAGGTTTATTTGACGGGCGTGGCTGGCAAAGGTGGGTCATTGATCGGTGATTGTTTTATTGGGTGGAATTTATATTTACAACTGCGGCATGAGCTCATCGGCGAATACGCACAGTTTTCCAGGAACTGAAAGTAATGGAAAAAGCTGTGTCACGGGACCGATAGTTGTTAAATACAGCACACCCGGCTAACATGGTAAATCTGTGGATTCAATGGAGATGTAATGCTACTCCTTGTCTCAACCACAAATGACAGTTTCCAGCAATCTTGAAATTGCCAAACTGAAATATGCGCTCGACTGCAAATTTGCATCCAGCTGCCAAAACCCTCTGAGTTTCTGTGGTGAGATCTGTTGTCCTTGAGTTGCTGTCCGTCGACGTGTGTGGTGGCGATGAGCAACTCGCTAGTCTTGCTCGGTGATCTCTGACCCGGTTTAACCCCGGTCACCTTTTCTAAACGTCATTGTTGCACCCTTTTTCAAGAGCTAAAAATAGCCCTTTATGAGCAGAGACAGGCTGTCTAAATTTACCGGTCCCTTCTCTCTTATAGTCGTACAGTTTTGGTGGGTGGGGGCTGATGACTCAGCCCCACGTGGATCTCTGCGCTTTGTGTAAGAGAGGAGGAGTGGGGATGTGGAGGTGCCTGTGGGCAGGGCCAGTATGGAAATGCATGGCCGTCTGGATCAACCCACAAACTGTATTCTTTCTAAACCTCTCTCTCTTTTGGTGTGTAGACCTATGTGTGTGTGTAACAGGGACAGATGGAAAGAGATGTAGAGCAGAACAGCTGTGCACTTGAGCACACACATTGCATTGATTTCCTGATTTTGCCAGTTCCCTTGCCAAACTCACATTTTTCACTCGAGGGGAGAAAAAGTTGCAGTTACACTCGCAGAGCAGTGACTGCAGAGCTTCACGTTCACCTCCTCGGTGTGAACTGCATTGCCTGTGTCAGCCTCACACAGGCTTTTAGACAGACAGACAGACTGAATCCCAGGAGGACACAGCACTGCTCTTGGCACAGTAACATATCAGGTTTCCAGAGCTGTCAGTCCAGTTCTGCCAGTGTAGGAGAAAATACATGTGAACACAGAAAATCTAAAAGTGACACCCCCCCCCTCTACCTTTATGACCTGCTTGTTTATGACTTGTGCGTTTAACCCTCTAGTGTCACTTCTCTGTGTGTACGTGTGCGTGTATATGTTTGTGTGTGCCTTTGGGAATTCACCTGGCTGACGTCACACATTCGCTCGGCTCCGCGCGCTGCCTAACAGATACGCGGCTTACGCTCAAACACACTCACACACACACTCTCTCTCTCTCTCACACACACACAGCCTCAACAGAAGGAGCCTGGGCCAGCCGTGCACACTTCCTTAAACACAAAGTGGGGAGTTTCAAGTCGAGGCTGCTTCAAAAAGAGGAGAAGAAGAAGAAACTCGACACAAAGTCTCGACCGACCGACGGGAGCCCGGTTAGCTCGGCGGAAGAGGTAAGACGCAGTTACCGCGGCTGAGGGGGGAGAAAAAAGAAAAAAAAAACTTTGGACAGCGACACTTTGTAGCTCTCTTTCGGGACACGGCAGGCTGTCAGGAGCCGCCTGCTTCTTCTGGCTCGGCTGTTTGTTCGTCTGCAAACCTCGGCAGGCATCAGCAGCAGGAGTGTGTAGCGCTGGTTGTGATGGTAGTATGTCCCGAAATGTGTCTTTCTCTCTCTCTCTCTTTCTCTCTTTCTGTCGCCGTTTTCCAGTTGTAGTTACGTAAGCGAAGTCAAACCCGTGTTTCAGCTCCGGGTAATGTCAACGCAAACTACTCCGAGGAGCCTCGTAAATCCGAGCCTTGTATCCATTGGCAACAGAGCAGCCATTGTGATTAACACACACCGGGACGAAAGCATTTATTTAACCCCTCTGTCCCGTTCAAAGACCGGCGTTTTTTTTAGTTAAGCTGTCCAAACAGCTCTATAATTCATGTGAGCAAGCTGGCCATCATGTTTGCATGTTACCTTTGTGCTCGTCTGTGCTCAAATTCACCCTAAAAAGTAACCTAATCCAGGGTTCTTAATGTTTTATGAGATTATTTGTTCCCCTTTCTTGATCCTACAGTAGGTGAAATGAGGGAAAACCCCGGTACTAACAATAATAAGGCCTTTATAAACTCAGCTTGTTCCCCCACAGATTGCACGCAGTGGGACGTTATTAATATCACATCATGATGATTCACAGCACACACAAAACGTGGATTTAACCCTCGTTTCTTGAGGTTCAGATGTGGACTTGTTTGAGTTTTAGTTGACCTCAATCAGATCTCAGGTTTCGCCCCTTTTGGTGTGACCGAAAGCTGCCGGTGTCAGGGTCATTAGGTAGACAATACAGATGCTCAACAAAAGCACCGGCCTGCTCAACTCGTACTGGAGCCGGTTTGCGTTGTTCAGCCGAGACTAAAGTCCAAGAGCGTTAAGCGTCTAAGGTCCAACCCTCATTGCACCTGGCTGAATTGGCCTCTCATATCTCCCTCGCCGTTCCTTCAGCAGCTTTCCTGGGTGAAGCCGGCGATTAAGAAACAGGCCCCAGCATGAAACACAACCAGAACAATGTATCTGTGGTGGATAAAAGAGGTTACATGTGTCAGGGCGGCTGGCTGAATGAGATTACCCAGCACGCTTTGTGGCCGTGGCTGACACGAGAGCTGTCAGCTCCGCGGCTAAACCCAAACACGTTATCCTATTTTGAAATGATCCGTCCATCACTTGTGCAAGTCTTGTGTCACACACCGCTCTGCGTCTGAGGCAAGAACTCTGTATCCTGTTGCTGTTTTCTTGAGGTGGCGCAGCTCAGTGGGCGCAGGTAACTCAATCTGCCTGCAGTCGCTGGTGTGTCAAAATTGGCTTGTGGCTTCACAAGCTGCTCGGTCGACACGGTCGGGACGTCTGCTCGGTGAGGAGTTGCCCACGCAGTACCGATCCCTTGACAGTACATCACGCACATAAACGCCATTACCGAATCATCAAATTCAGACACACTGATATTTGACTTGCGTTTGTCTCAATAACTGACCATTTATTTTAAGGCAGGTTGGCTGATTTGTGAGTAACTAGTCACCTACGGCTTGATGTTGAACCGTTGTGTGTACTATTAAAATATCAGATGTCAAGCACTGAAAATTGATTTATTGACAGTGATTCAAATCATTTTGTCAAATTTTGTTTGATTTATACTTCTTTGTTATGCAAAGTACTGCTGGCACCTGGAATGGTCAATAATAAGACCTGGGATGAGACAACATCCTACACTAATGCAGTCCAGGAAGTTTGCTTTATTTCACTGACTGAAATAGAGTGTGAATTGGCTATAAACTATGAAACATCCCAGTGTCTCTGCTGCATCACTTTTCTTTTGATCTGCGATATGTGATTTTCCTTAAAAAGAACACCTGCTGAACTACACACATACACAGTCACAAATCACATTGCTCAAATTTGCTAAATCAGCTCCGGGTGATGATAATTTGGCTCATTACTTACCCTTTACACTTGTCACTACCTTTCTGTTCCACACACACACTTTGCTATCCTGCTTGCCGCTCTTTGCTTGGATGCTTTTTTTGTCTGCGTTTACCAAGGCTTTGTGAACTGTTAGCAGGGCAGAAATGGACACCGCTTTTAATGCATGTGGAGAGAGGACACACACACACACACACACACACACACACACACACACACACAGACAGTGGCAGGATTCATTCCCTGCTGATATGGCAGCTTTGACACAACGC
>JBAJHX010000096.1:21276517-21332565 GCA_037176925.1 Amniataba percoides
AAACATCAATGCAAACCCTCACCTCAGATCTGACACAATGAACTGCATAAATACACAAGTCAAGGACAACTTGATACGGATCCAGGCAAAGATTACAACAACAACAAATCACTGGAGGTGTCGTGCACAAATTAAATTCATTTTGACAAAAAACTGGCAAAACACATAATCCGTTGTGTGTCCACGTAATGATCAGCAGTTTTCTGAGGGTTTAATGGAATATTTGTGTGTTTGTAGTTCCAGAAAGAGCGATTCAAGATTGACATGCCGCATCGCTTCAAGTACTATAACTACAAGAGCCCCACGTTCTGCGATCACTGCGGCAGTCTGCTGTGGGGGCTCTACAGACAGGGCCTTAAATGTGAAGGTAAGTCTTATGTGTTGAATCACGTCTTTTTTCATTTTGTCTCTAGTGTCACCTGACATTTTTCTCTGACATTTTCTTCAATCATATTCCCTTTCCCCACTTGACCAATCCGTTTTTCATGTCTCTGACCAGATTGTGGCATGAATGTACACAGCAACTGTCAGACGAAAGTGGCCAATCTGTGTGGAATCAACCAGAAACTGCTGGCAGAGGCTCTTTCTCAAGTGTCCCAGGTTTGCACAGTAACAAACCATGTTTATTTTAGTTTGTGTGGACTATGTCAATGTTATATCCCAGTCAGTTTTTTTTTTTTAAATGAGAAGTAATTATTAATTGTTGATGTGCAATGTCACCCACTTTTTTCATCCTCAGAAATCTATAAAGAAGCCTGATAACTCCAATTCAGCAGATATTGGGATCTACCAAGACGTCCGTAGTGCAACAGTGGACCCTAGTGGTAAGATGTGTTTATTATAGAACTCGGCCTTTAACAAAAATTTTAATTTAGATGTATTTATATTTGAGGGTTAAACAGGGTTTTTTTTGTAGATTGTAATGTGTTTAACCTGATTTACTTTCTAAAATCAAATTCTTTGTTGTATGAGTTTGCATATGCATCTTTGCATTCAGGTTTGCATATATACTTAGTGTGTGTGCAAATGTGTGTTTGTAGCAGACAACAATAACAAGTCTCGTGATGGCCTAGCACCGGCTGCATCTACAGCTCCCCGGGTACGCCTCACCATGAACCACCTGGTGTTCCACAAGGTGCTGGGAAAAGGTAGCTTTGGCAAGGTAGGTGCCATAGTTCCCATCTGTAAACCCTCATATGAATTTATGAAGGAAGTGGACGACGGAAAGCACTGCACAGACTTCTTAGGTGATTAAATGATTTAAAGTAAATGATTTTACACCTAATTGGTAAAGAAAAAATAAAACAAACAACACAGTCATCCTTAGATTGCCCTTATTTGAAAGTTGTTTGTGCTTTTTAGGCCCATGTTATCTATCATATATAAAAGCAGCAGTAAAATAAGCAGGGACAGTCAGTATATTCATGTTTTAGGCAGTTTGGAAGCCTTACAAGAGGCATTACCAAGAAAAAGAAAAATAAGAGGGTGTTTGAAATGATGAAAGCTGAATTCAAATACAAGCAACCTCTGATCTGATTTTACCATGTCTATGTATAGTCTGTCTGTCCTAAAGCATATACTTTTTTATTTAATCAAACTGTATTACGAATTAATTAATAACCTCCTCAGCCACATCTTTTGTAAACTAGGCATACTAGATCAATAAATCTCCCCACTGCCTGTTAAATGTCGTCTCTCACGCTGAGATTGGAGTGGGAGAAGGTTTTCAGATGAAGAAACAGCTTAGTTATTCATCTATCACTGTAAATGCCACAGAACACCAGACAAAAACATACAGCCTATGGAAGTAGGCCCATTTGAGAAAAACAGAGAAGAAGAGGATAGATTTATATCCAGGCCCAGTGTTGCCTGGTGCCATCGTGTCTTTGCTGGGGTACTTTGACAGCTAGTATGTAAGAACTCCACACAGAGGAGGAGATACAACCCCCATTTTTGTATTTTGGGTTGATTTTGCTCTGATTAAATACTCATTCTAAGTGGCCTTGACACCTCAGGTGCTGCTGGCAGAGCTGAAGGGACAGGGTCAGTACTTTGCCGTGAAGGTTCTGAAGAAGGATGTCGTTCTCATGGATGACGATGTGGAGTGTACCATGGTCGAGAAGAGAGTCCTGGCTCTCGCCTGGGAGAACCCCTTCCTCACACACCTCTACTCCACGTTCCAGTCCAAAGTAAGCACACGCACACTGAACATCTCTTTTAGTCAAACGTATTAAAGCATGTTCCCTGACTGGGAATCAACCGGAGCCGCAGCGGTAAGAACGACAATTCCCAGATGTTGATAAAGAGCCACAGTCCCAGCCCGTCTTATCGCCATCCATTCTGTCTCGCACACTGTTAATGTCTCATTTGTCTGCGACAGTGAGCTGACAATAATGTGTTGCTTTTCACAGGAGCACCTCTTCTTTGTAATGGAGTACCTGAATGGAGGTGACTTGATGTTCCACATCCAAGACAAAGGCCGCTTCGATCTCAACAGAGCCACGTAAGTACGCTGGGAAACCTTGTGAAGTGATACAGAACAGTCAGTTTCCTTAATGCAGGATCTGTAACATTTGCTTTTAATCACAATAAAACTGTGTTTAATGGTTGTTTTGCACATTTCAACCCTCAGATTCTATGGCGCTGAGATAATAGTGGGACTGCAATTCCTCCACTCAAAGGGAATTATCTACAGGTGAGACTGGTGCTCTGAAATCTCTAAAATCAGTCTCTCCCTGATACAAAGTATACTTGAATTTGTGAATCAGGCTACAAACAGAGACGAACTAAAGCAGAGGTGGTTGATCTTTATGTATCTTTTCCTGTATTGTTCCTCAGAGATCTGAAGCTGGACAATGTCATGCTGGACAGGGATGGACACATAAAGATCGCAGACTTTGGCATGTGCAAAGAGAATGTGTTTGGAGATTCCAGAGCCACCACATTTTGTGGGACACCAGACTACATCGCACCAGAGGTAAGCTTCAGGGCCAGTTAAAACATATTCTGTTTAGAATATTGTTATTTTATAAGCAGAGCCCTGGTCTTTATGCCTCCTAGTGGTCGTTAGGAGGCAAGACAGTGTCCATGCATGTCATTAAACTTAAGTTATTCACTTTGCTTCTGTATTAATGGTGGAAGAAATAGCAGTGTTGTGTCTTGTTTTTTGTTTTTTTTTGCTGTCTCTGATGAAATTTGTGAAACTGTCTCTTATCTCAGATCCTGCTCGGACAGAAGTACACCTTCTCAGTAGACTGGTGGTCTTTCGGCGTGCTGGTGTATGAGATGCTCATCGGTCAGTCACCTTTCCAAGGGGACGATGAGGATGAACTGTTTGAGTCCATCAGGTCTGACATCCCTCACTACCCTAGGTGGATCACCAAGGAGTCCAAGAGCCTGCTTGAGCTGGTATGTATCAGGATACACATGTTATTTGGCACACTTTGTTCTACATCTAAGTGTTTGTTTGGACATCACACACACAATTGGATTTCAGTGCATGCGTTCCTCCCTGTCATGACAGTGCAGGGAGTTGTTGTTTCTATAATAAAAACGTCTTTCCCTCCCTCATTATTCCAGTTGTTTGAGAGAGATCCCACTCGCAGGTTGGGAGTGGTGGGAGACATCCGTGTACACCCCTTCTTCAAAACCATCAACTGGCCAGCGCTGGAGAGGAGAGAAGTGGATCCTCCTTTTAAGCCCAAAGTGGTAAGAGCCTATGATGTCTCAGCAAATAAGGCGCCTTAAATTCATTTGCGTGAACAAGATGCAATGCGACTAGCATGCAGATTATTTCAGTGGGCTTTGTGAAATCAACCTAACTGAAAGCCCCCATCTGCCACCCACAGAAATCCCCCAATGACTGCAGCAACTTTGACCGAGAGTTCCTGAGCGAGAAGCCGCGTCTCTCCCACGCAGACAAAAACCTCATCGACTCCATGGACCAGGCGGCATTCGCTGGCTTCTCCTTCGTCAACCCCAGACTGGAGCACATGATAAGCAAATGAAAAAAAACAAAATGGCTTCCTGGGGGAAGACGGTCTTGGCCCAGAACTTCGAAACAGGCTTTTGTCCTATTTCGTTTGTCTTCATATCGTCTAAGTTCAACGGGATGGATAACAAGAAGATAAAGATTTGGGCTTGATCATGATATTTTTTTAGTTCTGATGTCAGAGGATGAAATGAAAGCAGGATTTTTGCTGGCATCGAAAGCAATAATCCTGTCTCAGCTGTCAAACTGTATAAGGTGTATAAAAGAATATATAGCTCCAGGAAGTTAAGGGAGATTCTTAAGAAAGTGTTGATGTAATCAATGTTGGGGGGGATAGACAATGATGCATTCTGTCTTTCTTTCTGCTCTTCTGCCATGTTTCCTCATGATCATACTTTGAATATGTACGAATCATCTATTGTACTGTATCTAAACATTTGAATTCACAGCCACGAGCATTACAAGCTTATTTAATTTTACAAAAGTATACGCCTGGCATTGCACACATAAGTCAAGAGAGTTCAGTGGTACATACTGTATTTACTCTCATCTGTGCTCTGCCTACTGTACTCCTCCAACTACACCCCACCTATTTGTATGCGTGTGTGTGCGCGCCACAACGCGCATACAAGCGTGTGGGTGTGTTTTTAGATGCAAATGGTGCTACTGTATCTAGTAACATTGTCTGTTGCTAGGACAATGGCAGACAGATATAGGCATCATAAAAACAGTTTCACTATAAAGATAGGGGAAATTGAACCCCCCCCCCAACTGAATGCACTAGCTTGAAAAAGTGGCGGTTTTCTTTTTGTTTTGTTTTTTATTTAATTTAGCAGAGGATTTCTACATGACAGTCTTCTTGCCTTTTGTGTGCCATGTCTGTCAAACCCTTATGCCGTACGTCAAACTGAAGCATAATGCAAACAGTTATTCTTTGCGTAAAGTGAATTTTCCAGGCTGTCATCACTGGAAAGTTGCAGCAGTGGTATGGTATTGCACGTGTTGTACATCCGCATGTGCTGAAGGACTGTGTCATTTTGTGTGGGAGGAATGGGCATTTCACTGTAAGCAGAGGGGTCGTATATGTGTTATATTACTTGAATGTAGGAATTTTAACATGAAAATAATAATGCTGTATATGGAAAAATGAATAATGTATGTTAACCCGAGCTGTCTCTGAGTTATGGGTGCACTTTTTTTTACTCTTCTCATCTTTTACATCTGATTATAAATAAATGTATTGTAAACGCTAAACTCCCTGCTTCTGAATTTCATTTACATGCTTTATGTCCGTTACATAAGGCTCCACAAGTAGAAGCTCGAAAAATGAGAAAACTATTGTAAAGACTCCCATACCACAGAAACACCCTGCTGTGCCGGTGTGATCTCCAGTGTCTCCAGTCCATATTCCCATACTGTTTTTGTGCCTGTGTTGGACACTGTGGCACATCTGCTCACCTCAGAAGACCCCCCCCCTCCCCTGTGAGGGGACATCAGCAAACCCACCGCAGGGCTGCTGTGAGGAGAGACCTGTCGGGGGGGTTTTTACTGCCACCAAGCGGTCAGGTGTTATCATCGCACCTGCCCAGCGTGCCGTGTGGACGAGGACACATTCCTGCAGTGCGCACGGCTCCTGACCTGTCCTCGTCCTCTGTCCCCGGCGGTAATCCTCCAACCTGCTGCAGGATGCGGACGCTGAGCAAATCCCCGCACATGCAGGTAGAGAAACGGCGACCTGCACTGAGCCATGCAAGTTGTTCAGACCCCCTCCTTCCCCTCCCTCTCTCTCTGATGTAGAAACAGCCTTTTACACACCGGTGCAGCATTAAAGTTGCAGACCCCTTTTGGAATTAAAATGACCCCACACGACTGCAAAACACCACCTAATAACGCAATCTTTTTTTTTTATTTCCCTTTGCTGTTTTTATTCTCTAAGACCCAATGTCCTAATTTGACTTGTGCAGTCTTGTTGTTTTGAAAGCTCAGAGAGAGAGAGAGAGAGAGAAAGAGAGAGAGGGAGAGAGCACCTCCACACTTTAATAAAAATGACTGAATTTGGGATTAATCGTTTGCCACCCCCCCTCGTCCCTCCCCTTCCTCCTTTTTTGATTTATTCATGCTTCTCCGATTGTTTCGGCTGTTCTGGCAAGATCCGATCGCTTTCCTGCAGCCTCACAATCACATCGCAGCGTTTCCTCCTCAGCGCATGCAAAACGCGGAGACATAGAAATACATAGAAATACATAGAAATATATTTTTTTTCTTTTGTTAGACTGACTGGGCATCCGAAGGCTTGTTCTGCTGTGGAGGATTAACTGAGGCAGTAGCCTTTATGAGCTCCAAGTGAGCGGCAAAGGAGGAAAAAAAACCTGTTTCAGATTACAGATTGGGTTTTAGAGGCTGCTGGAAACGTTTTCCCCAAAATATCAAATATAAAAAAAACAACAACAAAAAAAAACCCCACAAAACGATAAAAAAAAGAGCTTCACCAATGAAGAGAGGCGAAATTGGTGGAGTTTGGAGCGTCACACTCTCAGTGCCAAGCCTTATTTCCAGCAGTTTCTCCCGCCCTCCCCCCACAAAAAAAAGAAAAAGAAAAAAAAGAAAAAGCTGATTTGAGCTGGCTGTGCAGCAGAAGTGTACAGAACCAGCAGTGACATCTAATTTCTCATTGTGATGGGGCGGTAACTGTGTTTTATTCCAAAACTAGTTACCCATCCAGCCCCTCACTGCGCATTGTGTGTGTGTGTGTGTGTGTATGGTGGATGGGGGTTGGATGAGAGAGGGGGGTCGTTTAATTCACTTAACAAATGTTATAATAAAGCGGAAAATCAAACAACTCGAGGTCGTCTTCTTAATCACACAGTCTGCGGGCCACTTCTCATCACACGACCAATTGATTTTTTTCGTTGCAAAAATAAAATAATAAAAATTAAAGGCCGACCCCACTCATCGAAAGTGGGTCGATTATATGCGCAATTAATCCCACCTCAACCATTAACTAAGTGTTGATTCCGCCGGGGGCTCAAACCCTGGAACGACAGCCCGGCTGCAGCCTCGCGTCCTTGTGCGGAGGACTGCAAACAATAAAAAAAAAAAGGATTTTTATTTTCTCTTTTGTTTTTTTTTCTTTTGTCCGTGTTGCAGATTTCGGTTTTGATTCCGGTTGTGTGATATTTTATTGTGTGTGTGTGTGTGTATGTGTGTGTGTGAAGATGGAAGTCAGTGTGATGTAGCCGGGCTCGGAGGCACTATAGGCGGCAGATCATGCGCAGTGGCCGCTTGTGCCATATTGGAATGAGGTCGTGAACGAGGAGCGCGTCAAGCCAGCGACACGCACCGCGAGCGGCGCCGGAAGTCTCGCGATTAGACGGAAAAGATCCCTCCCCCTCCCCGGCCTCAACGCTGCTGTTGCCCGGGCGACCTCTCCGGCTCCCGTGGTTTTATTTTGAAAGGCTCGACCGGGGGCCGCCCGCTCCGACGCGCGTCTAGCTTGACACTCTGCTGCGAGCGAGGAGCAGGCGGAGAAGGCTCGGCATCCGAAAAAAAAGCCACTTGGAAAAACTACTTAGCGGTAAGATGCGAACGCCGCGACTCAATATTCACTTGCTCCGCGAGCTCCGGCGCGGCTCGGCGGCGGCGCTGCGCGGCTCCGCGGCGCGCTCGCCTTTTTTCCCGTCTCTCAAAAAGACGAGTCGGGCTCGGTCGAGTGTAAGCGCCCTTATTGCTCGGCGAGCCTGCTCTTATTGCCCGAGCTGTGACGTTCACTAACTTGACTCGGGCGCAGGCGATTTCTGTGTTTGTATTTGTGTGTGTATGTGTGTGCGGAGAAACGAAGGCACGCCGCGTTTAATGATAAAAAAAAAAAAAAATTATTCATTGAGTCAGTCGGTCCTCAGTGTGAAAGTTGTTCAGTGGGCGCTGTAGTCTCTCTCTCTCTCTCTCTCTCTCTCTCTCTCTCTCTCTCTCTCTCTCTCTCTCTCTCTCTTCATGGCCCATCCTGTGAGCGCTGCGGTGCGACCTCAGGCTGCTCTCACTTCAAGGATTGTGTGGAAATTTCCAGCCGTCGGAGCCCTCCAACAAACTCATAGCGCGTATTTCTGATGTGGACAGTCTTACATAATGAAGGTTGCACGACCTCGGCCGGTGTGTGTGTGTGTGTGTGTGTGTGTGTGTGTGTGTGTGTGCAGCCCTCCACAACCCGCTCAGTAAACTCACTTGTTCGCGAAGACGCTGTTCTCTCTCTCTCTCTGTCTGTTTGTCTGTCTGTCCGGGACGATGCTCGGCTGCTTGTCATTTTTACTGTCACATCTCTGACTTCTTGCAGCCTTTGTATGTTTGTGTTTGTGTGTGTGTATGTGTGTGTGTGTGTGTTTCCCTCCCCTCCAGGCTCTTAACTTCCCTCATTGAGCAACTTGCGTGATCCGCCTTCAGTGAAACACACGGTGCTCTTGTCGACTCATTTATTCTTATTATTTACATGGAGGTAATGCTCTCTGTGCAGCCCGCCATGTCTGCTCTGAAGCTGTCTGTCTGTCTGTCTGTCTGACAGCTGGCAGCTTTGGGGGTCTGAAGCTCACCCCCTTTGTCGGCCACCATCTCGTCTGTGTTGGTGTCTCCAAGTGGTTTCAGTCGCCTTGGCAGGTGTGGGTCTCCACGGAAACCTGACTCTGAGCCGCACTGTCATTTGATGCTCGGTTTGATCAGGCCTGTTGAGAAGTGCCATCATCAGAGCGCGAACCCGCCTCAACTTTATTTACTTTTCAAATGATGGTTTCGCCTCACTTCCAGAAGTGAAAAGGCCTGTTCGCTCTTCTCCTGCGGTGCTGCCGGCCCAGCAGTCAGATGGTTTAGCTCTCCAGACGTGAGTCACAAGAGGTGAGAGGATAGCTGTGTTTGTGGGGATCACTGCATTTGAGGGGGAGAAAAAAAAAGTACATGTGACATGTTCAATGGGGGCATCTCTTCCCAGAAACTGCGTCAGTGTTTTCTTTGGCCCTGCTCTCTACCAAAGAAGTAGTTCCAGTGAAATTTTGCTCTTTGCAGCTGTGGAGCTGCTGGTTCAGTGGACGGCCTCTGGAAAGCGATGCCGCTGTTGACACCTTTTCGATGCGAGCTTTCAGGCGCAGTCCGTGTGCGCACCTCCTTTGTGTCACAGGCAGAAATGTCAGAGGCTGATGTGATGAAAAACCTCAAACCACCGTGAATCCAAAGCTGTTGTTGTATTGTGTTGCAATACGGTTTGGTTAAAATGAATCTTTTTAAAGCTTTTCTTTTTTTTTTTTTTAGTAACACATCCCAATGTAAAACCAGTCCAAGGGTAATTGTAAGGAGAAAAGTCATAATCAAAACAAAGTGCTCTTCTGAAAATTGGATTCGTTTACATTGGAGTAAGGACATTAACAGCAGCACTTACTGGTTTCCTGCTTTATTTTCCACTATGTTATAGCTTATAATGGAGTGCCATCTACTGTAGTCAGCAGACGCCATTAGAGAAGAGTTTGGGGGGAGATATTTCAGCAGCTAATTTCATTGTATTGAAAGTTGGCTTTGTTTTTTTATTTCCTGGAGAAGCTGCGCTGTGTGTGAGTGAGTATTTTGTCAGGTTGCTTTTCCCGCTCGGGGACCTCAGAGCATCAGGAAGCTTTGTTTAGAAATACTCAGTCGCATGCCATGCTAAGTGCTGATGAGAACATGATTCAGTAAGTGCTTATAAAGAGGATGTAGTGTGGATGTCAGTTGTCTGTGTGTGTGTGGCTTTCAGGTTCAGTCAGAGTCTCGGGTGGTGCAGAACGACTCAGGCAAACTGCTGCTGGCTTTGGTCCGTGCAGACCATTTACTTTATGTGAAACAGGGGAAGTTGCTTTTCTTCCTGTCTGTCTGCACAAGCCTGGGCCGTGCTGTTGTACAGAGCAAAGTGCTGCAGAAACCCTCTGATTGAGGCTGTGGAATAAGTCTGTGCAAATACTGCAAGCTTGTCTTGAGAAATATCAAACGATATCTCTCAAAAGTGTCTCGATCGATATATCTCTTAGAGTAGTTTTATTCTCTGGAGAACGTCTGATTCAGTTTCATCGTCTAAACTGCATCAAAATTAGTTCACGAACACAGAAAAACTGTGAAATCGATCGTATTAGTTGAAGTGAGCTTCTTAACTTTAGCTCTGTACTGCTCTTTTTTCTTTTTTTTTCCACTCTTGTGTTAGGAGTGTGACCCCCCTGGGACAATAAGGCCCTCTGGTGTGTGTGTGTTTGTGTCAGAGGGAGGGAGGGGGTGGGGGGGTAGAAAGACAGAAGGAGTCTGGGGCAGGGTCGCGGGTGAAAGGTGGCGCTGATCCCGGCGGAGCACGGAGGTCGCGGTGGCAGCCCGGTCGTCGGGAGGGGGTGTTTTCTGATGGTGCCCCCAGTTTTAATAGAGACGTCAGATGTGACAAAGACGGGCCTGACAGGCCGGCTGAATGGAGCTCCCGTGACAGAGCGCCTGTCCTCAGCATCCCATACACCGCCGCTCTCCACTGTCGTCACGCCCAGTGTCGCTCCCTTCTCATTCATGCCATCTTTCTTGTTGTATTGACTTATTTCATCTGCTTTTTTTTTCCTTGAACAATGCTGTGGGTCAGTTTGATGTGTCAAAGTTTGATGTGTCAAAGCTTGATGTGTGTGTGTGTGTGTGTTGCGTGTCAAGGCGCCGGTCGTCTAAAATCAGTCACCTCGCGGCAGGAAATGGTTTATGCTTTAAGGCTTTAAAAAGATCCCAAGCGAGTTTCCCATGTAGAGGTGAAGCTGGATGAGATGAGCTTAGTTTAATATATTTCCTGGCGATCACGTACCATCTGGTGCGTTACCATGTAGGTGGTAGCCTGTGCCACCCCGATGAATGGCAACCTTGCAGCATGTAATTTGGGATTTTATCCACCACTTCTCCCTTTTTTTAATTTTTTTTTAAAATTTGTTTTGACAGAGTCCAGGATCAGATAGAAGCACTTGAATGCTGATGTCTTAGCTTAACCAAGGGTTTGGTATGTGAGCGGCTCTATTGTCAAGGCCTGGGTGTCCTTGATGATTGAAAACTCCAAACAAATGCAAATTCATTTCATTTCAGCCTTGCAGCGGGCTTTGTTGAATTTAGTCCTTCTTCAGTCTGCACCTTGATGTAATGTTGCGAGTTGCTCTGTCGGCTAATTAGCGATTGCTGGTGTATTAATGCGTTTGAATGTCTGTAATTGTCTGTAGCTGCTGCCTGATACAGTGCTAGTTGATAGATGTCTCATGTGGTAGTGTGGTGTTGGAGCGGCAGCCAGCGGTTGCCAGGTTTGGCCTGCGAACTGCTGAATGGGCCGTTACAAGCCGACGGCATCACCTGTCTCATTAATCTTATTATTGAAAATGGTAGCGAGTTCAGAGATGATTGACTGATGTCGAGATATGCGTGTGGCGATTTGATTTGCGTGCGCTTCAGATGACTGCGAGGAAGGCGTTTCTGTCTCTCCGTCAAGGTTTTTTGGACCAGCGCTCATTCATTCTCTCTCGCTGGATAATAATCCTCCTCCTCTGTTCCTCCTCAGAGCTCCTCATCTCGGCCTTGAGGGGGCACCAGCATGAGTCAGGAGTCACTGGAGTCTGGTAAGAACGACTCTGAGAACAGCTGCGTGAAATGAGTAAGATGATAATGTTGGAAAGCAGGTTGAGAGACTTATGAGAAATGTGTGTGTGTGTGTTCCAGATGGAGACTCCGCTCAGGATGTGTCCGACTTCAACTGGGATGATTACCTGGAGGAGACCGGCGCCGTGTCGGTGCCCCATCACGCCTTCAAACATGTGGGTGCTGTCGACCCTCGCAGCCAAGCACTGGATAAGCTTGTAGCAGCTATTCACAAACAGTTTCTAAACATCTGCGTAAAGACCTTGCTAAGTTTCAAGTGACTGTTAGTTTCGAGCTGTGTTATTCAATCTGAAAGCATGACTCAAACAAGTAAAGCCCTCACTAATGTGTAAATCCGTTCCTAAGAGGCATCCAGTCGTAAACCAGCAGCATAAACACTGAAGTCAGTGCAGCGTCAGCAGCAGTTTTAACAAAGCTGCTATAGATAAGAGTTTGAATATTTAAAATGTGGTTTTCCTGCGCGCGTGTACATCAAGTTTATGACTCCACGTCTCTCCGGTCCTCTGTCCTCATCTCAGGTGGACCAGGGCCTGCAGACCGGACTGACCCCGGGCATGAAGCTGGAGGTGTGCGTGCGCTCGGAGGCGGACACCCCTTACTGGGTGGCAAACATCATCACCACATGTGGCCAGCTGCTGCTGCTGCGCTATGAAGGGTACCAGGACGACCGGCGTGCCGACTTCTGGTGCGACATCATGACAGCAGACCTCCACCCACTGGGCTGGAGCCGCCAGCATGGGAAGACCATGAGGGCCCCTGAAGGTGAGGCGTGGTGTTTGTTTTTCAGCTGCGAGAGTGTGGTGTTGTCATTATTAAGACCAACTTCTTTTGTTTAATTTTGCTTCCAATTTGCATCTGTTTTTTTATATTTCTAAGTGCTCCAGGGACAGGTGAGGCTCTGCAGTAGAGACAAATTTTTTAAAACCACGTACATGCTCTCACATTGCTATTTAATAGTGGAACTCAACTCAAGTAATTGCAGTTTTGTTCAGCACAGCAAGAAGTAATGAATATTTCTGTTCTCTCACTACACTGCTGCTACAGTCGTCTCAGGTGAAACGCTTGTGTTGCTCTTCTGATGTTCTAGTTTCATGAAAAATAGTTCTGCCTGGAAAAGGAGCAGGAGATTTGCAGTTTTGCATGCAAAGTGCTGGAGCAATATCGCAGTTTTCTGATTCAAAGAAATGTGATGTTATAAAATACCAGAGCAACAGTATGCAAATCTACACGATGTAATAATTAGTTTTCATTGAGAGAGACCAGGCAGAGTCGCGTGTCTGCATGTGCGATCCTGAGCGCACCCGACTGGTCAGTAAACTAAACACTGCATGTGTGTTATCCTCCCCAGGTGTGCGTGAGAAGCACTCAGACTGGGAGGCTCTGCTGGAAAAGGCCCTGGCTGAGGAGTGCAGTGCGCCTGCCAACCTGCTGGAATTGGTAAGACAGGGGGAACTGAGCAGCTGTCCTTCTCAGAAACTCCTCACACCCAGGGCGGGGTGTTAGCTTTAGTCTCTGTTTGTGCCAAGAACAATCTCCCGTATCGGTACTAATTTGATTCATTTGGCGTTATGCAGTAAATAAGTCTGTGGAGGTTGTTGCAATAAAGTGAGACTTTTCCCCAGAACTGTTCAAGTGGGGGAGGCAGGTTTGGTAAATGCAGCTGATATTTGAAAAACATCAAGTTGACAGTTTATACCCTCAGGTGATCAGAAAGGTGAACAGTGACTCTGCAGTCCTCACACAGACACATATATAGGCAGTACAACTGTCCTTATTTTTATTGTCTGTATGGTGTAGATTTAAATCTCCAGTGGCTTAGTGTGTTTGTTATGCTCATTTCAAAATGGCAAAAAGACTTCATGCTCAAAATGTCCATTAGAATAAATGTGAACTTCAAATAAGCGAGATTCTGTATCCATTATGAAGTCTTGCATGCATACCCAGTGTGAAGTCCTAAGCCTGCTAAAAAAAAAACGTGTAGTTAACAGCACCAAGGCAGTGCGGCTGAAAGCAAATTCACCGTAGGAACAGCCTGTGAAATTCTTTAGAGCCATTAGTTAGCTTTCAGTGACTGTGCTTCAGTTCTGCCACTTAGTCATGCAGTGCATTCTCTCGCAGTGCAAATTCCTCGCCTTGCCTAGGCGTGTGTTCATTTGTGTTAGAGTGTGTGTGTGTGTGTGTGTGTGTGTGTGTGTGTGTGTGTGTGTGTGTGTGCGCGCTATCAGCTGCTCATTTACCACCCCTCACCAACTCCTCCCTGCAGCCCCAGCGTGGTAGAGACCCAGTGGAGCTCCTGTGTGCTGGCTGCTACGTGGAGCTCCAGGACAACGTGGACCTGGGCCTGGCCTGGGCCGCTGAGGTGGAGGAGAACGTCGGAGGGAGGCTGAAGCTGCGCCTGGTGGGCACCGAGGGCCTCCCAGACACACCCGCAACCCTTTGGCTCTTTTACCTCCACCCACGCCTCCACCCACCCGGCTGGGCCAAAGAGCACGGCCTCACCCTCAGGCCTCCCTCAGGTCAGTGGCACTGACGCGGGTCAGAGTTTATGTTTAGAAACAAAATGAAGAAAGGGGAAAATTATTTCTAGATCTTGAGGTTTGCTGCCAAGAGTAACAGTTTCTGACGGAAAGACGCAAGAAGAAGTCGCATGGCAACTGTGTGCCGGATGCATGTCTGGTTCTTTAGTATCTATTATTACCATACTGTGTTATTTTATGTAGCATCACTGCGACAGAGCTGCTCTATTACTCATTGTAGAATAAATCATAACCTATGCTCAGTCCTGCTTGCTCTGTCAGATCTGTCATCTCTATTTGTCACGCTTTGTGAGTTTTAGTAACATTTTCCAAACATTTGACATGTGAACAGTGATGAAGTGGAAAGAACCAATATTCTAAATGTGTTGGTGTCCCAGCAGACCTAGAAACTGATTTCCCATGCAGGATTAGATGGATCATTGTTTTCCGGGCCATGATCTGCTAATGATCTTTGAATAAATAAAGTTTGTTTATATGCAAAATGCAAGAGGTATTGGAAGCTAAATGCAAGAGGCACTTCAGCTAAAGCCATATTGTTATTTAATACCAGTCTTTTTATTGCTGAAGTTGTGGGCTTGGTTGTACCCGGTTAATAACAGAATGTAGTGATCAGTTGTGGTGCGTTAAACCTAGCTTTTTATATGACTTTGATTTTATTGTTTTATAAAAGAATAAAAAACAAAGCTCAGCTCTATTAATTCTGCACATCATCTTGTTTATAAGGCCATCTGAAACTTAGCGCCCTGTAACAAGAAGTTAATGTGTCTTGCGGTTACAAAATTGCGGAGGACAGCACTGTTTTTTTTTGTATGTTTGTTTGTTTTGTTTTGCTGGTTTAATTTATTGAGGTGGCCTATTTTGAGGTCCGGAACAATGAAGAAGCTGACACTGTGTCTGCGTCGTGCCAAGTTCAGATATACAGTTTTAGTTCTTAAAAACACAGCGCGGCGAGTAAAAGTATGTTTCGACCTTTTCGTCGGGTATCTCGGCGATAACCAAATCACACCATCGTCATCGGGGAAGGCAGGTTTGGTTCTTCAGCTGCTGATTTGTGTGTATTTGCTTGTTTCAGAGCTGTTGGCCCTGCGGACGGAGGAAGAGTGGGAAGAGGTCAGACAGAGAATCAGTGACCTGCCCCAGGACGAGGCTCTAACTGCGGAGTTCAGTAAGGTACTGCCAAGCCTCCTCAACCAGACGTGTCTCTGTTTATCAGCTGGTTAAGATTTTATAATTATGAGCAAAGAGTTTTGACATTCTCCTCTGTCTGTGTGTGTGTGTGTGTGTGTGTGTGTGTGTGTGTGTGTGTGTGTGTGTGTGTTATTTGTGTCAGGATCAGCCTGCCATCGCTGCTCATTGTTTCAAGGAAGGAATGAAACTGGAGGCTGTTGACCCTGCTGCTCCTATTTCCATCAGGCCCGCTACTGTCACCAAGGTAACAGACTTTCCTATCAAATCTGTCTCGCCTCTGCGGCGGTGTTGTTATCCTGTTTGCTGTTTATTAGCCGTAGCTGTTTTTTTGCTTTCCGTCTTCATCACCAGGCTATCTTTACTTTAATTCTGAAGCTAAAAATGATCAGCCCCAGAGTATTGAAAGAACATCTTTTTAAACAGGGTTCTTTGTGTGTCCTCGGCAATCTGTTGCCCCATCAGCTGCCTCTGAGTTAGGGGCCAGCCATCTGCCAAAGGGAAAAAAAAGGTCTGGAGCACAGTGATTTGCAGCATTTCAAAGTAAAAACACAGGTAAAGGTTGCAAATCAATCAGCGTGCTCCAGTCCTGTTTTTACCTTTGGAAGGTGACTGAAAACTATATGCTCCTGAACTCCAAATTTTTCTATTTAATTACGCAGTCCAGGTCATCTGTTTGACTTTACGATCAGCTTGACACAGTCTTCAGTGTCACACAAAACAGGTGGTTACAACTTCACAGCTGTCAATTAAAAGTGTCAAGCAGTGTGAAAGTCCCTTCCTTCACTGCAGGTGTTCAACGAGCAGCACTTCCTGGTGACGATGGACGACCTTTGTGGGATTGAGGAGTCGGAGGGTCCTGGCAGGTCCTTCCTGTGTCACAGAGACAGTCCTGGGATCTTCCCTGCACAGTGGAGCCTGAAAAATGGGCTCCCACTCATCCCCCCACCAGGTCTGCTCTGTCAAATGTCCCTGCTTATAAGCACTGACGTCGTCAGTGTGACCAAGTAAAGAACGTCAGCGATTAAATCACTCATGCTCTCTTTCGCTCTCTCTGCCTGCCTTTATTTGTTTCTTTTATCTGCCTTTGTTTCTCTCTTTCTGTCCATTCTTTCTTTATTTTATTCTGCACAGGATACCAGGGTCCAGACTTTGATTGGGCAGATTACCTGAAACAGTGCGAGGCCGAGGCAGCTCCTCAGCATTGCTTCCCAACCGTAAGTCAGCCTCTGTTATACCCATTTTACTCTTAAGTTCACACTGGTCAGGCCTCAGTGTAAAGGCCTGTCTCCTGTCAAGCAACTCAGCAGATGTGTGACAGACTCACACTTATGGCAGCAACCCTTCAGTGGAAGAGTCATTGTGAGATTAGCTTTCAGCTGTTTGTGCTCTCCTGTAGTCACTGTTGAAATGAAAAAGCAAACTTTGTGGTGGCCTTAGGCTATTCTATTGCTGTTATGTAAATGCTGTATGAGACCTGTACTGTAATGCAGTGTGTCTGCATAGATTAATCAAATCTGAAATGTCATTACCAAGCTGTCAGGGCTAAAGCCTCCCTCTTATTACTTGTGCTGCGCTATCCAAGCAGCAATTCGGGCTACCGAGGAAATCTTTTTTAATGAAACTAAATAAACTCCTGAGTGTATACAGCTTCACTTTGTATGTGATTTAATGTATTAGGAACAGATATTTCTAGGTCTAGTTTTTAAAGAGTGAAATTGTCAGTATTCATGTGAAGGACCTGTATCGTAGCAGCCCATAAGGTGTGACATCGTGTCACGGCCACTTCTTGAGTAAACTGCTTGTCACATGGAGAGGTTTGGTGCAGAAATGATGAGTGTCGGTGTCATAATACATAGTTTCTCTGTTAGTTATGCTATGCAGGAAAGGGGTTTTATATTTTTCTGTCCCATGCAGTCGGAAATCTTTTAATTGTAATTTCATGTTATGAAATTATGATGTGAGATTTTGCCCATTTGCCTTTATACACTCGACAGTATAATTGAATGCCAGTGATGATAGTGTGTGTGTGTGTATGTAAATGAAGCAGTCCTTTGTGAAATAAGTTTTCTAATGACTTTTTCTTCCCCTCTGTTTACCTGCCAGGAACAGTCTGAGCACAGCTTTAAAGAGGCCATGAAACTGGAGGCCGTCAACCCGCTGTCACCGGAGAACATTCACGTGGCAACTGTCACCAGGGTCAAAGGGCAATACATTTGGCTCAGCCTGGAAGGTGAGATGAGGCAGAGAAAGAATGCATTCATTTTAAACATCCGAAGGTAGAAAGCGAACGCGCAGGCTTACCACAGCACATTGACAGCCATGTCACATCGAGCATTCATCTAAATTTCTCTAACTTTCTGTTTTCTACTGAGAACACATGAATGTGTGTGATACGTAGAGTATAGTATTTTACACCAGTTCATTTTCTGGAAACTTATGACTCAACATCTTAACACTCAGCTATATTAATGCACCTACAACTAGAAAAAGGGAGAGAGGTAGTGAGAGCAGCTCTCAAAAGCTTGGTCAGATTTGACAGTGGCGTCTTCCTGGCAACATACAGTACATCTCCTACAGGAAGATGCTGACCAAGAAAAATAGGTTTTGGGTTCTTTGATGCCTGTAAATCAGCGTTTTTATTTATTATGTGTTGAGCCTGTAATTAGAAGAAAACCATTTGAAACATGATGTGTTATTTATTTTTCCTCTCTTATGAGATGGCTTATGCCCATGCACTGCAGATCCAACATTGTTACTAATTTTATAATGTAAGAATGTGTGTTGTCTTTACACAATTAAGTGCTAATGGTATTTGAGTGTATATGCATGCATTCAATCAACAACCAACAGTACATTTTACTATTGTGTGACCTTGAATGCACAACTTCATATCAAGGCACAGGGAGGGAAGTGTGTTGGTGCAGCAGCTGAATCTGTGGTTAGAGTGTGACGATGTTTACCACCGCTCACTGTGTATCGTAAGTGTTTTTCTAACAGCCTGGTGTGTGTTTTTACAGGACTGAAGCAGCCCATGCCGGAGCTGATAGTTCATGTTGACTCCCTCGACATCTTCCCCGTCAGCTGGTGCGAGACAAACGGCTATCCGCTCGTCTACCCCATCAAACCCTCAGGTATACAACATGAGTCATCATAGTGGACTCACAGCCTCAATGAGACGGTTACTAATACTGTGACAAACATATTACAGTCTGGTTTTTATCCTGACCAGATTAGCGGGGCGTAATGTAATAAGCGTGACTGGGTACACATTAGTCTTTTCTTGTTTTTTCAGTTGAAAAGGAGAGGAAGATTGCCGTGGTGCAGCCCGAGAAACAGTGAGTATAAGAGCGAGCATGTGATTTTTGATTGTTTCTTTCTGAGGGGGGCTGGGAAGGGCTAAATTGATGGGAGGGTATAGTCCAATTGCCTTTCAACCCCTGACTCGATTTGAATCACTTTACAGCCGAGCTCCGCCCAAGTCATCGTCACCCGACGCCATCAAGCAGCAGGTGTCCAACCACTCAGAGACAGGTGAGAGTTAAAGGGTATCTTAGGTCTCACTGAAGGATTGTGTCCCATTTGTGTAGTCTTCAGCTGTTTCACCTGTCATATCTCACTCTGTGTCCACGTGCAGGACAGGGAAACGGGAAGTACTGCTGTCCCAAGATCTACTTCAACCACCGCTGTTTCTCCGGGCCTTACCTGAACAAGGGACGCATCGCTGAGCTGCCTCAGTTCATCGGCCCTGGAAACTGTGTCCTTGTGCTCAAAGAGGTGAGAGGAGCGAGTCCAGCTGTTCCATTATTAGTAATATTTGGTTTACTATTATGTCTGTTATATCAGAATGTCAGCATTCTAAGATGGCGATCATGCTGGCATACTTAAGTCAACATTTAACTCAAAGCACTGGCCAGAGTCACAGAGCTGCTATCATATCTTTTAGCTTTGTTATTGTTCAACTCGTTGTGATCCCTTTTGAACACGTGAACATGAAACTATGTTCTCATATCTTATTTCCCATAAACTCTTCTGACAGAAAGAGGAAGTTGCTCCTTCTGTCTCTCACAGCAAACTGTTTTTTCTGTCAGTTTTTCACTCTTTCTACAATGAGAAAGAAACACAAGAAATATGTAGTTTCATTTGCATTTAAACAAGAGATCTCCCTCTGCTTTGTGGTGCAAAACAGTATCTTTTCCACGTAGCTTACCAGTGAATAAGCAACGGCCTGTGAAGGCTGCTGATCTGCTGTCACAGATTAAAAGTAATGAAAACATCAAAATGAATATTGTGGCTATTTGATGTTAAAATGCTACGCTTGAGAGAATAACCAAACTAACTTCAAACCTGCAGGTAACCTTGTGTTTCACTTCTGGGTTTGTCCTGTATCCAGGTATTGACTCTGCTGATAAACTCTGCATACAAGCCCAGCCGTGTGCTGAGAGAGCTGCAGCTGGACCAGGAGAGCCGCTGGCAAGGCCATGGAGAGACACTCAAAGCCAAGTGAGAGAAAACGCCATTAAATCCTCATCTCCAAATTCTCAGCTCTGTTGAGAACCTGCAGGAATAGTAGGAGTGTTCACAGCTGGGTCTATTTTAAGACACATGCTGGATTGAGTGTGCACTTGAATGCACATGTGGAAATAAATATCTGCACACCAGAACCCAGCAAAAGCTCCTGATATTTAATTAAAGCAGTGATTTAGCAAACAGCAGCATCTGGGTTATTTTTTTGGGGAACGTGGCTGATAGCAACCTTTTAGTTCATGCACATAATATGAGCTTTAGTTAGTGACGAGAGTCCTTTTTTCAACATTATGTGTGTGGAAATAAGGCATTTCACTGCTTATTTACTGTTCAACAATGCGTGTCCTTAAACATCAGGTACAAGGGAAAAAGCTACCGGGCCACGGTGGAAATAGTGCGCACTGCAGACCGCGTGGCAGATTTCTGCAGGAAAACCTGCATCAAGCTTGAGTGCTGCCCGAACCTGTTTGGACCTCGCATGGTTCTGGACCACTGCTCGGAGAACTGCTCCGTCCTCACAAAGACGAAATACAGTAAGTTGCAGACTTGGATACTTCTGCTTGTTGTTGTCTCCTTATCAAAGCAAATAACGAGCATAATCGGTGTGATTTAATTTGTAGAAGCTCAGAAAACCTGTAGACGTGCTTGTCAGCTGTGGGCTCAATTCCAAACATTATTCAAACTGGCTCGCTGGCAACACAAAGCTTGTTCGTTTCTCCTTCATCACAAAGCTTCATTTGTGTTGCTAATAAATAGAAAAGATCAATGAGTGCAGAAAATATCCCTTAATGAATACAGAAATTATGTGAAGCAGAGGGATAGAATTTTCGATTTAGAAATTGCCGTAACCGTCCACAGGCAGTGATTGAGCAGGTGTGTTTTGCTAAAAAACACGTTGCCCTCTTTCATCTTCGGCTGAACTATTTTGACAGCATAAAGCCACAGATGATGTGTTGATGTGTTTACTGTCTGCTGCACCACAATGTTGAGGTTAAGAAACTGATGCAATTTGATAGCAACAGACAAATGATGACACTTCCTTGTTCCTTCTGTTTTTTTGCATCCTTGCAGCCTGCATTTCAATGTTTTTGTTGTAGAGAATATATGCACTAAATGTGTAGGGAAATATTTGAAATCGGCATCATTAATCTCCATCTATCACAGTGATGTATTAAAATCTTTCAGACATGTCAAATGCAGCATTACACAGTCAGCCTGCTGTCTTATCAGCAGCTTATTACTATGGAAAGAAGAAGAGTAAACGTGTTGGCCGCCCACCTGGGGGCCACACCAACCTGGAGGGTGGTGTGAAGAAAAGAGGAAGGAGGAGGAAGAGGAGAAAGCAACTTTTTGTCCATAAGAAAAGACGCTCCTCTGCCTCAGTGGACAACACGCCTGCTGGGTCTCCACAGGTAACACACTTCTATTTTAAACCAACGGGTGTGCAAACTGGGCGGCACAGTGGTGCAGTGGTTAGCACTGTAGTGAATGGTTGTTTGTCCTCTATGTGTGGATGGGTGTGCAAACTGCATAGTTATTCAACAAACATATTTCACTTTGATTCCTCCACGCATTCTTCCTGAACCTGTGCTAATGAACTTATTGTCGTGTGTGGCTCTCAGGGCAGTGGAGAGGAAGAAGATCTGGATGAAGACGACTCCCTGAGTGAAGACTCCGGCTCGGAGCTGCAGGATGATCTCCAGGATGATTCGGAACAATCATTTGGGAAGTCTCAGCCTGCGACACCGTCCCCCTCCCCACCTGCCACACCCAGGCCCACTCGCCGGCGCCGGAAACCTCACTCACCCTCATTCTCCGATGATGAGAACCGCCCTCCTTCACCAAAGGTAATGAAAGTCACATAATGATAAATTATTTAAGACTCTTTGGCAATAAATATTAAAACATTTGGAAAATCTTTTTCTTGTTTTTTTGTATTTTTTTTATTTTCTTTCATGAATACTCAAGTGTGTACCAAAGGGTGTAGAATGAATAACCCAGATGGTATAAGCCTGTTTTACCCAATCCATCAAGTACACCTGCCTTAAAATCTTAAAATTTTGAACATTTTCACTGTGACCTGGACTTGCTCCAAACACCATATGAAGAAATCAATAACACTGAAACAGCCAGTGTTTCTTTTATGAAATGTTTTGGTCTGATACTCCTGATACTTCTTCTCTGCATCAGTTGTGAGAGTTAAAATGAGCTGTAAGCCTTTCCACTCCGGCTGGGAGATCTCACAGAGTCTCTGACTCACCCTGTCTGTGTGTTTACAGACCTCAAAGACTGAGCCTCCTCAGAAGTTGTGTTTGGACACCAGCCCGCTGGAGTGGAGTGTCACTGATGTGGTTCGCTTCATCAGGACCACAGACTGTGCACCCCTTGCACGGATTTTCTTGGATCAGGTAAGAAATGCACACAGACTTAATGGCCGCTCAGGCTGAGAGCTCACTCCACTCAACAGCAATAAGTGCATTATACCTGTGTATTGTCAGCATCTCATGTAAATTTCTGTTCATACAGGAGATTGACGGACAGGCGCTACTACTGCTCAACCTCCCAACAGTGCAAGAGTGTATGGACCTGAAGCTGGGACCAGCCATCAAGCTGTGCCACCACATTGAGAGGGTCAAGCTGGCATTTTATCAGCAGTTCGCTACGTAGCTGATGGGGAATGAACATGGACGTGACTACATCCTGTTCTATTCTGTTCTGTTCTACATCAGTCCTGTGAAAAACACTGTATTTTCCCATTTTGACTTTTCTAACACTGGACAACCTTTATAATCCTGCATATACCGCTTTGCTTCGGCCAAGCATGGACAAGAAATGGATGAAGCAGCATTTTCTGATTTATTGTAAAAAAAAAAAAAAGAAAAACAAGGAAAAAAAACAAAGAAGAAGAGCTATACAGGGTCAAAAACAGTTCAGGTACTCTTTGAGAACGGCACAGGGAGGACTGAAAGACAGAAGAATTCATGGCACTTTGATGCCATAAATAAAGTAAAAACCTTTATTAATTCCAGCACGGTTTGCAAAAAAATAACAAAAAAAAGAAAATCATCAAAGAAATATATGCTTTATTTCAAGCATAGATAATAATTCCTTCTTAATTTATTTGTGTCTTCAGAGGTCCTCCGATTCTTCTTTTATTTAATTTTTTGTATGACTAGAGCAACTGAGCATCAGCGCTCCAACTTCATTGGTGGAGTGTGTCCACTCATGATTTTCAGCCTGCCCTGCTGTCCGTAAAAGGGAACCCCACCAAATCACAGCTTTTAAACTCAACATACTAAGCTCGAGAATATTTGGTAACTGGCAGTCAACATTTGCTATCGTGTGCCAACGTCAGAAATGATGTGGACTTGCCTCTTAATCTTGTGATCTCACACTGAAGTCTAATTTCAAGAAAAAGAACATTGAGAAAAAATGAATGAGGACAGAGTACATGGCAGGCGACTTACATTGAAACACTTAAAAACAAAGAATCCGTTTCACCGCGAAGGCTTAAAAATGTGTGTCGGAGATTGAAAGCCTTTGTCTTATGTTTTCTTATGTTTCTTTAGACATTCATGCATTATCTCAAAGAGATTATTGGGCCCCATTTCTTAAGGAAAGAAAAAAAGCTTACACACAAATAAACCTAAAGCTTGCATTTAACTAACACCATTTGCATTTTTCTTACCATCATATTGATAACAGATTTGGAAGAACAGTCATAGTGAGCAAGGTCAAGAATTAGATTCCAGTGTGAACACCAGACATGTATACTGTACTAACGTTTGCAAATGTTATCCAGTCAAATTAAGTTACAGTGTGCTCAGCAACAAATGTCGAGAGGGTGGGGGGGGGCTTCATTTCAAGATGTCAAAATAGCTTTCTTGCTCAAGCTTCTACAGTATGTAAGCAGTTTACAGTGCAAGGAGTCTGTAATGCAAGCACAAGCAAAACCATGTACTGTACAGTGGTATGCAAATATGACAGTGCATGTTTGTACATAGTGTATATAATCAAATATCTTCTAGTGCAACAGGGTTATTAGAAAGAGAAAAAAAAATATCGAGCAATTAACTTTCTGCATAAGCAATGTGTAAATGCCCTAAATATACAGTATATTTGCACAGAATAGGCTCAAACCTTCTCATGTGGGGTGTACAGTTACAACAAATTCAGCTACAGTTGTTTATTTGAGCCATTTCATTGTCATTATTTTTAACAATGAACTTAAATGGGAAGTTTTGAAGCAAGAAGATGTTCTTGAAAAATGCTTTTGTAAATCAGTTTTTCCCTCTTTTTACCAATTCCTGTAGTGTGATTTGCTGTAATGTGCTTCATTTTGTGAGAAAAAAATCCTCTGTAGCTTCCTTGTTTACTTATTACCTTGTATTTTCCGCTGTATTCGAAATGAACAGCTTTTTATCTCATGTTTGAAGATTATAACTGCTATTTAAAAAAAAAGACTGCAATTAAAAAAACAGTGAACAAGGACTCGGTTGACTGACTCCTGGAGTTATTCCTACATGTCCCGGCATGCAGCTGTGTGGCTTCGCAGGTCACATGACACTACGTCTGTCAACATGAGTGGGCACCGCTGGGCAGAGAAGCAGCTGGATGAACGGCAGTCCTGACCTGCGACTCATTACTTCTCTTTTCTTTTTTTAAATAGAATGACGGGTTTTGTTTTGTTTTTTTACTTGCCGACGGTTAAGTTACGGGCAGCCGGACCACGCGCTGTTTTCAACCTCTGAGGGGAAGTAAGTTTGTTAGCTTAGCGTTAGCTTGATGGAGAGGAGCGGCTAGCTCTGGGGGCTAGCTAGGTGAGTGACGAGCCGCCGTGTCTCGTTTTCACTGTCGGCGTTTGACTGTCAGCTAAATTTCACTCATTATCAGTTGTACGTCACATGTAGCAGAAGTCATAAGGCTGTTTTTGTGCGTTTAAGGCGCTATATGTCAGGTTTAAATGATGTTAGCTCCGGGACACATTTCCTCTGCTACGCGGAGCTCCTGAGCCTGATGTTGGTTTTCGATGTTGCAGCTCGACTGTAAAAAAAAAAAAAAAAAAAAAAGTGTGTTCGGTACAGCTGCTTAGTAGGATATCGCAAGTTCTTCCCCCTCTTTTGAGCTTTAACTCGTGTCGCGATAGGAACCAAACCATGGCCGTGTGGTTGTGTGAATCAGGAGCATGAGAGCCCGTTTGCAGGGGAGAGGAGGATGCCACCATCTTTCACCCAACACCGTCCAGCTTAACATATCGATTAGCTGACCCAGCCACCACCAGAGAGAGACAGACAGACAGACAGTGCTGCTGCTGCTGCCCTCGGCCTTTATCAATTAGTCTCGTCCTCTCGGCCTCCCATGGCTGCTGCTGCTGTCAGCGGTGTCAACATGCCGGTCCAGCTCGGAGACGTGGCCCTGTCCGGTCCGGGAGGAGCGGGGCAGCCCGCCGTGTCCTTCACCAACACCTCCGCGCCCTCCAGCCCGACCCCCGCCACTGACAACCGGGGCTGCGAGAACGGAGCCTTGATGGACTCCTTCGGGATCTTCCTGCAGGGACTCCTCGCTGTGATGGCTTTCAGCACCCTGATGTGTGAGTATGATCCAAGAGGTCTGCCGTGTGCCAGGTATCTGACCCCTGCTGCTGCTGATAATGGTGATGGTGGTGATAATGGAGCCAATAGCATCAGTCGGGTAATTCGGAGTGATATTGATCTCAGCTGTGAGGCTCATGCCCGAGTCTATAACCGGAAGAGGCGAACAATAAGAAGATAGAAATGCTCTCTGTGTGTGTGTCCTGTTGTGCTAAATGCAGGGGCTGCAGTTCAGTGTAACATTACACCTACTGATTTCCCACCTTGTTGGAGTTATTGTGGTTGCAAGACAAACACTTCCCGGCTACTTAATATCTATCTCTGGTTCAAACTTAGTCATGACACTCTGTAAAAAGAAATATTAAAGTTAATGTAGTAATGGCTGAAGGGATAAGACAGTTTCTTACCTTGATTAGGTTTGCTGGAGATTCACTGGCACTGCAGTAAGCACCTTCAGCTCTAAAGCACTTATACAATATTTATATGGAGGCAAAAAAAAACCCTGCTGTTGATTTAGTAGCTACTTCTCAGTGAAAGCCATAATCATCTCTGTCTACAAAGACATTTTCGATAGAACTAATATGTATGCATTTTAAAAACACACATCGCACACTCTGTTTTTTTATGTCTGCTGCCCACTAAGTTAATTCTTGCTCACTTTCTTCCTGTTAACCATCTACACCAGTTTGTTTCCATCTCTGTCCAGAATGACTTAGGACATAGGAGTAGTTGGACAGGGAAACACTGGCACAGAAAGAAACACTGTATGTTTCCATTCAGTAAGAGTCAGCACAGCGCTGACGGCTGTATGACCTAATAAGAGCTTCCTCACTTTTGTGTGTCCCAGCTGCCTCACAGCCAAGAGGAATGATCAGTATGTTACAGCTTATTTTTTCTTGTATATTTTTTTGTTTTGTTTAGTTTTTTGTCTTTGTTTTTTTCGAGGCTGTCTTAGTAGGAGTAGGCCAAGTCCTCCGCCTGTGTTCACATCACACCCAGCTGCACACAGGGTGTGTTTAGGCTGAAGTCACACTTGTGCTCAGAGCAGACACTGAGGTCACAGCTTGCAGTATAATTTGCCCACACGGAAACACAAAGGAGCCTTGACTAAATGTTTGTGCAACACTACAGTATTTAGTTTTGAGAGGTGAGATTCTGCAGTCCATTCTGTGTACGTACTGAGTGTGTGCCGAAAAAACAGCGTCAGATTTCTCGTACACATACCTGGCCAGTAAAGCAGATTCTGATGCCTTCTCTGAAAATGATGTGGTCTTTGAGGTATCTCAGCTTTGAACAGTCAACAAATATTATAATGTGGTAAGGCTCCCCTCTTGTGCAGCTCTGTATTAAAAGAAGAGGGTAGTGGGGGGTGACATGGAAAACAAGTCACTATTGTGAGGAACAGCCAGAGCTTTATTTGAGTTGGACATTTCACTGCTTGCAGAGATAAAACCCTTCAGACTCTTTTACACTTTGATTATCGTAGGGACTTCTAATGGCCTAAAAGCAGTAGTGGCACTCGCATTGACACATACAGCAATGGCACTGTTTGTTATCTGGGAAGAAATTATCTACACACACTATCATATTGCTGCTGCACACCAGCTTTATCTCCATCACTTTTTCAAAATTATGTTTCTTAACTTGGCTGGGCTCTGGGTACAATTTGGAACCAAACACAGAGGAACTTATTCACCACTTTTCTTCTGGCTACCCTGAGAGAAACATTAACTCATTTCCTGTTTTTCTGTGAGTTTGAAATGACGGTTTTATTGCAGCTACATGAGATATTAGTAGGTTCTACGTCATGGGCTTGACCATCACTTCTGCTTCCTGCGTGGCTAACAATATATTGCCTCCGTTGCCAATTTACCGTATTTTTCGGACTATAAGACACATTTAATCCTTAAATTTTCTCAAAAATCAACAGTGCGCTTTATGCGCCTTATGTATGAATTCTGGTTGTGCTTACTGACCTCGAACCGAATTTATGTGGTACACGGCGCTCAAAAATCTGTCAAAATGTTTTAGTACAATTTTGGTAAGCTACAAAGCTGCGCTGCTTGATGGATTGTTGGAGCATTACGGCCACCGTAGTCAGGAGCCTCGCAGAGTGATACGTACTGTGTGTAATGTGCCTTACAGTCCGGTGCGCCTTAAGTATGGAAATAGACCGTTCATTGATATTACATTGACACTGCGCCTTATAATCCAGCACGCCTTATGGTCCAAAAAATACAGTACTCAGTTTTTGTTCACATACATTTTCCTGTAGACTTGATGACAAACTGTTTTATCTCTATTGAACCTACTGATGTAAACATTGAAGAGCTGAAAAGGAGGATGTCAACCTTCATTTCCAAATCGTAAATATGTCAGTACGAGGCAAGACCTTCAGTTGGAGTAAGCAAATATCCTACTATAAAATCATCATAATGCTCATTGTATCTTTGACAGCTTGCAGGAGGGTTGATGAAATCAAAACAAAACAAAACAAAATCTGTTTGACTGAATCTCTTTCTCTGTTCCTCTGTGTTTTATGTGAGTCATCTGTAGTAAAATCTTTGTGGCACTCTCTTTTTCATCCACAGTGAAACGCTTCAGGGAGCCAAAACATGAAAGGAGACCCTGGAGGATCTGGTAAGACAGCTGAGCCAGCTTCAGTTCACTTTTCTTAAAAAGGCATCAAATGAATCCCTCTTGGAATCACGTCAACTGTCCCGCCTCTCTCTCTCTCTGTAGGTTCCTGGACACCTCCAAACAGGCTATTGGGATGTTATTTATCCACTTTGCTAATGTCTACTTATCAGACCTCACCGAGGAGGATCCCTGCTCGCTGTGAGTCATTCCCATGTCCGACAGTTCTCTTCAGAGTTCCCTGAATCTGCGTGTCCCAGATAGATTACCAAGAAACTGTATTAAAATGAAGGAAAATTCCAACACACGTTTTAAAATACATTCACTTTTCTCTCTCCCATAGATACCTCATTAACTTCCTGTTGGATGCTTCTCTGGGCATGTTGCTGATCTACGCCGGGGTGAGAGCTGTCAGTGCTATTGTAGAGTGGCGACAGTGGGACTCTCTGCGTTTTGGGGAATACGGTGAGTGTGTGTTTGGAGCTCTCTTAAAATTCCTGTAACGCCCAATGGAGGGCAGTAGCTGCTCCTTCGTACAGCCATGCTGCAGTGTCATTTCTTACATTACCAGTGCCTTATTCTGACTTTTCGTGTAACGCTGAAGCAGTGAAATCTAATAATGATCTATGCCACCTATCTGAACACCTAAGCAGATTTTTTTGACACTGTTTTCTCTTTGTGTAGGAGAGCCAATACAGTGCACAGCATGGTTGGGACAGTGTATCCTCTACATCCTCATCATGATGTTTGAGAAAGTCCTCATTATGCTGGTCCTCCTCATCCCACAGTGGAAGAAGGTCAGAAAAAAAGTAACAATTTCAGAACATAGCAGGTGAAATTAGTCCCCATCAATGTGATAATTATCTTTTTCAGTTCTATGAAGTGTTGCAGCACTTGTTATTAACATTCACTTTTACTGCAGCGTCACAGAGACTATACATATTGACCTGCTACTTGCCTTGTTTGCTCCATTTGTAGATAATTAGTTGGTTTTGTGTTAGCTTGTTAAACTTGCTGTGTATTGTGACAGGTTTAGTGAACAGAGAACAACATGCCTTCCTGGACACTGTAGAGTGGTCTGATTGAGACCTACAGAGAAATAGCACGAGTGGAACAGGACAGTGTCTCAAGTCAGCAAAGACACTTTTTATTTTATCAGAATTTATCACAGACTTGAAGCGACACTTCACAGAAACAAATGAGGTAGTCCACAACTACAAAACTGGTTTGTAAAGATTTTCTACTGGTTAGTTTCCACAGCAATGGATCTGTAGTGAAGAAAATAGGTCCATTTTTTTCATATTTGTGAGACAAGAGAGCTGTGGTAAACACACTGATCATTCCTCATGAGACAGGCCATTGATTTGTCACAGATATTTAGATTCTTTTGTGCAAGTAAAAATGAATCCTTTCAATTCTAATCTCAAAGTCCAGTGTACAAAGACAAAATAAAGTGTTCCCTGGCTAGAAGTCACTAAACCGACAGGGATAACTGCTTAGCCTGTTGAGACGCGCTTTCTGGAATCCGTATGGTACATTCAGTGTTACTCACCAAAATGTATTATGTGTATCCCTGAGTTCAAACAAATGTGCTGAATGTATGTCCTTGATTTGAAAAGCCAGTTTATTTCAGTTATTTGAAATCCGAGATTGTTTATTTGGAATCTTCTTCCTCTGTGCCCTTGTTGCCATATTTGTGTGATTTTTGGCTGTGGACCAGTGTGAAAGTCTTGGCAGGAATGTGTCATATCACCCACTTGCAGTCACGTGCCATGAGCGTATTGTGAGGAATCCCTCACGCACTGCACTGTAGTGCCTCTTATTTGTATGTTTATATTTGTTTCCTGCTTGTTCATCTTTTTTCTCACGTAAAAGGTGAGGCTGACCAAACCTGAACTCCACACTATGCAGTGTTTGTCTTCAGCATCATCACAGCAGAAGTGCTCAGTTTTAATTTAAACTTGCTTGTGAAGTCAGAAAGCTGAGGCTACATATTTCTCACAGTGATATTGATTTCATGTAGCCCCTCTAATGTACAAGGATACAGCTTTGTTTGATGTGGCGGGACAGTGACATAAAGTAGTGTTCGCTGACCGGGAATCGAACCCGGGCCGCGGCGGTGAGAGCGCCGAATCCTAACCACTAGACCACCAGGGAGTTGTAGAAGTTGTGATAAAATGTCAAGTGAAACAGATACCTGTTAAAGAACATTCTTGAAGTGTTTTAACCTGCCCCTGCAAATGGTCCACAGCGAAAGTACCACTAACCATAAATATGTCACAGGCGTTACTGTCAACTTGGTAATACAGATTTTCAGCACACACAATGCTCATTCAGAAACATCTCCCATTTTTATCTGAACAACATGGCATGGAGATGTTCCGTTATGTAGTTTGCTGTAAATAGTATTTTTTATTATATGTTAATCAGCTAAAAGTCTTATTCAGACTTTACATGTCTTTTCTTCTCCTCACAAAGACACAAAAGGTGTCAAAACATTATTCTGTTGGCACATTTGAGGGTGTAACATAACCTATGTGCTTCAGTCCCTTTTGTTTTCACTTATATTTCGGTATGCATATTTAGCATCTTTTTCTTGTTTTTATCTTATTTCCTTTTTATTCTTTTCTGTCTCTATCATTTAAATGTATATACACAATTATTTCCCCCTTCTGATGTTTGAAAATTGCTGTCTAAGACCATGTGTGCTGTCTTTGTTGCTCTGTATGCTCATGTCTGTGCTTCTGTGTGTGTGTTGTATATGTTTATGTGTATCGCAGCTGAATCTCCTCAACCCCATAGAGAATCCTGACCTGGAACTGGCCATCGTCATGCTCATCGTTCCGTTCTTCATCAACGTAAGTCTGCTGTTACTGTGTTTTTCTTTGCACCCTGTCTGCACTCTTGTGAGATTTTGTCATTGGTTACCTAAATGTTTGAACATTCCATTGCCATTGTCTTGTGTGTGTTTGAACATAAAATACAATAAATAAAACTTCACTTCTTTTACTCTCCCATGGGGAAACATAATCATTCACAACAGTATTTTCTGTGTTTCTTTTCAGGCGCTCATGTTCTGGGTGGTAGATAATTTCCTAATGAAGAAGCACAGGACAAAAGCAAAGCTTGAAGAGAGAGAGGAGGACTCGCGGGGGAACAGCAAGGTGCGATACAGACGAGCTCTGTCCCATGACGACTCAGAGTCAGAGGTAAGTCTCACACTGGGAGATGAAAAGATCACTACCTAAACCATGTCAGTTTGTATTCATACTGCACATAGTAAAAGTTGACCAGCAGTTAAGACTTACAGTTAATCATTGTTGAAGACAAAGTAAACGCCCATAAGCACATCTCATCCTTTCCTCTGAAAGCTTCCCTCTGAAACTGTCTCAGCTTGACGCACTGTCAGCTGTTCTGCACCTGGCCCAGACGAACTTGCTTGTCCTCAAGCTCTCATGGTTTTCTAGATCATGGGTCCCAGTTATTTTATAAGCTTGTAAAGCAGATTAGCTCAACGCAGAGTTCTGCTTCATACACACTGCCCACCATTCATACACTCGCAACACATGAGGTCAGAACTCCGGTGCAGCATAGGCACATTTACCAGGAAACTTAGTGGTGGTTTATTGGTGTTTTACAGTAAGCTGACTGTTTGTCCACATGCATAAATGCCTGATATTTGAGTCTACACAGTCTGTAACAACAAAGTAGTTCCCTGACTGGGAATCGAACCCAGGCCGCGGCGGTGAGAGCGCCGAATCCTAACCACTAGACCACCAGGGAGAAGTGGTATGAAAGTAAACACATACGCAGTGCACGCCTTTTGTGAGCGCTGTAGTTGGTTGTAGTACTATTTATTATCTCCAGAAAAAGTAGTTCCCGTTGGACAACATGGCATCTGAAACCAGGATGTAACAGCTGTCAGAGCATGAAGCACGAACCATGTTTCATTCCATTTCAAAGGGGTGGTTTAAAGTTTTGACCATCGCTGCAACAAATACTTCATATGCCAGGATGCCAACCAGTCAGCTTCAGCCAGGCTCATGTGAGTTTGCGCTCATGTGGGAAGAGCTGACAATGTGAAAGAAATCAGAGCTCGGACTGCCAACTCCCAGAATATAAGCTATAAATGATATTAGACTAGTTGAATACAAAAGTAAATGCATTGAGGATATATGAAAAACAAATGTTCTATTTCCAGCATTATGATTTAATGAGATGCTTTTCTATGCACTTATAATGCCCCTTTGTTATGTTAGAAATACAAAATTATAACTTTTCATAATGCTTTAGTACAATTATGTACTAATAGTAAGTCTTTGAGGGGAGAAAAAAAACTATTAATTTATTACACACTTTATATATTTATAACACACTTCCCTTCCTCTTTAACTGATGTTGAAGGCTGTTAAACATGTGATATCTTCCTGTTGTCTGATAATGAGGCTCAGATGAGGAGTATAGGTCAGAGGGAAGTCAAGAGGAAGTAATCAGGTATGCTGGTTTGTGTTTAGGCTGGTCGAATGATTGCCGGTATCAAAGTCTGATTATTCCACGTCAGTCAGATCCTGCAGTCTTTCCTTATCATCTCCTATTTTGTTCACATTCAAGGCCAGTTTGTGCCTGATCCAGAAGGAAGTAAAGATTGAAGCTTGAGATGTATTTGAGCAGCATGCTGTTTGCTCTGTTACCCATGGTTGCATTTCTTGTCAGTGGGCCAGTTTTCATGTTAAAAGAAAGTAAAACAGAAAAGTAAAGCTGCTTTCAAGGCACTGAACATTTAAATGATCAAAGCAGCACAGTCAAAAAGCCGGCTTCCTGGTTTCTTTCACGACAAACCTGCTTGTGAGCTGCTGCCGGCCTTAGGCGAGCGAGCTGTCAGCAGCGTGCTCTGCTATGGGGGAGGGGCAGAGCTGCAGTGGAACAAATGTATTGCTTTCAGCTGCAGTAAGCTCACACAGCGGGCCAGTGGCGCAATGGATAACGCGTCTGACTACGGATCAGAAGATTCTAGGTTCGACTCCTGGCTGGCTCGTCTCGCTTTTTCATGTCATGCGGTTTTCATTGGACTGACAAATAGCACACGATGTGTTAGCTGTCATAATGACGGTATATTTTCACTCACTGATTTAGGCATAGTTTTACCTTACATACACAGATTGTTTAACCGGTATTGTATTCTTTTGCCAAGCATATGATTTCTGTTTGAGAATAAGTAATGAATGCAATAGTTCCACACACATTGATTGGATTAACTTTTTGTGAACTTTTAATCACTTTAACATCCAACAGTTGTGTTATCTATTCATTGGCTCAGACAACCTGCCCCATGCTGACTATTATTTGTGTGCCTGTTGCTTTCCTGTCTTTTTAGATCCTTTTCTCAGCAGATGATGAAATGGATGAGTCAGATGAGGACGACGTTCGGCGGCTCACTGGCCTGAAGACTGTGAAAAAGAAGAAGCTTCGCATGGGAATCCCCGTTTGACCTGTGTGCCTCTCCAAACCTCTATGATTCGGTTTCCTCTGGAAGCTGTTCAACTCACAGGCCCATGTATACATTCCCCTTACCAAGACTCAAGCCTTCAGAGTTGACATCATCTCAAACACAGGACGCCGTTTGACGACAGAACAATATACTAACTTAATTCCCTTTACTCTTTACTGACTCCCGGAGGACTTCAGCCTAAACTAAACATGGGATTTGATTTAACACACTGGGAGGTTTTTTGGGTTTTTTCTGGAGTTAACCTGGTACTTCGGATCACTGTTGCATTTTGACATGGTACTCTGGGGGCAAGTGTTGTGTTTAAAGACACTGTCAGGGGGAAAAAAAACCCCACGGTGAACATATTATTATTGAATCCTTTATGTATGTATAAAAGGAAAACACTGGTTTAATACTGTTTGGACTTTAGAGGGAGTGTGTGTACAAGCGCAGAAGTCCAGGATTAGAGTGGCTGGACAAATCTAAAGAGCCACAACAAAACCAAACATAATGCAAACAAAACTGTTTAAGGAGTCGGTTACATTTGACATCCCTCTAAGGTGATTGTATTCCTGATGTAGACTCTGTGTAAACTCTGTCCTTTGTTTCCTCATGTAGACGTACCAACATGGCCTGTGGTGGGTGTGTGTGTGTGTGTGTGTGTGTGTGTACGTGCGAGCGAACATAAGGATGTGTGCAGTCGGGCACACCTCAAAGTTAGAGAAGCGTTACGTCTTGAGTGTTTGAATTACTGTACTGAGGCAACTCTCACACTCTCCAGCCTCCAGCACAGCTACACACTTTATTAATGCATATCTTGTATGTAACATTACTCGTGTCAAAGGGAGCACACTAATGCTTGCAGCAACCCTCCATTTTTACCTTCTGTAGGACAGCAAGCGTCACATTTCGACATCCTTCTAATATCAGCCCAGCCAGTGTCTGTAGACACAAGACTGCAGTCTTAGTTTGTTTGTGGTCATTTTACTGATGTGTTTGACGGTTTGTTCTTTTGTATTTGAATGTCTCTTTGTAATTTGTTTAGGTTTTTTTATACACGTTTTAAGCGTTCCTTTCGGGCCAAAAAGGTGACTATGCTTGTTCCAAAAGTGTTCTTTATTCCTTCACTCCCACTGGGAGGGTAGATATGGGAACCATTTCTTGCACAATTTCCCATTTATCACAACTTTCATCTTTCCTTTTGTGTTTGTGTTTGGGTTTTTTTTTTTTTGTTATAATAATGTGCCTGAGTGAAATTACCAGCAGGTGTGTTAGTTTGATTTTGTTTTGTTTTGTTCTTTTATTTAGTTGTTTTTGGATTGATTTATCCAGAGCTCTAGACCTTCAGGCATGAAGCAGCATTCAGCAGGCTCTGATGTAAAGAATGTGACATGCATAGACCTCTAAACTGTTAAGTGACTGACCATACAGTCGGGAGAAAGTGTTTGCGTGTGTGTGTGTCTGTGTACATGCCAGTGTGTGTGTATATATATGTGTGTGTTTGTGTGTGTGTGTGTATATATATGCACACACACCTGTGTGTACCAGTGTGTGCTGGATGTATGTGGTGAAGAGTGCATAGTTGGTGCGGCTGCTGGTCCTTTTTAAAGCAAAGGGAGAGTGACATAAACTGTGACTGAAACAGTAATGGTGATGATTTCATCTGATGTTTTTGGCATGTTGGCGAGGAATAAATTACCATGAATTTTAAAGCAGGGAAGTACAGCATCTTTCAGCGGTTGACTCTCAGCTTAACCGCCAGGACAAAGAGGGCTTTTAGTGTTTTGCAAAGTTAAACTACTAGATGATTACAAAGGCAAGAGATGGAGGTAAATTATCATTATAAATGCTTTTCAAATAAAGGATGTGACACACCACGTTCACAATTGTTTAAATTCTATTGTAGTCTGAAAAAGTTGTGAAAAGAAAACAGGCGTTCCCTGACCGGGAATCGAACCCGGGCCGCGGCGGTGAGAGCGCCGAATCCTAACCACTAGACCACCAGGGAGTGCGATATAAAAAAAAAATGCCTGTCAGAAAAAAAAACATGGCGTCACCTGATCGAACCACGGTTTTTAAAGCGGTAATATCTTAGATTTATGGACATTCATTTCCTTTCATTCAGAGCCGGCCCTACCCAATTTGGCGCCCCCCAAGCGATTTTCATATGCTTACAAAATAATAATATTTGATAATATAATATGTAAGATGTGTACTTTAACACTGATGTAAAGTTTAAAAGAATTGACATGCTTTAGACAACATCAACTCTAACACAATGAACAACTAGGGTTAAAAATCTGATATGTAAAGTGGTGAAAAGGGAACAGCACAGGGGAAAGGTTAGCAAGCCAAATGCTAATAAAACAAATAATAAAGATTTCATTTTTACAAATGATACATAACTGTAAAGACCCCTCCATGCCGCCCAGCTACAGAAATATAAAACTGCTTATTTACTGATTAGCATGTTGAGGCTAATCGCTCAGAAGCTAGTTAGCTAACAGTACAGCGTATCATTTGGTATTGTGGTATTATCATTTGTAGAATCATTCATAATAATAAAATCTGACTCTAGTGGTGCATCCAGAAATAGATGCAGCTAGTGCTTTAGAGCTTCTCACGAACACCTCAGGGAGGACACGCATTTAGCGTCAGCAGTCATCCCTCTGACACACTTAATAAATGCTTAACATCCTGCCTCATCAGCCTCGGTGCACACACAAACACCAATTTTCCATTTATTCCTTTGACTGCGTGTGCTGGTACGTCACTGCCTGCCTGACACAAGCCTACAATTTCGCTTTTGTTTGCTGTTTTTGTTTTTCAAGGGCCACATATAGGTTATCACATAATTTTAATAATAATAGTTTAAGTTGTTCAAGGAGAAACAGCTTCAAGGAGAGAGATGTTTCGCTGGTCAGAGTTAAATATCACACAGGCACAAAGAGATACTCATTACCTTCAGCCTGAGAAAGGCCTAATGAAGACCTGCACAAACCTGTGTTTGATTGTGGGACATACAGTAGATGGCCAGCAGCAAGGTTCAGTAGGAGTAAGATTGTTTGTCTCAGACTGTAACATCACCCGGGGACTGTGACGTTCAGAAAGAGGGCGACTCGGATGAGTGTGCCGGCCTTCACATTCTCTCAGTGCGTTGCCGACTTTGTCATTTAAGAAAAGTGACTCAGTTTGCCCATCATCGCACTGTTAACTCCTCAGTATTAGATGATGGCAAGAGAAAATCTGATTGCTTACTTGCTCCAACCTAAAATATACTGTTGTCTCTGGAAGCTGGTAAATGAATCTAAAAAACAACGTGAAAGTGAAAGAAAACCTTCACTGGAGAGTCACACACGCTATCAATATCCTTCATATTGCTAGAGACCAAAACAGAGACTCTTAATCTAAATGTAGACTTGCCTGGTTATATATTCATATATTCCAAGAGCATGATCCTTACTCCCAAAGCTGCGGATAGATGTTTGTTATATAATTACAGCTATTCTTTCATATATATCGCAGTTTATGTTGTGTGATGCCAGATTTAATCTGAACTCACAATGGAAAAGCACCATTACAGAATTACTTCTGTCATTCACACAAGGGAGTGGGTTGTTTCTTTAACGTTTCCTTTCCTTGGTTCCACATTTCGCTGGTCCATGCAGTAACTGTCTGGAAATGCTTTTTACAAGACCCAGAAAGGCATTTCCTCCGGCTTAAATCAAGTTTTAGCAATGGGCAGGCAGAGTCACAGGCACTAGAGCAGTGGGGAGGTGTTGCTGTGTGCTGGACTCTTGTGATACCCCTTTTGGTGCCACGTTCCACAGCAATGTTTAAAAAAAGAAAAAAAGGGGGTATCTCTGCCAGGATCTGGCCTCAGGAGTGCACTTGTGTTGTGTCCAGAATCATCAGCTGTTGGCCTGTAAGCTTATCGTAAAAGATGGGAGACCCATTCCAGCTGCACAATCCCTCACGTCACACCTAATTATACACACTGACAACAGGCAGAGTGGGACAGGGGGTCGGGGGTCTGACTGGGTCTGGACTACAAGCTATATATACTGTCAGGGAGACAAAGACACACATTGGAAAAACAACCGGTGGGTATTGTGCACTGGATAGAGGTACCTGTGGACTCGATACACCAACTTCAGTCACCATGTCACAGGTAGGTCACATCAGGTCAAGTTATTTACAGAAACTGAACATGCGAGGACACACTGCTAACACTCTTTACTTTCCTTCATTTCACCATTTCAACATTTCATAAACCTCCTGTCTTTCTTAACTGCACTCTAGCCAGGCGAGGTGAAGAAGAAGAAGCGTCCCCCGATGAAGGAGGAGGACCTGAAAGGAGCCCGCAGTAAACTGGGACTGAAGGGCGAGGTCAAGAGTAAGACCTATGAGGTCATGGTGGAGTGTGGTGAGTTAAGCCTTTTATGAAAGTTGTTTTCCTCTGACACTGAAACTCGGGATGAGAGAAGTAAGATGTTAATGCTCACATCTAGAAAGATTTTTTGGCTATCTATCCTTGTAGCTGTCTTTTCCTGCCAAGAATATTTTTTGTTTTCTTGGCCTGTTGACCTCAAATTGCATCAAGTTATTTAATACAACACAACTATTCGAATTAACAAATTAAATAGAAGAGGCTCTGACTCACACTAAACAGTGTGATACGGTGGACATGTTACTGTTCTTTGGTTCTTTGGTCTCTTCTATGGGGAAAAATAAATTAGAATAATAATAATGAATATATGGATCAGGAAGTATAAACATAGATAATAGTTTATACGTAGGAAATCATTAGAAATACATTGTGTAAATGATATGAATAAAGGTATTATATTATTTCTTGATTATGTAATTATGCATTTCTGTATTTATATTAATATTTTTCCACTGCTTTCACATCAGAGTAACATCTATTATCACATATATAACAGCACTGTTGGCCTTCAGGATCTTGCAAATTCATTATGTCTTTGCAAAGCGCTTCGGTGTGTTAGAAACGGGTTTATGGGGCTTCAGAAAAGTAGTTCCCTGACCGGGAATCGAACCCGGGCCGCGGCGGTGAGAGCGCCGAATCCTAACCACTAGACCACCAGGGAAGTGCTTTTAGCAGCTATATCACGACCAACAGACATATCACGTTCGTGTTTTATCACAGGATGCCACTTTCAGTGCCACAGTACATTTGCTGGACATTTCAAAGATATGACTTGCTGTAGAGTACACAAACAAAATCATGACACAAACATCATTGGTGATATTTGGATTAACCAAATATTTGAGGATCACTCTGGCCACACTCTGATTTGAATCCAGCTCAAAAATCACCTCTTTGTTTAATGATTAATAGGATTAGTAGGAATCTATCTTGCTGTGTTAATGCTGTAATGTCCGTTGTGGCTTTTGCCAAATTTAGCTATTAATTTCTCACACACACCCAATACCACTCAGCATTCAAGCTTCAAGTTCATTCTTGCACGTTATATGATTTAATCATTTTTAAATTAACTCATTGTTCAAATGTGGGATAATCTGCAGCTGCCTTTGAAAGAAATTCTGGCTTGTAGAAGCTAATACCATCCACCTGCTGCACTTGCATAACTCCCACCCACTGTGTGACAGCAGGGTGATTTCTTGCCTTTTCAACTTTGCCTGCACCCAATTTTGCCTCATAATAGATAGATAGTAAGTCTATATTTGTATGTGCAGTAAGGATCACAATATGAAACCACCATTCACCGCCTGCAGCTCACTCATGTCAAAAGTGCTGTGGAGACATCTTGCTCAGTTGAATGATTTAAAGGGTTCGCACGAGCTGGAATCAAGAGGCAAGTGTTTACTGTAAAGACATGAAAATCCCAATTCTTCTGACTGGCAGTCAGACTAGAGCCAACTGGCAAGAGCTTTGCATCCTTAACACAAGACCAGCGGAGAGAGATGAAGCACAAATAGGTGTAGCAGACATTTCTTTTGTCATCCTTTGGTGGAATCCTTATTAATTTTCTAAGGATGATCGATCACCTGGTTCAAGCATCTGTTTTTTTCCTGATGATATACATCTGTGTTTCCCTCTGCGTTTAGAACGTATGGGCAAAGTGGCTCCGTCAGTGTTCAGCGGCGTGAGGACGGGGACAGAGACGGCCCTGGGAAAGCCTGCTGCTGCCACACCTCCTGGAGGCAGTGTGTTCAGCAAGTAGACACACAGCTGGATGAAGATATGGCAGTAAAGAAACACACTCTGTAGTCTTTATGTTCCTGAGTCACTGGAGATGCTGCATAACGTGGATCACAATGTTTTTTTGTTTTCTTGTTTGTTCTTTTTTTTTTTTGTAAAGTCAGCTTTAAGAGAGATAAATGAGCCAGTTTTGTGCCACTGGGGTTGTGTGTTGACATTACTACAGTGTAAGCACTTTTGTACTTTGCAATTTTTACACAGTGAATCGTACTTTACTTGGTTTGGTTTAATATAGCTGATGAGCTGTAAACATGTATTAATCACTGTTAAAATATTTGCTTATTTGTAAATTTTTTACCCGACTGTGTGTCCTAAATAAATGATTTTCCCCAGATTGATTTTCTGTTGTTGTTTGCCACTAGTAAACACCTAAAAAGAGGGTAATGTCTAAGGAATACATTTAGGACTTGAATTACAGGTAGACATTAATTGTGGCAGGTAACCTCAAGTAAACTCTATTTTAAGGACAAAATTATAATTTCCAGCAAAACATAGTTATTTTTGCAAACTCAATACAGCATTACAGCATACAGTGTCTTTGTGCACTCATATAGCCTGCACATGCATGCGTGTGATGATTAATCCTAGTCCTATCGAAGTGTTATAAGTTTGAATTAATAGGTTTTTTTATGTAAGGACAAAATCAACACCTCTTCATTTCTTTCAATTGTTTTCCTGAAAAGCACTTCTTAAAAAGAAAGTGTTAATCTTTTCTTTTCTGTCCCATCATTACATTATGTTGTATGAAATTAAGCTATAGTAGATGATTCCACTCGTAACCTGAAATGAATGCTCATTAAGTCAAATAGTTCAAGTACAAAAATCATTTAATTCTTTTTTTTTAATTTATTTTAAGAGCTGCATAAATAAGAGAACTATGGTCAAGACTGAATCATTTTTCAGGCAAAGCATGAAAATATCCCTGGGCCACAGACCCTCGGGGGAAGTTCCAGGTGTGTTATGTGGCAGTTGAAGTGTTTCATGCAAATCTGGCATTCCATCAGTAAGTTTGGCAGGGAGGTTTGCAAGAAAGCAAAGGAACTTGAGATACATAAAAATCTCAAGTTCCTTTGATCCTAGATGTTGAGGGCAACTGTGCAGACTACAGAGGGTGAAGACCTGTATGGGTCATGCAGATTCACCAAAACTCAGTTTTATGAAGTTATATCCAGGGTTTTGATCAGCATTCAGTGAGTTGTGGAAGAGTTCCACAACCACAGTGACACTCATAAAGGCCAAGTGTACACCCAAAGGTCATCTGAAACTCTTGAGAAGGAGCTTAACAGCGACTGGTCATCACTACCCACCCACCAGCTGAAGGACATTGTCCAAACATCCAAGGAAAGTTTTTATGCCACCTGACGACATCTCCTCCTGCCTGAAAGCTTAAGTCATAACAGAGACAGGGAAAGTGCTCATAACGAGATGCACAACAGAAGCAGACCCTGAAGGTACTTTATCAAGTTTTAAAAATTTGGTACAAAATGAGTGGGCCATTGTTGCCCAGCACTGGTTTCACCTGTGGCAAACACTCTGCTCACAAAATGGAGAGCAAAGTGCTGTTTGTCCAGTCTGGAAAAATGTCATTGTTTGATCACAAGGTTCAGAGTTTCGGAAATTACAAGTATGCAGCCAAAAGCTGTCTGTTAGAGTTAAAGCTACATTTGTACGGACAGTATATTAAGTCATCGTGTTTTCTGTGAGTAATGATGTAGAGATTTACTTTGAAAGACCTTTCTGTATCACATTAAAATGGTCTCATTCATCAACATGCACCACACCTGCTGGTCAAATCAAGCACTAGTAAACATTACATTTTTTAGGCCATGATACAAAAAATACAATTTTTTTTTTCTAATTTTGTTAAGTACAGTACTACTCACTGTCAAGCAACTGGGCAATGACATAAACACATATTGAGGAATTGAAAATCATTGAGAATGAAAGAGTCCTTCAACAAAAGTGGAGAAGAAAACTGTGAAGATTGAATTCAACAGATTTATCTGATGTCAATAAAGAAACAAGACATTTATTTTCAAATGTCCAGATTATTCACCAACTTTATCAGCAGCAAAATGCATTACAAAATACATTAAAAAATGACATTTTTCATTACCAGTAACATGAAAAGGAAAAAAAACAGGAAACACCACAGATAGACAGTGTCATGTGATGTATTGCATTTGTCTTAGTAATTACCTCCCACAATACAACTGGTGCTTTTTTGATATTTTGTGATATTCCGACTGTCACTTTAATAGTTCCCTATAACAAAAGCTTGTCATGTTGCCAAAAGTTTAGTTAAGGGTCATTTCAGTGCCCTACCAGCACTCACACAATTTTTAGGCTTACGGCAGATATTTTCTTTCAGCTTTACCTCAAACATTGAGCGCAGGTCTGTTAGTCAATACTGAAATACACACACACACAGACACACACACATAGGCAAACAAACACACTGGATTTTGTCCCTCCTCCTGGGCAGGGAGGTTTTTTCTCAGCCGTGAAGTGAGGCACTGTTCAGTGGAGTTTGGTGATGTCTGGGCTGCTGGGCGTTCGACTGCTGCTGCTTTGGGGCAGTGCCTGCCTCTGGCTGGCCATCCTGGCCCGGGGGGCTCTGGTCATCTCTGGGGACCATGACACTCTCCAGGTAACTTTGGTTACTTATTTGTTTGTAGTTTCTTTTTAATTTGAAATCACATAAATTGACTGTCGAAGTGTAATTTAACCAGTATTCATTTTATTGGGTGGTTCTTCATGTTGCCACTAGTTTTGCAACTTAAATCCTTTGCATTTTACAATTGAGCGACACAGTGACAGTTTTCTAACAAACTTATTCATTATATGTGACTTTTTTCCTCCAAATATCTTGTTGTCTCACCCTGCTGAATTTGTATTTTAGGAGACAAGAGGAGCTGCTAGATCACTGCAGGTATTTTCCTAGATTACAATATATTCATATCATCGTTACAATATTGTAAATATAAATAACAATTAAAATCTTAAAGAAGTATCTGTTTGATTGCACATTTACCAAACTTGGGGTCACAGTTAAATATCAGAATTAGTTACTGAATCATAATTACATAAATTAACCTGAAAAAAAAGAGATTATCTTTGAAGAGGTGGCTTTAATCTATGTTATCAGATAGCATACAGCAACAATGGCATTTCAAATAGACATCTTTGTTGAGTGTCTTATGTCTTATCCCTTCCTTTGTTACAGAAAAGAAGCACAAACGAGGCCACGGTAAGAAAATCATTTGTTTGTATCTCTTTAGATGGTCAGGGATGAAAACCCCAAAGAATTCAAATAAATCAAATATAACTTTATTTATCCTGTCAACATATAAACACATAGATTGAAGACAGGAAAAAACAAATAAATATGTATAAATATATCATAAAACAACTCAGAATGCAGTAGAGGGAATGGAAGACTTGGTACTTAAGATTAGAAATGACATTTACTGTACAGACAGGTAGAGTGTAGTGATGAGGAAGTGATGAGAATTCACATAAAATGGACTTGGGTATGGTCAATATGCTCATTGATTTCCTTCACATTTGTAGGTCACAGAAAATCTCAGAACTGCTGTTGAACCTGCACATAAAAGTTCAATAGGATCTCAAAAAAGGACTGATGGTCAAAAAAGCTAGTGAGAGAGACTGAATTGAAAAAGAGTTTAGTTTTCAAGTACCCACTCCATCCCTGCTTAGAGCATACAGCACCCAGGTTGACTCATCACAGCACTCCCAAAGTGGAGTCAGTGACATAATGTCTTTTCAGACATTGGTAGTAATCAGGGCAGCATGTTGCATGGTGCAGACTGGACCCAGCTGCAAAAAAAAACAAAAACAAGATTCAGTTTGAAAAAATAGAAATAGCTGATCTCACAGTAATTAGCATGAAAATGCTGCATGTAAAGTGCTTTCCATCTCCTCCCGTCTTTCTTTCTGTCTCAGGTGGAGGTGTACAGCTTGACAGTGGACTGCACTGTGACGTCTCGTTTCGCCCACACCGTCATGACCTCCAGAGCTCTCAACAGAGCAAACTCCTCCAAGGAAATCTTCTTTGATGTGGAGTTGCCAAAGACGGCCTTCATCGTCAACTTCAGCATGTCAGTCTGGTTTCCTCTCTGATTTCCAGTCCGTCCACGTTTCTACTTGAATCACGACTGTTTGTGTGCGACAGTATTTTTGCCCCTCTTCCTTTTCCTGGCCAGCTGTGAAGCAGATTTTTGTCTATGATACACTTAAGTTGCGTCGTGTTGTTCTTCATTGTTGTCCTTCACAGGGAAATTGAAGGTCAGGTGTATGTTGGGGAGGTGAAGGAGAAAGAGAAAGCCAAGAAACAGTATGAGAAGGCTGTTTCCTCTGGACAGACTGCTGGACTGGTCAGGTGAGTCAGCCAAGATGAAAAATACACACTTCCTAGACTGATGATTTTAACATTACAGATGGTCTTATTATGTCTGTGTTTCATACAGGGCTTCTGGGAGAAAGATGGAGAAGTTTTCAGTGTCTGTCAACATCGCAGCCCAAAGTAACGTGACTTTCATTCTGATCTACGAGGAGCTCCTTCAGAGGAAACTGGGCCAGTATGAGATTCTGACCCGAGTTAAACCCAAACAACCGGTGCAAGAGTTTAAGGTGAATCCATGTTCATGCTCAAGTCCTGACTCTCATTAACTTCAAGTGTTCTAAATGAGTGTGAGCCTCATAAATGATCTGCATCTGTTTTTCTGTGCGGAGGCAGATTGTTACAAACATCTTTGAGCCTCAGGGCATTTCTTATGTGGATACCCATGCAACTTTCCTCACCAATGAGCTGCTCCCTCTGGTGGAGAAAACTGTCACAGACAAAAAGGTACGTGATACTACAGGACTTGGAATAAGCTCTCTTTCCGCACTGCAGCAACCACAACTTTTTTTTGTGTGTGTTTTTTTAATTATCTCAGTTTCACTTCATTTTCTTTGTATTCAATCAAATACTAATACTAACCCAAGAATTAAGAGTAAGTAAGTCAGTAAGTAATTGATCGTATGTATCCCATTTTTCAGGCACACATCTCATTCTCACCAACTGTGGAGCAGCAGAGGAAATGCCCAGGTTGTGATGAAACACTTATTGATGGAGACTTTGTCATCAAGTATGACGTAAACCGAGCAAAGAGCCTCGGGGACATTCAGGTCAGCTGTCAACGAATACTGTCTGCTGAATGCACATTTACACCAGATTGCACATATAAATCCATACAGATTCTTGTTAATGCTGAGTTCTAAGATACAGTGAACGAACCTGTAAATAGGTCACCTGTTAACATGAAATGAAAAGTACATCTCTAGGAATTTTCTTGTTTTGTGCAGTTCTCATGTTGCTATTGCCTCTCGTGTTCTGTGTGATTCTTTTCCTTTCAGATTGTGAATGGATATTTTGTGCACTTCTTTGCTCCGCCTGACCTGCCCAGAGTCCCAAAGAATGTGGTGTTTGTGATTGACAGGAGTGGATCGATGTCTGGAAGAAAGCTGCAACAGGTGAGTTCAGACTGTTCACAATATGGTTCTACTATACTGATGTTCTACTATAACCTCTGATCGTGTAACTCTTTGAAGACAAAAGAGGCAATGCTGGCTATCCTAAAAGACCTACACGAGGAGGACCACTTTGGCCTTGTCCACTTTGGTCACGATGTAGCATCCTGGAAGGACTCGCTTACCAAAGCAACTGAAGAATATGTGACTGAAGCCACTGTCTACGTCCAGCAGATACAAATAAGTGGATGTTAGTAGAAAGACAAGTGACACAAGTTCTTAAATGTTATCTTTACTCCCTAAAAGACACAAATACACTCTTATCTACACATAATGATATTTTTTTCCCCCTCTAGCGACCAACATCAATGATGCATTGCTGAGAGGTGTGAACATGCTGGCTAAAGACAGACAGGAGAACAGGCTCTTGGAGAGAAGTGTTGATATGGTTATTCTACTCACTGATGGAAATCCAGATGGTGGTGAGCATGCAGAGGAGAGACTGTAGATGGGTCTTGGTTACTTGTGTGGGAGCGCACATTTCATCAACGTACTTTATATTGAGCATTGAAATCCTGCATGTTGTGTCTGTGCTTTTGAAGGACGGGGTGTCCTGCCAATGATCCAGAATAATGTGCGTTCTGCTATGGGAGGAAACATGTCTCTGTTCTGTCTTGGATTTGGGAATGATGTGGATTACAACTTCCTGGACGTGATGAGCAAACAAAACAAAGGAGTGGCCCGCAGGATTTTTGAGGGCTCAGATGCAACACTTCAACTGCAGGTGGAGGGTCTAGACTATAATACATTTATGAGCCAATAGTTTGATCTCTGTACATTTAAAGTGAAATAATACCACTCTATATAATCATTATTTTTAAAGAAGTAGCACATTTTGTACAAATGCATATCCTACAGTATGTGTATGCATTTATTCCAGGGTTTCTATGAGGAGGTGTCCAGCCCTCTGCTTTCCAAGGTGGACCTGTCCTATCCTGATAATGCAGTGGATTTCCTGACCACCAACCACTTTGACCAGTTGTTTAATGGCTCAGAAATTGTTGTGGCTGGTCGGCTGATAGACAATGACCTGGACAACTTCCTGGTGGAAGTGTTCGGCCAGGGGGTGAGGAGAAGGAAATGGCAGAAATTTGAATTGAACTGGAAGGAATGATGGGAGTTTATTACTCTGCTTTTTAGACACGATTTCTTCTCTTTCTGTCTCCCGTGTAGTTTGAGGAGGATTTCAAGGTGCAAGGCCAGGCTAGTACTACTGACTGGGATGTGATATACCCTGATGAAGAGTACGTTTTTGGGGATTTCACTGAGCGTTTGTGGGCTTACCTCACCATCCAGCAGCTACTGGACAAGAGGTCAGTTTGTGTCATTTCACTCAAGATGAGACCTGAATTATTTTTGGCTGGCGGTCTTCATTTCCCATCAGTCCCATGATGAGTCTTGTAACACTAATTTATAAGTACTGTGTTGGGTTTTTTGAATGCCAGTGTCATATATGGGACCTTCAGCATATCTTCCCTCTTGCAGCAAGAGTGGTCCGACAGATGAGAAAGAAAACGCCACAGCCAAGGCCCTGGAGATGTCCCTGCGTTACAGCTTTGTCACCCCTCTCACCTCCATGGTGGTCACCAAGCCTGAGACTGAAGACGGCACAGAAAGGCCTCTCATCGCAGACAAGCTGACTGAGGGTAAGAGATGAATGACAGGGTTAAAAAGTGAGATTAAAGATATTTTATGGCAAAGCAAAGCCTTACTACAGCACATTCACAAGGACCACTGACTGCTGAATTTTATGTTTTCAATATAGTATTTCTGTTTGTTTGACAGAGCAAAGACTAATCGGAGAAAGAGGGGGTAAGGCAGCCAATACTTTTACCATACAGCGTAGAAAAATATTTCTGGAATTAAATCAATTTACTCTACTCATTCTAACTTGTATTTTATTGTTCCTGTGAATAGTGGTAGGCTATCGTCCCCCTCCGGTATACACGGCTTACCAGTCACCACCCACATATTTTGGTAAGGACAAATTTTAGAATTGCTACCTGCATTATTCGAGAGATAGCAATGTCAATCTGTCAGTCTGTTGGTTTCTAATAGTCTGATTTATGATCAGTTAAACTGATGACAATCCCAAAACAGTGATGTATTTAGCATGTATTTAATTTTATATCTTATTAACGTAATATCTAAACTTTTAACATTTATTTGGATGTTATCATCAGCATGTTGAGCCAATACTATATCAAAAACAAACTCACATACATTTTGTTTGTTACTATCATTATATTCTCCAGTGGACGGAGATCCCCATTTCATGATAGAGCTGCCAGACAGAGACGACGCTCTGTGCTTCAACATCAACGACAGACCAGGAACCATTTTCAACTTGGTCAGAGACCCAAAATCTGGTCAGCAATCAGTCCAGACTGTCATCATGACATCATAAGATGCAGTTCTTGGTGTCCTTTTTGCTACACATCCTTGCAGACAAAGATTTTGCACACCAGAATTATACAATGACTGAATCCCATGTTGTTTCCTCAGGTATTTTGGTCAATGGCCAGACCATTGGAGACAAGATGATTCCCCCTGATGGTAAAATTAACACCTACTTTGGGCGTTTTGGCATCATCCACCGGATTCACGGTTTGAGGCTCGAGGTGAGCACTCAGGACATCACAGTATTCCAGGACGGCAAACCCGTCAAGCTGCTGTGGTCTGATTCAGCTTCACTCAAAGGACCCAAGTAAGGGGCCTTTCGGTCACTGCATTTTTATTATTCTCTGTTAAGAATAAGTATCCCCTTACATGAGTAATATTAAAAATAAAATCCTGTTAAAGATAAACAACTAGTGCCCTTCTCCCCTCCTTCTCCTCCAGTGTGGATCTTCTCTTGACTAAGGATCGCAGTCTAACGGTAACCCTAAAAGATTCAGTCAAGTTTGTCATCCTGCTACACAAAGTCTGGAAGAAGCACCCATACCACCGGGACTACTTGGGTTTCTACACCCTTGATTGCCACCTCCTATCCCCTTCTGTTCACGGCTTGCTAGGTACAACATGACATGCATGTCAGAGAAAAAGATTGCACAAGTTTATGGTTTACTAGCATGTGAAAAAAAGGGTTTAGAATGGATTTCATTTAATTAGAATTTGTTGTAATTCCTCTGCAGAGCAGACAAATATAAGTAAAATATTGGTTAAATAAAGTGACGCCAACAAACCCCAATCAGCTAACAGATAAATTGCGACAAAAGGATTATTCTACTGTATATATACATTAAGAGGAGAACTTAAAATACTTCCACACTAAGCAAAAATCATTTATGAAATTTAAGTGTCAGTCCTGACAGAGCATCGTCTCAGATTTTAAGATTTTTGTTTTTTCAATACTCTTAGTGACATTTAGATTTTTAACAATGTCTGCATGAATAATGTTTCTTCATACAGTATAAACAGAGGGATATGTAATTAATTGTAATTTGACTATTCAGTGTTGTTGACATCACAGTGTAATAGATATATTGAAGCTCAATTTTTTTTACTGCACTTTGGCATAGGGATACAGGACCAGAATAATTCTAAACAAAAATTATACATTTTTAAGAGATATATGATTTATATGTGTTTCGTCTTCCAGGTCAGTTCTACCATGGGATCGACTATGAGGTGACAGACATGCGTCCAGGTGAAGATCCAGAGAAACCAGACGCAACCATGTATGTGAAAGGACTGGAGCTCAATGTGACCAGGTATACAACACGCTACGGATAAAAGCTGTATCCAAAATGAATAAATGGCTGGTGCTTTGGATGTGCTCTTAAACTACAGTTTGGTCTACATGACATCTGTGTCTCCATCTACAGAGGCTGGCAAAGAGACTTCAGGAGGGATGTGAAGAAAGGAGAAAATGTCCCCTGCTGGTTCATTCACAATAATGGAACAGGCCTCCTTGATGGAGATGTAACAGATTACATTGTGTCAGGCCTTTTTAAAACTGTTTAAAACAAGTTTTCACAGTTTCTATGAGTAATAGCTGAACCTATAAGAATGGAAAGTACCATTATCCTAAATTAGTGAAAAGTACTGGGAGACAACCTCACCAATCACTTATACTGAAATAAATGGGAGACAGTTGTTAAAGTTGGACTCAAGCTGCATTTACTGGTCTCATTTCAGGTTTTCATTGTTTTCAACATCGTGAAGTAATGCAGAAAAGGTTGTTTTGGTCAATGTATGTCACATCCTTTCTTTGGGTATCCCTTCTTTATCACATAAGACACTTGACTTTGAGAATCTCTATTTGCCTATATCACCTTTTCTGATGACAATGACACACTCTGCTCTTTTAATTCTACTTTAAGTGTTTCTTCATGTGATCACTCACACTTTGGTCATTCAGATAATATTCTCCAGCTTCTCCTGCATATTTACACCTATCTGATTAAAGAGTCAACCCATCAGACTGTTACATATGGTGATGCCACCAGTCTGAGAACCACATTAATCTTGATTAATACACATTAGCAGCGACATTATATATCAACAACTGTGCTGAGCATGAGGCAGTCACAAAGATGATCATCCCTGAACAACAGTGCCTGGATGAATAGTGATTCAATGACCAGATCCAAAAAGGCTGCCTTTTCATCACACATCACATCTCTATCAGTTAAAAAAAAGTACCCCTTTACATTGATATTATGAAATTTAAAATCCTGTTTACCCTTTAATGCCAAGCGCATCATATTTGGTACATTACTTTTTTAGACCTGAACATCACCAGTGTGATATTTTCTTTCCTGAATATACCTGTTGTATATAAGCAAAATTCTGGAAAATACTAAATAAACAAAAAATAAATAAAAATGCAGACTATAGAAAAATTTATACAAATAATAATTATAATAAAACTCATATGTAAATTGATATTCATTTTTCAGTTAAAAAATAGAATTTTCTGGCAATTATTACATGGTTTGGGCTTTACAGGGTTAAGGATGAATAATTATTGTCCCTCTCCCATTCAATCTCTGTAAGTGCGTCTCTTCTCTTGAAAAAAGATAACCTTAAAAGATTCAGTCAAGTTTGTCATCCTGCTACACAAAGTCTGGAAGTTGCACCCAAACCATGGGGACTGCTTGGGTTTCTACATCCTGGATAGCCACCCCCTGTTCCTGGCCTGCTGAGGTGAGGTGCCTGGGCAGAGTTTCCTTTAAGAGAAAAAAATAGAAATGGTAACCAAAAAATAAAATAATAATTCTATTATAATTCAAATTAAGTTAATGTATGGAGATTACATTGACCTGAGATGTTACAGTAAATGAATCATAAACAATAGTTATACAGTAATTGCAAATATTTTTCTTCTTAAAAAAAGGAAATTACGTCATATCTATATATGAAATCCCCCTTTTTTTAAAAAAAAAAAGTATCTACAAGTTAGAAAGTCAGAATTTTTCAATTTAATGCAAGCTAGCTGACTAGCTTAAACTTAGGGGGACCTTAAATCATTTTAATTTGACAAAGACAGAAATAACCATGCAGAGTAATGAACTGAACAAGCAAATGGACTGTGACAGTGTTAGTGAGTTTTAATTAAATTAAACATTGGTCGAGGTGAATGAAATACTGCATAATGCTAAATAATACATGTATTAGTACCTTCAGGATTTATCATTGTAGCTGGAAATGAACTCCTCACGTTTTCATTAAGGTTACCATGCTATATGGCCGCTGTAGGCCGCTGTTAGATTAGATGTTGAATGTCATGAATTTAGATGGAACATTTCCAATGGATTAGAACGTGTTAGGACCTCTTAAAGCCTTGCACTTCTTTTGGTTTTGTGATGATTAAAAATGTATTTAAAAAACATTTCACAGAACTGCAAAATAACCCACTGTCCACCTACTAATGTTTCATCTTCAGCTCACTTTTGGGTAAAAATCTTAATAAATATGTATATATGTATAAATATACAATATCAGCACACTAATTTAACTTTACTTTTAATACTAAAAAAGACTAAAATAAAGACAAATATTATATTAGCATTACAATATCTGTATTTATGGTGAGTTTATAGATTGATTTGTTAACAACAATACAAATATACAATATACAATATCAGCAGACTCATCCTTTAAAATACAGATCAAAGAGCGTAACTGAACAGGTTAAGGTCATAAGTGATAATGTCATTTTGATTTGTTACATCTCAGTAAATTAACTAATGAGCAGATAAAACTAAAGTCAATAAGTGGCTTACCAATGTTTGTTTATTAATCTGGTGTGTGACCAACAGGAAATATATATCTGGATGGTATCTTGGTTTGGTTTAAACTGATCAGTAATGGTTTCTGATGAGGAAGTATCCACCCCTTTCACATTTTGTTTTTCTCTTCACTTTCATCTTCTTCTTTCTTTTTTTTATTCTTTACTCTGTTTTCTTTTTTTGAATGTTCTATTTCATGCTAATAATCTTGAGCATAGTTTGTAGGGAGATTTAAGAATTTCATTGGCAATGACTGCGTGATGTTATTGTTGTGCAAAGACTAATAAATTCTTGAAATCCATGAAATCCTTGTTATTACTGCTCACCAATGAGCTCATGTGGACAGAAAAATATATATATATTTTTGACTGGTCGCTTTCCAAGCTGTTTAAACGTTGTATATGTTACAGCTCATTTAAAGTCTACTGGAAGGTTCTTAAATCACTTGATACCAAGCAAATGGTGTGATGACAAATTGGTGAAAAATTTCTTCATGATCACTCAGAACAAGTCTTCTGATAACTCTCATTATTGTTTTGCAACAGAAAATGTCAACACCTAACAGTGATTAGTGCTGGTTGGTACTTGATGGTTTACTCAACCTCATTCAGATCTCAGCAGGCAGATGAGAATAAATACATTCATGAAAGGGAAAATCCCATGGCTTATATAACCATACTCACCCTGTAAGTACACCCTGAAATCTAACAGTGGGTCGGCAAGTTGGGACTAGATGAGCAAAATTTTAATTGATGAAATCCACCATCCATTCTTAACCCACCCATTCACACACACACACGCACATCAGTTTACGGGAAACCACGCACACTGACTCACATAAACATTCGGAGTTTCAGGCGGAAGGTCCTCCTCCTGCAGCACAGTAGCGTGGGCGGAGTTTAGCCCTTATGGGAAGACTTGATCCCCACATGCCTTGAATTCCCCCCACACTTGTTTTCAGCCATGCAAGGGGAAAGGCTCTGTTGCATGCCTGAGCTGTGGAGAGTCATGCTGCTGTGGGTCTGTGTTCTCATCTGCCTTCCAGCTCAAGTCCGGGGTGCTCTGGTCGTTTCCCGCAGAGATGTTCTGACGCAGGTATTTTGGGGAAAAAGCCACACATGTGGTATTTGCATGCAAACAAATGCTTGCTTTGTTATTTTCTCAGGTCAGCCTGCAGTCTGTATTCTCATACAAAAGCCTGCATCTGCAGTTGTAGGAGTTGATCATTCATGTGAGAAAATCCCTGCTTTGCTTGTCTTCCAACAGCAACAGTGCTTTTCGCTGAGGAATACGATGGGACGAATAAAGGAGAGTCTGTTTAGTGGGCACAGTTATTAAGGCTCTGCACAAAAACAGAAGCGTGCTACACAAAATCAAATGTAGAAGCAGTAATGAGCCAGACATCTCTGGGAACACCAATGCATCTGCAGCTGACCAGAAAAATCTTGTCAAAAAGTATTTAAAAGTAATATAGGTTTCATGACAGTCTTGGTAATAAGAACTGGATAAAACGTTATATGCAGGCACAAGAGAGTATCATAGAAGTTCAAGTCAAGTCTCACATTTCTAACATTAAAATTGCTTTTTGTTTAAGACTTTTCAAAGCAGCATCAGTAGTTCTAACACAGCTCAGACCAAGTATGCAGCTCTGCAAGGCCTGACCTTCACTATTCTTTTATTTTTTTTACTTTTTTTTTTTTCTTGTCTTGTTGACTTAAACATTTTTGTTTTCAAGTCTCAAGTCATGTCTAGTCTTCAGGGCATCAGGTCTTATGAGGTGTCAGCTCCAAGCCAAGTCCACGTTTCTGTGAATTGACAGTGAGCTTGCTTGTTTTATTGCATGTCACGGTGTGAGAGGCTGGACTGATGAAATCTTTTTCATCTGTGTCAGATTGTACAGCATCTATTTTTAAAAAAAACATACGATGAGTTCCTGGGGATGGTGCTAAAAGGGACATGCAAGAAAAAAGAAGCTCATCATTTATTTGTACCATTTTCACGTTTTGAAAATACTTTGGTGCTGCAGTCACATCTGGATCCTGACTTTGATACACAAAGCTTGAAATCTGCTGTTGCTGGATGTGTTTCTCCATGAGATGTGGGAACAGACCATAATTACACAGTGCTGTGACATTTAGATATGACTGCGGTCCAAGTCTGATTTCTACACCTCTGTTTGTCTCAGAATCAAACTGTAGTAAGTCAGAACATTTTACTGGATTCACCTATTTTCACCAACGCACTCAGACTCAAATGCAAGACCAGAATTCAACGCAACTGCAGGAAATAATCCAGATGTGCCATCATAGTTGTCCCTGCAGAGCTCACCTGCCTCTGCCACCAGAACCACAGACCCGCTCCACCTCTTTATATGAAGACTCACCTCCTCTGTTTATCTGCCTGCATGTTACTGCCTGTTTATACCTGCCACCTTGTTTGTTTGGTGACCTTTATGATCAAGAGTCTTTTCCCACATCTGCCTTAAGTCTCTAATGGGTTCTGAGTCAGACATAACATTTCCAGGCATGTTACTTCAATGCGCACTTGATATTCTTGAAAAACGTAAGATATAGAAGTGGCAACTTTGATGAAAACGATGGGGAATGTGCTTCAGAAATACAAGTGTAACTCATGGTGAATACTCCAATGTAGTGATGGTTAATAGTCATACATGCACGTCTAGTTGCAGCCCTGCCTTTTCTTTCCTAACCATGCAGTGACACTGTGTTGTGTTCCAGGAGACCAGTGAAGCTCTGGGCGCCAGGTCAATAAAGGTACTCAACTTGAAATATTCATTAACAAAAGTATAAAGTGCAATTTTATAAATATAGTATAGTATAGTATATATAATCTTTATATGTTGTGTTTACACATCACTCATGTTTGGATTGATCTTGCTACGTAACTCAAGAATAATTTCGATTATGAAAATAAACGGAGTATTTCTGTCTCTGTTTTTCTACAGAAAAGAAGCACAAACTCTGCAAATGTAAGGAAATCAAACTGATATTTCCATACGATTCTAAAACCAAAAATGGTATCAATATGTGTCACCTTTCCTAACTACAAGGCCTTTAATGTAATGTGTCAATGGAAAATTAACTGTGAAACCCAGACACATTAGCACTATACACATGAGGCCACATTCAAGATGTTTGGGAATTTCTATCTACAGTAGTGGCATTGTTATTTTCACAAAATGAAGTCCACATTTTTTAGAAACCTCATTGCTTCCAGATGCCACTTCCGCATTTCCCTCTCCAGTGTCCACAGGCATGTATTTGTTTTCTCTTTGCTTTCCCGGACAATAAACATGCTGGATGTGATTTGTACAACTGTGTTTTATATCTTTATCTGCTTTTGCAAGAATGACCGCAGCCTCTGAAAGTTTCATGTTACATTATTATACTGCAGAGCGGTCACCTCTCCCTGTTTGGAGACATGAATCCGTCATTTTGGCCACAGTTCTTGTTTACTTGCTGTTGTATCGTTGGCTTGGATTTATTGAAGAAAACTCTCTCTCCACCCATCCTTTCAGATGGCAGAGGTGTACAGTGTGACAGTGGACTGCACTGTGACGTCTCGTTTCGCCCACACCGTCATGACCTCCAAGGCTCTCAACAAAGCAAACTCTTCCCTGGAAGTTTTCTTTGAAGTGGAGCTGCCAAAGACGGCTTTTATCGTCAACTTCAGCATGTCAGTGTGATTTTGGTGCTTTTGACAGTTAGCGTGCTCCATGTCTTTGTCTTTACTTAAACAGACCTTGTGCCTTACAGGGAAATTGAAGGTCAGGTGTATGTTGGGGAGGTGAAGGAGAAAGAGAAAGCCAAGAAACAGTATGAGAAGGCTGTTTCCTCTGGACAGACTGCTGGACTGGTCAAGTATGCTGGACTGAAAGAGTGTTGTAGAATGCTTTGAACATGTGGTGGTGTGAGCTTCACATTATGGTAATACATCTCCATCATCACAGGGCTTCTGGGAGAAAGATGGAGGAGTTTTCAGTGTCTGTGAACATCGCAGCCAAAAGTTACGTGACTTTCATTCTGACGTACGAGGAGCTCCTTCAGAGGAAACTGGGCCAGTATGAGATTCTGACCCGAGTCAAACCCAAACAACCGGTGCAAGAGTTTAAGGTTGAACACTCTCTTGTGTGTTATCTTTCTTCTATAAATAGTGACATGTTGGTCAGAAGGGAGCAGAAAAACAGCTTAATTCTGCAGCATTGGTAGCTTGTGTCAACTTTAATGAGAATTTAGGTCACAATGATTCCACAGTGATCTTGTGTGTGTGTGTGTGTGTGTGTGTGTGTGTGTGTGTGTGTGTGTGTGTGTGTGTGTGTGTGTGTGTGTGTG
>JBAJHX010000096.1:21332665-21347313 GCA_037176925.1 Amniataba percoides
TCTTTCGATCTTGTGTGTGTGTGTGTGTGTGTGTGTGTGTGTGTGTGTGTGTGTGTGTGTGTGTGTGTGTGTGTGTGCGTGTGGAGACAGATTCTGACAAACATCTATGAGCCCCAGGGCATCGCTTTTGTTGAGGCCACTGCAACTTTCCTCAGCAATGACCTGCTCTCCCTGGTGGAGAAAACCGTCACTGACACAAAGGTAAAAGTTTGAAAGATTACTAACTCTTTGTGTAAAGGTTTGAAAGAACTTTATGACTTTATTAACTTTTACAATGAAGTTTACGATTTCATGCTGAAATGACGCCAACTGAAACGGATCTCTTTGTCTCTCAGGCACACATCTCTTTCTCACCAACACTGGAGCAGCAGAGGAAGTGCCCGGGATGTGAAGCCACCATCATTGATGGAGATTTCATCATCAAGTATGATGTGAAACGAGAGAAGAACCTGGGGGACATTCAGGTCAGCTACCAACAAAGACTTTGCAGCAGCACACTGTTTTTACTGTTTACTGATTTACTCTTTTCACAGTAACGTCTACATTAATTTGTCAAACTCAGTTAGGCTCATTGAGTCATTTGAAGGTGTGCACAGCTGTTCCCTTGTGCTATATCTCCATATTAGTCTTAATCAAGTGCTGTGTTTCCTTTCAGGTCGTAAACGGATACTTTGTGCATTTTTTTTCTCCACCTGATCTGGCCAGAATCCCAAAGAATGTGGTGTTTGTGATTGACAGGAGCGGATCAATGAATGGGAAAAAGATGGAACAAGTAAAATACTTTATGTGTCGATATGCTTCACACTGTGTACATCACTTACATTGTCACCATCATCTTCATACATGTATATAGAACTTTATATCTGTATTTGGGAACCTTTGCAGACCCGGGCCGCACTGGAAGCTATTCTGAAAGATCTCCACAAGGAGGACCACTTTGCTCTCATCCTGTTTGATAGTGACATTATTACCTGGAGAGACTCTCTTACCAAAGCAACTGAGGAAAATGTGTCCAAAGCCATAGCCTACGTCAGGAAAATAAGAGACAGAGGAGGTAAGAGGAAAACAAGCAATACCAACTTTTAGGCAACAACTGAGGGTAATACTAAGGTAGGTGATGAAAGCAAATAAGAAACTTTAAAAATACAAATTATCTTCTTTATTATTCGTCAGTTTTATTACACATGTTAAATTATGTTTTCTCTGCCTGTTTTTGCATTTAAACAATAGGAAAGAAAGTTAATTGTGAAGAGTATACAGAGTATGTGGTCTTTAAATCATAGATGACGATGACTGAAGAGTAAATCACCAAAGTTTAGGGTAAAGAAAGTTCATTTGGGACATAAATAATAAAATTAGATATGAAACTACCCCCACAACTGCATAGCTTAGTGTAAAGATGTCTTGTTGTCATCATTAAGTTGAAATACACATATACGCTCCAGGAAGTCATCACCATGGCCAAGAAATGGCCATTCTCCTAGCATTACATAAAACCATGAATCTGTCCATTTTTATACAGACCAAACAAATTTAGTTACTTTTCCACATCTGGAGTCAGAAAAATTACCTATTGAACTGAATACCCAACTTTCCAGTTCCAAACCTTGACAAATGACCAACTTGCCATCTGTTAGGAAAGTGGGAATTTGTTTTTTCACAGCTGGCTGTTGGAGAAATGGGGCATCTTTCTGAGAGTGTTATGTGTTATGGATCTCCTCATGATTAAAATGTTCATTTTAATCTGTTCAGTTCACTGTGTTCATTGCCTTCCAGCCACCAATATCAATGATGCTGTGCTGAGGGCAGTGAACATGCTGGTGAATGAAAGAAATGATAAGACGCTTCCAGAGAGGAGTACAGACATGATCATTATACTAACTGATGGGATGCCAAACCATGGTGAGCTTTGGAAGATATTATTATTGTTGTTGTTGTTGGTGGTGGTGGTGGTGGTGGTGGTGTAAACGTGCACCATTGTAGAGTTGAAAGTTTTCAGACAGTTGACAAGTGAGTTACTATCTGATTGGAAGTCTAAAGCTTTCAGTGCATGCCCACATACAGTCTGTCTTTATGTGCATTTAAAGGGGAGTCCAACCTACAGAAGATCCAGTATAATGTGCATTCTGCTATTGGAGGAAACATGTCTATGTTCTGTCTTGGATTCGGGAATGATGTGGATTACTCCTTCCTGGATGTGATGTGCAAACAAAACAAGGGAATGGCCCGCAGGATTTTTGAGGGCTCAGATGCAACACTTCAACTGCAGGTATGGTGGAAACAGAAACTCACAGACAGCAAAGTTATTGCCCATGCAATTTGGGGGATATTTGTTTGCATCTCCAAGACCAAACACGTATTACATGAGTTGGAGTGTGTCTATGTTCCAGGGCTTCTATGAAGAGGTATCCAGCCCTCTGCTCTTGGAGGTGGACCTACGTTATCCTGATAATTCAGTGGAGGTTTTGACCAAAAACCACTACAGCCAGTTATTTAATGGCTCAGAGATTGTGGTGGCCGGTCGACTGAGAAATGACGCCATTGATAACTTCTTGGTGGAAGTGTTTGCCCAGGGGGTGAGAAATGAACAGAACACAAATAAGATGCTATCTAACCACGATGGAGAATAGACAATCATACACTTACATTCAGTTACTGCGACGGAATACTGAACAAATGATTTTATGAATTCATTACATCTGCTACACATCAGTTGTCAGTTTAGTCGTCAGGAGCCTGTTAACATGTTTAACACTATGCCAATATACAGTCTCATAAACCATTACTCTTAATCAAATCATATTATTTTTATTTGCTGTTTACTATTTTATATAGGTTTTTCAGTAATACCTTTCATTTCCTCTTTATCTAGCCAGAGGAGGACTTCAGGGTGCAGGGTACAGCCAACGTGGTGAACTTTGATGTGCTCTACCCAGATCAGGAGTACATCTTTGGGGATTTCTCAGAGCGTCTGTGGGCCTACCTCACCATCCAACAGCTACTGGAGAAAAGGTCTGTTTATCTGAACTAAGTCTGTCATCTTCATCTGATGCAGATTTCTCTGTGAACTGTCAAGGATTACTCAAACATCATCAGCATCCTCTGATGGTGCAAGGTTTTTTTGTGTCATCATTAAACAACTAATCTCCTCTTTCCCTTTTATCCCGTAGTGACATCGGGACACAGCAGGAGAAGGATAAAGTGGCAGCCGAGGCCCTGGACATGTCCCTACAATACAGGTTCGTCACCCCTCTCACCTCCATGGTGGTCATCAAGCCTCAGACTGAGGATGGCACAGAGAGCCCTCTCATTGCAGACAAGCTGACTGAGGGTAAGAGCAAAAGGACGAAATTAGTGAATGAGGAGTTGGTTTCTTCTTTCTGTAAATCTGTAAGAAAGAAAAAAAGCGACAGAGCACATTTATCAGTTCAAATCTATCATGTGTGTATTGTTAGATGATTTTGAACCTGCCCAGTCACCAACTAACTAACTAACTGTGTATTGTGGACTCTGTTTCACAGACCAGCGACAGAGAGCAGAGAGACAAAGGGGTATGGCAATCTCTTTTAAATTAATCACATAGCCTACTGTATACTTATGGTGACATACATTACATTTCTGATGTGGGGCTGAACAACTTCACTGATGATGATGTTTTTTTTTACATTTTTTAAAATAATATGCCTAATATTTGCTGTCAGTTATCATGGCCATTCAAATGGTGAGCTTTTTACATCATATTATTAATTGTGTTACCTTTTGCATAATCATTTCAATATGATGCAATATTTTTATATTTACCTTTTATATTTACCTAAAACCTCTATTAAAACTTCTATTCAAGTACAGACACAGGAATTACACACATTAAACACAGGAATCATAACTGGTTACTGTCACTTTTCTTTCTAATTCAAAATAACTACTGGTAATCCATTTAAGATATATTATGACACCTGTGGCACTTTAATTATACATTTTTAAATGAATATAACCAAATAGTATTATCTCTTATCTCTCTTATTGTTCATTTTAACAGCATAATAACATGAACGCTATGCTAAAGTTTGTTTAGCAACAGTATACTTGACCACATTGTTACATTATCAGAAACCTGTTAACTCAGTATGTTTCAACAGAACATGACAAAGACACTCGACTAACTTTTCTTTCACATGCTAGCAACAGCCAGCAGACAGATACAACAATCTCTTTCAAATTAATCATAAAGCATCTTTTATGTAATGGCTGACTGACTTTTTTATTTACAGCTTTACTTTGCTTTTATTATTTCTGACAGGGTCCTCATACCAGCGTTTGCATTCCCACAGTTTCAGTTCCCCCCGCAAAAGTCAGATGCGCAATACACAAATTCCCAGATTAATCCCCCAACGTTCTCGTGGTTCCAGTTCTCGTGGTGGATCAAACGGTAACCTTTTCATACAGCAGTAGTTTATGCTCTCATTGTTTCTGGTGGCTCACTGTTTCTTAAATCTTCCATTACAAGTTTTATTACAGGACCATGAAGTGCACTAATCATGAAGGTTTGATATGTTATTTTTAATTAATAATGAGTCATACCTTATATAATGTTATGAGACCTGTGACATCTCAAATATCCTTGTTTACTCTATTTTGTTCATTTTTTTGAGAAACCAAACATACTGCTGCAGCAAATATTAGTCAAACATCACAGTAATATCATGCCTGTTTGACTAGTCTATATTTTTTTCTGTCGGCTTATGCAGTGGATGGAGATCCTCATTTCATGATAGAGGTGCCTGAGAGAGACGACGCCCTGTGCTTCAACATCAACGACAGACCAGGAACCATTTTCAACTTGGTCAGAGACCCAAAATCAGGTCAGGCCCAGGTCTTAGGCAGTAAACTGTTTCACACACAAATCGCATGATGAGACAACAAACTCAGACCTCTCATTACTTTCAGGTTTTGTGGTGAATGGTCTCACCGTTGGCATGAAGAAGAAAGATGGCAACGTCAACACCTATTTTGGCCGTTTTGGTATCATCCACCAGAAGCTGGGGGTGATGCTGGAGGTGAGCACTCAGGACATCACAGTCCTCCACAATGGCAAGCACATCAAGCTGCTGTGGTCTGATACAACCTCTATCAAAGAAACTGAGTGAGTAACACTGCTTTGCAAATGTCTGCAAAGTTATTGGGCAACAACAAATGTTTTAAACTGAAATGATGAAGGAAGAGAAATATTTATTTTCTTTATTTGTCATTTTGGAGATGCTTTCACAAATGAGTTGGTTTCAAAATAATCTAAATTTGTGGCTTTTATTACAAAATAACTGAATTCTGCCTGTAAACACACAACAAAGTTTTTTTGTTAGACCTTAAAAATACCACTAATCAAGTCATTAAAAAAGAATTGATATTTGGATAACGTTGCTGTCAGCTATTGGTCACGATGGTGGTGTCTCTCCTCCAGTATGGACCTCAAGTTGACTAAGAACTGCAGCCTGACAGTGACGCTGAGGCACTCAGTTAAATTCACGATCATCAGACACACGAAGGTCTGGAAGAGACGCCACGAACAACAAGACTACCTTGGTTTCTACACCCTGGATGGCCACTGCTTGTCTGCTTCGGTTCATGGTCTGCTAGGTAGAGAGGAGACAAAGTGTCACTTCACGAAGCATTGATTTTAAGGTTATTTTCCTTGATTTGATGAATCAAAAGATATGGAGCTATCCATTTTCCTCTAGGTCAGTTCTACCATGGGGTCGAGTTTGAAGTGGCAGAACTGCGTCAAGGCGAGCTCCAGGAGAACTTAAACGCCACCATGTATGTGAAGGGACAAACACTCAGCGTGACCAGGTGCACATGCCTCATCCAGTATAAAAACACACAGACATAATACATGCAAGCTGAAAGAGCATTTCTTTTACTTTTACACACCCTTGTCATTTTCTTAATTCCTTCCATAGGCACTGGCAGAAGGACTTCAGCAGGCAAGTGAAGGAGGGGGAAAGTATCCCCTGCTGGTTTGTTGGCAATGACGGAACAGGCCTCATCGATGGAAGAGCCTCAGACTACATCGTGCCAGGGCTTTTTAAGACTGCGTTCTGAGTGATGAACATTCAAAGTCTCAATGGGGTTTTGCACATCAGAATGGTGGGGGGGGTCGTGTGGCGACAGATAATCAATTGATCCATCAAGGTTATTTTTCACATGTAATCATAAAAGGTACAATCACAGTGAAATGTAATGCCCTGGTGTAAATATCCAGTAAGCAGGATAGAGCACCATCTATTGCTATAACCGGATAGCAGATTATAACAGGTCCCACATGCAAAATGAACATCATAAAAACCAGAGAAAGACCTTGTTATACAGTGGAGAAACAAAATAATGTGTGCTTTCAACTGTTAAACTGTTTCAAATGTGTTACTAAAATGTACAGTTCTGGCGGCGGTGCATCGTCACCACCTCATAACTGGATATTACTCGCTGAACATGACACGGCTACTGACAATGTACGCGGTTTGTGAAAGTTTAAAATAGTCTACATACTAAATATTTACTCAGGACATAACTAACAAGATGAGTAAAGTTTTAGGCTGTCATGTAATTATACTTCACATACCAAAATAACTTCTCTACTGTTGCTTGCTATCAAATAATTTGTTAAAAAACACTGAATGTATCTCACTAAGTCCAGCATATTTGAATGTCCCTACTCACTGTATTTGGCAAACTTTGGTGGTATCATGCCACTCTATGTCAGATTTGGGGTCATGCTTTTTATAATCCAGCACTGTATATTATCACTACACAACAGTAAAAGTCACAGTGTCTAACATAAAATGTCATTGGCTTATATAAAGTAGTTGGACCTGCGCTCCGTGTTTCACAGCTGGAAATAATGTTTTTAAACCTTCATTAGTATAACAGTGTAACAACAAAGTTGCAGATTTTTCCATTAACTATATTTTTTCAGATTCAATAAAAAAAAACAATCACCAACTGTGTTATAGTACCATGTTATTTTTTGTACTTCATGAGCTATACTTTAATTGTATGAAAGCAATGATTATACTGTTTTCTCATCTGTGCATGTGATGGGATTTTAACATTTGTTTTACCTCATCATAGCAGATAAATGCCACTAATAACGCTAATGATATTTTTGTTTAAAGTATGCATGTCAGTAAGTCATATCAATACACCAGCATGTCCAATACCATGGCCACTTCGAGGTTTCGTGGACATGTACATGGTCACGTCCACATCAATACCAAATATGTTTTGCTTCTCACTGCACACTTGTGTCCTTTGTGATCTGCACCTCAATTCACAGAAATACTGTCCTTTATCTGATTGAGAGGGAAATAAACTCGATGGCATTTAAGGACTATGTGACTGTGGTATCACCCAAAAAGAGGAAACCTCTACTTTTGTGTTTGAAGAAAACCCACACACCTCCTCTACTCTCACTATAGCTCTAACTGAGCAAAACACAAGTCTTGTACCACAAGAGAGAAAATAATCTAATCTAATAATAATCATCACTGTGGATGAGCTCATTACTGAAAAATAGCACACTGGCTAAACTAGATTACTAAGACTAAAAGCTGGACCCAAGGAAGCCATTTAATTTAAATTCAGCCACAGGGTTTTTAGAGCAAATAAAAATTTTAACTAAAATCAAAATTTGAATTTCTTATTTGTTGTGTGCCGTACGATTGTACAGCCCCTTGAGGCAGATTGTGATTTGTAATATTGGGCTGTGTGAGTTGACTTGTACACAGCTTTGTGTTTGATTAACATAACTTTTAGGGTGAGTAAAAAAGCAAAAGAGCACAACTAGAAAATGTTTTCATTTGGAGTCATTTGGCAATGTGTCGGCTCACTGGCTGGTTAACCAACTGAAGAAGTCTTGTGGGACACAGTCTAAACACACTCTTCTCTTGCTGGGAATAAGTCTTAGTCAGACATCATGGAAGCTGACAGGCCAGAGGAGCTGGTCTACCGCAAAATCCAGTGGGGTCTATCAGGGAGTCTGCAGATAAAAAAAAAAATCTGCAAAAGTCAGCAACAACTGCTTAAATAGGTATATGTTGCAAATAATCCATAGTTTTGTTTTGTTTTGTTTTTTTTTCTGGGATGTAGAGTTGTTAACCCTGAAGAATAAGCAGTTTGAACACACATGCAAAAGACTATAAATACTGTGTGAAACTGGGTGATTTAATGAGCCTTACAGCCTGTTGTCCACAGGGGGGCAGCAGTGAGCTGATCACGGCTTTAAAAAAAGATGCTGCACTCTCACACCAAGTTACCACACACGGGAAGGTGAGACCTGTGCTTTATTACAAACATTTCCAAACAGTACCACTCTCACTTTTTTTAAATGAGAAGATGCCAAACAAAAGAAAAAAAGGGAAAAGAAAGAAAGGAAAAAAAGTTACCTCGGACAGACTTCCTCTTCCTCCCACAAATATCCCACGTGAGCTGGCTGATGCCTCGACTTTTGCACAACAAGACGTGATGTGACTTTACTGGGCCCCCTGCGGCTGAATATCACAGGAAGAAGTGCTGTGTGGCTCCATGTAACCCATCTCCATCTTCAACACACACATGTGAGCCCCTCACCTGAGCAGAGACACGTGACATGACCTGCTGTGGATGCAGGTCGGTCACCAGGAAGTCACTGTACACACTAAACATATCTGATATATATCACTATGCGGGGGCTGATGGGCCACGCTGAGTTCAGCTGCAGTGAGTTTGGTTATTATGAATGTAACCTGAGTGGCAGCATCAGGTGTGCAGATGACTGAAGGCGGATAAAATCAGTAACATGACGCCAGATTTAATCATTTACACAAACACATCTTTTTTCCCGGCACAGATAGGGGCTCTGTTTTGATAAGTGTCATGTTTGTGCTGATCTACTCACCATGCTCGTTTTCACTAAAGACACGAGGACAGGAAAGTGTCACTCCAATGATGATAAATAAAAGAAAATAACTATTTCATCATTTATCTTTGCGGCTACTTTAGTTTCAACAGCGTGAAGGATTTGTCAAGGCCTTGAATCCCAATGGCTCAACCTGCACAGGTGATTTCACCTGGCTGGCTGTTAGGTTAGTCACCGCAAACATTTAAGGCAGTGGGAAGATGGAGGTGATAAAAACATTAACGGTGTCTGCGTTCTGGTCAGGTGTCCCAGTGAGCCAGTAGCTGAAAGTGAAGCAGCTAAATGGAGTTTGGCCTTGTTCATTGAATTATTTACACCCGTGTCACTGAGATGTATCAAGATGTCCTCTGTGATGAAGGCCCACTGACAGCTTCTTTATTCTGTCTGTTTCACCTGTTGCATCGGGGGATATATGTACCTCGATAACAATGACAATGATAATGATAAGCTTTATTTAAATTGCACTTTTCAAAACAAAGTTACAAAAACATCACAAGATGGAGGAAAATAAAATCAATAATAAAAGATACGAGCACAACTGATAATGAGACGTGTTGGGAATAAAATCACATAAACAGAGATCAAATAAAGCACATAAATAAATAACTAGAAGGCCTTTTTAAAAAGATAGGTTTTAAGAAGTGATTAAAAAGATGTCACTTATTCTGTAAACCTCAGATCTGTATAACTCTATTACTTTTTTATTACATGTGGTAATTCCCTGCTTTTCTCAAATGTCTTTTGGGCAGCACTATATTTAAACTGATAACTTCTAACTAATAGCTCCTAAAGTTTATAATAGCTCCTAAGGTATTTAGAGTCTCTTTTTGTCTGTGGTTTCTCTGATTGACTGATGTGATATGTTCTCATCTTTCTTTATCTTTATATCTCATCTGTATCTTTATGTTATCAACATCTCAGAACATATGCATCTCTGCCCTTTATACCCCTCATTTGAATGGACGTGTTTTTATATGATTGTACTTCCCCCCATACAGTGAGTCTGTGATGTGTTTTTGTGTGTGTGTGTGTGTGTGTGTGTGTGTGTGTGTGTAGAGCCCCTTGTACTGTAACAACTCACCAGCTCTTATTACATGGCTGTGGTGTGTGTACTAATAGATCCAGGGCAAGCGTGTTGACCCCAGTCATGTCGGAAGTTCAGGAGTTGAGAGGGATTTTCTTAAGGGGATCTTTGCAGCGGTGTTTGCCTGCGTCCGTCTCTCTTTGTATGTGTGTGTACGTGTGTGTTTGTGTAAGCTTTGCTGATTAACACCAGATGTGCACGGCTCAGGGTGTCGGCAATAGTTTGAGAGGGCCCCACTGTACTCCACTCGGCCCGGGTTGCACAAAATGCTCAAACGAGTTCTTCACACATGCCTGACATTAATATCTTTGCCGTTCATCCCCCGGATCCCCGCGGGGTTAGAAACATCAGGTCAGGCTGAGCTAAAGGAAGTTTTAATAAGGAGGTTGTGCTGCAAGAGGCACTGTAGACCTCCTGCTACCCCACCAGAGGGCAGGAGAGAGCTGTTAAACATCTGCAGCGTCTCCAAACTCAGGTCCCACAGTCAGCTTTGACCGCTGCAGGTTCATATTTTCTTGCAAGGATCTCTGCAGTTTTTCAGCTCACATAAAGCACAGAGACGGTGTGCCTTTTTGTTCTATAACTGTGCTGAAATGACACTGAATTCACCTAAAAAGTTATGCATAGAAACTGCCGAAGGAATTTTGAATCTGCAAGGCTTATTTTGTATATTATCATTTATAAACTTTATAAAGTTGGTTATTGGTTTGTTTATTAATTAATGTATTGTTTAGTCTGTGTCTGATAATCTTAAATTCCCAGAGTGAAAAGACATTGTGAATCTGATTTTGCCCAGCAGTCAGCAACCAAAGACATTTAATTTACATTCAAAACAGAGAAGAGCAACACGTGCATCTGTAAAGCCAGAATTCTTCTTTTTAATAGGACTTTAATGATTAATTAGTTATTAAAATGGTTTTCTAATTGTGCGTCAGATTCACCGTCTCAGCTGCAGTTATGATTACTACAGTAGATTGAATGAAAGTAGGTTGTTGTAAATTCACTGAAAAATCAAGGCAGTTTAACTACCAATGACATCTGTCTTGTTATAAAATATCTGAATACCTTTTTGATCAGAATAAATCTCAGAATTAATGAAGCATTTTAAAACAACAGCCCCGTGTGACCTTTTTCCTCATCGTATGCAAAAGTTGAAAAAGTCACAACTTCTCTATCAGCTGTGCAGTGACACATTTCGTCTGAACGTCTACGTTTGTCACGAGTTATTGTTTCGTGTCACTTCTTCCACGTCAGCCCCTGCTTTCTTGAACCCTTTCCTCCGTCCTCACCTCACAGGTCTCCTCCCCTCACTCCCCCCCCCTGCTGTCCCTCTCTACCTTTTGTCCCTGTGTGAATATTTCACATTGCTGCTGCCGCTGGTGCGTGATGCAAGGGACTGAGCGCTCATTGTGTGTACGCAGTGTGGGTGCTGCGGTATGCGGCTCCCCGGCGTGTGGTGTGTCGTGACAGGCGTGTGGCCGCTGACGCCAGCCGGCCGCCTGCCTGTCTGTCTGTCTGTCTGTTCGGTTACACCTGACCGGCGCTGACATCGGCGTATGCACACACACGCCCACACATATACATTGCAGCAGATGTGGTGCCCAAAGGTCACATAAAGGGTCACCAACTTTCTGCAACTGTAGTCTGCCTGCTTGCCCTCCCCATGACATGGGACACTGCTGTTGCCTTTGATGTTCTGCCCACTTTTTTGAGTTAAATTTTCATCAAAATTTAGTTTGAATGAATATAGGAATGCATGATTTCGGTGTAATATAAGTACATCTGTTGCCTGTCTTCTGCAGTTATTGGTAATAATAATTGGGTTGATTTCCCTCCAGCACATGCTCTAAAACTTTATGTGAAATATGTACATTGTGTGAGTGTGCCCAGTCCTCTCGCAGCAGACATTTTCTTGTGGCAATTGTTTTGCATTGAAAAATGATCATTGAATTCTGTAGTTCCGACATGTGCTGCGTAGGGCTGCTCTGAAACGCAGCAGAGGCCGGGCGATATTGCAGCGCACCGTGGTGTAATCCTTGGTATTTAGTGTGTTCTCTCAGGCTGCCGAGGTGAAAAGTTGAACCTGGTGTTGACCTTCTCTTGAGAGAGGGCTTAGCTCTGAAGTCAGGCGCAGGCCAAATGCACAGGGAGGATATTCTCAAGTTCCTCTTTCCCTCCCTCACGTGCAGCGCTCCTCTCCGCCGGCCGCCCCCCCTCCTACCCTACCCTCCCACACGGAAACAATTAGCGTCTGTGATAAGATGTTGCGCATATTTCCATCATTTTATCTCGGCCGTTTTTGTTTGTTTGTTTTTCCATCACGACGAAAGTCTCGTGTCCCCCTTGTCATGCCGGTGTTAATCATGATTACATCTCATCTAGGTGCAAGGAGTTGGAGAGGGAGAGACTGGAGAAAGAGACTGAGAGAGGGGCCTTGTGTTTGTCTCTGCAGGGAGTTGAATTCCAGATGAAGAGATAATGAAAAAAACAAGCAAACAATTATGCAAAAATAGACAAAGTTGGGGAGAAAGCCAGAGCAGACTGACAGACGACAGAAATGACGTGCGGTGGAGACAAGACAAGTTTTTATTTGACGTCGAGAGGCCGGTTTAACACAGGTCTTAGCACAGGTTTGTATTCTACTGATGCATAAAAAAGTTTTTGACTATCATAAACACTCACTACCACAACAATACTTATAAACCCTTGTCTTGGTATGTGGATCTGTATGTGTTTTATACAATAATGCTGATGTCAACCCCAAAAAGATGGATGTTTTCGGTCCCTGCTTCATAAATGAAAGTGAACTTAGGTCAGGTGTGTGTTTAAAATGCAATTATCTAAAAATGTATATACGAGGTCATATACAAAAAGAGGCATTTGAACTTTGTTTATGTGTGGGCTTCGCTTAGCCTCTGTTGTTGTTTCAATGTTGTTTTCGGCCCTCTGAGAGTGGGCGCGCTTAGATTTGCACGTCTTATCATGTGTCGTATCGCGCACCTCAGACTTGCTGATCCACGCTCTCATTTCGTTAAAGCAACATGACCCAGAATTCAAAACTAAGTCAGACGGGCTTCCAGTCCGGCGGAGCAGGAGAATACGCGGCCTGCAGATATGAGGCCGACAGTAGATGTTGAGTCGCGCTGCTCTCCTTTCTCCATCTGTTTTAGTTTTGGAGTGGTTGTGATAACCTCAGCCTGACCCCTGATTGGGCTAATCTCACCCTCATCTTCTCTCGCTGGTCAGCTGACAGAGCGCCGCGCCGCAATTGGACGGGTGCGCCGCTGAGGAAGAGGAATTTGTTTAGCATTGTGTTGGGGTAACAGTTATCCAGTGAGAAGTTTAGTCTACTGTCTAAACCATAGCAAAGCCTCAAAACACAGAAACAGAAGGAATGTTTAGGGTGAGACTTAAACGAGCCAAACATGTTGGCGTTCCCAGGCAGCAGCAAATGACATACCGTTCTGCCACAGCCGGCGGCGTGCACGCAAGCACGAACTGCATGTAAACTCATGTTGTCAGTACAATGCTTACTGTAATAGTTGTTTTGACATCTGTAAATAAGTTGAACGTGCTCAGCGTCTTCAGTCTTCAGTGCTTATCTCCAACTCAGAGCAGAGAATATTACAGCCAAGCCCCCCCAATCCATCCAAAATATGGAGTTTTATTCCATTTTCACCTGTTTACTTGGGATGGAAAAAGGAGTTATCGCCGTTACAGTATTTCTAAAGTGCTGTGAGGGACGGGACAAGTTGCGGTGGAGTGTAGTAGCTGCTCTAGGCGCTCTGTTTGGAGGGCTTTAGTCCAGCCAGATTAGATCAGAGGACCACTCTGTTTGTTTGTTTTGATTTGGGAGGGGCAAGGCTCCTGAGGGATACCCCCCCCCCCCTCTCCTTCTTCCCCTCTCTCTCTCTCTCTCTGTCGACCACAACTCTGCTATCCCTCCCCAGGATTCACCCCCGGGCCACAGTCGACTGGAGCCCCCCTGACCTCTCGGTCACCCCTTCCTAACCCGCGTTATAGCCAAGGCATCCTGGGAACAAAAGAGAAAAACGAAGGAAGACTCTGCCGTGTCTTAGTGTCTGCTGGACCAAATCACTACCAGACCTGTTCATCTGAGGGCAGTGCCACCCAGGCAGGCGGCCCCTCCAGCCCTGGTCAGCCCTAGAAAAAGTTCATCCCAGCGGGTTGACCGCTCTTTCATCTGCTTGTGTGTCTGAGGTATTCGCTCGCGCCCAGTAGTGATTCGAAGGCGGCGTATTAGCTGAGCACAGAGGCTGGCTGAAGGCTTTTTGCGGCTGCAGTCCACTTCTTGTGTGTATTCTGTGAAAATGTGCTATGTAAGTTTGCATAGCTTCAAATTTGACAAGGCATCACCGGCCAGGATCTAGATTCAGATTTATCCGGTAGGAGTTAGCCAATAGGGCATCTTTTTCACATGATCTTCTGCTGCTGTTTGTACTCTGTTGTGTAACACGTGTCTATCTACTGACACACTTTTCCCGTTTCTCTGCTTTCCATGAATCTGCCTCTCCAAACACACACACACACACACACACACACACACACCCACACACACACACACACACACACACACACACACACACACACACA
>JBAJHX010000096.1:21347413-21387789 GCA_037176925.1 Amniataba percoides
ACACACACACACACACACACACACACACACACACCCACACACACACACACACACACACACACACACACACACACACAGTCACCACCTCTACTGACCTCCTCTTCATCTCCCACAAGGCCTTGGGGTGAGGCAGCCTGGCACCAGACAGTTATTTAAACCCTAAGGCAGCCTCATAACAGGTCAGAGACAGAAACAGAGAGAGAGAGAGAGAGAGAAAGATGTATTCACAGCTGATTAACCCCGATTAAATGGTGTCTTAACATCAGATGGTAAACATGGACTTTTTCTTTTGAACAGAAATAACTGAGACTTTGAGAAGTCCTTTTCTAATAATATTAGAAGATTATTTGCCATTCTTTGCTGGATTTACATCAATATTTCTTTTAAGAATATATAAATACAAAATAAAATTTAAAGTCTTAGAAAATAATTAGCTTCTTTGACTTTAATTATTGCCTTTGTAGATTCCCTCTTAGTCTTTAAACCCATCCCTTTAAAACAGAAAAATATATTATTCAGCCATAAATTAATTTTAGTTTTTTTTTTTATTACATTTCATTTAGTTTTAATCCCATGAAAAAAGGAAATAAAAGCAGGGGGAAGCTGTGATTGGATTAAAAGTCGTCTCCGTAAACATTGTGACCCATGTCTTTGACACACCTCCTCTCTCCTCTTGAAGAAAGTCTCTTCATAACAGGAGCGGCAAGAGATGAAGGTCTCTTTTTTAAAAAAAAAAGAGGACATGGGATGGGGAGGCAGACTTTGGAGTCTTTGTTAGGCACGTGGGCCTGTGTTTTGTGTCGTTTTTGTTCTTCTAAATCCTCCTTGGTTTGTGTTTGTCTCCGAGCTCTGCTTTGAGCGATTAGGGATGAGGGTTTGAACAGCTCAGTTGAATGAAGACATAATTTCAGCCCTTTATTCTGACTTTGAATAGTCTTTCTTTATATCAATAAATGACACTGGTTAGAATATTAGCTACACTGAAGGTTCGTCCTTTAAAGAGGAAATAGCCCCAAAGTGTTTGCTGAATTTGACTGTGGCATTAGTCCTGTGGTTGGTTTGCTCTTTATGGGATGAGAGTATATTGTATTGGACAAGTGATGTCAGTAAACCATGCCACCAGAGATGAGCCATATCACAAGAGGCATCGCTAGAAATCTGAGTTGTGCCATTAGACAGAGAGAAAGGCAGTATCTTGAGAGAGAGGGAGCGAGAGAGAGAGAAAAAGGGGAGAGACACAGAATGGATTGTTCCACAACAGACTGACGGACCTTTTAGCCTTATCTTCCTGAGCTACTCTTACAGAAAACCAAGGAGAGAAGGGAAAAGAATGCCCTGCTCTTTCTCTCCCTCCCATTTCCCATTCTCTCATTTCTCCTGTCTGCCTCTCCCTTCCTTCTTCATTTCTTCTTCTTCTTTTGTCCATCACTCTTTACCCAGCGTTTCTTAAAAATCCTCTTAACCCTTGCACTCCTTCCATTGTCCCCTTCTCTCAATATCTTACCTTGATGTTTTAATATCTTGTTTCTGTCCTCACCCACCACTATCTTATCCACCTTCAGCTCTTTTGGAGCGCTCTTAGAGCTCATTGCTCCTACTGATTGTTAAAAGGTAGATTTGTAAGCCGCTACTGAGTCTCAGCAGCAGTTGGCTGTTGGCGTTACACTAAAATAGATCCCTCTCTCCATCTCAGGCTCACACTATACGCGTGACAGCTTTTCAGGAGGGGTGCCATACAAACGCGTGCCCAGTTGCCTTTGCGAGAACATCTTATTTGCATTTGTTTACATGTGCCACTCGCTGCACATTTGGATTTGCTGCATGTCGGGACGTTTTGGTGCGGCCCCTCGCACCGGATCCTGATACACACACGCGCAACAGTATTTGGCTGCGATGACACCGCGAGTCGTCCCTCTCCTCCCTCTCTGACAGAATGAAACGGATGGATAATTAGATATCAAAGGGAGGCAGGCAGGGTGTGGCGAGGCGCGCGGGCCCCTACGATGGTAAAGCACTTATTAATGAGATAGGCCTTATCTGCTCTCCTCCCAGGAATTCTGCCTTTGATCGGCCCCGACTCCGGACTTAATACATTTTTGATTGATAGGCCGAGATGACAGAGAGAGGCGGCGTGGATGGGGCGGGTGGGTGGGGGGGAGCGTGTGCGTGCGTAAGGAAGGAGGAGGCGGGGGCGGCAACCCTCAGATGCAACTGTAACGATGCCCTTCACATGATTAAATAACTTGTGACAATAGTGTTTCACCTCTCGGGACAGGATGCATTAAGATGAAGTGACACGTAGCTCGTTTGCATGGCGAATAAATCTCAGTTACACGGACGTACACATACTGTATAAATGCACGCACATGCGCCTTCACATTTCTCTGCCCACGCGTACATAAATTCACTAAGACACCCCAAACAGACAGGCCTATTCAGTCACCTTAACCCCAACTATAACTCACACACCGGGGCACCAGGAAATCTTTCCCATAAGACAGAGCAGGCGAGGGGCAGGCCTGTGGAGTGGGACTGAGATAAGACCCTATCCCCGTCTGCAGATGAGTTATAGCCCACCCAGGAGGATGTGGCCAGCAACGACCCACCCGAACACGCTGCTTGGCTCGCTGGGATTGGTAGGGACGGTGTAGTCCCGTTAGCGAGGCGGTGGGCGACCTCGTGGACAGAGATAACAGCCCCCCCCCCCCTCCGCTCTCAATAACACCTTGACCAGAGGGAGGAGAGGCAACATCGAATCGGTGAGCCTCCACACACGCACAAAAACCCCAGAGTGCTCACACACACACACACACACACACACACCTCCCCTCTACCTCTCTCCGCCCGACAAAGAGGTGACTGAGCGTAACCATTACAGCGCCGTGTCACCTTGTTATGAGTCTCTGTCAGTGTGAGGCGTCGGCTAAATTAAAGAAGCCATAACTGCTGCTCCGTCAACTGCCCGTCATCCCCCATTTATTACCATGCCAAGGGGTGGGAGGGATAAAGGCCCCCCCCCACATCAGGCGGACAGATCGATCAATGTGACAGGCACATTTCAGGCCTCCAAATCAATCACAGTAACAAAGGCAGGTGAACGTGGAGGTGGTTGTTGATTTGGAGGACTACAGCCGCGCAGCTGGATGAATCAGGAGAAAAGGCCTAAACATACCCTCTGCTGTCCTGAGAGAAAGACTCAAACTTTATCTGACTCCCAGTGCTATAGGTCAATGCAGGGATCTCTGTTCAAATATGTGACTGGACTGTAGTGTCTCCATTATTTAGGCTGCCGTTAATCCCACTTTGTTTGGAGTTTTAATTCAACTGGATAATTTCATCGCTGAAGGTGCTGCGTCAGTGGTCGAAGAACCACCGCTGGCAGATCATGTTTTTTTTTTGAACGCACACATCAAAGTTTCTGTTTAACGTACAGGCTGGGCTCTGATGCCGGACGCAGCGTGAGAGTGCGGCTCCGCGAGAAACATGATGAAACGGAGGCAGCGCCGAACAGAGAAGGGGTGGGAAGCGAGGCAGCGCGGGGAGGGGGTTAGATGATAAGAGTGGGAAGAACTGATAGAGAGGAAGAAACCGTGTAGAGAAAGAAAATGATTAAAAACAGCAATCACCCGTCGGAGACTGATAAACCAACCAGTCGTTAATTGGAAGCGTGCAACTCGTGGGGATATGCTTGGATTAGGTTCACTTCTTCCCCTGCTCTCTTTCTTCTCTTTCCTCCTCCATGGACTTAAATGTCTGGAAGACACATTTCATTATCACAATTATTACAATTAATGTAATATTTATTTTTTACATCCAATGGAGAGACTTTTATAGAGTTCTTCCTGCGCTACTGTATGTCTGGAGCAAACTTGGGAAGACAAAATACCTTTTGGTAGGGAAGAAAATGAAAAAGGAAGAGAGTCGGAGATGGAGAGACAAAGAGCGGTGAGGTAGTAGCTGTTTTTGAGTGATCTAGGCTTTTGGGGCATATAGGAGATGGGAGATGGGTGGTGGTCCATAAACAAAGGGCTGACAGCCGACCCATCACCCCGGCAGGTCTGGCTTGTGCTGCCTAGATAAAGCAGGGCCGCTGCCTGCTGTATCAACACCATCCATCATCCATCTCTGCCTGCTCGCCCCGCTCGTTCGCCCTCACTTCAGCCCTCTCACTCCCTACACCTGCCCCTCCCCCAGCTGTGTGTGCGCCTTCACCCCTCAGTGCTTTCACGCAACTTTCAATACGGCAACTATCTGCATTCCCATTTCTCATTATCCCTATTTTTGACCTGGTTTGTAAACTTTGACAGTTCACTCAAACCTTTTGGTGCAACTGACCATCTGAGCTGCTCTTCCTTGAATTATAAGCCGTTTGTCCACTCTTTGGATGTGACATGGAGGTGTTGTGGTCTTTAGTGAATTGTGCATCTCAAACACAACTTTTGTAAGGATGAGCATTAATCATTGATATGTCCACCATCGTCTTTGCTTTTTTAATTTTTTTTTTATCTGTTGCAGCTCGTTTTTGGCTTCCGGCAAAGTCACAGACAGGTGAAATGAAAGGCATTGTTTCCCTTTTTGATTATTCGAGAACTGTTCAGCTTTGATGTATTTTGCTCGTCAAATCGTACAAAGCGGGTGCCTGACTGAGCTTTGGCAAAAAAAAAGAGGCTTTTTCCCTAAACTAGCCTGACTAAATATTAAACCACGATTTCAGAAATTTTAGCCCTCTCAAAATGACCCTTCAGGCCACCATTGTTCCCTCGTCAATTTGGTTTTTGTATGTGCATCTCCTTCCCTTCTTTGTCGCTCGTGGGGAATGGAAATTATGCAAATGGAGATGGGCACTCTGAAGGAAAAATGTTGACATCTCCCATCCTTGCTGCCCCCTAAATACACACACATCACGTGCACACCATTCAGCGAGGTCTCTTTTGGCCCAGTTTGGTGGGTCTGTCTCTTTTGGCTGTCTCTCAAGCAGAGTTTAACAATTGCAGCCATATTGCCTGCGCCCCATCCTTTATTCTATCCATTCTGGCCCATTTGAGTCAGGCCGGACAGGTGCGGAGACGGGAAGACAGAATGCTGTCAGCCATTGTAACAAACAATATTGGGTTATCTAACTTTGGAGGGGAATAGAGGAAGTAAGTGTTGTCTTGTGCTTAAGAATAAAACGTGCTGTGATTAGCCGCCTCCATCAATGCCACCTCCCTACGTGCTCAAGTGAGAGGAGGCCTGTGATTGTTACAATGCACTAAGACTGAGGATTCCTACTTCAAAGACAATTTAGTGATGGTTTGGTGCAGAAGAAACTTTGGAGATGCAATTCTTTTTTATTTCCTCAATGTTTCATTCAGTTCCACCAATCAAAGGGGAATTAAGAGATAGAGTAGAGACCTGGAGACTGAGCAGAGCAGGACGACCGGGGAAATGGCTCAAGTAGAGGATGAATTAAAATGAATAAAAGCCAAGAAATGGGAAAATGGGCTATCACTTGCGCAGCATAATGAACAAAGTGCAGATATCACTGTCCTTCTGTGCCGGGGGGCAAGAGGCTCTACGTTCTCACACTAGTAGAACAAATGAGAGTGAACGGAGCCAGAAAGCATAATGATTGTCCATTAGTCTGTCCCTAAATTGTCCAAATCCTGTCGTAGCTTTAGGGTAGTAAGAGTTCCTGAGCTATGGGAACCCATCACGTGACCTCGCTGCACCCTTTGAATACCCCCAGCCTGCCCTAATGGGTCCAGACACAGCTCCCCTGTATCCGTGAGAGCTGGGGACTGAGTCGGTGGTTCACTCAGAGGTTTAAAGGCTTTGTTCGGGTCTGAAATCAGACTAAAGTACAACAAGAAATCTGGCACTTTGATGGACTCAGTTGTATGGTGATACATATGGCTGTATGTTTGAAGAGCTACAATGTAATTCAATGTGATAAAGTATTTTGTAATGTGTTACAGTGTAATATAATAGAGCAGAATGTATTTAATACTTTTGCTGCAAGAAAGAAAAAACAGGCATTTTTCACAAACATTTTGCTTTTTAATTTGACGCATTTAAATAGTGGCAGAACAGCCTCAGTGTTACAATTTAATGATAAACATGCATCTTCCATATCTGTCTGTGTGACTGGTACACGTCGTAACTGCTAAGCAGCATTGATAAAACTTTAGATGATTTGACAATAGGTGGTAGATGTTTTTTTAATTCTCTGTTTCTTAAAACACACTCTTTAGACTTTGGGCTGACTTTTACTAAAATTGTTCAATAGTCTGTATTTCATTGTCTTTATTGATTTGGAATGTGCATCTCTTTATGGTTTTATGTATTTCTCTAAAACACAAGACAACTTGTTTCTAAATATGCCCGCAACTAACAATTATTTTCATGACGGATTCATCTGCAGATTATTTTCTCAATTAACTGAATGATCATTTTGCCTATGAAACTTAAAAAAATAGTAACAATGACCCATTATGATTTCCAGGAGCACTACATGACTCACTGAAATGTCTGTTTTGATAATAAAAGATTATAATGAAAGATAATCATGTTATACTGACAGAATTAATAGATTATCAGAATAGCCAATTTATCATCTGTCGATTGCCTAATCCATTAATCATTCATTTTGGCTCTTTATATATATTATTATTCACTTTACGTATTTGAGGTGTATTCTACCTGGCAGTGTTGAAAATTAATGAGCACGACAGCTTCATGTCAGTAGGGTAGGATTTCTGCATCAGTGTTATGAAATATAATGCTTTTCACATAATTCATTCATGTATCCAAAGTTAGAAGTTAGTCCCATCTGTTTATTTTACCTATAAACAGATTCTTCATTGAATTTCCGGTGGCCACTTTATTAGATACACAAGTTCAATCTAATGCAATCCAGTAATCCAACTCCTCTGCTGGTAACTTTTGTGATATCTGCAACATTCAGTGTTTTTCATAGAGATGTTCATTTTATATATAATATCAGTGAGGTCATATTTTTTGGTGCTGTTGTGCTGGGGTCCAGAGTTGGTTTTTTAATATTTTGACCCCCACATGTTTAGGGAGGACAAAAACAATTTGCTCAACAGCACCTCTAACTATAATCTCAGCTTAATATTAGTTTTTAGATAACATATTGTTAGATTTACATATTTCAGTAAAAAAAGGAACATTACCAACTTCATGAAGGCAGAATTTACAGGAGAGTTGTTCTATTGAACTGAAGTGGGCAGTGAGTGTCTATCACTTTCCTGAGTTAATCAGTCAATCCTTATTGGCAACCCATTCACCTGGTGACGGTAAACTTCATCTTTTCATTGCATATGCAAAACACACTTCCTGCTTTTTTAGGAACTTAACTTTGATCTTTTAAATAAACCAGTGTATAAACACAGAATATTTTTACAGCCTGGTGTATTTCACATCCTTTCTTGGGTGAAACCCCCCCATAGACATGACAAATGAGCACCATCATCCCGTGATGAGCTCATCACCGCATACCCCCCGCTCTAATGATGATGATGATGATGATCTTCAGTCACGCGTGGCCAAAGAAAGAGTGTGCTGCGTTTAAAACCCCCACCCACTGTCGTGTCCATTAACCCCCATGACTCAGCTGCTGACACCAACCCCAACCCAGTCTAATGTTCACACATCAAACAGCGGCGATCGACAGTCGGATGTGACACAAGCAGACCGTGAGTGGGCAAGTGCTGTCTGGAAAGTGTGTGTGTGTGCATGTGTGTGTGTGTGAGAGAGAGAGAGAGAGAGAGGAAAAGGGCTTCATGATATTAGTGCTGAGGAATGCGATGTGTTGGAGGTCATGTGAAACACCGCTGGCACTCTGAATAACCTTCAAAAGGCTATCGCGACACGACCCGGAAGTAGTCGGGTCATGTGTCAGGGCAAAAGGCTCGTCTCTGTTGACAGCACCCTCTCCAATCTATACACAACTCTCACTCCTCAACCTCCTGGGAACCACACTCCCTGGCTGCTCGGTTTAAAGGGCTCTGTCCACACAGGAAAAGACATGTTGATGTGACTGACCAAAGCATAGAGAGCCATTGTTGGCTGTTAGAATATCAAGGAGCCATTTTCTAGAAGTGCAAGTGGAGAGAGGAGAACTCGCCCCGGGAAGTGCTGCGGTGGACTAATCGAAACCACATCTCCATGTACCACGCCGGTCAAAGCCCCCGCGGTGTACAATTTTAATCCCAGACAGGGAAAGGTGTCCCCGGCTCGCACCACGTGGAGCATTGATCAATCTCTGAGGGTCTAAGAATAGAGAGGGGATGGAGAAGGGGAGGCAAGGGGTGGAGGAAGGGTTGACGTGAAAGTCACGGAGTTCAAGTTGCAAGTTAAACAAACAGCAGGGCCTTTTGACTGACTGGAGCCAGAGGTTTGCGCAAGTTAAGTAAATTAATGTAAATTTGCAGAAGTAACCTAATTTTCAGAGAAAACAAATGGTGGAATTTTAATTGAGCACAATAGTGGTCAGCTCGTTGGGCAGAGTGAGGAGAGTGAAGCGAGACTGATGGAAAGACTAATGGTTTGTGTTGGCCGCTGCCACAGCAATTATCACATACCCTTTACTTTGTTAAAGAGAGTCAGCTCAACAAAACACTCTTGTGTAGTGGAGATCATAAGGAAGAATACCCCATTGTTGTTTCAGTTAAGTGTCTAAAAATAACGTATGATAGCGTATGCAAATATAAACCCTTAATAATAAGGCAGGTCCTGAACAGGACTCTTAAGCTTGTGAGGGATCACCAAGGTGGACATCTGCTGCATTAGCTCATGTCTGCAATTTATTAATGTGTAGATCTGATTGGTACAATGTGTGAGCATCGTCAATGAAAAGCTCAATGAAACCTCAGCTGAACCTGTTAAGTTACATTTCTCTGAGTAATTGATTGGGGTTTTATAGACCGCATGTCATCATGATTTCAGACATTTCTGAAACTATGAGATGATTAGTCAGTCAAGAGAAAATGAATCAAGAACTAGCCAAGGTCGTTTATCAAGCAGAAAGGCGAAGGATTCACTCGTTCACACATTCACTCTGTTTATACTGTTTTACATGAACACATTTGCGTTTTGGTCTGTTTATTCAGACAAAAAAAGAAATTTAACTTGCTCATCACTTTTCGCTTATTTTTTAACGATAAAATCTCAATTTTTTTTCCCCTTGCCTTAATTATTATTCAACTAACCTTTGCAATTGTAGTAGACTTCATGTGCTGTTTATTTTATCTTGTCATGTTTATAGTGCCGACATTGAGAACAAATATTAGCCAGTGTAATGTTGCGTTTGTAAAATAAATGAGTAAATCAATTAACTTGGAACCATTAGAATATTAGCTTGAAAGCTTAATAAATCATGTTATTAATGTGCATGTCATGATATTAAACTGCAGTTAAACAGTGTAGATGTTGTGTGTGTGTGTGTGTATGGTGTACTATCTTTTTTCTTTCCCTTGATATTATAAAAGGAGAGGCCTTATTTAAACAAACCCACTGCACGTCAGTTGAACAGCTTTTTAGCAAGGTCAGAACAGCTCAACTTGTCAGGGTGTGCACGTCCGTGTGCGGCGTCTGTGTGTGCGTGCGCGCAGCCTAATGTGTGTTTTAATGTTTTAACATATGCAACCCCTTATAAACAGTGTTTTATGCAAACAGTGGCAGAGCTCCCATCAGATAAGGCCCCAGAACAGGAGAAGGAGACTGCCTTGTGAGGGAGAGAGGGCTGGAGGAGAGACAGAGTGAGTGAGGGGTGAAAGCGGAGGCAATGTGAGAAATGAGCGCAAAATGTGGAGGGGCCAAGAAAATGTCTCTTTTGAACATTTTTGAGACAGCTAAATAAATAGCTAAACGTTTGTCCGAGGAACTTTTGTGGAGGTTTTTTTTTATTTGACCTTTCAGCATTTTAGCATAAAACTTCTTCGACCTTGTTTCAGTATTTTAGCCACAACTGATAGCAACTTCAGCAGCAACTTTACAAAACAGGGAAAGGATAAAAAAAAAAAAAGATGTCAACACAATTTGCAGTTCAGAAAGAGGGCCGAGTCCCTCACACCAGGTTTTTCTTTTTTTCTCCCACATGTGGAGACTGATATCAGCTGTCCAATGCAGTCCAGAGTGTATCTGAGTTTAGGTGTTTTTGGGCATAATCTGCTGTGTTGTATGTGTGTGTGTGTATCTGATTGTGAGACGCAGCATGGCATTGGTCACTTTATCATTGCTAATGTAATCTCTCGCTCGCCACTACTTCCTCTACCAGCACAACATAAAAGACTGCTGCCCGATAGAGAAAAATATAACACAACAACTTGGCCTGGTCGCTCGAGCCATCTGTCCCCCTATCTTCTATCTCTCCTCCCTCTCTTTCTGCTGCTCACTCTCTTTACTTGTCAGCAGAGGAGAGAAAAATGTCTCCAGTCCCCTCCGAGTTTTGATGTGTGTCTTGCCTGCCATTTTAACTTTCTCAGCATTTCTCCTCTCCCGTATTATGATTTTCCTCTGTTTTTGAAGATTGAGGAAGCACTGTGGTGTTGACTGAACTACTACTCTGCCCTAGATCAGCTAAATCTCTCATTTTGAACACCCCCCGCCAATTTCTGTCACTCTGGGAGACAAATGTGCATCTCGTGTTCATTCCCCCCTCTCCCTGTGCCCACTGGCTCCCTGAAACTCAGTTCCTTGCGCCTTTGAAGTGCTGCGTGCAGAATGGAGATTCTTTGCATGGTAAATTTGCCCAGTTGCCCGCAGCGTATCCATTACACAAGTTTAAAGAATGCTTCGGAGTCGTTTTGGAAGGGCCCTTTTTTCTCACTTCACAACCAATTTCTCTGTGTTTTGAACTTCGGTAGTCATGAGCCATGTAATCTGTAAATTGGGCTCTTTCTTCCAAGCTTGCGCTCCACCATCGAGCAGCGTTTGATGTGCAATTATTTTGCTCATTACAAGTTAATTTTATTGTTATAGTTTGCAAATGTTTCTCGGGGTCATGATGTTAAAAGTTTCTGAAGAAGTAAGAACGGGGGGGGAGAATTAGCGAGTCGAGCGCGCGTCGCGGCGGTACGGAGAGCTCATTTGAGATGCCAGAGCTGGCTATCTCTAGGCTCACTTTCAAGCCTTTTAGAAACAACCTGCTGGGTGGTTTGAATAGCTAAGGAGAAGTTGATCTGGGATTTAGTGTGGAAAAGGGATCCAAGGCCCTTTATCTGCTGTAAAAGGTTGGGAAAATGGAGATTTGTCGTGTTTGTTAGAACGGAACCATAATCTCTTCCACAGAGAAATCTTAGCGGTATGGGAATCATACGTCCCATTTATTTAGCCTTTTGTCGCCATTCTCTCTCCTCACGCATCTTGGCAACCTGGTGTGATTATGCGTGTTTGCAGACACGATGATGATATGAGAAGGGAGGAATTGCAAAGAAGAAAATCTGTGCCTTTTTTTTTCTTTCTAAAATACCAGATTTGAGTGGTTCGCTAATTTCACATAGAGGAGGATCAACACATTAATTATGTTTGGCTCATGAACAAAGCATTTTTTTTGGAGCTGCTAAATGTCATTGTTAGAGCTTGGCAGTACAACTCTGAACATCATATAAACCATGCCGCTAAGCATTAAATTCATGTCACTGAATTATGCTGTCATGCTTTTTTTCCCCCCCCCATTTCAATAGCTGCGTAATCCATTGATGGAAATAAGATTGGATTTTACAGTGACAGTTTACTTTTGTATTATTTCATTTTATTGCACCCCGAATCATTTGGCAAAACCCTGTTATTGTCTTGCCTTTCTCGGTTGAAATAAAGACAGCTGCTTTAGGTTTATTGCTGTTTTGTGTGTGATCCAGTCACCCTGACTCGAATGCATTCATAATTAGCCTTTAGCTGTGGGACAGAATAAACACGCACGTGCCCAAACGGTTTGTAGACTCTCCTTTTCATCTGAGGAAGAGATAGCGCTCTGTGCTCTTTCTTTTTTACCGCTCTTTCATTTCTCCCCGTCTCATGGCAGAGGCACATTCTGTTGGACTGTGTTCTTTAATACCATCAACGCTAAATAAACTTTGTTGACAACAATAGCTGCTGGCAAAGCGCCTGCACAAACAAAGGAGCGCCAACAGGTTCAAAGGCAATGCATCACTCTGCTTCTGACTCGTCATTATTCATCCCTCTGTCTTTACCTCTCATCCCCCATTCTTTTCTACGTGTGTGTGTGTGTGTGTGTGTTTTTCTTTGTGGCTCTTTGTCTGTTAAACTGCTACATGGTCTGGATACTGAGGCTTATTAGCTGTTCAGTTTAATTAAAAAAGGCCATTCATATGAAAATGTGAGTCCGATAGCGATTGCTGTCCCCAGCAGCTTCCTCCTGTTACTTTTAATTAGACACCCTCTTGATTGACATCAAGCTCACTGGCTGGCTGAAACCTAGTGTTGTGTGTACGAGTGTGTGTGTGTGAGAGAGAGAGAGTGAGAGAGTGTGTGCTCATTTAGTGTCTGTGTGCGCGTGTTGAGCAGTGTGCAGGCATTTTCCACACAAACATATGCACAGCCGTGCACAAATACCAGCTCTAAGGTCATTAAAGCATTACAGCGGAGAGACTGTACATCAAAGTTCACTTTGTCGTCATGAGGTAATTATCCGCACAGTAGCGCAGCGCCCGGCTGCCCACCTTGTCACTCATGTCCACCGGGTCACGTCGAACAATGAACAGTAACCTTGTGATTATGAACAGGGTCCGCAGTGTTACTGTGTCCAGTCACACCAGCACCACCCGCGATGCTGATGGAAAAGGTGATGAGCTACTTTTCTCTTTCTATTTGTCCTCTCTCTCTCTCTCTCTCTCTCTCCCTCTGTCTCTGAAAAGAAGTGGCTCTCTTCATCTGTTTTCAGCGCACGCTCCAGCTCTTGCTACCTTATTATTATACTGTCAGCGCCACGTGCCTGGCTGATAGATGTGCCTCTCAACTGTTTACTACAAGCAGATGATTTAACTAAGGCTCTCCGTTCAACTTGACCTCTCCTCTTTTCTTCTTCTAAAACAAGATGACTTCATCTGTTGTTTACGACGACTCCATTTTATGGGAGCAGGCAGAGGAACACACTAGCTGTAACGGTTGGGTTTTAAGATGAAGGTGTGTGCGTGTTAAAGTGGAAATCGAGGAGGCCGACGTACGTGTGCACTCCCCCACCCACCCACCCACGTCCTCTGTTATCACGGGGCACATTGCGTGCAGCACGGACCTCCTTTTGTGCAGCTTTTATTTCCAAACACAACAACAGCTCACGTCGGAGTAACAGTGCACCGATTCCCTCGATGGCTCCAGCTGAATGTAGCCCAGAGAGGCAGCCTGTTTCATGTTAAGGGCTGCGTAAGGCCCACCTCCTCGCAGACTGGAGTCTCCAGCAGAAATGGCCCATCAGAAGTCACTGCTCTGTAAAGTTGTGTTCCTTTCCCCCGTGTTTTGTTTTGATTTGCCGGACGTTTGGGAATGATTTGGGAGAAGGGCCTGATGGCGGCAGGGATACCAGAGTCAGACGTGCACGGTGGACCTGAAATGTTGTTCCAATTACTGCCTTCATTATGGGTTTGTCATCCGCTGTTTAGACGCGCGGCGGCCCGCATTTCATGCTGTGGTAGGAGAGGCCGCTTGTTTTTTTTCATGCAGTCTGATATCCGCTGCAGGCGAAAGGCAGTTCAGAGTGCGGAGGAGGCCACAGGTAGGGGGCACTCTAACTAAAAATATGAATGATGGAGGGACAGCATTCTATGGAGGGACAAAATGAAGCGGTTTTCATAGTCTTTTTCATGTTTGATCATTCTATGATACTAGTAATCTTAGGCCTTACTTATCTAATAATAAATATGTTATAAATCTAAATGTATTAAGCATTATGTTAGCCCTTTGTTTAATCTGTGAAATAAAACTGACTTCGTTTCGCCTCAGAAGAACTCCATTCAAATGTCCACATCCCCCTCCATTTTGTTACACAGTGTTCTCTCCCTCCTCTCAGACAGATTAAATCACTTGTGTTACTCGGAAATGCTCCAAGCAATAAGGCAGGATGGAGCACGTACAAAAGGGTCTAACATGGTTTGAAAGAGCAAGATGGAGAGCGAAGCGGAGGGGAGTGTGTTGATGTAACGTATCATTGTGGCGACGCTCCCGAGTTAACACCATTAGACGGCCAGCGCGAGAGTCCAGCTGTCTCCCTGAGCCGAGGTGAGTTACCTGGGCTGACTTACCTGTCCTCCCAATGCCCCCCAGGATACAGTGTTTCAGCCAGGCCCCGTGTCCTCCCCTCTCCACAGCACTTAGCAGTGATTAACCCCGGATTCGGCCGGCCCACCTGCCATCTGACTACCATTACAGCCCTGCTTATCTGCCTCTCCATCTCCCTACAATAGGGCTGGGGCCTGGGCAAGGCTGGGGGATCGGGCCGGGGAGGGCTGCCTGCTCTGTTTAATAATAAATCATTAGCTAAATACTTTTGTCCATTTGTGTCATGTTACATGTACTTCAATTTTCTGCTCTGTCTCTGTCCATCACCCCCCCCCCTCCCTGCCCCATCCCACCCCTCCCAGTTTTTCCTTTCCCTTTCTCGTCACCACCGCCGGCTGCTGCCACTGTTCTTCCAGAGTCGCTGCCACTGTCTGTCCGCCAGGCTTCTCCTTCCTGTTGTTATTTTTGTCCTCTTCTCTCTGCCTTTAATAGTTTGGATTGACTATACGTCTAACTGATACATATCAAAGCAAACGCTGATAAACTGTTTTCACATAATTGTATGAATGCTATGCTCCGACCCAGTGAAAAGAAGAAACCTTGTGAGGCTTTTCAGATTGCCAAAAAAAAAAAAAAATTGATTTTCCATCCTGGGTTGATCATTCCATTATGCTGTGTTAATCCGAGCGGATGTACAGTTTTGTGTTTTGTGCCTGTTTCTCAGAAGGGCTACATTCTGAATGGCACCATCTGAATTGGCCTGTTTTGGCTGCTACCGTGTCAAAGCCGTCCATTCAGACATATCACTAACATTTATCCTCTACTGTACGCTTTTTTTTTTGTCTGGTTCACTGTAAAAGGACACCGCAGAGGTACAACTATCGCAGAGGATTTGTGTCAGAGGTAACACACACACATGCTTGACACCAGCATGGACAATCTGGACAGCGAGGAGGAGATAAGTCTGTTGCTTCATCTAACTTGTATAAAGTGATTATGGACATACTGAGGCCTCCATATTTAGACTTCTTGACGCCCCCTTCCTCAGTCACCCCCTGGTCCGATTGTTGTAATCTAATTTTCCGCTGACAGAGGCCGTGGAGATCCTTGGGTCACGGTGCAAGTCCCCTCCCCCGGCCCCCCTCCCCAGCCCACCCTCTCCTGCGCCCTCACGCTCTAACTAAAAAGTCGCCATGCAGCAGACAGCACACATTAGATCTGTCTACCACTGCGCCGGCTAACCCACCCGATCCATAACCCCTCACTGCCTCGGTAATCAGAAGGAGAGATTAGAGAAAAAGACGGCAGAAAGGAATTGCATTTATCCTCCTACCCGCTTTTTGTTGTTCCTATCATTGCTCAGCACCTTACAATGCCTGTCAGAGTCTCCGTCAGAGTGAAAGATGAACCGTATATTGCGTATAATTTTAAAGCTGTCAGAGATCATTTAGGGGGATAAACTCGGGGATGAGGGAAGTGTGGAGAGGGTGCCTGCTGTGTTAGAGCTCAGAGGGGAGGCCACACCTGGAGAGGTCGCGCTCCTTGTTGACCTCCAGTGTGTCACCGACCCGACTCGGCCTCAGTTTCGCTATACATCACTCTGCCTGTCAACACTTGCATATGGCCTCCGCCGCTGCCGTTATCTGCAATGGAGAGCAGTCGAGCTCTTTAACTTGATTCTCCCGTTGAGGGATTTATCTCAGTCATTTGACCGTCAATATCTGGCAAGCACGACTCATAGGAAATGTTTGTTTCCTGTTGTCTTAACCTCACACTCCCGTCAGAAATCCAAGCGAATGTGGATTAAAAAAAAAACTGAAGTGATTTCTGTGCTGATGTTGACTATTGTTTCATTCAGCATCTTGTACTGTAGCCACCCCCCATCCCCTTTTCTATTCCTCTTTCTCCCTCCCTCTCTCCTCCAGGCCGTAGCATAGCCAGTAGCTGATAGGCATCTCCTCTGGAGTCTGCTGTAGTCTGCCCCGGCTTCAGACAAAGTGCCTCCATCAGACCAGTGAGGCTCCCTGGGAACCTAGCAGCAGACCCCCTGGCCCCACCACCAGTCTGTGTGTGTGTGTGTTTGTGTGTGTGTGTGTGTGGATGGATGACAAGGTCTCAGACTGGAACCTTTTGTGTTGTGGTCCCTGTGTTGCAAATGGGTTTTGTAAACTGGGAGATATGGAAATGTGTAGCGACCATGATATGTAGGCATAACAGCATGAATGCCTGGTTTATTCTGAGTGTTCATCTGGAAGCAGCTCGCCATATTATTGCTGACTATTCATTATATATGTTTGAATTCATGCGGTCGTGTTGTAGTCCATGTGACGGAGCCATATCAAGATTGACTCTTTCTCAAAGCCCCGAGACACTGAAGCACACTTGTACACTCACGCTGAAACGCACACACAAACAGACACACACGCACAAGCTACATACGACACACACTTCATAAGTCATGCTCCCACTTCAAATCTGCACTTGGCATCAGGGAACACTTGGGAACGCTTGGCTTTTTGACTTTCATCATAACTAGAAAGAGAGAGACCAAATGGACAAAAACAAAAACCAAAGGAGGAAATCAGAAGAAGTGCTTTTATCAGGGGCCCAGTGTTCAGGGCCCAACACACACATAAACTCAGACACACACGCACACACACACACTCTTCCTGTACCTGACCCCCTTGTGACCCTCATAACTTTCCAACATTTAAAAATGCAGTCAAGGAGGCTATTCTCCCACTGGAGTTTGTTCATGTGTGTGTGCGTGCGTGCATTCTTCTTAGGCTATCGCCACCATCACTTGACAAGAATTATATAATTGCAGCCTGTGATCTCATTTGCCTCAAAGAGCATTTTGAAGTTTCCTTTCCTCTTTTGCTCTTTTTGTTTCCTCTGTGTCCCACTTGTTTTAATGCTAAAATGACTCGCATTAAATCACCCGGCGCTCCCCCGACTCCGTTATGCCATTCTGCAATGCATTAGCACTCCGCTCACTGTTTGTGGAAACTTTTATAAGCTCACAGAGTCTGCCTCAGTACACTGTTTTTATTGTGTAGATGTGCGGTGCTATAGACGCAAAACGCTTCAGTTGATGGCATCCACCTTTTAAACTATCCAGTAGCAGTAGTGACAGAAAATTAATACAATTAACAAGAAAAAATGAGGCAAAAAAACTACAGTGAATTTTGAGTGGAGATTCCAGTTTTTATTTTAATTAATTAAATATTGAGTAGATTTAGAAAATTTGAATTATGCTAATTAAGCTGCAGCTGTAACTGCGTGTGTAAATGTATTTTTTTATTATAATATTAATTCATTATTTAATATATTTTCTTTGTCTTCAGGATAGCTTCCCCCTCTCAGTTTTGTGAAAATTGTCATATTTTCAATATGAAATAATTACAGTGAGGACAATTCATTCTAAATTGCATAATTTCTAATAATCTGTTAAAATATAATGTTAGAGTTAAAGCTCACCAGAGCACTTCAATTTTTTGTCTTTCTTTTCTTTTACAATGCTCCCACTATTAGTTGGCCATCACTAATTAAGCAGCTAATGACTCTCTGCATACTATATATAAAGCCTTGCTAGACTTTAAAACTTAATCTTCCCATCTTGTGTAATTCTTCCCTCCAGCTGCAGCCCCATCCTTAGTCAATAGAGGGCAGAAGTGATCTGCAGAGACTTGACTTTATGTGAGGAGAGACATACAGACACTGTTTATGTGTTCAAGCGTGTGTGCGTGCCATGTCAGTGTGCATGTGTGCTCATCTGCCTCTGTGTTTAGTTTTTTATACGTATCTGCTTGTTTGTGCCTTTGACGAATGTTTGCATATCATGGATCCAGCTGCTGTGGTTGGTGAAGAACAGAAACGATATTAACCCACCGTGACACCATGCAAATGTGACAAGGAAACTCTTTATACTACTACTACACAATAACTTGAATTATGCCTCTATAGGCAGAGATTTAAAAACAATATCTATATCAATAACAATATCTAATCTATAAACTAATTATTAATAATCTAAGAAGACACACTATATGTTTCTAAAGGGTTTAGTCTGACTCTTCAACATGTCTTACACAGTGTGTCTTTCCCCTGACATCCAGCACACAGAAGCTGATGTGTTAAAGGAAACACTTCTGTTCAGCACACTGACTGTCAAAATTTCTTTCTCTCCTTGAACACGTTAATGAAAAACGAAATGGCTGTCTTTCTTTCTGCTACCGTAAATCAAATAGCTTCCAATGTATGGAAGAATTAAAGAGCTGTTCTGCCCCCACCCCTCCTCGTGGTTTGGTGGCTTTATTGTCGCACAGGCCTTATCTCCGATTGACACCTCTGGAAACGTCCCAGGAGAGGGACAGATTTGCTGCAGGATTAAACTAATTTACCAGATGATTGAATGTGAGTCCAAAGCCACTCTTTTGGAAAAAATGCAAAAGGGGCTCACGGCCGCCCCTCCAGTAGCCATGATACATGCATGACTTGGCAATCATGCTTACATGTGTGCACATGTGAGTGTGTGTAGTATGTAAACGTGCAGTATGTTTTCCTTCATGAGCTGAGCAGAAGTGATTTCTGTCTGGACAAAATTCATGGTGTATCCCTGCAGACTGTAGTACTGCAGTGTTGGGCTCATGTTTTCATTGATGCACGCTGATGGACTGGTGTTGGAGCACCATTACGGTTTAATATCAGGCAGCCTGATACTCAAGCCATCTCTGGATTTGCGGCATTAGCAGCAGACGTGAATCATGATCGTGATGTAGAGCAGATGGAGACATGAGAGATGTCTTCAGGTCTGACAGAGACGGGGGCTCCTCCTGGAAGACTCCACAGGAACCAAACATCTTTTCCAAGCCTGTGCGACGCGTAAACTCTGCATTTCGTTCACGTTCTTCATGGTCTCCCAAATATGTAAAAATATGGGAACATTTTCGGTGTGTCCAAACCAATTTGTGCCTGAGGGATGTTTCTTAATTGGAACACATTCAAGAGAACGCTTACACGCTCCCGAGTGGTGTACAAAATATTACATTAATTAACATGCAAAACAGTCCCGGTCGCTCACGCACACACACACTCACAATGCAGGCACGCAAAAAGGATTGCAGCGACAGCACAAAACAGACGTAGGCCAAGAGGAAATAAGGGCAAAGAATAGGAAGGAAATTTGCTCGAAAATTTAGCTGTAAGCCTGCTGAAGATCTTATTACATAGGCTGAAGATAGAGATCTCAGCTGGAATAATACTTAGCACATGCTGCCCTTTTAATTAAGCAGTAATATCTGCAGAGAGGGGTGGAGAGCAAAATCTCTCTGTTTCTGTCTTCATCTTTCTCGCTCGCTCTCCTCCATATCACAGTTCCCCATCTTTACCCTCTGCTCCTCTCTCTCTCTCCCAATAATCTCCTATGAAAGGGATGGGCCGAGGTGTGGAATGGGGGAGGGGGGGTGGACAGGGAACACTCACTCATTCTATGAAGTGAGTGTCTTCTTTAAGGCCCTACACATGTTTCTGTGTTTCTGCCTCACTGGGGCTGTCTGAGCGCCCCGCCGATGGCCCTGGGGCTCTCACTTTGAGGTGCGTTAAGTGTGTGTGAGTTAGAGTCAACATGCATGCACCCTCTGTTTACACACTCAAGTTCTACCCCTATGTGTGTGTGTGTGTGTGCGTAGGTGAGGACCACCTCTAAAGCTGGTGGGTGGTACACGGGCACCTTTCTACCGGAGTGTTAGCGCTGAGGCCCGGCCCCGGTGCGCCCTCGGGCTGCGGGGCCATCCTCCTGCGCCGGCGATGCCTCATGCGAGCGCAGGATAGGAACCAGTTGTCCAAACAGGGCCGTCCAGTCTGGTGGGGTCTGAAAATCAGGATCTCTCACCATGGGGCAGCTGTCAGGGACAGACACTCGGCGTCAGGACCCCAGACCTCATTAAGTTCAGTCGCCAAACTGTTTTGATGTCAAACAACATTGCAGTGTTCTTTGTTTTGCCCAACATGGTCACAATAACTCTCACCTAATATTAGGTTTTTATGTTTATCAAGTCGTGTAAAGAGAAGCATCATTACATTACGGCAATGATACAGTGTAATAATGGTGATATGACTCTGTGGTAGGAAATGCAGTAGGTGAGCTGAATGCCCTCTTGTTATACAGCATTACTGTTCCAAGGTATAAAGCCTTTAATCCTCTGACTATGCTATTTAATCTAGTGGCTGAGTGACGCCTCTGTGCACTTCCAATTGTACGACATGTAGCACATAAAGCCTTTATTCAGATGTGTTAACCATTGCTCTGTGCTCCATACAAGTGCAAATCGAGTTAACACTGTCTGTTCGGTTGTGTCTACACACCCTGCGCCTGTGTCATTACTCCGCTCGCGCTGGCAACTGAGCTCATTCTGTGATTCTGCACACACACACAGTGTGCACACATACACACACACACTGCACACACGGGAGCTCCAAAAGGCCACATGTTAATCAGCTGTGAGTTAAACTTGCAGCAGAGAAAAGACAACAGATCAGCTCAATTAACACAAAAAAGAAAGTGCTCTCTGTGCACACACACACACACACACACACACAAACACGGCCTTAGCCATTGCACCTGCAGCTGAAGGGGCATTGTTCCAGCAGCCCCCTCCTCTCTCTCTCTCCCTGTCTCTTTCCCTCTCTCTCTCTGGAGGAAAGCTGTTTTGTTGGTTGCTCTTTTCTCTCCACTCCAGGCCTTGGCCTTTCCACAGAGCACCCCTCCTTTCTCCCTTTTCCCCGGGTCGCTACTCTCTTTCGGAGGCGTAGGGCGCCCCTCGCCTGCCTCACTGCAAACACAGCTGACAGAGGGCCGCTCACGTGCCGCTCCACAGGGCCCCAAAATCCCTTTGAGTGTGTGTGCGCGAGTGAGTGTTGAAGAGAAAGTGGGGGTTCGTGTGTTTGAGGAGGATCTGCACCATTCATCCTTTCTCTCTTGATGCTGCGGATGTCTGTCCATTTTTTCATTGTTAGGTTGGATTGTTCCCCGAAAACCACCCAAACATATCATGTAGTTTAATCTAATCTTCGCAAGATGAGATATGTTAAGATGCAAGTTAAAGCTTTTCTGATGCTGCCAGTGTTTTAGCTTTTATTCTCCTAGTTTGAAAAGTTTATTATGTTGCTATTATATCATAGTGTAATCCATGCAGTAAAATGTCAGCACCCGTGCTCCTGTGTGTGTGTGTTCCTTTTTAATTTTTAAACAGACTCTCATAGATAACTAGAAACTGAAAAGTGTGAAATGGAATAGATGACTAAATGACTGATATCAGGTTATTATTGACCTGTTCGTTCTCAGAAAATATGTCTCGTCTCCACTCGTCTTGGAAAATCATTCTGTCCTTGGCTCTAATACGGTTTTGCATTGCTCTCCTCTTTGGCTCCCTGTCCCATTTGTCACCGCAGCCCGTATTGCTCATTCTCACTGATCATCCTATCACAGTGCTATTTTTCATATTTCTCATATCCGCTCCCCTTATCTCTCTCCCAGTGCCTGGGCCAGACACGCAAAGCTAATACAGGCTCCCAATACGTGCGCGGAATTCAGCAACCAAAGATCACAGCAGTGTGAAATACATATAGATTTCATACGTTATTCTGTGTTTGCTTGTAATAGGATCGGGCTTATCCCATTTCCAATAACTCAGGAGATAACATGAAAGTGCACATTGTTGATCAATGAGAAAGTGGAATTCCTAACAGGCCCACGGATATGAATTTACTCAACCCACACAAATTAGGACAGTGGCGGAAATGGCAACCACTATAATTATTTGCAGCATCAGTTATTCACTGAGCACTTGACAATCAATTTGTGCAGCTTCTTACTAAGCTTTGGAAAAACTCAGAGGTTATGAAGTTGTGTGTGAGGGTGCCTCCGAGCCATGCGCATATGCAAGTGCGTGTACACGTCGGGCCTGTGATGGATGAGCTGCTGTAACTGTTGGTGGAGTGGTGCTGCTGGTATTCTAACCATGCTGCCTGTGTGTTTTACTGCCCTGCTGGGGCGCTCTTTCATAAAGACCCTGCCTGACTGCATCTATCTCCCCAGGTTAAAACAAACACAAACGCCCACCACCACCATTCAGCCTCCCACCCAGGCCTGCTTGGCCTGCCCTCCTCCTTCCCTGGCTCCAACAGCCCCGTCCAGGGGGCAATAAACTCGTTATCTCCCCCTCTCAGATCCTAATCTGACGGCTCGCCGCCCTGCCCGCTGCCAGGTGACCTGGGGTGGGGTTGGGTGGGGTGGGGGGGGGGGTTTGAAGCTCCCTCTCCAGCTCTTACTGCTCCAACTCCGGCTCCCCTCTGCTCGCCTTTTAAATCCCTTCAGCTTTCCCTGCCTGTCAGCAGCATCTTAACCCCCACCTTCTGAAACCCTCCCCTGCCTGGGGGGCTCTTCTCTCCCCTCCTCCTCCCCCCACCCTTTCAGCAATTAATCCAGCTATTGATCACAGCGAAACTCTAAAGGCAAGTAGGCTGCAGGCAGACTGGCTGAGGTCTATTGAGGCCGGTGGCTGCACGAGGCCACACTGCTGATGAAGCCGGAGCATCACGGCCTGACTGTATTTAATTAATTTAATTTCTAACTAAAATTACTGTCTTAATAACATTGCAAATCTAAAATTCAAAACATTTTGAAAAATTTTTCTGAATTGTTTTTTTAATGTTATATGGAAGAACAGGTATTAGACCCATGCAGCTACATATACGACCTGGGAGTTAGCTGTAGTTCAGTTCAGTTGTTTTATCCGTGAGGGCACGGGGCTTTTTGACAGAGTGGAAGATTTTGGCAGAATTCCAGTCATTCTCCAACGTTTTCTCGAGGAATGTTTTAAGATGCTGCCCCACACTTTGCTTATTGTTCTTTGCATGCAAGGTCAAGACAGGCCCTCCAGTGCTTTACAGTAAAGTAAAAACCAGACAGATGCACACTCCTTTGGCTTACTCCGCTTTAAAACACATTTATAATCTTGACAGAACATGACTGCAGCCGGCACAGCTCAGACGGCGTCCAGGGACTAGTTAATTAGCCGGACCACCACCTGTGAGAGCTGCTCAGGAACAATGCTAATGTATGTAAGGTCTGACTGCCCAAGGTCTAACTAAGGGAAAATTCCCCAAGATTCATACACTTCCTTTATGACTCATTGTGCAGGTCTCTGGCTGTACAGTTTGATGGCCGTGTGTGTGTGTGTGTGTATGTGTGTTTGTCTTTCAGTATGTGCAAGCGATAAGTGTGCTTCCACTTATGTGAGTGTGAGTTAAATTCTTTGAATCTCAACGATGTTCTTTAATGTATCATTGAATGTGATTGTAAAAAAAAAAAAAAAAACCTCAAAAAACAGTGGGGGTTTCCACTGTGATTACAACTATGTTGATGAACCACTGTGCTTTTCCCCGGCTGGTGACACAGTCATCCTCTGTGCTGCGCAGGGCTGAAGCCGAGGCTGCAGCCCGGGTCCAGGTCTTTGATGTAGGGAGCGAGGCGAGCTGTTTGGGTGTTTGGGCAGGAGCTGGGACAGACGGGGGCAGAGAGTGATGGAGTGATTACTCTCCTCGCTGCTCTCCTGTCTGCCCTGGCATGAATGCCCCTCTTCATCCACCCTAAAAGGCACATTATTGGCCGGAGGAGAGTGGGATATCCTGGCCACTGACCCCAGAGTAGAGGTCAAGGGGAACAGGGGGGCAGATGAAAGGGAGCGTAATTATGGGCAAAAGACAAAAAGAAACCTTGTCTCCAAACAACTATTTTGGTGGGAAGGGGGGGAGGGTTGAAGGGGGTACAATTGAGATCAAGACATTTTCCCTGGCAAGTTATGTCCTTATCGCGTCCCCTGCCCCATCATGTGAAGCTGAGGCCCGGCTCTGATTGGCAGAGTTGCGGCTCTTATCTGATGACGATTGGCTGAGGCCCGCGGGCACAGGAAGTGACAGCACGGTTCCCACAGTCCCACCCCTGTGAGAAAAAGACTCCGATCAACTGGGGGAGTGCTGACCTCTGTGTGTGTGTTTATATGTGCGTTAGGTGTCCCCACATCTTTATTAAAAAAATGCTAAACTGAACTGCTGTTTTTCACATTTTACTTTAAGTGGGAGGGTTTTCCTGCACACCACTGCCGCTCTTAGTCTTTGGCCTCTGACACAGTGGCAGCCTCAGGGTCTGTGTTTGTCTGACCTAACATGCTCTGACTGGCTAAATGACCATCTGACTCTGTGCTTTTCAAGCTTAAACTCCACTGACCCATCTCTTTTACTCTTACTCTTTTAAGAGTCTTGGTTTTAGTGTGATGTTGATTGCTGTCGAGGCGCACCTGAGAAAGTGTGTGCGAGTGGCATTGCGCTGTCAGAAATAATGCGTGGGACGTCTAACAGCACTGAGGGTGACTGACTATGTCTGTCAGTTAAACTCCAAATTTAAAAGGGCTACTAAGGACACATTAGTAGGGACCTTTCACTCCATTGGTGCAGTCTAGATCACAGTGCCACTGCCATCACAAACAGGTAATGTCCGTGCTTCTTTTAGCCTGTGAGTCAGGAAAGTTCCCAGTTCTTGTAGAGTGAGCAAGCATGTTTTCATGGGAGGTCAGGTGGCACTGATTGAGTTCTTATCTGACTTTAGGGTACTTTTTACAATGCATTTGTGCTTTTGTTCTGTGTACCTGTGTATGTTTTCTCATCATGCCATGTGTGTATTTTTTATAAAAGTCCAAACAGGAACGAGCATTACAAATATTCGTATAAATGTGGCGTGGGCACTGGATGATAGTAAACATAAAAAAACATAAAAAGTAAAATGATAAGAATTACTTATCTTTATAAGATTTGTGGATTCCTGTTAAAATTGTGGTAAGATTTGAATCAACAAGGCAGTCTGTACTCAGGAAGTATATCAAGTTCATGTGCTACTTCAGAAATTTGACTTAACGTCATTAGAGACATATAAAAGTCAAAACTGAGGACACTAAGAACAGGATATGTTCTCATTTTAGATATTTGTTTTATATTTTTATAGATTTTTCACAGGACAGCTTTGATAAATGTTATGGCAGACTTTACAAGAGGGACGTAAAGTTTTCCTAACACAACTGACATTCTGCAAAAGCACTCCATATCATGTTAAAAAAAAATATGGCTGAAGTAAAGACAGAAAGCCGAATTTTTAAAGAGAAAATGTGTTTTCATATTTTGTGTGAAAGTGTACTGCTCTGTGTACAGCGGAACAGTGTGCAAAAGACACAAATGTCACTTGTGTGTACCAAATTTAAGAACAACATTATCATGAAGACAGTTCAGGATTCTTCATCTTTATCAAATTCTGCTAAAAGACTAATTAAATGTACTGTTGAGTTAAACCCGTGTTTGGAGTGAACTCCGGGTTAGCCTCCCCACTGTGTCAATCAGTTTGTTACATAACGCTGATCATAGCGGGAGATCACGTTTTTAAAGCACCTCAAGTCATTTTAGCCAAAGAAGCAGACTGCAGCTTTCTGTAAATCACATGCTGCAGTGGTTTGGGAAATTATTCAGTCCCCTGAGACCAACATATGGGTTATTCTCACCCAGATCCTCTTTCTGTCCACCAAAAGACACTGCTCCCAATTCAGAGGCAAGCCTGGCCAAGAGTCTGCACTTCTGCAATAAATATGTGTGTTGTGCTTGCTTTATGAGATATTTCACATGCTGCTCTTGTGATCAAGAGTTTTCCACAATTGGGGCAGTCTGGCCTTCTCTTTGCTATAAATGAGGTGCAGAGGGGAAGGGGAAGGGGGATTTATAAGTGTCAGGAGTTGAATAGCTGACCACTTGACAGCATTATCTAACGGTTGACTGATTAGACAGTTGTGGGCTGTGTGTTTGGTGCTGTGAGTGCATGTTTTGACACCTGTGGGCCTCGGACAGGTTAGATTCTGCTGGAGGGTATTTGTGTGTGTGTGTGTGTGTGTGAAGGCTGGTGCCGCAGGCAGGCAGATGGATAAAGGATCTAGTCGGTGAGGAGAGGCGAGCACTCCCTCCTGGCTGATGGATGGAGGTCAGGGAGGTGTGGGGCTCTCTTGCCCACCCAGGGATGACTTTATTGGGGATAGGAGGAGTGCTGCCACAGGCTGCTTTACCAGCACAGGACTCAGATTCCTGGCCAAGATTCATGATTGCCCTTTACAGGAATGTGGTCAGGCAGAGGGAACAGTGAGCGTGTGTGTGCAGAAGTTGTTAGAGGTGTGCTTGTGTGTGGGGCTTTACATGTGAGCAAATTCTGCATATGCGTGTATCTGTGTGTGTGTTTTGATGTGTGTTGCTACTGGTGAGGAAGTATTTGTGCCTGACCGGATCTCCCCAATACTCTTAAACTCTGGATTGAGAGCTGACACTTGAGGATGACTTAGTGGGAGCATTGAAAGGCAGTCGGGGCTTGTCTTGTAAAAAGTACAAATTTGTGATGAGGGAGAGACGAACCAGCATTAGGAAGGAACATTGGCCTGAGCAGCTTTATTACTGCCAGAGATTTACGCTCTACTTTATTCCCAACTGTCACTCGTAAAACTAAAGGAGAGGAGAGGAGAGGAGAGGGAGGGGATGATATACTAGCGCGGCCCTATATGATAATCAAACCCAAACAGGAAATCAGTCGGAGGACTTGGCAGAGAGGAGGATGTCATCATGCAGCTGGATGCTCTGATGGGGAACGATATTTCTGTTATTTCTCATTTCACCTTCAGTCATTCTGCCCCGGAGACAATTCTTTTTTTTCTTTTTCAGTCTTTCGTGGAAGGAAATGCAATAAAAACTCTAATAATAATGTTACTGACTGCATAACGGGCTGTATTATGCAATGCCATAATTGCCGTATCATTATTAATTCCTTTCTAACATAAACATCCTCTGTCACAAACACACACATGATAGTGTCATCTTCAGGGGAAGTATCCTCGGGTGATCTCGCTAAGAGAGAGAGGGAGAAAAAAAAAAAAAGAAATGCTTTGACGACTTGAGGAGGAATTTGAAGAACTGTCCCGAGGAGTGTTTCTGAGAAAATAGATAAGATAAACCGATGGAGGAGTTCAATGAGGCATTCAGAGAGATCAACCCCTCTGATAAAGCAGAAGATAGTGAGAGGAAAGGGGGGAGAGATAGTGCAGGTATGTGTGAGGTAGTCAGATTTAGGAGATTCAGTCGGCAGATTTTGTGTACAACATTGTTGTTAGATTATGGTATCTTATTTGAGCGAGCTAGATACACGAGGTGGTAAGAGTCACTTTGGAGCAGTGCTTGAGCATGCGGAAGGGGCTATGTGCTGTTGTTTTGCCACGCTTGGCTACGGGCCCTTCTCTCGGACTGCATTGTAAAATCACATTGATCTGGCCTGACAAGGCGTTGAGTCTTATCCCCGCAGCGCAAGCTTAGGGGTTGACGCCACCGGCTGAGGAGGATAGCAGCAGCGGATAAGATGAGGGAGAGGCGAAGATCCTCTGCCTCATCGGCCGCATTAAGAGATGGGAGGAATCTAAAGTGTAAAATCGGCCTCTTTTGCGATCAGTTGGGATTTAGCGCTGGTTTGTGGCAGTCGGCGCCGGCGCTGAGTTCTCCCTCCTGACAGGGTAATCGCCCAGGGGCTTAGCGCCACAGGAAGAACAATACCTCCCACTTCCTCTCATCTCATCTCACGGATGATCTGGACAAAGTACACGTCCACATCGACCATATCTGCAGGAGCGAAGCAGCCGGGGAGAGACAGGAAGATGACAGACCGAGGCCTGAGAGAAGGCTTAGAAGTCCAACATGCTGTCAGCATGGGGCAGGCATGAAGGAATATTTGTGTTTGTCTTAAATGTGCGTGTGTGTTGTTGTGTGTTTGCATCTCTGTGTCTCTAAATATACCCTGTGTGTGTGTGAATGCATCACTTTGTGGGTTTGTGTTGTGCATACGTTATTAGATTAGATGCGTCTGTCTACACCTTCCCCACATATGTGTGTGTGTGTATTTACAGCATTATAGGATGCAAGTGTGTACCTGCACACGCAGATGATATGCTCATAAATGTATGTGAAGCAACGGCGTGTGAGATCCAGGGGGGTCAGCGCTAATCTGCCTCAGGTTTTAGTATCTAGAATCCCTCCTGTTCCCATTAATAAGCGCCCTAAATAAAGCTGTATCTCTGACACATGCAAATGAACCGACGCAGCAGTAAAAAAGATCAAAAGATGAGAAAGGCTGCTATTACAGTAATCTACCTCGGCGGAGATGAGAGGCTTTTATCTGGCCTAAATTAACAGGCTGATCCGCAGTCCGTCATCAGCTACGGGATCAGAAGGCGTCAGGTAGTGCAGCGCTGCACAAATGTGTTTCCAACATAAAACACTAAAAAACAGCCGGTGGTCTGCTTTTATCAGCTCACAGAGTTATGCGTGAGTAAACTCATTTTAAATCTTACCATCTACATGTGCTTTTTTTGTTACTATTATTATGTGGCACTTGTTCCAAAAAGTGTCAAACAGGGCTCATTCAGCAAAAACAGTGGAACTGCTGAAACTGTGTGCTGCAAAAGGGAACCTTGGAATAGTCTGAATCACGAGTACAGCTGTGCGGCCTGGCTGAAAGTCGCGAAAAGTTTTGCCACACTTGTCGTGCCCTGGTCTCCTCTGTGTCCCCTTGATTCAGGCTGGCTGTCCCGTAACCTGAGATACGACTCTCCTCCCCTCTTTCTCTCTCCAGGTGCTGGGCTTCACTGACCGTCTAAATCTGTTAAGTACAGTCTCACTCCTCTCTGTCTGGCCCTGTGATAAGGAGCAGAGTTTCCAGTCTCTACCTCACACACGCATTCTCATATAACCCAGCCATTACTTTGCATCATTGAGGTTTATTTTACCCGATAAGCACACTGAGGGACCATTCTCTCTGCTCTAAGTCCTGAGGAGGAGCGGCCGCCCCCCGAAAGAGGTTTTAGCTATCTGAGGCATGGCAACCAATTTTATGATGCCGCCTGTTGCACTTAGCAGCTTGTTGCCAGGTTCTCATGTCAGACACGAGCAGAGTGGAAAAGTAACCCATTGTGTACATAAAAACAATCTGAGGTAATTACGTGACCGTAAAAGGCAGGTCCTCAAAGCAGGGGAGCCATTAGAGAGGGAGGGAGAGAGAGAGTCGTTGTTACGTGCATAAATCACCCACGCGCACAAACAACCATACACACATCTGCACCAGCGCACACGCGGACACATAACGGGGCCTCAGGACATAACCTCTGCCCTGAAGGAGCTGCTAATACGCTTAAATGACTGCCCAACAACTTGGAAACATCAAGTGGCTGACTGCTCAACAATAATGACATCTGCCACAGACCATCCAATTAGCACCACAAATGGCCACAAGAGGTCCTGCCTGTATGTCTCACTGTGTGTACGTGTGCGTGTCAGATCCCCGCTCTCGTTGACATCTTTAATTTTCATGCAAACTTAAACTCAAATCCGTGTTTGTTTGTGAGTATCTGTGTATTTTAATAGCGGTAAATGTGGTCTTTGCCGTCAGTGTGTGTTTGCGTTACCTGCCTCTTTTGGCTGGAAATTGTCACTGTCTCCGTCTAATCGGATTGGGAGGACACCAGCGGCTAATGCAGCCTGCTGCCATCAAGTCGTCCATTTAAAGCAGCGCTGATCTGATTGCCGGAGTTTATTGGAAAATGGAGCGAGCAGGGGCAGGGCCCATCTCCCCGCTGCGCTCCCTTCACTGGAGCTCTTTTCACTGAGTGGACACTGGGAAGTGCTTCAGCCTTTACCTAGTTAGCACCCTTATCAGTCTCAGTGAGTTTGGGGTCACTTTGAACAAGGACCTAGAGGGAGATGTTTAATGTAATTTCATTGACAGGAAATGGGACTTTGGATGCGATTAGGTACTTGCGGGACAGGTAGGGGAGAAGAGAAGGGCTGTTTGGAGTTTGTATAAAAGCCATTTGATTGTGCTGCTTGTATCGCTCGCGGGATCGGCCTCAGCGGGGAGAAAGCATGGCGATGACTGTGAATTCAAAGTCATGCAGGTCACTTAACATAAACCTCTCTGTAGGATTAACAGGCCGCTCTGCGACGTCCGTTTGCTTCAATTTTGGCTCCCTCAGGAGAAAGAGGAAGAGTCAAAGGTGCCCTGTTGTCACTCAGCGCAAATGTTCATAACACATTCTCATTCAGAAAACAAACAGAGAGCGTGATTGTTTGGTTTTGAGTGAGAGAAAATTGGTGCCATTTTTAAATGCTGTCGAGCTCTGATGCAACAGAAAGACAAAGATTACGCAGACTGAAAATGGAAGTGTTTGGGGTGAAAAAAATGGCACTCCCCAGTGAATTGCATTGAAGTGCGTGAATGTGTGTGCAAACCCCTAACTAATGCCCCCCCTCCTCCTCTTTTTCTATGACTTCCTATGCCCCCTCACCAACCCCCCACCTCTCTCCTGCTCGCGGCCACCACTCTCCCAGTCTCTGTCGCCTTGTGATCTTATCACACCTCTTCTGATTTCATTTGACCGTCGCCAGCTAATCAGAGGCCAACATCTGGATGGTTCCCATGGCAACCGGCAGGACGAAATATTCTGGGCCTTAAAAGGTGGATGGAGGGGGGGCAACGAGGGCAATGAGAAATGCCCTGAGATTGACAGCTTTGATGGACAGAGCAGAACAGAGGCCTGAATGGTGCAAAACTGCCACTGTTTTTTTTATGTGTGTGTGTGTGTTGTGTGGGTGTGTATGTGTTACCTCATTTCCCCTGAGTCCACTGCCCATCCCATGGACCCAGTGGGAAAGGGTGGAGTAGAGGGCTGTTTGTTTGTTTGTGTGTGCGTGTGTGTGTGTGTGTGTGTGTGAGAGAGAGAGAGAGGGGGAAAGAAAGAGTGCGTGGATACAGATGGAGCTATTTTCTAACTGTACCAAAGGGCTCCAAGCAGCCGCAACAGTGGCTGCAGCTTATAAATACATTCGTACACACAATAGTTCCAACAGTGGGAGAGAGGAAGTACGCTGAGCAGTGTACAGACCATTACCACAGCCTTATTCAACTTATTTAATAACCGTAGCTGCCGGTAGACATCAGTAAATTTGTTTGCTTCCTCGTCCTTAAGATGGAGGTCTGCCGCCGATTATCTGAGAGACGGATTTGCGTTTGACTGATCGGCGGATTGACTGTTCACTTTACCTGCTAATTACTGTCACTGTCCTTCCGTGTCCTCTGGTTTGAGCAGGCTCCCCTGCGCTCGCCTGCCACTCTTCTTCGTGTATTCATTTACCAGGGTCCATTAAAGTTGGGCTCCCCCAGGGCAAGTAAAAACCTCATTTAGCACAGCCTGCTCGGCCAAGACGGGAAACGCCAGACCCCCTCAGCTCTAACTGGATTAGGAACCAGCCAACGGATGGGCCGCGGGACAGAACTCCCTGGTCCAACCACTTAAGACCACACCAAAAACAGAGCAGCGGGATGTGAGGGGACCAGTCGGCAGAAGTGTGGTGGTGGAGTTGAAACTTTTCCATTAATGGAAAGTAGTTAGTAATTTACCACTGGTTACCTCCAACTCATACATCATGCTGGAGTTCCTGGAAATATTTGCTATCTCTTGTAGGACTTAAAGTGAAAATATATTTTCGTTCTCTGTTTTAGTTTAGTTCTCTTTCTTTATTAATGTGCGGTGGGCGGAGATTGTGCGGCATAAATGAATGCTGCTGAGAAAATTCTTCAAACTTGTTATTTCTAAATGACATGAAATGGAACTAAATATGTCACAGCTACTTCAGAAGAAAACATCAGCGCTCAGTGACTTAGCTAAACTCAACGTTAACAGTGGTCTTAAAAGCGAAAATCAAACCGCTCCACAACTGTCTGACTCAGATGTTGCCACAACCCGATTGGTGCGCAGTAGTATTCCCACTGGGCCCCGTCCACTTCAAAGCAGTGAAACCAGCACAGAAACCCCCACCACAAATACAGAAATCTTTAATATGAAATAACCAAAAGTGCTCTAAATCTTGCAGGACATTTGAAGTTAGTGTAGGAGCCCAGTGATCGTATTAAGAAGCTGTTTAAGAAAATACTTCATAAGTTATTTATCTTTGCAACATTACAAGACAAACCGAGTTAATGGCAAATGATTTCGGGGAAGTGCAGTACAAAAAGTTCAAGACAGAGATGAACACCTGGAGCACCGGGCACACCCCTCCCAAGAATTACAAGACACTATTTTCTTTGTCTACATTGTTCTTCCTCAGACAAAAAAAAGAATAACAGTAACAAAATTTATAGTCATGTCAAATAAGTTTTTTTCTCTTTATACTGATAAGATTTTTAGATAAAAAGTTTTGAAATGCAACAAAAAGCCTGTGTCATCCCTGCCGCACTTACCAGTAGTCACATTTCGGCATAACTCTGGTCACTCTGTCTGTTTGAAACTAACATTTGCATGTTCAGAATAAATTCTGTATTAGTATGCAATGAAAATTGTGGCAATATATATGATACGCTGACATGGATCCTTGAAGTAGTATTATTACCACAATTGCACATTTCACATCCAACACAACACAAGAATAAAGTGGTTTGAAGGTGTCAGGTTAAGTGTTTGAGTGATCACTGTCATAAACAGACATGGTATGTAAGCTCTCTTTGTCCCAGCCAACCCTCCCTACCTCTCTTATCTGGCTCTCTCTTGTGTCACATTTTTAAGACTATTCTCTGATGATTTACATGTCTTTTCTAAACAGGCAGACAAAGATCACATCTCCCCAGCGCAACCCCTAACACTATTATCTCCCCGTTAGATATTAGTCACATGGGACATTAAAGTGTTTTATTACATGGAAAGAAATTTGGTTTGTTTTTATCCACAATGATTCATTTGTTATTGCTGTTAGTCATCTGAACGCATGCTATTGGTTTCAGGAGATGAACTAATTTAAACTATCGGACTGTGTTTTTTTTTTCTCTGTAAGTGCACCTTGGGTTTTCCTTTTAGTTGAGGTAGCGACACTGCCCCTCTGACTGGCCTGTTTTTTTCAGTTAGTGATCGAGCAGGAGTTAAGACAAGGTCACAGCAGGGCAAAACTAGAAAAATAGCCCTTTTCTTTTTAGATGAGGTTTTGAGGAGGTAAAGGTGCGGTTAAGAGTTCGAGACAGAGACAGGGTGGGACGGTCCTCAGAGATCACAGCATACCAAGACAGAGCAAGATGGAGAGGGAGGAAGACACATTTTAGTCTTACACTAACAAAAATGTTTGATCTATCAGACGCAGTAATTCACAACAATAAAATTAAACACTGTTTCATCTCCCTTCCCTCGCTTTGCTTTTAGTCTGAAGCCTAAATCAATCTCCCCGTTTTCCCCGCTGAGTTCTGACGCTCTTTTTTAGGTCAACAGACTGCGGATTTATGTACAGTTTACATTGAACGCCTGTTTGATTAAATTCAGATAAAAGAATTTATGTTACAGATTATTGAACTCATTTATCTTGCAGTTACATCGCCGTCATTTACCAGTTTGAACCGCTTAAAAATCAAGATACTGTGTGTGATATGCACAGAATCACATCCCATTAACAGAATTATACTATCCAATGTTGTTAGTTTACTACCAAATACAAGCAGCTCATTGAGCCTCGTTTGACAGTTGCGGGTGCTTCCTCGTTGTTGCCATGCACTATTGGTCAATTTGAATCAATTTGAAAGAACACAGGGTCCCACACCCAAACACATCAGCCGTGCCAACACCAGACTGGCCTTACAAACACTACCGTTAGAGATAATACCCCAGGGATCACTGAGGACAGAGTGGCTGAGGGTGGGGGAGAAGGTGAGGGGAAAAAGGGGGGAAATGGGGAGAACAGGATGGGTAAAAAAAAAAAGAGAGAGAGAGAAAGACCCCAGAGAAAGTCAGTGAGTATCAGGGGAGTTGTATGGATCCGTTATGGTGTAGCTATAATTAAGAGGGACAAACAGACTGTGTAGAGGGAGTACAGCGGGGTGTAAATGCATTAGGGCCCCCTGACCACAGTCTTCTGGGATCAATATGTCTCGATTCACATCAGGCTGGACAGGAGCTGTCCAGCTCACTGAGTGCTGAGCCTCACTTTCTGCAGCATCGAGGCAGACTCGCACCGAGACTGCAGGGATTCGCAAAAAAAAATGATGCAGACAAAGGTGAAGCATTGAGTACTGAGCTACGTGGTCTACTGTGCACACAGCTCACCAGAGGAATTTGATGTCAGACACCTGTTGAAGGCAGCAAAGAGCAGATTAGAGGAGGAAAAGACAGAGGGCCCAGCAGGGAAAGATAATAAAATAAAAGTGATCAGACAAGAGTGAAGGGAAGCGGGAGCCCACATTGAGGACATGATGACAGGCCGAGGGAGGAGCGCAGATAACCTTGCTGGCTTAAAAGCTTCCTCCGGAGCCTAATCAGGCATCCCAATTACAAAGACGAGCTTATGATGCCCCTCCTCCTCCCCGATAAACGGCATTATTAATTAAAACGCTACAATTGAATCTGCGTCTGATGGACGAGCCTCGGGATGATTGGCTACAAGACCTGACAGAGCTCATTTCTGCGTGATTGAGTCTGTTGATAAAGGAAGGAGACAAGTCAACACACCGATGCAATGTCACACAAACCAAGAGGTGGACAAACTCACTGATAAAGTTTGAACTTACATACTAATTGTGCCATACCTGATATTACAAATATCATCAATATCAAATAAGTTCATACATAATGGGGAAGTTTCAGTTTTCACTTGTCACCACAGAGGTTAGCGCAAGTTACACAACAGTAGAGGGGATTTTTGGGCCACTTTTGCCTTCATTTGACAGCTGACAGTAGAGATAAACATGAGGAAGATGACATGCAACAAAGGTCAGCAGTCTGAATCACACTGGGGACATTGCAAATACATGATACATTTCCGATACATTTAGGCCTCAGGGGCACCCCCAGTACAACTTTTTAAAACGTATTTATTCCAAAGTGAGCTCCTAAGTTCCTTATTGAGTGCCGTGATACACATCACACAAATGTCTAAACTCTGTCACATTATTTCAAAGATTCCTTCATGAACATACAACACAACAAGATGTTATCTACCTGCAGCCAACATGAAAAAAGTACTAAAATGCTTGGACAAAAAATCCAAGCAGTCACATGTCAATTGTCTGACACATCTGAAGTTACTGATGCATTTAAGTATCGGTACCTGTTTCAGAATGTTATTGGATTTTTTAACTTTGTAATTATTTTGTAAAAAAGAAAATAAAAAACTTTTAACTTCACTTTTCACTATTTTTGCATAGATGTTTGTAGACTTTAATTGAGTAAAAGAAAGCCCTTCTGCTCCCATTATCACCGCTCTTATCTACAGTAGACATTTCATATGTTGGATTGTCTCATATGTTGCATTTTAAAAATATATCATAATGCTAAAGCATTTTATCTCTGTCAATAAACCAAGCAAAAAAGAAAAGACACACATATAAGAAACAGCCATATTTGATACTGTGAGATTACCAGTGAGAGGATGTAACTAAGTAGTCAAATACTGTACTTTGCATTTCTTGCTGCTTTGTATTTGTGCTCCTGTGCATATTGTGCTTCATCACTTCTCTACATTAATCTGACAGCTGTTGTTTGAATTATTTTGTAGGTGAGTATTTTAGATGTTATATATTTTAGATGTATTTAGATAGACTCTTATAAAGTTTGACCATTTACAGGTCACACACTCAGTTATGATAACCTCATAATAAAACACATAATGATGGAACAGTGAGCGCCTTTTCTGATAACTTTAAGGGCGTTTTCAACAATATTTACACCTTTATAGTTTGATCGTATCACAATATTTGATGAGTGATAGATATAATGGCTGATAGAGTTTCACCAACAGACCCTTCCCACGACCTTTATCATGCATTATGGACCCTCTGTCCACTTGTTCATTAACATCTTCATTTTATAGCGTCAATTAAAACATTCTCACAGTTGGGCTGCACCCCTCTCGAGGTGAAAGTTATGCGGTAGCTGTTTATGGGGAGGTATGTAGACAAGGCTTGGCTTGGCTTGGCTAGGACGCCCCACCTCTACCCCTGCTGCCCTCCTGGGAGCCCTGGGGGATCAGATAAGACCGGGTTCCCAGATCTCGGTCAGATTGACAGTTGAGTGCCTGAAGAAGAGTGATGGGTTTGGGATTGAGATTGGGAGGAGGGTCCCTTCTATGGGAGGGTCCCTAAGGGGCCTCCGGAGCCCACAAAATATGTGCTGACCGTAATGATACAGATTATTTGGCTGCAGAGAAACCACTTTAGTGACTATTATTAAATATACTATTTTATTATTATATTAAATGTTATTCAGTGTTTTGTTTTGGAATCAGTGTTTCAGCCGAACCGTGGCGTCATTTTTGCTAATTAGTTTGATTGCGTCCGATGGCTCAAGCTTGTGGATGCGAGCAATAAGGTAGCTGATGAGATTTGAGCTTGACAAGAAAACTGATTGTAATTAAAGTCTCCTGGGACCCTTTCTCTCCTCCTCCTGCTCCCTGATAGAACAAGATAGTTCGATAATGAGAGCTTTCCCACATATGTATCAACCGTGAATGCACAAACATGTTATAGAAGGGGTCAAAGGGTAGATGCAGTGATTTTATCTTAAGAAAACCAGTGTGGAGTGAGAATCCCCCCCAGGAGCAGAGAAATGGCTAAATTATCTTTTTAAATGAGACACTAATGGTAGATTGTAATCAGCAGTAAAATGGCTAAATTTAGCACTTATGTTTTTGTAAACAAGTGAACTTACAAATTCCCTTGTTACAAGTTGTGGCTTTGTCGTTACTTGGCTGTGTTTGGTAATTCGCTCTTGGTTAAAGATACTTGTTTTAGATAGTAAATTATTGGCAGTGGTCACTTTAGCCAGCTTGTACAATCCATGTGTGTCTCATCTAAGAGGGTATTGTACTCTGTGTTATATTTAAAATGGAAAAAAAAACTATATTCAGCATTGCTAGAAAAAGAGAAGATGCGTTCTCAAGGCTGTCAAGGACCGCTGCAGGGTTTCTGACTTAACTGGAGAAATAATGTTGCTGCAGACACAGACTGCATTATTGTTCTTAGCCTGCAGACAACCTTTTGCATATTTTCCCCTTTGGTTGATGCGGCTCTGAGACTCCATGTCTCTGCTAGACACACAGACACACTCACACAGACACACACTCGATTATATACACATGCTCATGCCCCTCATATCCGTGAACTGACCTATTAACCCAGTACATGGCACCATTTACATTCAGTCACACACACTCACGTATGATTACACACTCATATGTTGCATGTACACAGGCAGAGATGTGGACGCGCTTTTTCTCTGTCCACCACACACACATGCACACACAAGCAGAGACGCACACGGTGTTGGTCAGACAGACTAACTGGCTCTTGGGCTAATTGAGTAGAGTGTGTGGCCCCGTGTGGCCCCAGTCTGACCCCTCTGTAGCCAAGGACACCACTGAGCCTCTGCTTTGATACATTTGATACGGTTTAAGTGAGGAATGAAGACCTAAGCCTGTTTACATTTGAACTAGATTAGCATTGGGGTGACAGTGCAGTAACTAGAGGGAGCGAGAGAAAGTGAGAAAGAGTGAGAGTGAGAGTTGGCGAAAGCAGAAGTATTGGAAGGCATGAAAAGAGGAATCTAATTGCTTTTATTGTAAATCTAACAGGTGGCTGTGCCAGCTTGTCTTTGTTTCACTTGTGTTTCTGTCACCTTTTCATTCTGTGTGCAAACACAAGTGGATGTTGTTTGTTGTTTGGTTTGTCTCTTATAAAAATGACATTTTCAAGGTGTGTGACTTGATTTTTAGTTTTCTCCGTGTGGATGCAAGGCAAAGGCCTTCCTACATGGAGTGTTATCCTGTTTGTCAGTGATTTTGTTTACTGTTTATTATGGGTATCATTCCATTATGTATTACTGAAATGGGCCCCGCCGCACATTATCGTAATGGAGTGACTGAGAACAGGAGAAATTTGATCTGTCTCTCTCTCTCTCTCTCTCTCTCTCTCTCTCTCAGTTTCTGTCTGTATCTTTCTCTTTCTCTTGTTCTTTTCTCTCTTTCGTCGTCGCTCCCTAACCCCCCACCCCCACCCCTGCCCCCACACATCCCTCACTCCCTTTTCCTGAAGTAATGATTTGATGTTGCTAATGGCTTCCTAAATTTTGTAGAAAGGGCAGAACCAGCGCTGTCTAGAGTTTCAGATGTTGAAAGTCTGCCAGAAAAAGACAGAAAGTGAGGAGGTGGTGGGGGTGTACATGGGTGTGCGTGGGGTTCGAACAAGCCAAGTCTGGGTTGGAGACTGTAGGTAAGGAGGTCGAGTAATGAGTGTAGGGGACCAACGGGGTGTTATCCTCATAATAATGTCCTTTCAAGATCTTAATATTTCCTGTTATTCTGACATCCATACGTCACAAAATGGAGAAATCCCCCCAATAAATCAAAGCGCTTAAAGCCTAAACTGTCTCCTTTCTCAGAAAAATTATAAGCAACGGCGTCGTCATAGGACAAACCATATAAATACTTTTGAAACACTCTGATTCATGACCAGCATAAATTATCTTGTCACATAAAAAAACAAGTAACAAATCCTTGATTTGGCAAGGCTGTAACTACAGTAAGTAAGTGATAACATTTTGCCTCAAGGTGTGTCTGGCCACTGCTGGGACTAACACACGTGGACACACAGCCTCAACGCCGCCAGTAGAATGGATTCTGTTGTTGCCGCTCCGCTCCTCATTCAACTTAGCCCACATGAAAGAAGTCAATGGAAGAGAGAATGACGAATGAATGTGTTGGTGCTTGTAGTTTACATGCTTGTACATTTGCTGGTATGTGTGCGTGCGTGCTTGTGAGTGTGCACACAGCGCAGTGTGTTTGTGTGCGTTTGCTTGTTTGTCACATGATGTCCTGTGGCAATCCCTAACTAACCGTACAGGCGCCAGCAGAAGGTGGGGGGGGTTGGTGGGAGACGGGCATGAGAAGAGAAGGGAAGAGGAGCTATGGAGCCGTGGAGGGGGGGCACTCTGGCTGACTGCTGTCACATGATGGGCATATAATGAAGCCAAACTACATTCAAACTGTTGAATAACAGCGCAAATGACTCATGACCTGACTTAGGACTGTGTAAACATGGGGCTTCAGCTCAGTCCTCTGAACAAACCTTCGTATCAGAGGATACACTTCTGTCGGTGCTGAGGACAGAATAAGTCGGCGTAAGCTTAACGTTTACGCCCATTAAAAATCTAGCGCACACTGAGAGCCTTGGACTCTGATTTTGGACTTGCTAATGTTCTCACTGTCCTTTGATACAGTGAGTATGTCTGTGTGTGCATGAGTGTGTGTGTGTCCTCGAAACTTGGATCTGCTGCCAGTAGTCCGTATAGAGCCTGTAAAGTATAATGGAGGTATTAAAAATACTTTACTGAGGCAGAGCATTTCATCACTGTCAAATTAAAAATGAAACATTATGCCAAGGTGGTATTTCTGAGCAAAATGCCCCGCCGGCTTGACAGGAGTCCAGAGTCAGTGGACAAAGGATGGACAGAAGCGATGGGCACAAAAACGGCAGAAAGGAAACAGAGTGGCTGTGTATGTGTGTGTGTGTGTGTGTGTGTGTGTGTGTGTGTGTGTGGCTCTTTATCACAGAGGCTTAGTAATGCTGTCATATCTAATGCTCACACTCCATTAATCACACAGCCTGCATGTGTGACTGGGGCTGCGTGCTGGATGGCACTCTGAGAGTGTGTGTGAGACTCCATGTAGCCGAGGTGGTAGTGTTTACCCAGTGCATAAGCAGTGGTTGGCCGCAGGCCTGGTGCGCCTGGCCATGATAGGCCACTGTGAAATGTGGCTGACAGAGGCAGCCTGTTGCCCTATCCACTGTAATTTTTTGTGTGTCTATTTGTGTGCACAGTCTGCTGAGTCTGTGCATCAGCCAGTGCGCTTGTATGTGTCTGAATCAATTGTAGGTTTCGTCACTTTACTTTGCCTTTGGCAAGTGCAGATTGCTTCTGTCTTTAATGTATAGATCTTGA
>JBAJHX010000096.1:21387889-21435424 GCA_037176925.1 Amniataba percoides
ATCAATTGTAGGTTTCGTCACTTTACTTTGCCTTTGGCAAGTGCAGATTGCTTCTGTCTTTAATGTATAGATCTTGATGTGTCAACGTATGGAGAGCAACTTCCTCAACCTCAAGCTGCTCCTTCCACTGGATCAGAAAGATGCTTTTTTTATGCTGAGAGGAGCGGTGGCTGTGCAGCTTGTGGTTGTTACAGAAGAGAGCAGGAGAAGGAAACGGAGCATGGTAGTAGGGTGGGAAAGGGGAAATGAATCAATGGAAGGCCCTGCCATCATGGCTTTTTCAGCAGGCCTCTCTCTCCTCGTCTGTCGTCTACTTTTCCCCCTTTTCTTTTCGTTCTTGAGCTCTTGATCACTTCTCTTTCCCCTCTCCACTGCATTCCGCACAGTTTTGTCACCCTGCCAAGGAAACGAATCAGAGAGCCCTCTCTCAGCCACCACACTTTTCCTTTGTCTCACTCTGCCTTTCTCTGCCTCTGTCCGCTTGTAGTCCGGCCTGCACCCTACTGCCTCAGCACGCTTCGCTTTGACACCCACCCCATGCGGCCTATGATGTCACACCGGGAGCAAGGGCTGTTGGGAAGTGACCAGAGGTCGAACGAGCTCGTGTCCAGCGAGCATTTCTGCCGCCTGAGAGGGTGTCGTAAACCGCTCGTTCTTCCCTTTCAGGAGAGTGCTTCCCTTGTTTGGAGAAAGTGTCTCCTGTTTCAAGAAGTCTCTCCTGCCCTTTGAAAAGTGGCTCCCTGATTCTGTATTTTGCTTCTAAGCTAATTTGATGTGTCTGTACGTGCTAGTTATCATGCCACAGAGCTTGTTATTTTCACCAATAATTGAATGAAGGCGTTTACATCACTGACTTTTAATTAATTTTCATGTCTTGTTTTCTTTTTTTTCAAGATGATCTCCAGTGAACCGTGGCAGTGGTGAAATGTTTTAATCAGACGGGTAAATGGAATAATTCTATCAGTCAATTTGGTCTTGTCTTTATTTTTACATGGGTGATTAACCATGTTACCAGTTGTTCAACTGGCAGGGTGGATTAGCTGGATTAGATGCTCTGTATTTGTGTGTGTGCATGCATCAGTGCGCATGTGTATAATGCATTTGTGTGAGTGCGTATGTGTGTATGATGCCAATTAATGATGGTTTGGCAGGCTAAAAGTCAATCAGGGGCATAAATGTAGCACAGAGAAAGAGACTCGACTTAACCAGAGAGCAGGGATTATACCCGCTCACATGACCTTTGGCCCCTTTGAACATGCTCAGTTGTGTTTCAGTCAGAAACAGCGTACAAGTATGGAGAAGCTGTGTGTGACACTTACTCCCTCTCGCCATCGAATCTAAATTCTTTGCAACCTTTAGTGCTGTGAGCAGCTCGGTGGTGAACGTGTCGCTCTGCTGTCTCTTTCCCAGCTCTTATCAGGCCTAGATAGCCCTCAGATAGACACTCATACCCGCACAGTCAGAGGCTCAGCTAGCCACAGCAGCTGATGGAGCTGATGCGAGGCCGCTATGACGACAAGAGGACAGGGCCTTATCTGTCGTCATGGTAATGGCCATGATGGAATGATGACAATCTGCTTTGGGCTTCTTCTTTTCTGTTTTTTTCTTCTTTTTTTTTTTTACAGGACAGCATCAAGGCCAAAATGTACACCCGTGCAGGCACGACGCACGATCAGGTGTAGTACAATTCGATATTCACATGCAAGAAAGCTGCAAATGCAAGTGCGTAAAATTGCGCATCCCTAGCCCGTGTTGGACATGTTTGTCTTGAGCATCTTCTCAACCTGGGAGTTGTCACAGACAAGCAAATGATCACGGTCATGCAGAAACCGCAGGGAAGGGCGTTTATGTTGCTGGCCCGTTTTTTGACTCATCGTGCTCTCACCGCGGTGTCTTTTCTTTCCGACAAATATGACAGATGCATATCAAGCTGTGCAGTCTGCTCAGGGGAGATAAGGACCAGTTAGGCGCTGGGGTTGCAACATCCCACTGAGCCAATGAGTGAGCACAACGCCTTTTTCATACCGATCCCTAACAGATAGGACTGCAGTGCGTGTGTGAGTGTATGCGTGTGTGATGCCCCTGATAATTTCTGTCTCCACTGAATTTTGGCATCTACTATGTAATGGTTGCAGGTCTGCACAAGCCGCCTGCCCAGAAACTGGTTTAAAGCTAAACGAACGTCAAGTAAGGAAAGTGACTTATAGAGCAAGTTGTCTGTCCAAGGTGAATGTTAATCGATGGAATATGCGTCACAGATATAGCATTACTGAGTTGGTTCATCAGAAATAAGCTAAAACTCTGCTCACTCTTATAAAAGAATTGACACAGTTGTAGATATCAAAAGTGTTCTCTCTTCCTTTTTGTTATCTGCTGTTCGGATCTAATAGAGCTCTTCATATCCACAATTTTACCCCTCAGAAATGATACTTTCATCTTTCTCATCTCTCTCCAAAATGTCCCTGTGGTCCTTTTAATGGTTTAATCATGTTACGCTTTTTTAAAATGAGGCACAATGTCTTCTATTGATCCTTCCCTCTTCTTAAAACTGGCCTGTGTCTTTGTGTGTCTGTGTCTGCCTATCTGTGTTTACCTGACAAGTTTTGGGTAAACAAAAGCAAAAATCTTGCACGGAAGATAAGCACGCCGAAAAGTCGTCTAGGAATGCCCTCACCTGACGCGCTATTTCTCGCATGAGTGACAAGATGAGTAGGACTGAACTGAGATCTTGTTGGCCAGCTCCCTCTGTGAGCATTAACAATCGTGTCATCAGTCCTCAGGTGCACCTCTCCGTGCAGGCAAATGTGTCATAAGCACAACTGCACGCTGCAAACAGGCAATCTAGAAGCAGCTGGATTCTTCAGGACTTCAAGAGGAGCTGTACTTTGTTGTGAGAACAACATGGTCCATGAGAAATGAATTCAGGGCAGCCACAGAGCAGCTCTGTCACTTAATCCACCACACAAGCAACCATCACAAGTCCACAATAGCGAACTGAACAGCTTGGGATTCTGAGCAGGGCACGGCAGGTCTCTGTGGGCTTCTCCACAGTCCTCCCGTTCTCTGTCTGGTCATCAGTCCCTGTGGGAGTGTCCAGAGGATCCTTCCAGGGGTAAGCACCTGGGTCCCATCCTCTCACTCCTGGCCTTAGGCCAAGGTGCCCTCAACTTTCCCCACTCATGCCTTTCTCCAGTTACCTGCCAGTGAAAGCGAGTGGAGCGAGGCGGGGGCTGGGAATGGCGAGGGACATTATACAGGCGCGGAAGAGGATGGCAGGTCCAGACGCCCACTCCCCTGAGCCCTCCCAGGCATTAGTACTGTATTTGCCCCCCGGTTTGTCAATGGGAGTCTCCAGATGAATGGGCTCATTTGTCCTCAGACAGCGGGGATGAATTTGTCGGAGCAGGTGAGCAGGAGGGCCTCAGCACAGCAGAACACGGCATGAATGAGAGCTGAACACTACCTGTCCCAGGTGAACATCCTGAATGCTCCCTGTCCCAGGTGAGAGGAGACTGACCTCGTTTTCAGGGTGAGTTGAGGAAGAGGATGCATGTCCACACCCTGCTTCTGACAGCTGTTTTTTTTTTTTTTTTTTTTAGCAGATCACACCTACGTATGCAGTAAAAAAAGAATGTGTGAACTCAACAGAGTCAGAAAAACGGTCAGATGACTGATTCCAGTTCAGAATGATTATCGGGAGTGAAAAATGTCAGGGGTTTTGTGTCCGCCTTATTTCAGCAGGGATTGTGTTAGCATAGCAGTAACACCCCCATCAGCATAATCATCTGGGAGTACAACATAGCAGCCACTGAGGCCTGTAACTCTGTGCACTCATAACCCTCTTTCACTTTTACTACACTCTACTTAGAAACCTTTTTAAAACCACAAACTGTGGCAATAAGGTCAATTTCCAGCCACCAATGAATGATATGAAACACTCTCCCTGTTTCTTTCCTTCTTTCACTTCTCTACTTTCATATTAACAAGCTATCCCATTGATGCCCTTAATGCCAGAAAGTAGTCTTTCTGTGGGTAGAAACACATTTTCAAATGATGTTGCCATTTTATGCAACATTTACATTTCTTTTCAAGAAAATGACTATTAGATGGGTGTGCTTTTTGCTATCTAAAATACAGGCACACAAAATGTGAACCGTCATCCATCACTTCAAGTAAGTCTAAAAATATACTGAACACCAAAAGATAGCTTTGTCACATGTTTAGCTCTCACATCCTGACATAATTTGTAAGTTTCATATAGGAAAAGGGCTCAATTGGCCAAATAATTCAAGAAATAAATACTAAAAAAATCCAGTGATAGAGTGATTGTAGCTCTGCATAAAGAATGTTACCTTGCAGAGAACCACACTAAACGAATCTGAGCTAAATCTTGTGTCCTTTGTAATCATTCTCTTTTTACCGTCTCTGTCAGACTTTATGGTTTTAATTGGTCCTAATAGTACAACACAAGTATTTCCTGTTTGAACTTCTCACTTCCTGTTTTTACATTTGTTTCTGTGTTTTGAAAAGCCCAGTCCTCAGTCAAGCTTGGTATGCAGATGTAACTAGTGCAGCAGCCGTTCAAAGTTACATAGGGGAACATAGGGGTCATCGGAAAGAGAGAAATGCAAGATCAGAAAACTTTTGACTTTGACTAATTTCTGACATTCTGAGAGATCATCAGTGAGATTCTGCGTTTTGGCAGATCAGGATGCGGTTGTTTCCTGTCAGCAGAGGTCATCGGTGATTATCTGCTGTCAGCTCTGCTTCCCTGAGTGACAGTTATTAGTGTCAAAGCTTTGCCGATCACATCATCGCTACGCGGTACGGTTGATTAAATTTAGAAGTGTGAAGAGTTGTTCAAGTGTCAAATTGTGTATATGCAGAGGTTTCTATGAATAGTGCTCACCAGGTGTTTTACTGAACGCACCCACCTTTTTCCTGTCAGAGGGGTATTTCTATGAATTTCTCTTGATCCATGAAAAGAGGAAGTTCATATGTGGGTCTTAGTACAGCACACTCACTATGACTCGGTAGCCCTTACAATTCAAACAGTTAGGTGTTCAGTTTAAGCTTCATCACGGCATTGCAAGTTCTCTTTTTGCTGAAGAATGGAGTAACTGACCTTTATGGCAAATGAAAGGCAGGAATACATGTCCCATGTTTGTATTATCTAAATACTGTCCCATCCTGCAGCCTTAATATCCTTCTAGGGGTCTGAGGAAGGAGGGATGCTTTCTTAGTTAGGCCCAGGCAAAGGTCAACCCTCACTGCAACACACACACTAAGAGACCTGCATCTGAACTGCGCTCCACTTCCTTTCATCTTCTGTGTGTCTCTCTCCCTAACTCAACTTTGTGAGGGGATGGTCGGGATACCTTTTGATTCCGCTAATTCAATTTGATGGAAAAACAAATACACTGGGGGAGTGGGAGACGAGAAAAGAGTGGGAGTTGAAGGAGAGGCGGTGGGGTGGAGGGGGGGAAGAGATGGAGAGTATCACAGAGAGCAGAGTGGGAATGAGTGTTGGTGGAGGTGGTGGTGTTGGGAGATGGGGGGGTGGGGGGTGGATGAGGACAAACGGAAGAGCAGAGGGGAGAAAGAAAAGGAGGCAGGGAGTCGAGATGAGTTGAAACATCCAGTTCCAGGTTGAAGTCGTAAACCTCGCCGTGCTCTGATCTAGGTGGCCACCATGTTCACCCCGCCGACGCATCCGAGATCTCTCCTCTTCATCACGTCTATGGAACACCACTTTGATAGTGAAGATAAGTAACATCCCATTTTATGGCTCTTTACGTGTCACATAATTCATGATGTGAGTCAGGAGAGGGGGTTGGTGGGGGAGGGGGGCACGGGGGGGTGATGGGATCTTGTTCAGCGTAGCTGTTGGTCTTGTGAGGCTTGGTGAGTAAAAAAGTGTAGAAACCCTCCACTTAACAGAGACTGTAGAACAACAAGCAACGGTGGCACATGATGATTATGAAAACAGTTAGTCAAGCATTCATTTCAAGAGCAAGTGTGCATGTCATGTGCCTGCTACCTAATGTTCCTTCGGGCCGCCCACAAACACCAGCGCTGCCTCTGTGTCAGACATGAGGAGCCTCGCTGCACGCCGTCCTCTTAAGTATGCAAACATGCGGGTTCATATCTGCGGACGTGTGCGTGGTTATGTGCCTGTTCGGGGCGACGGCAGCTCTTGGGAGTAGCTGCCCTGGCAGACTGCTGTATTATTTTTGGGAGGGCTGTCCCCTTCCCTCTGGAGGGCCTCACTGAAGAGTGCTGGCTCTCCCTGTCTCCCCCTCTCAGGCTCCGGGAGTCCGGCCAAGCCCGGCCGACCAGGCTCGCTGGCTGCAGCAGCACACAACCCGCTGGAGCCATGGCCTGTACACGGCCCAGCACCCACAGCACCGCGCAACACACAGATGGCTAGACTGCTTATTGGCAGTCGAGCGTTACATTTTCACTGGTGTTCAGCAAGTGGATCAGGGGGATCCCACCCCCGCTCTGAAAACAGACACTCCTGTCAGTGCTGTATCCGTGTGTGTACAGCCAGTCAGCGTTGTAGGTGCTGTGATGCAGCATTGGCTGACAACACAGTGCTCTAGCCACGCTGGGTAATAAAACTGCACCTACATAAATGCCTAGAAAAATATTATTTCCAATTTGAACTGATCAAGCCTCTGGGAAACCCCAGCAGATCAGCCTCCACAGCAGTACAGCAGATGTGAGCAGGGTGGAGGGTTCAGGGAGGGGTGGCCGTCCACTTTTAGCTTGGACTGTTTAATCGGACGGTTTGTGCCGTGGGTGTGTGAGGGTATGCTGAACTCGGTGATGATGACCTCAAATTGGCCCTAATCGAGCAGACTCATTAGTGGCTGGCTCTGTTCAAAGTTCCTTGAAGCCCCTTTTATTTTACTCTAATCGTCCAAATGGGAGAGGGAGAAAGAAAGACCGGCCTAAAGAGGGAGAGAGAGAAATAGAGAGAATAACAGCAAATGGGAGAGCAGAAAAGAGAGAGAGAGGGAGAGAGAGAGAGTGAAAAAAGACAAACAAAACAAAGAGGAAGAAAGGACGAGATGAGGGAGCAACAGAGTCGACGCCTGCTTCCTGGCAGGCTCAGCTGCGCGCACATCTGTGTGCGAAGGGTCTGAGCAGACCCCCACGTGTTTGCTCAGGTCGCCTGATTGCCTTTCCTTCCTCCTCTCTCTCCCACTAAAGACCCGCTGTCCTTCCTCTCACTCCAATCACGGCAGCCAAGAGAGAGGGCTGCTCCGACAGACACAGGGAGCGAGAAAGGCTCCCGCTGAACTGCACTCATGACTCGTGTCGGCCACATACAAATTTGCACAAAAAAATGTGTCTGCTGGAGATGAAAAGAGACTCTGCATGGGTTATTTGGTTAAATAACGGTGTGAATTGGGGTATGTGTTTTTCTGTGTTTGTTCGTTTGTTGTTTTTTTTTCCGTGGGTGCGTGTGCGTGTGTCTGGGCATGTGGGTATGTGCATATGTATGACTGTGTGTGACTCCGGAGCCCTTCGCTGGAGCCTGCTGTCTGGGTACAATGGTCCAGCCCGGGGCCTCAACTCCACAAAGAGGCCTTCTCTTAACAACGCGCCATCACAGATAGAGGAGGAGCCTGACCAAAGCATTACCACGCTCAAGGGATCACAGAGCTTCCCTTGATGCATCTGATATCACTTATGATTTTAATAATCAAGCACTCTTCATTAAAAGGAGTTTCATCTGCTCCTATATGTTGTGTGTGTGTTTACTGTGTGGCTGTGCGCAAATGTCAGAAAAAGACACACTAAAGGTACGAGGCAGTGAGAGATTTGACTTTAGTATTAAACTTTATTTCCTTTACTTTTGTGAGATGGAAAAAATGATAAAAACGTACAGCTCAGGGACTTTTCATCTAAGATAGGTCAGTGTTTTTCCTTACGTAATAACCATGAAATTAAAATCATAACAGTTTCCATGTGTCTTTGACGAAAGCTTAAAGAGTGAAAATAAATTATCATAGCAATAATTATAACATCAAATATAACAACAATAATAGCAATTAAGCATTTATAAACACTCTATTTACTGTGTCTTTTTTCCATAAAAGTCCATTATTAAAAACAGGTGAGCGTTGTGGTGGCGTACAATCCAGCATGTGAGGAGAGCACTGGTTTGTGGGCGCTGAAGTCTGCGTCAGACTGCTTTTGCAACAGAGGAGGTGTACGGGTGCTGCAGCGGTCGGCCAGTCTCGAGACTTCCAGCACTGGAGGGGCTGTCCGTCCATCCACGGCCGCCGTGATCGACGGCCCAGGGGGATGGACGGGGTGCACGTATCTCAGTGTATAATGAGATGGTCGTGAGGTGAAAACAGCGGTTCTTTTTAAGACCTCTCGTGAGTCTCCTGTTACAGGGTCAAGGAGAGGTGGGTACCAAAGTGACTTAGTAAAAATAAGCAAAAAGAATGACAAGCGTCTCCATTCACTCCGTTCCCGCAAGCCTTGAGTCACCCGGGGGGGGAGGAGGGGGACCAACAAGCCCCCTCGTTACATTAGCTCTTCACAGAGTCTGCTAAGTCTGCTCTCTGCAGCGTCCCATCAGCGAGGTCAGGCATGATGCGACCTTCGGTCATTAAGTCCGACCGAAAGTCTCTCCCCTCCAACCACTGTACATGACGCGACAAGTCTGCTCAGCTTTCCTTGTGATGTGGAGGCCATTTAGTGTTAATGGCGATGTGGTGGCTCCTACAGGCGGAGGAGTTCAGGACCTGGGGGTGGGGGTTGGCGAGGTTGGGCGTGTGGAGGGGGGGGGCCTCAGTGAGGCTCAGCCCAGACCGGCGAGCGATTGGAGTGGTGGGGGTGACCGAATGAAGGGTGAATGGGCGTGGGTGTAGGCAGCATGTGTCCGGAGTGGCTGAAGGGGGGCAGGTGGCCCATGTGGGTCATGTGGCTGGTGAGGCCGGGTGCACCGCCGAAGGGGGACGCCTTGTCCTGCATGCACTTGGATAGCTCTTCGAAGCCGTCCCCGGCTCGCTTGCTTCTCTTGGACTTGCTGGACATCTTGCGGTTGCGCGTCTGGATGCCCTCCTTCTTCATGGTCAGGGGTCTGTTGACCTGTGGAGAGCGGCACATTAGCTCATGGGGAGTTGGCACACAAAAGCCTCTCTGACAGTGTGGAGAGTACATTACACCGCTTTATCCTACTGCTAGCTCCAATTTAAAATGCCACCAGGAGCACGTCACATGTCGCTCTGCCATTTAGGATTTACATGCATTTCTGTCATTGGCAGCCCAGTATTAGGAGACACCAGTGTGAAATAAATGCCATAAATAAGGAGCAGCTGTTTTGCATATATAGCTTCATTATGAAACCAGTCAGGGGCGTGTTTTTTTTCTTTTCCCCAGCTTTTGTCCAATTTTAAAACCAAACAGAGCCATGCTGGTCAATATGAATACATGGGGATGAGGGGTGGCTGGAGCTGAAAGGAGCAGCCTCAGACAAATCCTCATCAGTGTAACCGACGCCGTTACACTGAATGACGGTCCCACCCCGCAGCCTCTCCGGGGAGTACCGCCCCCCATTGAAACAACGACGGATTAATAAAAAAAAGGAGGGCCCGGTGGGCTCTGCTCCACAGGGCGAGCAGGCTTTTGCCTCCACACTCTCACAGTTTCTCTGCTCCTCAATCGATACGAGCTGTCCGCCCACTTGACCAGTTAACGACCGGTGCGTCCCCACCTCCCACCCCCACCAAAACACACACACACACACACATGCACACTTTTTTTTTAAAGCAGGCTACTTACATTGTGCAGTTTAAAGTAAAGGCCGCAGGCGTTACACACCGGGTCTCCGTTCCCGTTGCGCCTCCACAGGGTGGTGGTGGTGGTCTGACAGTTCGCACAGCAGGTGCCTGCGCGTCTGGCTGCGGACTGCACGGAAAACAGAGGGAGAGAGAGAGAAAGAGAGAGAGAGGTGAAACAGAGAGTACATGACATCAATAAGCAGACATTTGCGGAGGTGATCGCGGACACGCTTTACAACACCTACAGGACTGTGTGTAAGATACACAGCTCAGCATCAGCAAGAGACCAGGAAAGTTTCCCTATTTTTTTTCTTTTCTTTTCTTTTTTTTTCTCTCCTTAAAATTAATCGGCGGCACGTGGATTTTCATGAGGTTTCAACCATGTGCATCAAAAGAAGCGCCACATCAGACTGGAAAAAATCACTGGACTCCTCCCTATTAAATCAATTGCATGTATGCAGACCGCCACAACCACGATCACGTTCTCTCATTTTGTGCAATAAGACATGGGGGACTTGTGTTTTTTTTCTTCTTATTCTTCTTCTCTCTCTCTTTTCTTTCTGGAGAACGCCTGATTCTGTGCACGCCTCATAATGAGCACATTTACTGCATTAAAAATCAGTACTGCTGGTGTCGGCCGGTCACAGACTAAATAAAGCGGGCCCTGTGTGAATCCCTGCGTTCATCCTGATCCAGGAAAACCCGGACTACAAGTGGTGTAAGACCCCGGTGTCCCGCCTGGCAACGTGCTGCCGCGTCCATCGCGGATCAATTCTTCACACATAATAAGAAACATTAGCTTTTACATGCGAGGACCCCGCGGCTCTTTGCTCGGCAGATTTTTTTTTCCTTCCTTCTTTTTTTTTTTTTTTTTATTTTTTTTAAATGAATTTCAGGTGTTCTCGTCGCTGTTGTCCCGATCACCGACGGTTTATTCTGCGCAAAAACAATAAAGCGAACATGCAAAGCGCCCTACGAGGACGGTGCCACCGGCCACCGAGGATGACAAACAAGAGGAGAACATAAATCCATTTATTTTCCAGTCCCCGCCCCGTCTCTTCACACATAAGCGGCTCCTCCAGTGTTGTGATAATCTCTTTACAGTGGATGTCAGGCCGGCCGGAGAGAATGCAGCGCGCTGGTTTGAAAGCGGAAACAGCCGGGAGCCTGACTTCCTTATCGGGGCCGGGCAGATATCCGGATAGGAAACAACTGGATGCCCCCTTTGAACACTACTCTGAAAAACACTTGAGCTGAAAATGCAAAAAAAAAAAAAAAATTGCAGCCACACGGGCCGAGCCAGTGGAAAAAAAAATGTGATGGACTTTACACGACGTGGAGGTGGCCGAGGAACATCAAGAAAAGAGTTGATGTAAAAAAAAAAGTATTTAAAAGTAACAGGCATCGGTGTGTTTAAGTTTAAAAATATCTGATCGTCTGATCGGAGATTTATTCGCAAGTGAAATTACCAGCTCATGTTAATGAAGACCATTAGACCCGGAATACAGCCTGCGCAATCATAATTAGCCTGCTGAATGAGAAAGACCAGACCCCTTTTTTATTACATTGAAAAGGTTAGACCAGCTTTAAACTACTACTTTAAAAAAAACACATCAATTTAAGGTTTAAAGCCAGTAATTAATTCTCAATAATTTAGCCACTGTTATTGGTATTTTTATTATTATTTGTAGCTGTGGTGCTCTTTATTTATTTCAGTCACCAATATGTATTAAGCCTGTGCTCATAATGCATTTCTTTGTTTCCACTAACCCATAAACTGATTAACTATAGAGAGAGAAAGTATAATTAATTTAGACAAACATATTTGTAGCTATTTCTGAATTTCCAGACCACAGTGCTTGGATGGGATTGTTTATTCACAAAGAAGCTCCTTTAGTAAAAAGGAAATAACAATAAAAAGACAGAAAACACTTCATTTCTACTGAACAACAAAGAAGCCGTGATCCTGTAAAATATCAAGCCTTTGAAAAAGCAATAATAAAAGGCTATAAGAAAATTTTAATTATTGATGTGCTCTTATGGTGTCTTTAGATATATAGATAGATAGCTAAAATACATTAATAAATTCATTTGAAAACCAATATATAAATAAAGGATAGCAAAGACAAATGTGTCCGGCTTCGGTAGGGTTAATGTCAGAAGTGGCTGTGCAACTCTTGGGCCGTGGTACATCCATAACAAGAATGTTATACATCCATGCTGCTTTTCATTTACTCGAGCATGGTGTTAACTAAAGCAGCATGGGCATTGGTATCAGTAACAGTATCAGAAGTACCAGCAATAATGATAGCAGGAACAATGGCAATAGTAGCAGTATTGTAACAGGCCATGAAGGCGGATCATCAGGGGGTGAGAGGGACAAACAATTCCAGGAAGATCATAGGGAAAATATAACTTTCCTGGAATTGTGCTGCCGGCATCTGCTTTGTGCTCATATTTGGGTGCCGTCTCTCAGAGCAAAGCGTAAACGGAGGGAGACGAAAAGGGACTCACCAGTCTGCGTTTGGGCTTGATGAGTGGTCGATTCTGGCCGTTCATCTTGTGGTACAGTCCGCAGGCGTTGCACAGGTAGTGGCCGGTACCATCCCGCCGCCACAGAGGGGTGGAGGTGGCGCCGCAGTTCACACATTCACGGCCCTCTGCATATAGTTCAAGAGGAGGAGACAGGAAGAAATTTTATATAATTAAAAAGTTCACCCTCCGACAGAAGCAACACGTAGCAGCTGGGCAGGCCTGAGATGACTCTGTAATATGAAGAATCAAAAATCGGTCTCGCGATGGAGACAATGTCCATATCAGAGTGCAGGTGTACCAAGTGTGCATGGCTGTCATGGACACAGACACCTCCATGTAAGCTGATCCAGAGCGGGGAGGCCAGAGACAGCCAGAACATGTCCAGAGGTGTCCAACAAGAAGAATGAAACACACCATCAAATTAGGACTACATTATTCATCAGCTCAGTGGGCGCCCGTGAGAGGAAACATAAGTGTGTGGTGGTGGTATTAAATGTGCCGGACAGTGTTGCAGGCTTTGATGAAGAGGGCAATTAATAATATAGAAATGGCGTTGAATCCAACATTAATGTGCCGGAGTTTGTTTTACTCTTACGCGGCGGCGGCTGCATGTGAAACAACTTTCTTGCGCTCTTCTGTGTGGAAAACCTGCTTTTTTAGTTATTCCCTCAACGCTCTCCTCTCCCTTTTCAGGTTTTGACTGACTTCAAACAGCCTGTTGCTAAACCGACCAATTCATTTAATTCAGGTATCCCTCTCTCCCTAGAGCATCATCTCATTATTCCTGTTATAATGCCAGCGACACCCACAGTCCCACCCTCGCTCTACAATGGAATCTGACCTGAACAAAAAGCTGCGTTCCTTTTGAAATGCACCTCAGCCGCTTTTCCTTTTTTCTTTCTTTCCTTTTTTTTGTTTTTTTGTTTGTCTCTTCCTCTTAAGGGTTTCGCAAGTCCAGCGACCACATTAAAGCACATTCATTAACATTTAAAATATTCATCAACAATGACTTGTACATTATTTCTTGCGCAAGGTTAAAGTGTTGAAATTGAGACCCCAAAAATGGGAAGCTTTATGTGCAAAGATGGGGTAGAGAGGAGGAGGAGGAGTTCTGGTTTGAGGGTAGTTCAACAGGAAGCCACACTTCTGTAAGGTATATGTTCTGACAGCTGAAATGTCATTGTGGCATTTTGTACAACAATCAATCACCATTACTGGCACTGGACACCGACTTTGATAGATAAGAGCCTTTTTAATGCTGCAGCTGATATGTTTGTGTTACTGATTCAGGCGCAGTCTGGCCAGCTTCTTTTAAATGTCACAGTATAAAATGTCTCTTGCCACAGCGGCTCACATTCACTCAGATTATCAGTCAGCAAGCATTCCCCAGGTGTATTAAAAAGCATGGGGGTACAACAGGCGACAATATTGGTAATTGTGTAACTGCATTTTGGATGACTTGTTAATAGTCTGCCATGCCTGCCTTTTTTTTTTTTGGTCCATTAATTCAAAGTACAACAACTGGAACAATGCAGGGAAATTACAGACCCATTACCAGACTGAGTTGTTTTTCAAATGTCTGCACATTAATGTCAGGCATAAAGTCCAAACACTCCCCTAAATATTACTCTCAACACATGCAGTCTATTGAATCAGGTGCTCACCCAGACAGTCACATAATACACTGTTTTATTATAAACAAAGTGTCTCTGGCTTTTTAAGAAAAGGACAAACAATTATGTGATTTTTTTAATTAAATCACTAAATGCCAAGCTTTGAGATGATGGCTGCATTAAGTGCTATTAAACTCACTTTCATGTGCACACTGAGAGCAGGTCAAACTGTTGCCTCCTTGGTGTCAGCCAAGGCCGGGCTTAAACACACAAACAGCAGGGCTCTGTCGCCTGTGCTTTGTTAGCACTGGGGAGAGCTGTGGGCGGGGTGGAGGTCGTGATTTGTTCACTTGGAGGTATACAGGATATGGCAGGAGCCAGGGCGTCGTGACTCCCTCGTTTTTTAGGCGCAATAAAGGCCACATTTAAAAGAAAACAACCCCGTGGCACGAAGGAGAAGCGGCTCGATCTGTCTTTCTGAACACAGAGCTGAAACATCTGAATCATTGGACGTGAAATTCTCGTGACAGTTGTAAACATCGTGTTAGTGTTTCATTCTGGTAATCCTGGCATCTGTTTGTCGCCAAAGCAGCACAAAGATGAAGACATAAATAAAGAATTGATTTGATTAATTAGATATAATCCCATTTTCCTTTCTTTTAGGTCACACCAGAAACCTTTAATCTTGCTCATAATAACCCCGAGCTGGACGTTTAGTAAATAGCTGACCCCGATTAGTCTGAAGAGTTTCATCTCTAAAGTGGAGCCTGTGAAGTGGATGGCGCTCACAAGGGAGCGCGATGGGACAAAGATAAGACTTGTCAGGGCAGGTTTGGGGGCGCGCACAAGTGCCCGACGTAAAAACCAACTTTTTTTTTTTTTTTTGTAAATGGACCCACCGGAGCAGCGAGTCGTGCTCGTGTAAAGTGGCCCCCACACGAGACAAGACACGAGCTGATGATTGAAAACCGACTAAATGTGAAACAAACTCGTGCGTAAAAACGCGCGCACACTCGTGTAAACCGACAAGTTTAGAAGGCTGTAATAATATTGTCACTTGTGACAAATGAAATATTTATCTGCTGCGGATGGATTGCCTAAAGTATATTCTGTGTGTGTGTGTGTGTGTGTGTGTGCTCAGCTGAATAACGCACAGCCGTTTTAATTAGGCCTGTATCTGCCACACAAAGTCAAACACGCGAGAGACTCACCTGAGCTCGACCTGGCTTTGCTTTTGCACTTGGGCGTAAAGCTGGAGGAGGATCCGCCGAGCAGGCTGCCGGGGTGGAAGAGGCTGCCGCTGTACTCGTGCGGTGTGTGCAGAGGGTAGGCCGGGTAGGTCGGGATGGGGTGGTGCGTGGCCGGGCCCTGTCCGTTCATCGAGGCCAGGCCGCTGCGCAGCGGACTGCAGCTCTCCATTTTCATGCCGTCCGTCAGCGACACCTGGTACTTGATCGACTCCTTCTCGTCCATCCTGGTGGAGGTGGAGGTCGGAGAGGTAGGGCCGGGGTCCGGGGACACGTCTTTCGGAGGGGTCGGGGGGAAGCTGTAGAGGTGCGGGCTGGAGTGGGACGCCGGAGTGAGCGACGACACCGGCGCGGTGCCGGTGCTGCTGCTGCACGGGTATCCGGAGCCGGTGGCGTGCAGGCCGGGTTTGCTGAAGTGGCTGACCGCCCATGCGTTGTGGTGGTGGGCCGCGGACAGGGCCGCCTTCCCGGGGTCCAGCCAGGGGATCCCGGGGCTGTGGATGAGGTGTGGCCGGCAAACCTGGTTCCCAGTGAGGCGAGCTGCAAATCCAAAACAGTGTGTGAAATGTGTGTGTTATTTTAAGGCTCCTCTGACACACCAGGCTGAACAAAAAAAAACCTTATCTTACCTGTTAAATACTCAGAGTTAGCCGCGTCCGACATTTAGTTCCAGATGTAGATAAAAGACTAGTGGATGATTTAAAATAATAGATTTTTTTTCTCTGCGGTTAATTCTCCAAAGGTCTCATTTAAATGACGCCTCGCCTAATAAGATAAAACTTATAAAAGGCCTATTCAGACACCGTGTAAGTAGCTCCTCGCCAAGGCAGTATCTTTTCATCGACTGCAGCTCTCGGACTAAAGATTGTTATTAGTAAATTTGCGGTTTTTATTTTATATCCGGGAAGTGTGTCTCTCTCTCTCTCCCCTCTCTCTCTCTCTCTCTCCCTCCCTGCAGAAACCCCTGCCCCAACAGAGAGGGGTTAAATGACATACTTCCCTTTCCTCTTGCTGTCATTTGCTAGAAATTCCTTTTATGTCGGCGAATTGCTCCAGAAAAAAAAAAAAAAAAAAAACAGAAGAGGAACTTTTTAAACAAACTGACTGACTGCACGAATAGAAATGAAAAGTTCTGTTCCAGCGATACACACACACACACAACACAATGCGATGCTCTATTTAACCACTGGATGCGTTATATAAAAGCTTCTATAAGGCCTTAGTAAAATAAATTTAAAAAAAACATTTCTTTCCTCCCTCACAATCTTACCGTGCGCTTGGCTGTAGGTGACCCTTGCCCGGGAGTTGGTGTAGTAGGGGTTCCCTTGAGAGTCCAAGTGGTTCAGAAACATGTCAACCTCGTCCTGGGGCAGTAAAGGCGCCATGGGCTCCATGTAGTTGTGGCTCAGGCTGTGGTGGTGAGAGTCCGGGTGCTGGCTGTTGAGCACTGCGTGGTGGTGCGCCATCCACCGAGACTGATCGGCCGCTGCGACCTCCATGGCTGAGCTGGCCGTCTCCCTTTTTTCTTTCCTTTCGTTTCTTCCTTCTCTCTCTGCTGAAGGCGGTGTGTGTCGGGCTTTTTTTTTTTTTTTTTTAGGTCACCTCCAAGTTAAAATCCTCCTCACAATATATATGTAGTTCCCGAGGCTGTGAGCGTTTTCGGCGGCGTTTTATTCACTGCAGAATAAGAATCCTTAAATAACCCGACCTCCTCCTCCGTTAAACCTGCAATGAGACGAAAACAAATTGTTAATTCATAAACTCCGCTCCACCCCCCCAACCCCCCTCATCTTTCCAGGAGAGGCATCCTTTATATTTGTATCTAACCAGCTGACACGTGTAATAAACTTTTAAAAAAACACTTCAGGGTCCTGCTCATTAAAGGTCGAAAAGCACAGCGGCACACAGCTGTCTCACTGCGAAGCATCCCGGCTCCGCGCAGAGACAAATATAAAAAAAAAGAAAGAGAAAGGGAAAAAAACACACACAAATGTTTCTTCTGGATACCTGTTGCGACTCCGATCAGCTGTGTGGCTCGAACGCGTAAAGCTCCTGATCCGCGCAGTGCTCGGGCTCATTAATGAGATGTGGCGCAGACTGATGCGGCTGGCGCCAGTAAATTCCCATATCAAGCCGGGAGGGGCGGGGCTTCGCTCCCAGCCAATCACAGCCGGCCCTGACACAATTGGCTCGCCGCATCCCTGCTCTGCTCCTTTCAATTTCCATCTCCGCGCACCGAAAAAACTAAAAGCCTTATCAGTCAGCAGCCTAATTTCTCTGGGGTCTCTCTCTCTCGTGAAGCTCGCACTGAATGAGCAATCGGCCGCTGATAATCTGCTTTTTTTTTTCTTTTTTTTTTTTAGCGGCGGTTATGAGCCTAAAGACAGACATCTAACATGAAGGGAAATTCAGTCTGCACAATACACGGCTTACTATTATCACGATTCAGTAAGAGTCATTTACTATAAGTTGCTTTCGCGTGTAAAAATACACCTCCATCGTATTTAAATAATAAAACATTTCAACATAATATTAGACTCATTTTCAAGACTCGTGAGTGATGTTAAAAACGTTTTTACAGTCTATGATCGAGCTTTACTTAAAACTTAACATAATTCTAAGTGTTGTTTTTCGCATACCGCTGTTGAGTAAATAAACAGCGTTTTCAGCACCTCTAAAACCAACAGAGGAGGAGTCGATTTATGACCCCGAAATCGGCCCCATTGTTGGGAGCGCCTAATTGTCTTTAATTAATAGCAGGGCATTCCTCTTGTGAAAACAGTGTTTTTTGTCTCGGGGACAGAGCAATCAAACACAGTTTGCATAGTAATGACGCCTCTTTCTTACTGGGTGGCACCAGGGATGGGCCCAAGGCCTCACCTATGAAAACCAGTAGGGGATCATCAAAGTGTCTCTTAACGCCCTCATTCAAAACTCACAATGCAAATCAAAACCATAGAGGCGTGATCATCTGTTTGTTTTGTTGTTATCAATATTACTATTTACTGCCTCGCAGGACACAATCGAGTCTCTGCTATTGTGGCAAAAAAAAAAACATTTGCGATCCTATTATTTTTTCAGAATTACACACAGTTTGTAGGTAAAGTGGTTAATCCGTGCACACAAATATATACTTATCAAGATATTGTCCTAAGTGCGTCGTCTGTGTGTGTGACTGACAGGGAATAATTGGAGGTTTGCTCGGAGCCCAGACTGGCCGCCACGCTGACGCCTGGACCTGACGTCACGTGATCACTGGGGGGTGGGGGGGGGGGGGGGGGTCACGTGAAGCTACTGATACCTGAACAAATTCTCCAGGTAGATCACCCCCTCATAACTCTGATGACACGGTACTCACGCTGCAGGTCATTAAAGCGACAATCCTGCTCTGATCTGATGTTATACCTGCTGTGTTAATGTGTGTGTGTGTGTGTGTGTGTGTGCGTGCGTACGTCAGTCATCAGTCATTAAATCACTGGCACATCGCCAGGGGCAGTGAGTTGATGAGCCCTTTGAGCTTGTCAACTCCTAAAATCAACAAATTAGTGCATGTGGGGCAGCAGGGGGGCAGCTACCTGAATATCTGACATTCCAATGAAAAGAAGCAGCAGAGTTGGCAGGTGGAGTGAGAACACAACTTTGTCTTTTCTTTTTTTTTTTTTTTAGAAATATTGATTTATGGTACAAAAATGGACCAGTCATCAATAACACACTGTTTGGAAGTCTGTTTTTTTTAAAGGAGCTATTTTATGCTGCACAGTAAAATCAGTCACACAATGTTAAACCTGAAGCTACAAGGACTCCCTCTGTCCCAGCACCAGTGAATGACCAATGATGTTCTTGTTCATCAGGCCACTAGCGAAAGGGTATTTTTTTCCCCCTTCTCTGTGTCACTATAGCCTGCAGTGGTCAGCCCTGCTTTGCTGTGCTGTGCTCTGGGTGTGCTAACCGCTGGGCCTTGGAGAGCGGGTCAGGCCCAGGCTAGCCTCTGTAGCAAGCCCATTGTTGTTTGCATGTTTGCCAAATGGATTACTCAGCAGGATTTAGCCCTCTGTAATTTATACCTTCATTAATCCCATTTGTATCTGTGCTGGAACAAAAGATGGGAGAGGGTGACGGAGGGTTAGTGGAGAGGGGGGGGGTGTGCTTTCCTTCTGTCTTTCTCAAGGACACGGCTGTATTGTTTCACCCAGGGATGATGTCCTGCACTGGAGAACACTATCCCTCTCACAACACCTCCTGCACCGGGTGAGAACTGTGTGTGTGTGTGTGTGTGCAGCAACTGTATCGCTGTGCAGCCACAGTGGCTAATGAACAACAAGATTATCATTCCGATCCATGCTGTTATTAAATGGGATTGGCTTTATCTACCTGTTTGTTCCCATTGGGCACGGTCATCCATCATTATCCAGAGTGGAGGTGTGTGACTGTGCGAATGTGTGCATGCTTGTTTTCCTGTGTGTGTGTGTGTTTGTATGGTGGTGGTGGTAAGGAGGGGAGTGTGAAGAGCCACAGTGGGGCTTGTGAAGATAAGCAGAGCCAGAGAGAAGAGAATGACACAAACCAGCTGAAGCATTATTGTCCCCTTTACTCACGGCTAATTAGATCGAGCCAGGGCACTGGGGGGCTTTATAGACACGAGCACCCAGACACAAGCCCATATAGTTGCTCAGAAAGAGAGAGAGAGAGAGAGAGAGAGGGGGCCTGGACGCTGCAAGGAGAGCGGCACTCACTGCCATTTGACCAGTCTGAGCTCACAATAATAACATTTCAGAAAAGGGCAGGACACAACACACCCAACATGCACACTTAACAAAAAGGATTATGGGAGCCGAGGGTGATTTCTCAGGTCTGTAGCCCAAATCAATGACTGGAGCTACAAACACAGAACAGTCAGAAACCTCTCTGCAGACTGAGGGTTTAGAAACTGTTTGATTAAAAACCTTGGCAGAAGCCTTAAAATCTCTTCATTCATTCAGTCACTCATTCATTAGAAATAAGCCTATACCTGCAAATTTACACTCTGCTCTCTCTCTCTCTCTCTCTCTCTCTCTCTCTGACACACACACTCAGAGCTTCACACAATGACTTTGTTGGGAGTCAAACAGTCCATAAAGCCTCGTGCAGACAGCAGCACAGGTGAGAGAGAGACAGAGAGTGAGAGAGAGGGAGGAGGTTGAGGTGGTGGTGTGGAGGGTGCCATGTATTGAGTCCAGCTCCTGCGTTGCCTGTGGAGACCCCCAGCCCGCCCCTGTCTCCGCTCCACCATTGTCGTGATGTGATTGCTCTTTCTGCTGATGAAAGATTTCTGCTCAAGCCATTACGCATTTCGAAGCGTGACAATTGAACACTTTTGTCGTCACTAATATCGTGCTGATGATGCATTAATACATTTTGTGATTGAGGGCTTTTTTTAAAAAAAATCCAGGAAGAGAGCACCTCGCCCACGGCAACATAACGTAGATTACATGAAAAGTGATCATTGGCAAGATTAAAATGACCGCGTGAGTTCTTCGAAATTGCATAAATACCGTACATCTATTAGACGCTGTATTATCATTATTGGGTGCGTTGATTGTTCATTTTGGCTCAATGTTTGGCTCATTTTTATATTAAAAATATTTTTACAGAAATCATACACGAAAAAAATAAAATAAAAGGAGACAGCACCAGTGGATGTAACAAAAAAAGTGGATGCAGCATCTTTTTATGAAGGATGAAAGCTCGTCAGATGTTATGGAGGTTTAGTTAATAATAGCCGTGACAAACCGAGGCTGAATGGAAAGGTAAAAATGTGAACAAAGCGTACAGAAACAGCAAACAGCATTTCCTTAATACTTATGAAAGCAAGAGCTCAAACAATGGTTTAGAAAAAAAAACATTTTTATCTCCCTATAATAATGTTAATAATAAGGATTTTTTTAACCAACTGTGGTTATTATTATGTTATTGCTATTTTTATATCCTGACTCTAGCCTGGTTAGGTATTATTTTATTTTAAACATTCCCCAAAGAAGATGTGAAAATGCTATAAATAAAAAGTGACTCGGTTACCTGCTGCGGTCTGATGTTCGCTCTCTGAGTCAAAGTGGCTCCATCGGCTGCACCGCGTCTCTCTCTCTCTCTCTCTCCAAAAAAAAACCCAAAAACAATAATGCACCGAATGTATGAAAATGTGTCCGACAGAGTCCCGATTTCACAGAGATGCTGTCGAAACGACGCGGACCGTCCCGGTTCTCTCCCCGTCTGATCTGAGCCTCTCTCTCTCTTTCTCTCTCTCTCTCTCTGTGTCTCCTCTCTGTGTATCCAAAGCGCTCTGAATATGAGCAAAAAAAACTTGAGTGGCCGCATGAGAGGCTGCAGCAGCAAACACAGCAACGTAACGGCGCGTCAGCCAGCAGCCCCGTCTTCCGGGTCCCGGTTAAATGGGCAGAAACTGGCAGCGACGGGGCCCTACCTGTTCAATCATCCCTGATCAATACCCCCCCCCCCTCCAGCTCACAGAGATGTCCAGGGTTCTTTACCCTTTTTTTCTTATATGAAACCCTCCAGGCGCACAGTCAGCTGGCTCGGGGCTTCATGCAGACACTGAGAAGGCCCTGCGAGCCAAAGGTGGGGACGTTAGGACGGTTTTATTTCACCCCCTCCAGACATTATAATAAAAATATTGTTGTATATATATATTGTAAATATTGTAATTGAATTTGTTTGAGGACTCCCTGGGTGTTTTTCCAGTGGTCTGTAGGTGTCACCGGTCTTCAGTGCTATAGATAATGAACGCGCAGTGTTCATTGTGGGAGGTTGGGAAATAAGTTGCAAACGAAAAACTATCAACTTGAAAAAAAAAGTTTTAACATGAGTGAGAGTGTTTTTTTCCTGCCTGGAGTCAATAAACACTCAAACGTAATGGGCTATATGTTTGTTTGTAACATTTCTTCCTCCTGTGTTTTATTTTCACTAAATAGTGACAAAAAACTGACAGCCTCGCTCCTAATTGACTTCCACAGATTTCTCTTCGTGACACCACCCCCCCTCCACCCACACCTCCTCCCATCACTGTGTTAAAGAAGAAAGATAAAGCTCCCTCCCTCCCACCCTTTTTTTGTGCTTTATATCCCACACAGTAACAACAACTTTGTAAAACATGCAAAGCCTCTGAAATCTCCTGCACGCGACCTGGGCTCGTGCGCGACGCCGGAGCCAGGCAGGTGCAAGGGGCGCGAGGACCTCTGCAACTCGAGGCTCGTGCTCCCCAGAGTGCACCACGCACAACAAAAAAAAAAAAAAAAAAAAGAAAGAAAAAGGAAAAGACAAAAAAAGACAGAAAAAGAAATGTGAAGTCTGACTGAATTAATAACATTTGTGTCAGTGTTTTAAATCAGCGGAGCAGAGATGTGAGAGCTCGCAGTGTCCAGATTTGACGCCCTGTGCTCGTCAATATGAATAATATATATATGTGCTTTATGGCTTCTCCACACATTCACATCTATAGAGGCTACAGAGAGATGAAACATCTCTTTCTTTATTATCTAAAGCTTGTTGTGTGTATGTTTTTATTGTCTGGACGGTGAATAAAATGCATACGCCTATTTGAAAAAGAAAAGTATGCCTTTGACTTTTGGTCTATTTAGGTTTATTTTTTTTCAGTTACAACACGGAGACTAGTCTGCACTCAGCACTGATAGAATTAGATTATGCACACAGCACATTTGAGTCAACATTTATGTCATTTCAAATATTTTAAAAATGAGAATCTATTTGGTTGAGAATCATGACAATGATGTCTTTGTGATGCGGCAGCATTTCATCAGAGAGATCACTGTAACAGCAGATGGACAAATAAAAAAAATGTGTACACAATTAGGGACACTGCAATTATGACACTGTTTGTGAATATTTGTCACCAAAAATGACACAATCCACAAAATTAGTGTTATTATTTTTTGGTATTATTTGTAGCAGTAGAAGTAAAAACATATATCGATTATTTCTATCAATAAGTCAGATTCGCAGCTCTATACCCTAATGTCATATTTGTGTCTACTTGCACTTGTTTTGCTAATCAATTTTCTGCTGTGCACGACACGCATGTATGTGTATGTGTGTGAATGTGTGTGTGTGTGTGCGGGCGCGCGCTCGGTCTTCGTCAGGCACGATATTATATGCACACTGCATTAGATGCCAGGGCCCTTCTCCTTCTGATTATTACCAGGGGTAATATTTCATCGGCACCACGCAATCTTTGTTCTCTGTGAAGATAATAAATGGCCTAATCGTTATCAGCAAACTGCTGGGGGTGTTAGCACCGACCGAGGCTGGAAGCGGGGTCCAAAGTGCTGCTGAATAAATTGGTGTTCCTTATCTCTCACTCCCAGATTATCGCCGCCTTTTCAAACTTGCACAACAAATACATTCAATGCATCTAATGCATCATTTGTGTGCGCGTGTGTGTGTTTTTGTATGTGTGTGTGTGCAAGGGGGAGGGAGATCCCGCAGGTTGATAGAGACAGATAGGCGAAAGGAATGAGAAATATTTTCACGTTTTACGCGCTGCAGCCGTGCTGCCAATACAGGCTTTATTTGGCATTAGAGGGAGTTTATTGGCCTGCCCATTGGTACACACACTTTACATATCAATACAGGCTATATTGAACATACATCACTGTGACATGATGCCTATCTGTCTGATTAGTCCCATTACTGCTCCTGGATGTGCAAGCTACAGCCTTTTTTTTTTTTTTTTTTAATGTGGGCCACCTTTTGGGTAATTCAACTTACTGATGAGTGATAAAGCTCATTTAGGCTTTCTATAATATTGTCAGACATTTACAAACTTAGAAAAACTTACAGTCCATTAAGATATAACACACTTTGAGTAAGGTTTCGATATTTTTTTTTTTAGTCCCTCTGCAGATAACAGCATAAAATATAGATAAGCTGCATTTCCAGCAATAATTGTGCTATGAGAATGACCCCCCCCCCCAATAAACACATCGAAACGTGAAACGCTCTCTTCACTTTCACTGTGGGTTAAGCCTCTTAAACACGCAGCCTCTAAGTTTCCTGTGATTCGGTCTCGTCCGGTCAGCGGGGCCCTCTCCTCCGCAGAGGCCTCACATTAGGCCGCGTTATCATCCAGATCACCTGCCTTTGCTCAACACCGCACATGTGCTGTAATTTAACACATAAAATAGATGCTGCTATTTTCTTTTTCTTTCTTTCTTTTTTTTTTTTAATTGAGGTCAAGTGCGGTTTAAATTTAACGAAAAAGAGCGTGGCCCATCCTTCACTTTCCTTTTGACTGACCTTTCCCATGTCTTAAGAAGTGAATGTGTTTTGAAATTTCAAAATGTTGTAGAAATATATATATATATTATAAAATATATATATTATAAAGAAAATAATATGTCACAACGTGGCAGGGAAAAAAATGTTTTTACGTCTATAATGCAGTATTTATGAGTGACGCTTGTGACAAAAAAAAAAAAAAACAGTGAGAGAGGGAACATTTTCCAATACACACACACTCACACTCACACACACACACGCTCCCCTTTTAATACCATGGCATCTCCACCGGCCCCGGTGCTCTGATGGTCTCCTAGACAACCGAGATAACGGTGCTGCAGTTTTCCATATCGGTCCCGGAGTCTATTATAGCTCGGGATTAGCTCTCTTTCCGAAAAGGTCATACACAAAGTCACCAAACCTGCTTTTTCCTCCTCCTCTCACCGCGTATGGCCCCGCGCGCGAAGGCACATTTATAAACATGCATGTGCCATTTCACTTAATGCCATTAGACTAATGGCACGGTTTTTCCTGAGCTTAAAAAAACGAAAGCAAAAAAAAAACACTAGTAATATAAATGAGCGCCTTCTGAGGAGACAGAGGAGCCCAAGATCCAGCAGCTCCGAGGAGGAGAGGAGCTCACTCTCTCTCTCTCCTCCATGCGCTGTCATGGAGCGACCCCTGGCGAGGAGAGGAGGCAGCGGCACCACAGCAGCAGTCCTCTCCCTTCTGAGAGTGTGTGTGTGTGTGTGCTTCATATACATTTATATGAGGGGCTCTGATGGATTGAACAAGTTAGAAATTGTGATAATCAAGCAGCCCAGAGAAAAAGAGAGAGAGGGAGAGTGATGCACAGCTGGAATGTTCCAGCTGGGATTCCCGGTGGCTGGAAAGGAAGTTTGAGGAGCTCTGACAGGAAGTGTGTACTCAGGGAGGGCCAGCTTTGGGTAGAGTGAGAAAGAGAGAGAAAGAGAGAGAGAGAGGGTGATGTTTCCTGTTGGCTCCCTCCACATGTTTAGACGCCTCGCCTCCCTTCACCCCAGCACATACCAGTATGCTGATGCCTGCGCTTGCAGTGTTAAATTATAGGAATGCCATCAAGTGAGGGAGGGGGGTGGGGGGGTGTAGTGGTAAGCCGTGGCAGTAGATCATGCATGCGGGGCAGGATTGTGTCACAGGATGCAGATGTCGCCACATGAAGCGAAACTTCCTGCCCATCAAAGCAGCCGGTGCCAGTTTAATGGACTGGCACACAGCAGAGAGCGAGTCCATGTTCGTGGAAAGGAGGCGAGAAAATTCAAGAGGGGAGAGATGGTCGAAGAGGAGGAGGAGGAGGAGGAAGAGGAGGAGGAGGAGAGGAGGAGGAGAGCGGGGAAGGGAGAGCGTAGGTGGAGATGTGATGGAGCGATATGTGGATTGCAAGAGGGAAAAATCTCTTTGTCTCTCCTGAGCTCAGTGGACAATCAAAGTTTCCTATCAGCTCTGGAGTAGGGGAAATTGGCTGCCCTGGGAAGGAGAGGGCCACTCTCACAGCCAATGGGAAGTGCCCCTGTCACTCTAATCAGGTCCGAGAGAGAAAGTAGGAAACGCGTGTCTGTGTGTGTGTGTGTGTGTGCGCTCAGACAAGAAGAGAGTGCCCTTTTTTTTTTTTTAAACAGAGCAGCTTTGTTTCACTCGCCTCTGTATGATCCAAGATGATACAAAGTCTCAAGTCGCGTCAGACCTTCATCTGCCGCTTATCCTCTGCACTGGGGGACACATATGCGTGTGTTTTTTTGGCAAAATTTGCCCTGAGAGGCATGACCATCAGTGCTTTGATGGAGCGCCATGTGGCAGAGATCAGTGGGTCTTAGTGGGAGCTGTGGACAGTTGCAAACACACACACACACACACACACACACACGGGCGGCAGGGGGAAGAGGATTACTGTCTCATCGATACAAATCCATACCGAGAGGGAGGTTGACATCAATATGCGCACAGATATAGGCCGAGGCTTTGAGCAATGTAAACATCTGCAGTGAGAGAGTTTTAATGCTTTGATGCTCCCCTTTTTGGTGCCATCCATCTTTCCTGCCTCCCCCCTTCGACCCCACCTCCTCCATGCCAGACAAGAATGCATCTTTCTGCACCCAGGGCCCAATCCTCTGTTTGAAGTCCCATCTTCATCTTTGCGCTCGCCGCACTGTCCTTCCTTTCCTCCCATCTTTCCGTCCGTCCGACCGTCTCATCTGTCGGCCCCCGCGCCCCCCCATCTCCTGCAGCTGCAACGAGGGCCACAGGACAACGCCCCCATTGTCCTCCCCTTCCTCGCCCTCACGCTTCTGCACCCGGCCGGGATCACACCTGCCACCTGCCCGCGGGGGGCTTTCATCCATCCCTCACCTCACCCTTCAGAGCCTCTCATCCCCTCATCCCGGCACCCTGTCACTGAGGAATGGCCAGTGCAGTGCAGAGGGCCAGGGCAAGGTTGGGGAGGGAGGGAGGACACAGAGCGGCTGTTGTGAGGGTGTGTGTTTTAAGCAGAGCCAGAGGGAATCAGCGCAGGTGAGGTGTGTGTCTGATTTTGGGATTTGAGTCATATTAGGCCTACTTCTTTTTCAATGGCATTCCTTTATATGACCGGGGGTTAGCAAGAGAATGAACTGAGTGAATGTATGTTGTGAGGAACATGGAGCCAAGTGTGTGTGTGTGTGTGTGTGTGTGCATAATAACATTCTGACAGTGAGGTTGGTGGCTGTGTCTCAGTGATTTATGAGAGTGTGCTGTGAAGGGTCTTCTGAGCAGGATATTGTTCCCTGACTGGTGACTTCTGCCTCTCTCTTTGTGTGTGTGTGTGCGTGTGTGTGTGCATATTGTAGAGTGAGAAAGATTAAGAGGGAGAGTACTGCAGGTGAGCCCTCAATGTAATCAATCACCACCACGTCACAGGACCCAGGCTTGTGGATTACCCCTTCAACTGATACCTAGTTTGACTCCACATTTTTTTGCATATTCATTTTTTTTTTTACTGGCAGATAAAGAAAGAACACATTCTGCATCTTTACTACACCTCAGAAAAGGAAGATGATAATCAACTCCTAAGGAAGGGTGGTGGGTGGGTGTGGGGTGGAGGACCATGACAGCTCAACCACATGGCTCAACCAGTCCAGCACCCTGCACAAACCCCCTCATCCACCTCAAACACACACACACACACGCACGGTTTGCCACATCAGGATACAGGGCTGCACATGAATTCCGGTTTAAACAGTATTCTGCTCGGCTTACACCAACAGATAAACCGCAGTCCCTCTGCGACCGGTAATCACATCCTGGGCCAGGAGGACAGGGCTGGAACTGAAGAGACTGAAAGGCCAATGAACCAGGCACCACTGACAGAGACAGAGACACGCATGGTGACACGAGCCTCGAGCTTCGGCCAGATGCACCTTCATGAAGCAGGTAATAGTCCAGTTGGTTGCTACTTTCTAACAGCATCCTTCTGACTTTTAGGAGATTCATGAAAGTGAGGAGATCATATGTGGCCGTTTATTTGGGGTAAGTTCTGACACTGGATCGTCGAAGGCCTCGCTTCTTCCCCAGGATCTGTATTTTGTTATATTGTCAGAATGAGACCAGAGACAGCTGACGAAGTGATGAGTAGGACACATTTATCAGACTTACTCCTACGTATAGACAATGATCACATGGTCATGCTGTGAGATTGAGCAGCCAATCAGAGAGGCAACAGCACGCACAGTTCCGCCCTGCAAAGCCAAAAGCTGGTTTACCTGTATGTTCCTGTTTCCCTTAACTGAATAACCAATTTTGATCCTCCAGCATCTTTGTAATGGAACATTTTTGTGCCATATAAATAGGAAAGTGAGTAAATCTTATTTTGATTGACAAAAATAGCAACGCCACATAAACTAGTTCTGCTGTCTAGCCTAGCTTTGCAGTCTCTGATTGGGGTTGTGATTTCATATTGGTAAGCTTCCTTTGAATCACATATTTAAATGTATTTCACGAGAGACTGATAAATTAAAGAAATTCATTAATTGACATGGACAAGAGAGCCGAAGACACAACAAGAACATATTTTGTAAACTGTGTTTTCCTCGTGCCTTTCGGATTGTCCAAATGTGTAGTGCACTATTTCTAGGTAAAGACTGTAAAATTGAAATGAAAATAATCAGGCTAAAAAAGACAGAAAAAAAATCTAGGTTTTATAACATCTCCATCTGTTACAGTTTGGCGAAGGAACTTAAAACTTCAAATCCTTTTTTTCTCAACTTCTGTAGTTACTATTCTCTGTTTCAGGTAGTATTATTATTTTAACTTTTTAAAGTAACTTTATTAGTGTGGTATTGTTCTTTCATATCTCCAGTAGCAACACAAGCATTAAATAAATTATGGTGATATCATATCAAATATGAATACAGTACAATAGAATAATAATAATAGCAGGAAATTGGGTGAATGGAAAGCAGGGAGTTCTGCTGGTAGATGTGGTATTACTATTAGACATAACATACAGTGAAGGTAATTTAACACTACAACAGCCGAGATTATGAGAATACTTGGAAGGTGATTTCAGACTAAATAAATGCCAGCCTTACTCTGCTCTCCTAAACTTTTCAAGGCCATTATTTGTATAAAACTTCTCAAATCCACATTTAAAATGATTTTTCAGCCCCTGAAGGAGTCCTTCAGTCACGCCACTCCAACATTCAAACTCACAGTGAGCTGATAGCATCGTTACTGAGTGGCAGGCAGACGTGAGCTCAGCGGTTTGTCCCCGGTGTGGAGGTGGTGGTGGACGTGTGTGATTTGCAGCAGTCCGTGGGTGCTGCTGTGAGAATGAGACCCGGCGGCTCTGCAAACTCTCAACTGCTCCAAATCTCCGCTCGAGTACAAACACACAAACAAAAATGCCATTGTGTGGCCTTTCACCAGCACCGAGCATCAGTGCTAACAGACATTGTCTTTGCTTTCCCCCCGCTGTGTATTTTCAGAATGATTATTGTATGGCACATACAATATGTTAACATCATCATTGTGAGGGGGAACCGGGCTTGTTATTATGGAGCAGGAAATGACCTGCCAGGACCCCTGGTGACCTCAGAGGGAAAGCAATGACCTCGCGGTGACCCTTGTGTTTTTCCTGGGCTCCGTCTGCGATCGAGACAGGTCGCCTGCTCTGCTGACTGGGGAGGAGAGTGTGATAGGTGGAGTTGCTCTGAAACAAGGAAAACAACAATGTGCTGGAAATTCCCTCCAAGGTGCCGGCTTTAAAATGGACAACAGTCACATATATACAAATGTATCTGATTTTTATTTTGGGATGTTAGGATGACATTGTTCTATCTACATGTCAGCAGAGTAATTAACAGTACTGACAGAGTGAGACTGCAGAGTTCTTGCAATGGAAAGATGTGGTGGTATTTCGACACAAGTGCGCCCTCTGTTGATGAACAAGAAGTACTGCTTCCCATATATGATCAATATACCAGTCAAAACCACAAATAACCTCTTCATAAACTATTCTTCACAAGGTCTTCACCTGCTGTGCGATCTGAAGAACATGCCAGATGTTGAGATGTTTCTCAAAACTTTATTTCAAATTTGTCAGCTTTCCATATCTTTGCCCATTTCACAAACATCTGTGTACTGTCGTCCATGTCTTTTCTCGCATACAACTTAATCTCATCTATTCACTAATCTCATGGTCAAAAAAAAAAACAAAAAAAACAACACCACTTACAAAACAAAAAGAAAATCATACAAAATGTAGAAAATAGAACTGATGAACATCAACAACAGGCAATTGGGATGACACAGAATCAGAGCTTCAAATTTGTTTAAATGTGAACGTCAGTCAGGGGCAAGTAGAAAAAAGTTGTAAGTGCAAAAGAGAGTAGATTGGAAAAGATTTTCACCTTCATACTAGAGATGATTCAATCTTAGAATACGGTATATGTGAGTAAAGACATGAGACTGAAAACACTTTGGGCCTCAGCTATTCATTTAAAAAAAAAAAAAAAAAAAAGTCCCATAACCGTACAAACTCATGAGGGAGAACAAAGCAAAACAAAATCCAGATTTGAACAGGAAAATGAAGTGTCAAGTCTGAGAAGAAGGTGTGACAAAATTTAAGTGGAGCTCAACAAACTCAAACACAGACAAACGAAAAAAGCCAAAGGTTGTGACACAGCTGCTGTGTAGCTGAGCGGTGCAGTGACCTCGAGTTTACCACAAGGCACAAAGGCACAAGTGTTTGGATAAACTCATCACTACCATAAGATGAGATGTTAACAGTCCATGTCTGGATTCGAGGATGATAAAAAATAAAAATGTGTAAGCCTTTTTCTTTGTCACATTTAATTTAATTTTCACGCGTACAAATCGTCGGCTGTATGTCATAGCTGGGGTGTATCTGTTTTGTGTGCTAAGTGTGGCAGGAGTAGTTTAGAGGGCGTCCAGCAGACTGTCGATGCGGCTGATGAACTCCTGTCTCTTGCTGGTCAGAGTCTTCTCGCTCTCGATGTACGCCTCCTTCTTGACCTTGCCGGCCACCAGCCGTTCGGCCTCCTGGCAGGAGCGGCACACCAGCTCCTTCACCTGGCCGTCGAGCTTCTGCACCTCCCCGACCTAAGAGCACAGAGAATAGAGTGAGCCTCACTGCACATCCTCTTTCATTAACAGAAATAGAAAAAAAAATACTGGCCACTCACCTTATCGGCCAAGTCAGAGCCCTCAGCTTTGAGGCGGGCCTGTAGGGAGCTGATCTCGTTGGTGAGAGTACGGTGGTCGGCCTCTAGGGTCTTCCGGCCGCTGTTGAGTGCCCCAGTGTCGCGGGACTGCTTGTAGCGGTTAACCACCTCGTCCATGTGTCGGTACAGACCCAGGCGCTTGTTGACCAGAGTCAGCACCTGCTCTGTGATGGAGGCCACCTTCATACGCACTTCAGCTGCAGGGTCCTGGACAAAGAAGAACGATTTTTAAACTCACACATAAAAGTGAAGAAAGAAATGAAGTGAGTGAAAACAGAAACGCAGAAGAGGAAGAGAGTGAAGAGCGGGCTACTTTTACAGGGACACGTGAACGCTGTCGTACCTTTGTGATGGCAAAGTCCAGGCGGACATAGATGATGACAGTGAAGAAGAGGATGTAGAAGGCTCCGACAACTAAAAGAGGCTCCTGCAGCATCAGGATCTTATTGAAGTTATAATGAACCTGGTAAGACAAAGAGGAATTTTATTTTACATTTGAATGCATTTCAATTACAGCTCTTACCAAGCTGTAAATTAATTCTACTCAAGCTGAAGTCCCCCCCTCATCGCAGTCCATTATTATAAATGAATATCTGAATAAAAACATTAACGTCAGCGCAAAAGCATGCATCTAACTTTAAGTTTTTTTTTGTATTTCATGCCTTTATTAGACAGCAATGCAATCTGTGGTACGAGTCTTAACCCATAAAACGCCAAGGGATCCCCTACAGAAATACTTAATACTAAAATACAAAAATAAAAACTGAAACATGAACTCGAGAAAGCTAAATAACCCAATCTAAAGTGCAGCTTTATTAGTTAATTGAAAAATATTAATACATGAGTCATTTGATATTCAATCAAGTCATTTCTAAAAATAAAAATACAAAATTTATGCTGATTTAAGCTTCTCTATGAAAACACTGTTGGTGCTGTAAGGATACAGTACTGTGAAGATGTGTAAGGAAAGTGTAGTGTAGCCAAACAGATATTCACAACATTCAACAGCATTCAGTATCTAAATTCCAGCAAACAGCCCTTAAATACTAACATTCATAATATCCTGCAAACAATTTTAGCTCTTCATAGAGGCCTTTCTGAGCTTTGCTTTATCAAAATAGCGTTGCTGAAAAAACTCAGAACCTTTTTAAATCTGGAACAAGGATTGAAAAGGACTGTTGCTATTTATTTTACTCAGCAAGGTTATCAATATGACTCAGCAAACCTGCTTCTTGGAACAGTTTGTTTGCTTTGAGGATGGCCTGTGGGTGGCACAAGTAGGAAAAAAAGCTTGCCTATGTGGTTACTTACACTTTAGTGGCAACATGTTCAACATGTAGCAACAAAACAATCCTCTCTAACAGCATGATAATGCATTTATATATCACACGCCCAAATTCATGTCCATTTCTGTTTGTCTTACCACAACATCCTGGATGTGATGCTCCACCAGGTTGTTCTTGGTGGCGACCAGCACTGGTCGGCCAAAGGTATCCAGATATGTATAATGCAGCTGGTTTGGCATGCGATCAATTTTGTAAGGTGTATCCAGGTGAATGTTTCTGACAGGACAGATAAAAAAAATCAAAAATCAACATTAAACACTGCATAAAACGGTCTGCTTAGTCTGATATTCTATAGATTTACTTGCAAACACTGACCTGGCCCCCTCTGGCAGGATGATTTTCACAGTGAGGAAATCAATGACCTGGTCATCATACACATGATCGACCAGCCTCATCTTCAGTGCATACTGGTCACCTAGAAGACAAAATGATGTGAAATATTAGCAACACCCCGTGAGAATCAATGGTTAGGGAAAAGGGAAGGAATATGTTCAAATCACGTATGTCTCTTTTCAGTTTGGAGTGGTCTCTTTCAGTTTGTTAGGTACAAGAAGTCAACTCACCCAGGGTGTAGAGGTACTCATAGCTGGGCAGATTGTAGCCAATGATGTAGTGGGTCTTCCAGCCTCCAAATAAGGGGAAGCGAGGCCTGACCTCCACCTCCACTGAGTCATCCAAAACCTGCAGATGGGAGGTGGAGATGTTGCCAATCTCATCTCTGTAGTAGACGTCCTGGGCCGAGGCAGGGAGGATGGTCTTTTGAGGAGAAAAACATAACTGGTCATTATCAACATCAACAGCAACAGCAACAAGAAGTCAGGTGGCAGTGTGCAATTTGTTAAATACCTTGAAGGATTTAACAGATGAGATGCCGCTATCTGACTGACGCTGATAATCATAACGAGAAAATGGCCCCTTCAGGATGGCTCCTGTGTGCCTCAAATCGATGGTCTCCTCCACGGCGATGTTACCCCAGTGAGAGACCTCGATGGTGCGAGTGATGCTGCTGATGGTGAGGAAGGGTGTGTTGTTTTCGTAATGGATCTTCATTGTATCCTGGATGACAGAGAACAGACAGAAATGTAAAGAAACTTTCTTGCGGCTTCACTTAAAGCTCGTGAAACCTGGTCAGGCCTGTACCTCGCTAAATGGAGCCACGTCTCGGAAGGGTCCGTACTCTATGATCTCGTCATTCTTGCTGGGGTTGCCCAGCTTGGTGTAGCTCTCCACCGTCTTGGAGGCCAGGCGCACACGTGTGGTCTGGCTGCGGGTGGGGTACGGGGAGTACAAGTAGTGGTTCCCCTGAAAGACCACCAGCTGGCGCTCGGCCTGGGTGACGTGCGTTGGGAAGGGCTTCAGGACATGACTAAATGTCATCTCCACTTTGGCTTTCAGCTGAGCGCCTGCGGCCAGACTGGAGGCCAGCTGCACTTTGTAAAACTGCCCGCTGCGTGGGAACACATGAAACAGAGAGGAGCATGGGTCAGATGCATTTGCAAGTGATGTTAATGCTGCTAGTGAAAAATATCAGCTCCCCGGGAAAAGAAATATGCAGATAAGTGCATGTTATTTCATTACTGTAAGGCGCTTTAAACTGCATTTCTCATATAAAAAGTGCAATACCAATATAGTTGGTTTATTGTTATGTCTTAGTAACATTAATAACAATTAATAATTATAATCAAATGCATCTGTTTTGTGGTGTGTTTCATTCTCTTCAGTCATTGAGTATTCAGTTTGAAGAGTTATGTGTTACCTTTGGCCCTGAACTGTTGTTTGTTGGAGCTCCAGTGTGCCATCGTCCTCCTCATCACTCTTCACCTGTGGGGACAGAGCACTTTGAGCACACTCTTTGAAATGAAAAACACGCACAGAGCAAAATACAAGACGAGTCCGAGGCTTAAGCCCCTTCACTGACTGACTGTGTCCGATTTGTTATTCTGTTTTTCTAAAGCTTGCATTATCAGTACAGCTTCATTCATAGACGGAGGGGGCAGGCCTGCGCAGTCACACGCGGAAGTGAGCTGTGCAGCGCATACGTGTCATTCAGCCACTGACAGAGGCGTGCAGCGCTGCGGAAGTCAACTTCATTTCACGCACATCCCGAGCAAACACTCAATGAACTTCGACTTTTTGTAGTGCTGGGCCGACCGGCTCACAAATGAACGCATGAGCCGGTGTCTTTCCCCGACACTGAGCAGTACACTTGTTAAAACAGAGGCTAACTACATGTTTGACTCCAGAGCTTGCACAGTCTGTCCGCACACACTCGCGTATGACCACACAGGAGCTAGCAGCACTGCATGCATTCAATAAACACCCTGCACCACGGTGTGGGAGCATGCTGTCAGCCCGCACACCAGTGCTACTGTCAAACAAATCCAGCAGACAGCCACATTAGAGAGCAGAGCGGCCGGGGCGAGTGCAGCCTGCTGTGAATGAAGGCTAACATGCTGCAGCTACAGAGCCGGCTAACACAGGCGGCAGGGGGCTTTGTTTGTTTCCTCCAGCCGGGTTTGTCTCACCGAGGCTCCGATGTAAGCCAGGTGCGGGACCAGGTCGGCCTCCACGGCCAGCAGGAAGCTGTGGACGGCGGAAGGGCCCTGGTTGGACAGCAGGATCTCCGCGGTGATCTTGGCCAGATGAGTGCTCAGGTCCACCGTCCTCTTCACCTCCTCGTTCACCAGGCCGTCCGCGGACACCTCCGGACTCAGAGCCGACACGAGCAGCAGGCAGGCTGCGAGCAGCGGCGACGCGAGAGCCATGGCTGGAAGAGTTAAGAGCCTGAAACACCGGGATAAGAGCGGGAGAGCAGGAGGGGAGGGGGAAAATGTAGAGCAGCAGAAGAAAAGGCCGCCGCGCCGCTCTACATCAGAAAGAATGACGCTTCATTCAGAGCGACGTGATGGCGTCACGGCGCGCTCCGTACGACGCGCCTTGCGTCGGTGTTGGTCGTGAAATCTGCTACAAAACACGATAAACAAGCAGTTAAAGTGTTCACATTCAGACGAAAAATAGATTTTATATTAAAAAAATAAATACAGTCAATATGTTATACGATTGGAATTTTGGTTCTTGTGGAGCAGCCTGAACATTAAATGTTAACAATGTTATCACAGTCTGCAGTTTACCATTAATATCTGTCAATGTCATAGACCTATAATAGTCAGCAACTTTCATGTACTGTCAATGGAATTCTGTGGTATTTTAAAGACAGACGTGAAGCCGAAATAGCTCAGTTGGGAGAGCGTTAGACTGAAGATCTAAAGGTCCCTGGTTCGATCCCGGGTTTCGGCAGATGAGTGTGACTTTTGAAATAATGCAGGTAAATAATCATCATTGTAATCATATTGTGAAGGGGCTGTGGCCTATAGGTAATAAAGATAAAGATCAATAGGCCACAGCCACGTAAGGGTGTGACACTTTTTGTCTTTTGTCTGACTGAATTAAGCTCATAATCAGCCAATCAGGATTCACTTCATGGTAAGCTTTTCTGTCTTCAGTCAGAATCAGGTCAATTAGATTTTTACATAAAATAAATCAACCTCGGTATTTTGTTGTAAAACAATACACATAATTAAACAAAAATACAAGTTCAGTGCTAAAAAAAAGAGCCAAGAATCATAATTGGAAACTCAAAAATATGTAAAATCAAAAGAACTGTGCGGTATATTTATCACATCAGGGATATCTATCGCATACTAGTCTGCTATCATCTGCTACGTATTGACTGCTGTAGATGGCTTCACATGTAACACTGTAGTAGTCACAATAATTTATAAAGGGGGTACAAAAAGTTTAGTTGGTGTATCTTATATTTCTCAGCAAATATATAAATCAGATTACTTTAGATGTTGCTGACTCTCATGTGTGAATGTGAGTTAAATTTTTGAAAACATACTAGAGACATGGAATGAAAATAGATATTGGGACATCACTGAATAGATAATGTAATGACCACTGGCTGAAAACATCTGCCAAATGCCTTACATGTAAATGTATGTAACCAAATCAGAGTCATCATCACATGCATCATATTGGTCATCATCAAATCCAGATGATATAATCTATATTATGTTAACAGAGCTGCTGGAGACCTGTGAAATCTTCAAAATTATTAAATACCCCCCAGTTGAGCCCTTCTGAAATAACGCTGACCCTGAATATGGCAGCAGGAGAGAAGGCTGGTCTGAGTGTAAAGGTCACAAATGAAAATAAATAAATATATAAACACATCTGGATCATAGCCTGTTGCATAGATATGTAGTGAAATGGTTCTCCAAGATGTATTGCTAAGAGGACGCCACAGCTGCAGACACTGGGTGTAAGTTAAAAGCAGCCAAAGAGTCGTGGCAAGCCAGAGGCCTCCGCAAGCAGACAGTAGAGATGGCTGACATCAGGCCACTGAAGGATACCTTCCCAGTGGCAGTAAATGTCTGGAATGAAGGACATCAACAAGTGGAGAGAAGGTCACATTTTTGAGCCACCCCCCACCCCAAATCAGGACAGTATGCCCACATTTTGTTGGATACATTAATGAATAGTTCTTAAGGACCGTTATATCAGGCTATAACAATGCACTGGAAACACGAATTTAAAGCTCAGCTAGTTTTTCACTGGCAAAAACCACTTCCCCTTAAACTGTGTCTTGGTGTATATATGTGGACTGGCAACCAGACTATAATCTGAATTACTCCGTTTTATTTCTAAATTACACCTGTGTTATCAACCTCATGTCAGAGCATGTGTTGTATTACCCGAACTGGATAGGTGTCCATGGGATGGATGGAATGATGATTATTATAATTCTATAATTTGTTGTGTAGTAGTGTGTTGGCCCTGTGTTGTGTTGGATTGTGTCGTTTTATTAGTCCTATATTGTGTTGTGTTGTGTTGTGTTGGACAAGGCGTGTCCAACTCGTGACGTCAGTCCTCACCGACACAGCTTGTTTTGGAGGAAGTGATCGCAGCTCTGTTAGCACTTAGCACGTTAGCTTGACAGAGAAAAAAAAGGCGAGCGGGTCGAAACGGACCATTGTACCAAACCACCGCTGCTACACGAAGAGAGACACAGAACGGCAGTGGCAGCGTTTATTTCGACCAGCAGAGTTAGCTGCGAGGCTAGCAATCGTAGATAATTAGTCTCATTTGTCAGTGGACACTGTAAACGTGTTGTTTTTTTCACGGCAGACATTTAGACGAGCTGTTAGCTTTTTAGCTAGCCTGCGCGTTAGCTAGCGCTCCACACCGACGGAGGAAAATTCCACTTTTGATTTCTTTTTCTACCGCAGGATCATCGGCCAGGTTGGTTTGTGGTGACTGTAGCTGTTCATTTCTACTAACCATATATGCCAAAGACACAGCTGTCGTTCACTAAGTTTGACATTTGTTAACAAACCTTTGCACTGCTAACTGAACGTTAGCTTAAATGAAGAAGTGTCACTGATGTGGTAATTGTCAAGAGACGAGTTTCTAATCACCTGGGTTCACTATTTAATGATGATTCTGTTCTCTAACATGTGCTAAATAATTATCTAGTATCTTCTCACCTTTCTGTCCGGTATTTCATCTCTAAGTGTAATGTTTATTCTTCGTTGTTATGGCTTTGTCAGAGTGTTTGATGCCTCTGTGCTGGTGAGGTAAAATACTGAGAAATGGCTCTCTGCTGCAGATTAGAAAGTGAAAACACTGACAGATACACAGGCCGACGTGTTGATCATAGTTATGGATTATACCGGTATATATGCGTGTATGTGTGTTGAATCCAGCCGTAGCTTTTGCTGAGCTAATCATGCCTGCCAAGTCATGGTTCCCTGAGTCGTGTGTTTTAAAACCATGTGATCAGTCCCTGACACAGTGTCATGGGGTGCAGATTATCAGAGCCGGACCGACAGCTACACGCCAGTTTTACTTCATAATAGAGCTGATATTCAATCGCATAAAGTGGCTGTAAACGTCAAGTGATGTGTGGGCAGAACCTATGACTAATCTTTTTTTATCAAAAACACTTTCTCCAAGGTCTAACCTGGAGGAAATGATGGTTTAAAGCCTCAGGATCGGTAGTTAAGTTTGGACTTTGGTCATTACAGCTGTATGAGGAGGTTTATTATTACAGAGCACTGCTTACAGAGCACCCAGGTCGAAAAAACTCTGATGCCTTGAGCAGGCCAGAGATGAGACAGTTTGATCACCCGTGGATCACAGTGACAACAATCTGTACTCCCAATTTTCTTTGATTGATTATTAATAATTAGAAGTACTGATTTAGTTTCAGACGTTTTTCATCAATAAACATAAATGACATTGCGTAACAAATAAGGGGAAGCTTTGGTTTATCAGGGATCTTTTGTTAAGTAAAATAGACACTGGTCAGTTACATCATAAGAGAACGAGTTGAGGATGGTTAAGCTTTCTTAGTAAGTGTACCTGTTTTTCCACATTTAACAAATAAGATTTTAGTTTGTAGTTTCTCAAAAAAATAAGTGAAGTCCATGTCAAGATGGTGATAAAACACATTTGCACTGCACTATGTGAGATATTTTACAGAAGTCAAGGTTCATTACAGCATGTGGCGTTTTTTTTTTTTTTGAGACACATGGTACGTTTCACTTTTGCTTTGAACTCATTGTAATGTTCAGCTTGAGAAATATACAAGGATTTTCATTTTGGGAATGAGACAATGCCATTTTATGTGCTTCGCTCTAACAAAAACACCCAGCTGTGGTGACAAAAACAGTAGATGTCATTTTACCTCAACAACCCCAGCATGGCATTGTTCAACATATTTTGAAAATGACAATAAAAAGTGCTGGGAATTGTTAGTTTCACAAATCGTATTTATAGTCTAGTGGTGGCACAATTCAGCCTATAAGCATATTGTTCCACCCATCCTACAGTATTTGTCTTTGCAAAGTGAAGTCAAGGCAAGACCACACTAGATTTCATTCTTAGAACCAGCCCGTTTCCTTGGAGAGTATTTCAAGACACGCACGGACCTTATCATCTTTCACTGAAACCTGTTGGGCCATATCATAGTGCACATCACTAGGGCACGGCCATAACCATCCAGTTGGAGCAATTCCAGCCCTGAACTGCCTCTATTGGGATTTTTATCCCCTCTAATCTACCTTTTTTGTCCTTACAGCTGTGGCACAATGACATCAAGGAAGAAAGTACTACTCAAAGTCATCATCCTTGGAGACTCCGGGTGAGTGATGAAACACTGGGACAACAATAAGAAGGGATACCTGATGCTTGACTGTAAGATGTTCACTCTCTCACAGCAAGCAAGGAACCTTTTGTGTGCTTCACCAATTAATTACAGTGACTGTTTCTGTTTCGCTTGTGTCTGGTCATAATAATCTGTGAGTGTTGACCTGTGATTTTTTTTTTTTCGATCTTCCTAGAGTTGGGAAGACCTCGCTGATGAACCAGTATGTGAATAAGAAGTTCAGTAACCAGTACAAAGCCACAATAGGTGCTGATTTCCTGACGAAAGAAGTGATGGTGGATGACAGACTTGTCACAATGCAGGTACTGAGGAAATAATACAATAATGCCTCGTTGATGTTATTTTCACACACTCATGAAAACTGTAATAGTAACAACTAACTTTTGTAAACTCCTGCTTATTTGAAGGAAAATCAAAATGAAATTGAACTGTACTAGAGCTGAATAACGTACACCACAGAAAAACTGGCTGCAAAATTTTCTATTTCTGTATCTCTTTTGTTGTTTTCTATTAAAACCGCAAAACATTAGTGAGGGCAATGATTATTAAACAGCAAAAACAGCATTACTACAAAGTTCATTTTCTCACTAGTTTCTTGAATAATACCACACCGAAATCCAGACTCCACATCAACTATCAGACAGTTTAAAAACACAGAGATCTGTTTAATGTGAGCCATGTAAGCGGCAAAGTGTTACCTTAATCTCTTTATTTACAGTAATCGGATTACTCTGTGCTTGTAAACGCAGCGTCTCCTCCCTAATTCGTTCTGCTTCTCTCTCAGATTTGGGACACAGCAGGTCAGGAAAGGTTCCAGTCTTTAGGCGTAGCGTTCTACCGTGGAGCAGACTGCTGCGTCTTGGTGTTTGATGTGACAGCGCCCAACACTTTCAAGACTCTAGACAGCTGGAGGGACGAGTTCTTGATCCAGGCCAGCCCCCGAGACCCAGAGAACTTCCCCTTTGTGGTGCTGGGCAACAAGATCGACTTGGAGAACAGACAGGTAAGCTCACAGTTATGTTTGCCACTTATTTACACATTTATTTTTGTTTTTTTTTTCAAGGAATTGCAGTTGTGGTTTGTCATTTTTTTAGGCCTTTTAAAGTTTTTTGACAAAAAGCAACACTCTTTAAAAATAGCTCGTGTTTCTAAGTATAACCTCGGCTCCTTTTGCAGGTAACAACCAAGCGAGCACAGGCTTGGTGCCAGAGCAAGAACAACATCCCATATTTCGAAACCAGTGCCAAGGAGGCAATCAATGTGGAGCAGGCCTTCCAGACTATTGCACGCAATGCTCTCAAACAGGTAACGGAGGCCAGCGAGAAATTTGACTCAGTTTGACCCTTTGCCTCTTCGACGTTAGCGAAATTACTTTTTTTTTCAGCCTCTGTCTCTGTGGGAGCTAAACTGTACTGTCTGATTCTAGGAGACCGAGGTGGAGTTGTACAACGAGTTCCCTGAGCCGATAAAGCTGGACAGGAGCGAGCGAGCCAAGCCGTCAGCGGAGACCTGCAGCTGCTGAGGACTCTGACGCTCTTCGTGGGGCTGGGGGGGTCGTCACTGCCCTCACTACCCTGTCTTGCCTTGTCTATATATCCCCTTTCCCCCTTGGCCCACTGTGTTAATCCCTAATGCCAGACATACAAGCAGCAGCATCCCACTCATAGAGTATATACTACACACACAAACATGCTGCACTCACCTCCTTATGTATACAAAACACACATTTTCTATAAAAGACAAGTGTCCAAGCCCAAAGAACACCTTAAGGAAACATTATGGAATTTACTTGTATGATGCTTATTACTTCCTAGTGTTTCCTCCCCCAACACTTTTTCATGACGGTGGTGGTTTGGGCTAATCTCATTTTTGATCTCCATCACATTTGCCACTACTTTCACACCGAGTTTTGGTTCTAACTGCTTTTATTTGGATACCTTAAGTGATGAATCAAAGTATTACCTCCTATACAAGTTTGTGTTGATGAGTAAAATTAGAAAACTAAACTTTTGTTTTGTTATTTTAAAAAAAAAAAAAAAGTTTCTTTAACAGTGGTGGTGGCGGTTTTCTTACTTTCACAGCCCACCACTGCTGCATGAAGAGAGGAAACACTGCCCCCCCCCCCCCCCAACCCCCCGCGTTTACTCATTTGTGTTGTGACTTAAATTTGTTTCACTCGAAGAAGAAAAAAAACACGTTACCATGGTTTCACTTGACCTCATGCAACCTTAAGAAAGCTAAACACTTAAACAGGGAGTCACAACTGGAGAAGTGAAGGATCTGAGTTTTTGAAGGTGCATGTGTGAGTCACATTCTTAAGCTGCCTGCTGATTCTACTTAATTGGTACAGAATTGAAAAACCAGTTCCACAAGTCCATCAAGCGTGTACAGATTTGTTTTTCTTTTTTTTTTTTTTTTTGTCATATGTTTTTCTTTTGGCACTTTGCTGACATCCACAATAACTGAAGACTTGTTCAGACATCTCTTTGTGGAGCCACAATAAATGCAGTTGTAGCTCAGGTTGAGGACATCGTGTGAATCCAGACTCCTTGATCAAAGTGCTGTCCCTAACACACTATTTGCTGTTTCTCTGATAAGAGGTTCATCTTGTAATCAGTTATTCCTGGTACAACATTTGACATTAAGATGAACCAGATCCAGACAGCATGTCATTCTACCAGATTGTTCCAGAGAGGAGAGATTTTCCTCAACTATAAATATCATTCATAACTGAGTACTACTACCTAGTACATTTCTTTTTACTGTCAACTATTGCAAGACTTTGTATATTTGCAAACCTCTCAAAGTGTGAGGAAGGCAAAAAAAGTTGTGTTGTAAATCTCCATATCTGACTCTGCCAGTTGTTTGTGATGGCAAACAGTTTAAGTGCTTGACATTTCTTTTAACCGATCAGATCTTTAACTGTCTGTTCGTATTATGTTAAAACTTTGAAATGCATTATAGATTACAAGATAGCATACATACTGTAACTTTGAAAGAAGAAAAAAATGAGGGGGGGTATTGGCATTCATCATTATTATATTATTAATATGATAAATGCATAGCATCTACATGGTTTCAAAATGTCTTTGCGTTTAAAGTAATAAGGGTAATAAAAATCTTGAATAAAGCACACTGTTTATTTCTGACATTTATTGATAACTTTTTGAAATGAGTTAGCATCTCTGTAGCATATTTATTGCATTTAATACTGTTATTACTAATGCCAGAAAACAACTAAACATCTGTTTCCTCTTAACTTTCTAAACAGTCAAGTAGGAGAAAAAAAGGATCAAGTGATCCTTCAAACACTTCATTTGGTTCGTGGCTTCTTGTTGGCCCCCTGTAGCCACTGCTGAAGAGCTTTGGGAGACTTGCGCTGAGCCTTTGCCTTGCTTTCTTGCTCCTCTTTACTGTTGCATGTGCTGGGCTCCTTCCTCTTTAATGGTGAGCTGCTCGTCAGCCAGTTCTTCATCATCTTACTGCTGGCTGTGGGCTTGGGATTCTGGGGGGTCAAGGGTCAGATTTGTCAGCTTAAACCTCTCCAATTGCCCAACAGCTGACACTGTATTGTTAGGTTTTCAGAACCAGTGAATAAAGTATGACCAAAAGTCAGATACCTTTTTGCTGTTTAGATCCACTGGCTGAAGGCACTCTGGAGAGTTGTTGCGAGAGTTGTTTACAAGTGAAGAGACAGGATGACAGGTCAGAATGTCCTTAGACTGGAGCATCTTCAAGGCATCTAGTGACTTCACCTCCCCAAAGTCAAGCCATCGTCTCACTTCCTCCTCTCCATCCAGGATTGCCGGCATCCTGAAACACCCGCACGCAGTAATTTAGGATTTCATATAGACACAAATGAAAAAACAGGAGCGTGTTTTCCCATTAAATATCCTTACCTATGATGGATGCTTTCAAGGTTTGGGGAAGCATTCACAGTGATTACACTGTATGTGTAAAGAGGTTCTCCACCAGCTGGAGGTGTCCAACAGTCAAACAGTCCGGCCATAGTCAGCAACCTCCACCCAGTCCACTCACCTGATGTGTCTCCTTCCTGACCAAGATGACATAGAGCAGAAGGGCACGATCATAGTATCTTTGAAAAAGCAACAGTTTGCAGATTGTATGAAAAAAATGAGGTTATTGGCATATTTGTAATATCTTTACACCGCTTAGCTCAGTGCTAACATCAAAAGAAAAGTAAACTTCGTAGCATCAAAGTGTGAGTGCTAAAGAAACACCTGGTGGACACATGCACATTTTTGCTTTGGCTCCTCTCCAACAATGGGATCTTTTCAGCCATGGCAATTTCCGCCACAGCTGTATTGTCTCTACTTCTGCGTGGGATGAAGGCACATGTTCATGGTGCTTATATTGCTACAGAGAACCTAATACGAACCTCTGTCGAGTCAGGGGAAGCCTCCACTGAAGGGCACGCCGTCTTTGAGTTCTTCTTATTGCGAGCTGAGGTTGCGGGGTCATCCCGATCCCCTGTCTTTTCCTGACTAGCTCTCTGAGTCTGAGGAAAGTATATGAAAAAAGGCTGCTTCTCTTTTTCCTGCTTTTTCCACTCATAGAAACCATCAGCCAAGATGACGCAGCGCTGTCCTTTTATCATAGGGTCCTTTGGTGAGACCAAAAAGTGATTAGACACTCAGCGACAGATCAGACACAGGACAAATACTAAAGCTTAAAATTGCCTCAAATGATATGCACCTTGTAAGACTTCTTCTGCAGAATATTCTCACTGCGACAGTTGCTGGTGCTGTAATGCATCTTGCTTGGGTCGTCCTCTTTGAACCAGGAAGGCACCAGACCCCAACGCATGGAGGCCAACACGCACTCATCCACAGGGGCATTCTGCACACACACAACAACAACGAGTTCACATGAGCACACACTCTATTTAATACCACCTAATTCAGTAACTCTGCAGCACATTATACATTTAGGAATGTAACGATGGAATTGTAAAGACTGGGGCTGCAACTAAGGATTATTTTCATTATCGATTAATCTGACACTGTGTTGTTGATGGTGCGTATCAGAAATTACATAACAATTTAACAATAAAAATTAGCTTCTCACAATGTATCACAGAGAGTCACAGATTTGTCTTTAAACAGCGTGATGGACTTGAGCTGACCTCATCGAAGTGTCTGTGGGACAGCAGGACGGGGCTCATGGACTGGGGGCTCTTGTTGTAAGAGGGTCGGTATTTATCCGCATCTCCGTCCCTCCAGCGGGGCTGTCTCCGCCGCCCTCTCCGGTTCCTGTAGGAGCAGGCCCGGCTAACCTCGTCCGGGGCGAGAGTACACGCAGTCCTCCCGCACATATCACGGCCGGAAAAGGGAAAAGTTGCAGACACCTGATAAAAGACGATAAACACACCTGGGTCAATCAGAGGAGGCGTCTCCGCAGAGTTAGCATGCAGAGTCGCAGGAGGAAGTGCAGTTTGTGAGTTAATATCAGGCGACAGTGGTTTTATTTGTTAAAGGCTCAGTTTAAAAACACCACCCGGCTTACCTGTGGTCAAGTGCTTCGATATAAATATCCCTCAGAGTGTGCAGGTATAACGTGTGCCGTGTGTGCCGAGCTGACTCTGGACTTGTTCGGGCAGAGACTGAGCGCGTCACGCTGACGTACAGAGCCAAGATGGCGACCCAGCGGAGCGAAATATTCAAAACACAAACAAACACAACATATTCAAATTCTCCACGATATGAAGTCTACAGTATTAACAAAAACATTTTAAAAATTATTTCAGTCTGTAACACGTCAGTGGTAGAAGAACACATTATTACTCCAATTAATGACGTTAACTAGTATTTCTCTAACTTATTATATTGTTACACTAAAATAAATAAACTGCTGCATGTCACAAGTGTAAAAGGTTTTGAAATGTGATATTATCTTCATATAAAGTGATTAAGTCTGTAGCTGACTGTTAGCGTCGGCAGCTGTCCGCGGGTTGTCATGGTAACAACAAACAGGTCGGGGTCGGGCGCTCCGTGCGTCCGTCCGGTGAAACTCAACCAGCACCGGAGTAAACACACCTGTAACACACCCGAGGACCTCAGCAGGTAAGAGGGACAAACTCTGAGAAGTGAGGACAAAGCTTTGATTAAACTGGGACAGTGACGCTAAGTGTCTCTGAGCAGTGACAGGGATTGTTGAGTGAGTTTTATAGAGCATGGCAGTGAGAAGGCTGTGGTTTGTTTTAGAGAGCTGGTGATACTGAGATAAAAGAAAACATTAAAAAAGGTGGTGTATCTGCAGCAAAAGAAATATTTAATAATTTTGTTTTATTAGTTTGTTTATGCTGTGCAAAGTGATCTAAATGTAATAAAAGAAAATAGTGGGGTTTTAAGTATTAAGTAACTTATCAAGTACTTGTGTTGTTTGGATGTGCGTCCAGTTTGGGGCCTCTGTGCAGCAGGTAACTGAAGAAAATCAGACTGCGTATCACACCCTGTCTGTGGTGTTAGGTGCAAACCTGACAGGTGTAGCCAAGCTTGTCTCCTGCACAGTCATTTGACCCACTTTATAGTTCACTGCACCTGGAGAGACCGATAAAGACCAGCAGCCAGGGATGCCCGAACACTTAAAGGTTGTATACAGAGTTTGAATTGTGCCTGTTCACTTTTTTCTGAATTCTCCTTTGCTGTATGATTATTGTCCCATGTCTGCTTGACTTTGTCCTGTGCAGCAGTTAGTGTCCGGCTGAGCCATGAAGCAAAGAAGAAGAAGAGTTTCCTCTGAAGAGTGAGTGCTGACGGTAGTATGGAGGTCACAAAGTCCAGAGAGTCTGTCCACCTGGACCAGGAGGGAGACGGCGCTGCTGATAGATGCTGCACGCCATCTTCAGACAGTGGTGAGGGACAGAGAGCTGCAAATGAAACACTGACTCTGTATGTGGAGATCACAAAGGTGTATTTTCTTCAAATGCTAAGGTTGGCCCCCAAAAACATGATTAATAACACAGGACTGGAACAATTACTACTCGTAAATTGATTGACAAAATCAGTAACACGGGCCTATATTTTCAACTCTATTTACTTTTAACAGAGACACAAAATGCATTTTTTTTCTCATCTGTATTTATTTCACTTCATAATGTCAAATATTACAGATTGGATGTTTAAAGTGGGTAATTCTGTGTTCCTCCATTGTGACTTGCTGCAGAGGGACCCATTTCTACTGTGAAACATGAAAGTACTGTAGGACTTCACACCCTTTGCATTCATAGAGTCACAAATACTGAATAAATCATGAGGTCACACTCAGGACAGGTGGCCAAATGTTTGAACTCAGAGGCTATCTTTTAATGTTTGATGACTTTGCTTTTTTTGTTCCAAGATGAAGATGCCAAACCTTAAGCTTTAGTTACATTGTCTCTGGCTTTGTTGTGGTAAACCTACCTTGTGTGCTTATTTCATCTATGAGCTGTCCCCTTATTTTTGGTATAAGTATTGTGCGTTTAGGTTTCATTCAACAGGGAACACGTGGACATTTTTGATAGATATACTATTCAATAGATATATTACAATTGTAAATGTCATTTATTTTACATCAAGATTACTTTCTCAAATTAGGTCTAAGTATGTTTTTGGTAGGAAAGTTTTTAGGATGTGAGATTGGAGAAGTGACTGACTTATTGACTTACTTACTCAAACTTATTCAAACGGGCCATTGTACTGATGTAAAATGTATG
>JBAJHX010000096.1:21435524-21447092 GCA_037176925.1 Amniataba percoides
GAGTACTCCTGATGTTTCTGTTACTGCAGGTGAAACTGAATGCCCATCTAAGGATCATACTGTCACAGCTGTGGTCCACCAGTGCAACCAAAACAGAGGCAAAAGCCCACTAACAAGTAGGTACATCCTGCGATTTGACAATCAAAACTCTTGAAACATGAACTCAGCAACAGTTTATTATATTTTTATTTCTTTAAATGAGGTTCATCATTTACATGACAAGTTAGCCATTGTACTGAACTCACAGTATGAACAGAATCATCCATAATGAGCTTTATGAAAACAAATGAATGTGGTGTTCACTCCAGCTACACCTCCTGAGGGCAAAGTTCGCCATAGTCTTGTCAGTCTTCCTGTTCTTAACCCAGAGCGACTGAAGATGGCCAAAGCCCTCGTGGACAAAGCTGTCAAGGTGAACTGACTGGATGTCTTCAGAATCTTTCTAATTGCTCTCAGAGGTTTCCCATCACTCCCGTGTCTCCTGTCTGTCCGCTCAGATGCGCAAGGTGTTCTCTGTCCGGGGGCCCTACCCCGTCATCAGGGCTGGGTTGAGGGCCAGAGGCTGGGTGGAGCAGATTATGAACCGCCCGCAACACCATGCTTACCGACATCACGGCGATGAAGGCCGAGCCAGCTCTAACGATGCTGGCGACAGCGATGACGACGACGGTGAGCTAGATGAACTGACAGTGTGACTGTCTCAGAAATCATGTTTCCTGGTGTGTATATCTGTCAGTATCCTGTCATTTATTAACATTGCGTCTTCTGTCTCAGACATCTCGGACAATGCTGAAAAAGAGCAGGATCCAGATGGACTATATGATCTCATGGTAAAAATGGAGTTTCAAGGTTGTGGTCTAAGGTGTTATGCAAGTAAAATATGCAGGTGGGCAGGGGGTGGAGCCAGTGAAAGGTTATTGCTTACATTCATAGTCGCATTTAATTTATGGTTCCTAATAGCAACAACAGACTCCAAGATGAAGCTCCCATCCTCTCCCCTCTCTCACACAGTCTCGTCTGGTACGCAACGAAACAGTGTATTTCTACTGGACGAACTGCAGAGATGCCATCAACGCCAGCAGCTTGCAAAAAGAACAGATTATAAATCATTTCGCAAAAGCAGGCAGCTTCACCACCAAGGTTCATTTATAAGCTATTATGGGTTCTTACTGCAAGAAAAAAAGAACATTTACTGGTCGCTGGGTTGTGCCCGCAATCAACACTTGTTTTTTGTTGGTCAGGTGGGGTTGTGTGTAAACCTGAGGAACCTGCACTGGTTTGATTCAGCTGACCCAGACACCTTCTTCCCCCGCTGTTACAGACTCGGAGCACAGGATGAGAAGCAAGCCTTCATTGGTCAGATCTGACTTTATGGCCCTTCATATTATATATTACACATACCTCTTTCTAATGTATTTCCAGCATCCTCACCTTAGACTACTTGCCTGTCTGTCTGTGTGCTTTATGTAGAGGACTTCAGGAGGACCGCCTGTACCAGTCTTTTGAAGTACATTGTGGAGAGGGAGAATGGTGTTCAGAGAGAGGGATTGAGCCACCGCATTCAGGCTGATCAGGGTACTGTTTGTCACAGCACGGTTTCCTTCCTCTGTGTAGCTAAATAAAGAGATACATCATTTTCTTGCTCTTCAGGTCGAAAGGAGCGATCTAAGCCGGTGGTCCTTTCTCGAATGATTGACAGGGCACTCAGAGTATGTCAGGAGTTCCTAGAGAGTCTGGAGCATGGAGACATAGACGTCAACCTGGAGACACCACAAACGCTTACAAAGGAGGAGTGGGCCGAGTTTATTGACAGTTACTACCTTGTTGTTCAGTGAGTACAGCGTGTGAGTGATGAAAACTGGAAAGACAAAGTGCACCTCAGTGTCTTACTACAGTCCCCTCCTCTCTCTGTGTCCTTCCTCAGTGGCGGAGCAGAGATTGAGAACAGTGATCATTTTGTCACCCGCTGCAAAGCCATGCTACAGAGGCTGGTGGAGGTCAGTCCACAGCTGGACATAGACGGCATACACAACATCTGGATCATCAAACCTGGAGCTAAGTCCAGGGGCAGAGGTGAGAGGTACAGTCACTAGCAAACAGTGCACCTGATATCTGCAATAATCTTGGCTGACCTGCAACACCTTCCCTCAAGGTATCAAATGCGCCAAGCGTCTGAATCAGATCCTCAGGCTGGTGGATGGAGATCCAAACCTAATCACGGAAAGCAAGTGGGTGGTGCAGAAGTACCTGGAGCGGCCCTTGCTCGTCCACGACACCAAATTTGACGTTCGACAGTGGTTCCTGGTTACCGACTGGAACCCTCTGACCGTGTGGTTCTACAAAAAGTGCTACTTGCGCTTTTCCACACAACCTTACTCGCTAGATACACTGGACAGGTAAAGCAGTGAGAATCATAAAGGGCTGAGAGGCCAATTAAAGAGAGAAGCAGATGTGAAACCAGATGAATTTGAAAAAGGGGAAGCGAGAGAGAGAGAGAGTAACGTAAAGGCGACGCTGGCTTTCGTTATGCGTGTTGTTTTTGGCGGGAGATCTGATTTTGAGTCAGTCATTGCCTAGAAATAGCTGTTGTCCTCTGGGTATATTCAAATGTCCATATTTTTGCTGTCTTTGATTTTAGCAACATTCAAATACATTCCAAACTGATTCTAAAACATTCCCACGCACATTTACAAGAGTGTTTCCACCAAAGTTATACTGACTACTGTAAATACTTTACCTACTCATCCTCACATTGTTGCAACCCATTTCCTTTAACATGGTAGAATGATGCTAATAAGGCAGGCCTCAGTTACCTCCTTGTCTAATTTGAAGTTCATAATCATATTTTTGTTTTTTTTTTTACTTTTTCACATGGTAAATCTTAACATAGCAAACAAAAAACAAAATAATATTTTGAATGCAAACTGGAGAGTAGAAGCAGTGAAGAGCTTGTCATTTCTCTCATTACACCATTTTAGATAATTTCTCATTTAATTCTGTCCATTCTTTTTAACCAATTTCCCCTCATTCTTGGCCTCTTGGCCTTTTCCCTTCAGCTCTGTCCACCTGTGCAACAACTCCATCCAGAGGCACCTGAGGCCCTCCCAACAACGCCACGAAGGCATCCCATCAGACAACATGTGGTCGGATGACCAGTTCAGGACGTTTCTGTCCAGCCAGGGCCTAGATGCTCAGTGGCAGACTATGGTTGTCCCAGGGATGAAGAAGGCAGTGATCCATGCATTACAGACGTCACAGGATCTGATGAAGTCACGCAAAAACACGTTTGAGCTCTACGGTGCAGATTTTATGTTAGGTATGATGGGATTATTTTACAAAAAATTCTAACGAATACATGTGCATACATTATACTGTTTCAAGAAATACCATTTAAAACTCCTTTTTCTGGGGCTGTAAAATTTTATTCTTACATTTCTATGTATTTGTATTGTGAAAAAAATAAAATTCATGACCGTGTAGAAGTTTTGTTTTGTGTTTATAAGGCCGTGACCTGCGTCCTTGGCTGATAGAAATCAATGCCAGTCCCACAATGGCTCCCTCCACCCCTGTGACAGCCCGTCTCTGTGCTGCTGTACAGGAAGACACATTACGAGTCGTCCTGGACCGAAGAGGAGACCGCACTGCAAACACCGGAGACTTTCAGCTAATATATAAGCAGGTAAGGAAGAGTTTCCCTTCCTCTTCAGTTTATAGTATGCATTTACTATAAGTGGCTCAAACTGTGGGCAGCTGACAGCTGTGAAAGTTCTTTGGAAAAGAAAATAATTGAACGCATATGGCTCCAGAAAAGTTTTCAATGATAGATTTATCTTGAGCTCAGCTTTTCTTTCCATTTTTTCCCATATAATTAGTAACATGTTAGTAATTTTCAAGAATTATGTTAATCAAGTGTTCTGAAATCAGACATGTAGATTAAATCCTTTTTTAAAAATAACTATTTTGGATTTGATGGAAATTACCATAGATGTCACTTTTGGTCTCTAGGCAGCAGTAGAAGTGCCTCAGTATATAGGAGTCAACCTACTTGTTGAGGGCTTCCGGATTAAATGCCCCTGCACACTGCCTCCACTGAGGTCCTCCAATTGTTCAGCCCCAAAACATCGAGGCTCTGTCAAGGAGAAGGAACCTGCAGCAGATAAAGTAAAGCCTCTGCCAAAGACGTTGCTGAAGGCTCCAGAGACTCAGCTCAAAGACACCAGCAGTGTCGACCCACCACTTCCTCCTCTTCCTCTGGAGCCGCCTTTGCCCATCCCCATCAAGACCTTCACGCTTCACCTGCCGATGACTGTGAGGCCCGTCCACCTGCCCATCAGTGCCCAGTCTCACTCTGTGTTTCTGTGGAAGAAGAGGCCAGAGGTGTCAAAAGTCTGCTCAGAAAAGATCCAGCCCTGTACCATGGAGAAACATCAAGATCCGTCTTTGTCTCTGGAGCTTACTGTCCCAAAACAATCTAGACCGGCAGCCACAGCAACCTAAGTAGCTCAGAAAAGTTTCACAAGGTTTGTTGACCAAATCATCCACATGCTCCTTCAGTTTGAACTTTCTCTTTGCTGGGGTTTTGATCTACCTCATAATAAAGCCACATCTTTACAGTCCATCATGACTTGCTTTCCACTCATTACTAATATTATTTTAGAATTAATTGTTAAATTTAACAAAAGAGTTCCCCTGTTATTTTTTGGATGCAAACAATGCACATACTGAGAGCCTCCATAGTAGAAAGTTGTTCCATTGCATGTTCACAGCCAGATGTGTGAATTATCAGGAGTAAGGGAAACTGTTTAAAAATGATTAGATTGCATTTTTCAGTGTTGTTAGCATCAGATACAGAACTCCGTTAACCTACTATGATGGAGCCAAAAATCAGAACAAATACAACTAAAACAAATTGAATGTCTTGATACTATCAGGGAGGAACTGGTGGGCCAACCCTTTACTATAGCAAATTCACCCATGATCCTCAACTTACAATTTTGCAACCTGAGCTATGATTATGGTCTTTTTTGAAACAGCTGTCAGTGTTCATACACTGGACTGTTAACACTATAATGTGACTGTTACGCAGTGGAATTATTTATCTCGTTTGAGATGTGCAAAATGATCAGTTAAACATAACCGGAAATGCAGTATTTGTCCAAGCAGTGTCGATACCATAAAACTTTATCATGCAAAGAGGAGAGAGAAAGGAGTGATGACATAGCATTGTGCATTAAACATAAGAGACAAAGGGAACAACCAAAATGTTAACATGAGAGTCAGTGGAGTAATCGTTTTGATTTATAGGGAGAGAGGGCAAAGTTTATAAGGCAGGAACTTGCAAGGATTTGAATCCAAATGACTCAAATGAAGAATGCCATCACTTCAGTTTGCTCTCTAAAATATAACAAAAATAACAGAAAGTGAGATGTTACTGCAGAACATGCAAAATAACCATAACTCAACTAAAAGAAAAGAAATCTCAAGATGCGGTTATACGTCAGGAGAGGACAAACTAAGGTTTTAACCAATTAATTGTTTCTTGTGGGTTGTGATGGGGTTGAGAGAAATTAAAGTAGATGTTAAAGGAACCAAACAACAGACATAACGCAAGTACAGACCTTGATTAGTTACTAAAATTACACCAGTTTATGTAAGTAGAACTGCACACAGTGACCAGGTGGTGGCGCAGACACCAAACTGAGGAGGTGCGGAGGTTTAGTACCACAGAAGAAGAAGTGACTCCTCTCTGAAACTGTGATCAGAAATGGCGGCGTCTGTGTGCCGGGCCGGGAGTGTCGTGGGTCGAGCCCTCGCCAGAACCCGCAGTGTGAGTACCGAGCTATAGATAAGCAGAAAACATTTCCACATTGCGTGCTTATTATGGATTTTTTCTTGCGTATCGCTGAAAGTTATCGCCGGCTAACTCTCTAGCCGTGCAGCTGTACTGGGAGCAGGAAGCAGGTTAGCATGAGTTAGCTAGCAGTGAAAGCAAGGTCAATTGTCACATGAGGCTGTGCGTTTGTAAAAACCGCTTGCAGTGTCTCGTCCGCTTTGTACACATGTTTTTGAGCTGAACTGGTCGTGGTTTCTGTCCTCTGTGGTCCTCCTCAAGGTCAGCAGCTGTGAGGTCTGTTAGCTGTCCTCACGCCGGGGTTAAATTCCCGGCTAGCTGCGTTAGCTTGATGACTTTGGTGCGGCTGGCGGTGACAGTCCTCAGGTTTCTATTTGCCGTCAAAATGTGTGTCATTGATAAGGCTTTTTATACAATAGGACACTAGAGAAACAGTGTGATGCTGGTTTTAAGTGATGGGTAAATTAACCTTGGCCTTTATGTGAGCTGCTCTTCAAGCTTTAGAAAGGATGCTTAAACATTTACAATAACATAATGTGTCAATTTAAATGTTTCTACATTTAACCAGTCAGTCATGTTTAATCATACCTTTAATCACTCAGTCATGTTGGCTAGGTCTGACAAACAACTAAAGATATCCTCACCTAATTACTAATTATGTCCATCATCCCATGACCCCACAGTGCTCTGTGATGGACGTGTTGAATTAAAAAAAACTAGAATTAGAAAAACAGGTTACTCACCGATAATGTTTTCTGCCTATTTTTTTTTAGCCCTTTCATTAGCATGTGGCAGTAGTGTTAGTGTCAGCTGCCAGCATCAAGTTTCTGTGTTGTCCTGTGTACCAAACATTTCTGGCATCGCACCCAAATGGATCCACAGGAGTTGGTTTTGAATACAGACAGACAGAGAAGGGCTCCCAGACACAAACCTGCTATCACCTGATTACTTTATTCAGTTTTTTCTCTTTTCTTCCCCTCTGCTTTCACCAAGAAAACAAAAGGCAAATGCATCCTTTCGAAGGGTAGTGGTTCCTTAAAAGTGAGCATTTTTCTTGAAAAGAGTTGTAATGTTTATGCTGATGTTGATTAGAAGTCAAAATATCAAATTTCCATCAAATGTATATTTTAATATGTAATTAAGGCACTCGTGAGACAAATTATATGCAGTTAAATATGTGCAGTTCAAAACAAGAAAACGTTATACAATCTATGTGAAAACATCGCCTCCTTTACATGATAAGAATGATAATAACTAGTTATAATAGCCAGCGAGCTACATTAAAAATAGAAAACAAATGTGCACAATAAAGTCATTTAGCAAAATGCAAAATTAACCTCAATAACATCATACAAGCCTTCACATTGTGAAGGATGATAATCATAAGAATATATAAAAGTGATTTCCAAAGTGTGCAAATGTAAACACAAGTTTCCCATTGCTGTGATCCTTGTCATTTTAAATGTAAGATTCTTATTCCTTTCTTTATTTTTATCCATGCAGCCCATCCTGCTGTCTCTCAGGCGTGGACAGGCCTCTGTCAGCTATGCCCAGAGCCTGGTGGGAGCCCCTGAAACTCGTCTCACTACCCTGGAAAATGGTTTGAGGGTTGCATCTGAGGAGACTGGACATGGAACATGCACTGTAAGAACACAGTAAAAGACAGTCTGTTTATTTTTATACCACTGATAGTTGTGTGATAAATGAGAGCTTTTTTCCCCATCTCTTCCCTACCTTAGGTTGGACTATGGATCAGTGCAGGCAGTCGCTATGAGAATGAAAAGAACAATGGAGCAGGCTTCTTCCTGGAGCACATGGCTTTCAAGGTAGACATTAATAGATCTCATGGATTTAATGGTGCCCTGTGGAGTTTTCCTTTAAAGAATTTTATGAAGCATTTAGATTCAGTGTCACAGTGTCCTCATTATAAAGGTGCAAGAGATTTTTCCCCTTCCCTGTCTTTGTTGATGTATGGCCTTAATCTGTAGACCTGTAGAATAGTCTCAGATCATTGGCATATATAGGAATATATCTCATATATATGATCAGAGCACTACTCAAGGTTAAAAACATCCCAGTACACAGCATCTTCCATTCACCGGTCTTCTCGCCCCCCCAGGGAACCAAGAATCACCCTCAGACAGCCTTGGAGCAGCAGGTGGAGTCTATGGGGGCTCACCTGAGCGCCTACACCTCCAGGGAGCACACTGCATACTACATGAAGGCCCTGGCCAAAGACCTGCCCAAAGGTGATATGACCTGCTTGCACACAGTGAAACAAACAGTTTATTTTCTGGTTTTTATTAACAAACTGACATCAGACTCATCTTTGTTCAAATATGATGAAGAAGTGAAAGCGGTATGAACAAAGTGATGATGAATAAAGTGTGAGAATATCCCGTCTATGTTGTGAATCATAATCTCTCCTGTGCTTTCCCAGCCGTGGAGCTGCTGGCGGAGGTGGTTCAGAGCTGCTCGCTGAGCGAGGCTGATATTGAGCAGCAGAGGGGTGTGGTGCTGCGCGAGCTGGAGGAAGTGGAGAGCAACCTCCAGGACGTTTGCCTGGACCTGCTGCATGCCACAGCCTTTCAGGGCACTCCTCTTGGACACAGTGTGCTGGGACCCTCCAGCAACGCCAGGTGCACACACACACACACACACACACACACACACACACATGAATGTCAGTGTCGGAATTATGCTAATTATAGCTTTAAAAGGAGCTCACTCTTAATGTCATCGCATGTATCATTTTGCATTTCCTTACAGCATGTCTGTTCCATATTCTATCAGATTCTGCACCTTTGTGTAAATAACTAGCAAAACCTTTATTCAATCTTTCTAGGACACTGACCCGTCAAGACCTTGTGGACTACATCAACAGCCACTACAAAGCCCCTCGCATGGTGCTGACTGCTGCTGGAGGTGGGTCCTCCTCCTCTCAACACACACACATACACACACCATTAGGAGTCTGGTCTGTGACTTTATTGTTTAAGTGACGTGTTTCCTCTACAGGTGTGAACCACGAGGAGCTGGTTGGTTTGGCCAAATCTCACTTCAGCGGAGTGTCTTTCGAGTATGAGGGAGATGCCGTCCCCTTGTTGTCACCATGCCGATTTACAGGCAGTGAGGTGAGATTTTTTTCTTTATTACGTGATCTCTTATTGCACTGCTATTTCACATTTTTTAAAAATTCATTCTCATTACCAGTTGGATAAATTGACTGGACATGATCTAGGATCTATAAGAGAGTAACGCAGAAGTTACACGCCAATTTAAGTTAATTAAATGCACTGCCCAGGAAGGGATATTACATTCACTGGTAAAATATTTCATTGATGTGTTCTTTTTCTCAGATCCGTATGCGTGATGACGGTTTGCCTCTGGCGCACGTTGCCATCGCTGTGGAGGGTGCCAATGCTGCCAGCCCAGACATCGTGCCCCTCATGGTGGCCAACGCCATCATCGGCAGCTTTGACCTCACCTACGGTGGCGGAAAGGTTGGTAAAACTGTGTTTTTGTGCTTTAGTTTATGCTGTTAAGACAAGAAAACAATGAAACTGGAAACTAATGCTTCCTTTGGTTCAGCTGTACCCCCTTTAAGCTTTGCCCACTTGAGGTTGTTCATGTCTTTAGTGGCCATTATGAAGGGGTAGACTATGATCCTCTTTGAAAAACCTGGGTCAGGGGTCTCACCCCCCTGCCTCTGGACCTGTTGGGAGGTACAAGACCTGAAATATGACATCTTCTAAAAGAATGGTTTAATCATGGAGTGCCCATCTAAACAGTTATTTTCAATATTTTTACAGTTTAATGCATTTGAAGCAGTTTAGAGAAAATATTCTAACATATTTATAACATATGTATGTGTTGATTGTGGTAAATCCCTATAATAGGCACGTTCTGCATTGCTCCATCTGTTTAGTAGTTTTTGTGTTTTGATGTAAGCTTTAATCCAGATGTGAGAAAGAACTTCAAAAGATTTTATTTGATCATATTCACATCATACTTTTCCATCAACATTGTTACAGCCGTGCAGCTACATATACTCAAAGCAGGTCAAATGAACACCATAAATAATCAGTCTACTACCTGATTCTGTGATTTGAACATCAGCGTTCATTCCTTCCTCTCTCCTGCAGCATCTGAGCAGCCGCCTGGCTCGTCTGGCAGTGGAGGAGAAACTGTGTCACAGTTTCCAGGCTTTCCACTCCTCATACAGCGACACCGGCCTGCTGGGTATTCACTTTGTGGCTGATAAGCACTACATTGAGGACATGATGCACTGGTCTCAGAATGCCTGGTCAGTACAGAGTCCAGGACAGAGAAACACACACAGACAAACACCAAAACTGCGTCATGTTTAATCACAGGAGACTGCCCATGTTTCATCTTAATTCCTCCACTCTGCTCCTCGCAGGATGAACCTGTGTACCACGGTGACAGAGAGTGACGTAGCCAGAGGCAAGAACGCTCTGAAGGCCAGCCTGGTTGGACAGCTCAATGGTAGGAAATGTGTCTGACATGCACGTTCACATTCACATATTCAAACCCCTCTGGATCACAAGTAGACACGCCTGCTTGTCTCACAGGAACAACACCTATTTGTGACGACATTGGCAGACACATCCTGAACTACGGCCGGCGTATTCCTCTAGCAGAGTGGGACGCTCGGATCGATGTGAGTAGACACTCTGACGTTCTGCCCTGGACTATTTGTACAGTTAAATAAAAAAAAAAACAGAGTGAAGCTTTGTCTTTTTCAAAATCGGTGTTCTAGTCTGACTTCGCTCCACAACTCTCCTTTCAGGCCGTGACCCCCAGAATGGTGCGTGACATCTGCTCCAAATATATCTACGATAAGTGTCCTGCTGTGGCCGCTGTCGGTGAGTTATTTTTCCATTTTAGTCCTTTTGCAGGAAGGTCAGGACCTGTGCCGTAAAAACTTTTTCTAATCTGTCACTCCTGCTTTTTTTTTTTTTTTTTCCTCCAGGCCCCGTCGAGCAGCTACCCGACTACAACAGAATGCGCAGTGCCATGTACTGGCTGAGGTTTTAAAATAAGTTGTGTTGCTCCATGTGTCCCGTGTCTGCTCCTCACCTCTCTCCTCAACCGTACCCTGCTTTCGTCCCACCGTCACTGCGAGAGCGAACATCTAAGGGTTGTCCACACGTCGTCATGACGGCGCAGGCGGCCGTCCATCCTCTCTCCTCTCCCTGCCTCCCTCTCTTATCCCGCCCACTGATCACGTAATTAGCCATGAGGGAGGCAGCCAGTCTGAACATTGAGCATTGAAATCAGTTACCTCTTGATTGTACTACACAGATCCTCAACACGTGGTACTTACTTGGAGAAGGGAGGGGAGAGAAGATGGACTTGGTACAGAATCATCTACTTGACAGCCTGTGCTGAATACAACCTGTTTGGAGCAAGAGTATATTTATAATTTCTGTGACATTTGTTTCTGTCCACTATTGTACATAACAGAAGCTCTCATTCCGACAAAATAAAAATACTGTAGGACAGTGTTGTGTCTCATTCATATGAACAGTGTTTTATTGGGGTTAAAAGTTTCAAACATAATACATTTTATATTTCACTTTTAGATCCTTGTACGCTTTAGTTTCATTTATAGTCAGCAGCATTATTTGGTATAATTACTTAAACTGGGAAAGGATTACTGCACAAAAGCAAGAGCTGAGATTTTTTTTTTT
>JBAJHX010000096.1:21447192-21471526 GCA_037176925.1 Amniataba percoides
AGCAGCATTATTTGGTATAATTACTTAAACTGGGAAAGGATTACTGCACAAAAGCAAGAGCTGAGATTTTTTTTTTTTATGTTCTCACTGACCTCATCCTTTCTTTACTTTCAATCAAAATTCATCACAGTACACAATACATACATACATGTCTTTTTAGATTTGAAAAAGTTGTGAAAATGACAAGAAAAGTTTGCCCTCTACATGCTTCCACACTTAATTCAGTAATAGAGTTATTTCTCAGAGTAGAAGCCGTACATCAAAGGCTCATATTCTTGTAGTCTACCTCGTAGTTTGATTTTCTAGACAGCAAAGATGCTAGATAAACTAGCAGAAGGCTTTGACTGCTCGACATTGATTTACCAAGTCTATAAATGCTACTGAGAGGACTGACATAATTTTTCCAAAATATTTTCTCTCCGTTGGTGTGGCAATGGTGATAAATGATTTTGACGCTGTGGTGGTGTCAGCCATTTTTAATGGAATAGTCTGCTGGTCCAGCATCATCACCGACAGGGACAGAAGGAGAATGGACAGCTCTGTCCTGTGAGGAGGGCCAGCTCTGTCCTGGGATGCCCCATGAACTCAGTGGAGGTGGTGGGAAATGGGGAGAATGATGGCTAATCTGTCATCCATGTTAAACAACATGTCCCAGCCTCTACAGGACACTTTGGCAGCACTGGGCAGCTCCTTCAGTGAGCAGCTGCTCCATCCACGCTGTGTGAAGGAGAGGTACCGCAGGTCCTTCCTGCCTGCTGCTGTCTGACGGTACAATAAAGAAAATAACAGATAGTCTGCAGACATACAAACAAACAAATAACTGACTAATAAACTGGACTCCTGCGCAACACACTCCACCTCACTATTCATACACTGTTTCACTGGTCTTACTTAGTTCTGCTTGGGATATTGTATATTTCTTAGGTGTATGTTCTCAGGCACGTACTCTCGTTATACTGTGTACTGGTGTAATTATAATTAAAGTTATGATTATTTATTTTTTAGATTTTTATGCAGAATATTGTTTTTTTTTCCTATTTTTTCCCTTTATTTTTATCTTATTCTATGTCTTGCATTTCCTGCTGTTTATTTTCCACTGTGTGTCTTGCTGCTGTTGCAACGTGAATTTCCCCACTGTGGGACAATTCCTGAATCTGAATCTGAAAAATGTGTCATCATAGGATAAAGGTGATCATTCAGAACAACTTTGCAGAAATGGGCCAAATCCCAAATCATTCCAGCAAAATGCCCCTACAGAATAACAGCCGCTTGATCTACATTCATTATGTTTCTCAGGTCATTTTCTTCCAGGTTTTTCCTTTTATTTTGTCACCTGTCTGTGCATTTGATTTATCAGCGATTGATGGTTTGAGGTGTAATATCAGGTGTGGGCAAACTGGCTGTCACCTACTTTTGTTTTCCCAATTTAAGTAGTGTCCTCTAATAATTTGCATCGGTCCTTTTGTATTTTGTCCTAATTTGCTATGATATGATAATTTTTTTCTTCATTGAGAATATAATCTTTCTTCAGATTTAACCGTGTAAATCCGTTAGATTGACGTCACTGATCAAAGTAATTGTGATGAGATTCTCTGTGATACATTGAGTTTATTGTATCCAGAACCTGCGTCAGAGGGCTATTTGAATGATAAAGCAGGACCTGCTGTGATACGTATGTTGTATCTTGAATCAGAGAGATGACATCATCTTAGATCCATGTGCAGTCCTGCTTCAGGCCGTATGTGACAATAATGCCACTGGTTAGCGACCCATCTGTGTTTGCAGCTGGATGACATCTGTGTGACCCGTGTTTGTTTATCTGAGGGTAACCGAGACAGCTCGTAATCCCGAGGCCCCTGAGGGCCCGACTATCGTAATCAGGCTGCACTCGAGATATTCATATCATTAGTCAGATGAGGATAAGTCTCTTGATGGGCCGGACTGGAGGTGACTCAGGAAACGAGGTAGGCTTGTTTCGCCTCCCTCCTGGGCCTGACAGCCTCTTCCTGCTCGCTGTTCTCCAGAGGGCTTTCTCTGCGATGGCTCCTCCGTCTCACCAATACATCCCTCCTCTCGCCCCCTGTGTTCTCTAAATAGAAAGATTTGTGCACTCATAGGCTGTGTTCCCTCAAGTGGCAGCGGTGCACAGCGTTCGGCCATGTCGTACCTGGCAAACATTTCGAGATGCATATGCACACTGTCATCACACAGATCTAAGAAACATCACTGATAAAAGCGGATATTAATCACTGGCTCAATCAAGTCCATTGTTTCAAAAGTGAAACCAAGGAGCAAGTTCATTTCATCCTATTTCAATTATTATGAAATCTCATTAAAAAAAAAATGCACTTGCCTCCCCGAGTTCTAATTGATGAAACTTTCAGCTGCAGCTCTTAACTAAATGCTCCCTGTAGAATTGAATCAGTCACATTAATGTGGAAGAATTTTGTGCTTTCATGTAGAACTGTTTTTTTTTTTTTGGAGTTTGTGACGTAGGCTGCTTGTTATAGGTCCCTGAAGATTTGCCTTTGTCCGACTAGTTAATGAGAAAATGTTTTAAGTATTGTTTAAACTTGCTGTTTTAATAAAACTATTAAAACAAATATAAAGTGCATGTATGAAAGTCACACCTTCACGCTTTGCCTGAGATTGTCTCATTAAGGTCATGACACAGCTGAACGGGTCAATTAGAGGCCTTTCCTAGACCCCTCTCTCTGCTGACATTGTTTCAGAAACCTGATGATCAGCTGGGCGAAACATATGATGATGAGGATAATCATGTTTCTTTCACTGAGGTCGTGAAAAATGTTTCTTTGAACTGTGCATTTAAAGTGAAAGAGGTTTTCGGAAAACAGGGAAGCCTACAGAAACAGTCCAATAACTAAGGTATCAACTGGGATCCCTATGTGTTGCTTAACAAGGGATCTTGGTAACTGCCCTTCACTTCCCATCCCCACACTATAACCTGACGCAAAGATAAGGACCCCGAAAGCCATAATCACACACACACTTAAATGCAAAAATAATGAAAACAATCTGAAATAACATGAAATCTGCTACGTTGTTTGTTGCACCACTGTCAAACATGTCATACACCCTCCATTGTAATGAGACTATGGCCAGTCTGCGTGGGTTATTGAAACACAGAAACTCATAACACCGTGGTAATAAAGTGATTATTTTGCAGTGTGTTGGTATTAACAGAGACGGTGTGTTTCACTTGTGCTTTGACTGCAGACTGGAGCAACTATCCAATTCATTAGGCAAACTATTGTGATTACCATCGTGTTATTTTTAGAAAGAAAAAGACGGCAATGAGTGTAGAGGAAATGAGATGAAATGAGGGGAGGGTGATGGGGTGTAGAGATGTAAAAGATAAACAGAGAGGGGAAGGGGCAGTGTCACTGCGAAGACCGACGTGGATGAGGACGAAGTCGTGGACGAGCGGGCAGAAGTACAGTTCAACATCCGACTGCTTGCCACACAGGTCGCTCCTCCAGTAGCTCAAGAAGAAGAAGAAGAAGAGGAAGAAGAGGCTGGGAAACAAGAAGATACAGTGTCACAAAAAAAAATCTAAGCGTTAAAGACCAGAGATTATCCTCAGAGCTCTGCTGTGCACCAGAGGAACGAGAAGTGCCTTTTTTTTGTCAAGTTACCAAGTTTTCACAGTGGTGACAGAGTAAGTATCAACTGGGAAGATCACACTTTATAATGCTTATATAGGTTTATCTGTACATGACAGAAAATAATGCATGACTTAATAGAATCTTAGACAAAATATTGCAGTAACTACAATAGGTTTTTCTGTGAATGCTACGACTGAATTCTATCCCTGCAAAGTGGATAGATCCTTTATGTAGTAGTAAAATGCAAATCTTACTTGGATGTTCCTGGTGATGGATATTACAGTCTAGGTAAAAAAAATAAATAAATAATGCTTTTGTTGTGTTGCACTGTATGCATGATTTCTATCTAAAGCCTCCCTTTTAATCCCTAGTCTCACTTTATGACTGAAGTGGGATTTTCATATGGAATCAGTGGACAAAAACAGTTTTTCAGATGCTCTCTTAAGATGGTTTCTATTGCAAAGAAGAAAATGCCTGATGCATGTCTTCATCGAGAAAAAAACTCGCAGTGTCACAGTTGTGTAACTTTGAGCTGCTGGTCTTCTTTTCTCCCCGTAGACTCCCCTGATCATGAGAAGTGTGCGTGTGTGCTTCTGCCTGGCTCTGCTGCTGCCTTGGTGTGTCCAGAGCCAGAGGAGCAGCGCCGCTCTTGCCAGACTTGATGAAGACACACAGGGGGACGTGCTGGCCGTTGACATCCTGAACCGCAGCGGCGTGCTGAACTCATTGCTCCGGTCGGAGCATCACACTGTGCTCCGGCAATCACGAGCCCCACGCCCGGCCTCCCAGGTGCCAAAGAGAGCCCAGCAGGGGTCCCGCTTCGCCCTGTCCCTCGATGTTCCCACCAGCATCCTCAGTGTCCTCATAGACCTGGCCAAGAACCAGGACATGAGAACCAAGGCAGCGGCCAACGCAGAACTGATGGCACGAATAGGCAAGAGGAAATAAGAAGCGGGGCCCCTGGGAGCTGTCACGGGCTCGATGGACAAAATGTCACCTCATAGAAGAGTTAACTTCTTACTTTGTGGTACTGGCACCTGGTTAGAAACAATGTTAGTTCAGGTGAAAACAGTCATTGCGGTCAGTATCTGTCCTTTAGTTTAGATATGATTTACTTTTATACTTGTATGAAATGATTAAATGCACCCAGACCAGTCCACGGACAGCCTCTCAAAATAGAAGTAATAAGAAAAAGGGATATAAAAACCTTCAACAAAAGGACCCTGCAAACAATGCTGAACCACGTAAGATGATGGTCTTTTGTCTCAAAGATTATTCACTCATGGGCCAGAAACCGCGATCAGGTTCTGAAATCTGTCTCTTGTGTTTGCATGTGTAATCTTGAATTCAAAGAAAAGGTTGTTCAATTAAATCCAATATGATCATCATATTTTCTTTTTCTCAAGTCTAATTCATTTCACTCCACACTGATATCAGGCACGCTTGGTGTAATTTCAAGCATCAGCAACCCAAGAAGCACAAATGAATGCATCTGAACCGAATGAGCCTGCGTCAGCCACGGCGGGCTCTGATTTGTGATAACGGGACAAAGGCGCAGGCAGGATATTGACCTCTGAGAGAAGAACAGAGCCCTTCTAAAGACCTTTGTTCACGAATACTTGATACATTTAGCAAACAAGTCACAGCTATTTTAAGTCCGATCCAGTATCTGCTCTACATTAGACTAATATCTGTGGCATGATTCATCTGTGCTCTCCTGCAGCGAGCATGAAATGTGAAGCAACAGAGTGAAATAAACCGCTCATCTGATTTATGTTTGAGTTTGTTCTGTTTTTACGCTGGTCATGACCTGGAATCGTATCTTGTATCACTTCAAGCTGTGCCGGCTTCAATTCTGTGATGGCTAAAGTGCAACACAGTGCAAACATTACAGGAAATTTATATAATATCATGCAGCTGCACTGCAAGTAGTGAGGCAGGATGAAGTCCCTACTGGCCACCATAGAAACTCTCCAACCATTGAAAATATACAAATTACCCAACAATTACACACACATTAACTTGTGATTGTTACCCCAGTCGGCACTGAGGAGCACAGGGTTGTTTATATATTGCCATGAGAATATTGTAACCACAATCTATTTGAGGAAGCCTGGGTGGTTTAATAATCCCTCTATTACTGCAGTTATCACAGGCAATCAATCACTGAGGAAAATATCATTATTAAAACTAATATTATTCCTGCCTTTTCTATAAATTAAGCTGTATGTTCAAAGCAGAGGATTAGCTGCAGCCTGAAGAGCGCATGAATGTTGTCAGTCAAATACATATAAAATATATTTAAAAAACTTCATTCACTCATCATGAGGCAATTATGTCACTAAACATTTCACTGGAGGCGACTCTGTTTTATGTAATGAGAACAGTCCTCAGACACCACAGCCTTTATTTAGCCTTTGCAGTCTGGGTTTGAGGTTGTTTCACAGATTGGCCCTGACAAGTGTATTTCTGCTACAGTCACTGATATTACTACACTGACAGGAATAGTTACTCATTACACAATGAAATTGTATCCAGAATGTTGGATTATCTTTACCCATATAAAGACGTAGGGATCATAAAGTGACTCAGTGCTTAAGTCCAGCCCATAAGTGCATGACAGTGTGTCCACAATTACATACATCACATATATATTATACATATCATATACATTATTGTTATTATTCATTCAAGATGCAAAACATGCAATAGCTATAATCCTTTTGATATCATTACAAAAAAAACAACAAGTTATATCTAAAGGGGTTTAAAGAGCTCAAATCAACCAAAACAGTTACAGAAATATAAACAAAAAATGCAAAAAGTCAAGAGGCAAAAGAATAAATATGTGTTTGTGTGTGTGTATGTATATATGTATACGGATATGTATATATACACATGTACACACACATAATACTACTATTACTACTACTACTACTACTAATAATAATAATAATAATAATTATCATTATTATAACTCATTACTCTTAACAATAACTTATTATTATTATTATTATTATTATTATCATTGTTATTATTATTATTATCATTATTATTATTATTATTATTATTATTATTATTATTATTATTATTATTATTATTATTATTATTATAACTCTAGTAAAGGATGACTGAAGCAGTTCGTCGTTTGTCCATATGATGTCCTCGTTGTCTCTCTTCTTCTACAAACAGCCCTCGTAGAGGTCTTTAACTTTGTCATCAAAACACGACGTCAAATATTAACCAATTAACCCATTGTGCAGATGAGCTCACCTGAGGCGGAGGGAGAGAAAGTAGTTCCCAATCAGTCTAATGCAGCTGCGCTTAATTAGCGCGGAGGCAGAGAGGAGGTCACATTGAGTCACTTTGCAGCAGGAGAGAAGTAAGTGTCGGTGTTTAACTGTTGTCCTCGTCTACTTTATGACACACTGTCCTTTACTTTTAACATCTGACTGACAGCTCTGTCACTACAAGTGGAGCAGTATAGTGGTATCCTGCTGTCTTTATTTTGGATTATAGTCACCGCTTACGTCATTTTTTTTTTGTGGTTGATTTATTTTTTTCACCAATGTACCTTTATTCACATATTAACCTCTGGTAAAATAGTTAAAGTCTTATATATCCCTTAATATTCTGATTTTATACCAATATTATTATATTTTTTTCACACTTAAGGGGTTTTATTTTCTTGAGCTCAATCAGAATAAATGTTAAATTTTGGGGAAAACACACAAACAATCAAAAAAAAACCCAATAAGCTGTTCCCAGCAGATGCTTGACCTGGTTGTATGATTCGTCACTCACAAAGAGACTCAGTCGTCCTCTGAAAATCCCCCATTTGATTCCAGATTGGTTCCCCCCTGTTTTGATGCCCTCTTTTTTTTTAGTTTTGTGACAGTAAACATGACTGGAGGATTATAGTCTGTCCAGTGAGCAGACTGTATGCCTAGCCATGTGTCGCTGACCCCTATTTTCTATTTCCTGTTGTCACTGTGGTGCAGGAGGCTGCAGACTGTGAATGACGTGCTTCTCAGTTGTATGTAAACTTTCAGATTCCCAGACAGTGAAAAACAGAAAATAAATGTAGCCACTGGCAATAGCATGTGAAAGGCTTAGTGATCAGTCTGTTTTCTGGCCTTTCATCTGAAGTTTGAGTGCGATGTTATACCTCTTTTTATATTGCTTAATATTCCTTTTTTTGATACTTCATAGTAGATATGGAATTTAAAACTGTACCTGGGTCAGATTTCACATTATTTCCACACCAGTTCATGGGGTTTAGTTGTTGTGGCCAGTGTAGACAGGTGATGTCAGACTACCTGTATTGCTTTTCGTTGTGTAACATGGTGTGATAACAGTGGGAGGCCTGGACGCGCCTTGTCTGAGTAAGACCACAGCAGGGTATAAGATAACACGATGATCATTGAACGATGAGCTAATCTGGGAAATTCTCAAGATTTGTGCTTTCTAGCAGTCGCACCACTGTCACAGACTGTCCTCGACTGCCCTCGACCTCTGACAGACAGAGTGGAGGTGCACATTGTTACTAAAGTTGTGTCACATGTTGAAGTCTGAGTAGGTCAGCATATTATTTTTTTCTGTTTTGAAATTATGAATATTAAAATATGCATAATAGTGCTGATATACATATATTTGTATTCTCACCAGCTTTTTATTGTCCGTTTTTTCAATATTCTGTCAACATTCCTGGTGCATTTGAATCAGATTGATTTGAATATTGTGTCATATAAGAACATTGAGCTTTGAGCAAGTTGATAAAGCTCTCTTCAAGGATGGAACCTGTGTCATATTCTAAGATTTAAGACATTTCTTCACAAATATTTGTATTGTCTGTTAAAGATTAACAGATTTTACACAAAACATATGCTCTCACTTTCCCTAAATGTTTTGGGAAAACAGTGCAATGCAAACTGTTTTTTGGGGGGATTTTAACATCTTTAAAACCTTTCCAGTAATAATGCTTAATTTGGGTAATCCACAGACCCTCAGCATAATTTCATAGGAACTATTTCTCTCTAGAAAGTATTTCCAAAACAGAGGCTGATAGCTCAAAACCTGGGCAAACCTAATTGTCTTCATAGCCAAACACTACTTGAGCTAAGTCATATGTGTTTTGTTTTTTTTTAACTTTCCTGTTTTGGTGATATGGCCCGTACAAGACGCACAATTAATGAAATGATGTTCCTGTATATTACAAACTGAAATCCAAGGCTGTCACAGGGGAGGATCAGTGGGAGTGTTCATGCAGAATTACTCAATAAAGCTGACATCTTTGTAACTGGCTCAACAGTCATCAGGACAAAGTTCAGTGAACAAGTGGTGCAAGAAATGAGAGAAGAGTACGTACGTTATCAGAGTGGTTTAGTCCTCATAACCCACAACAGCTATTCGAAGGATCAAGCACAGTCAGGACAACATCAGGGGAAGTGTCACATCTTTAAACAGTAAGATTATTTATATTGTAGATTCATTTTATTGAGTTATTATTGTGAAATGTGTTACTTTTATTGAAGAAAATGTTCTTTTTAGAGATCAGTTTTAGTTATAATAGATGTATACATGGACATTAAATGACGCCTGCAGTACCAGAATTTACATTAAATAATTTGCCTTAATTTCTTAATGCGAAATGTATTAACTTTCAAAGCCAGCAGACGCTCCCTCTGCGAGTTTTTTTTGTAATGTTTTGCCTCTAATGTTTTTAAGTTGAGCTCCTAAACTGATGCTGCTTCCACTCGCAGGCGGAGGTGCTCTCAGATGGATTATGCCATGCGATCCCTCAGCCTTCTTACTCCGACTTCCCTCTCCAAGTAAGAGCACGTCGCCACGAGTTGAATGAGACGGTCAGCAATACGGTAGCTGACATTAAGCACCGCTAACGTCATGGCATCTTCCATCTGCTCTCAGGTGCGTGACGGCCAGTGTCTCAGCCAGCGCCTCCATGACCCAGCAGCTCCTGTCGGCTCGAGCTCCTCGGCCGAAGCCCTTCAGGGTCACGAATGCTGATCGCAGTGTGAAGAAGGGCATCATGGCTGAGACCCTGGAGGACCTGATGAACAAGGTAAGGAGATCACGTGGTGAAGAGTCATGTAGCAGAAGGTGGATGATGATCAAACGGTGACTCAAAGAGATGAATGAACGTTAGGACTAAACATACAGTAAGGCAGCATACGTGTGTGTGTGTGTGTGTGTGTGTGTGTGTGTGGAGGATTAAAATAACCAGGGACAGACTGGCCTGTGACTCACTTGTTGCCGCGCCATCTGTGAAACTCACACTGATAAAAGTTCATGAGATAGAGGTGTACGCTCCGTCTTTGTGTAGTGTACCACATCCTAATTGTTCTCCAGTGATCACTGTAACACTCAACCCATGCGGAGCATGACACATCCTTTCAAAAACGAATGCACCTATGTTTGTCTCTGTGCCTGCTCTCAGATCAGCGACTCGTTGAGCGTACCGTGTGTCGGCGCGCTGGTGCTGGATGAAGACGGCACAGGGGTGGACACGCAGGAGTTCTTCCAGACGCTGCCTGAAAACTCGGTCCTCATGGTCCTGGAGAAGGGCCAGAAGTGGACTCCACATCCAGTATGACAACGCTTCATCCTTTTCATGCCAGCCACTAGGTGACACTGTTGATCAGCCGCCCCAGCTTTAAGTTGCACCATGCGAAGCTCAACACGACAATTGTCCACTTTTACTCAGCGTTTGTTATGCCAGTGATTCTATGATGTGGTGACTGAACAGACGGGGAAATATGTTTTTTTAATGCAGCAGCCATCAATATGGATGCTACGTGTGTCTGACTGAACAATTATACATTGACTATTCAATGAAATCTAATCAGCAGATATTCTCTCCGTCAAACTGAATAGCAGTGTAACATGTCAGTTATTGTGCTGAGGCAGAACACGAGAGATTAATTTCTTTCTTCATCATTTTTAGAGAGAAATCAAAGGCTGGGCTTGAATATTAATCAGACCCAGAGGTATCATCTAATTTGAATGGTGTTCACCCAAGAGCAATTAATTTCCATAGAAATTGATGCATGCATTGATTTACGCAGACTCCTCCCCCTAAATGTTTACCCGGGTGACCTCATGCTGACCTTGCATCATTGTCCCTGCCTTTGCCTTTCGCTTTCCCATTCTGCTTCAGTCTGTAATCTCGCCGTTCACTGGCGGAGCTGGGCGCTCGTCCTCTGGCCCAGTTTGCCGACCGCAATCACACCGGCGAAATGTGTCTGCGCCCTTTTGACCTGACTTGTGTTTCTCCCGTCCTCCCCGCACAGCACAGCAACCCCAGAGATCAGCTCAGCGAGTGCAGGCCGCAGCACCGGACAGATGTGGCCAAGCTGACGTTTGACCTGTACAAGAACAACCCCAAGGATTTCATTGGCTGTCTGAACATGAAAGCGACCCTGTATGGCGTTTATTCTGTGTCCTATGACCTGCGCTGTTACGCTGCCAAAAATATGCTGAAGTGAGTGAAGGAGTCTGCCAAATATCTGGGACCTTCTGATATATTTTTTAATGCTTTTTTGTGCAGAACTATTATGTAATTGATGCATCTGTTTTTCATGTCAAAGTAATTCTCTGGTGACTTTATTGAGGCACAATTTAGATATCTGGTAATACATTTAACCCAGTCAAAGTTGAACATGGAGCCATTTGACTTTCTAATCCATAAAGAGAATCACTTTTCTAATGCAGCCACTTACTGACACTTAAATTATGTTCTGCTTCAGTTTCTATCCTGTGCACAACCGTGACACGTTAAGTCTAAATTCATATTTCACGGTGTGCACCCGGTGTGGGTGGCAGAGTTGAATGGTCAGAGAGCAGAAGAACAAAGGCTAGATTTTACTGAGATTAAATTTGGGAGGAGTTATGTCATCACTGCTGAGATCTGCTGGTTTTCAGCTTTGGCACGGAGCTTCAGTCAGAGAGGATTAAATTTTGCCGACTTGTCAGATATGAGGCTTTTGTGCTCACATTGCAGAGCAAGTGGTTTGTTTCTTAGATGTCAGTTTTATGAGATGCAGTTAGTGTGAGAAACTGTCGTCTGAGATTGTGAATATTTCCTGTTGGCCATTTTCTTGTCAGGTGCTCTATTTGTTTTATTTATTTATTTTTTATATAACAATTACTCAAAAAAAAGTAACATGTTACTTTATGATATTATTTCATGCTTATGTGTTTTTCAACTTAGTCATACGTGTTTGGCTGCGTGTCTGTTTAACTGTGTCCGCTGATGGGAATTAGCTATTTGTGACCTCTTGTGCTTCTAGGGAGGTTCTGCGGTGGACCATCTTCTCCATGCAGGCCACAGGCCACATCCTGCTGGGCTCCTCCTGCTACATCGAGCAGCTGCTGGAGGAGGAGGAGCGAGCGGAGAAGAGCCTGACCCTGCCACAGGAAAGCAGGATCAGGCAGCTGCAGAGCATGTTGCTCGGAAAGATCTGCCACTGACGATGCACCAGAGTTTGTCCACTTTTAGATTTGGGACACACCGTAGATGAAAGCGGCGATCTATACCCGTTCACGTCACAGTTTCCTGTGCAGTTTGCAGACATTTCCGGCACCATAACCGCCTTTTCTCTCAGTCACTTTCTTGCTCTGTTACATTATTTTTTTTGTCTCATATGTAGCCAACACCACAAGTTATTCCTCAGAGAGCACTTTTACTCACTATATGTAACTTTTTCCTGATGGAGATGAATAAATAAAGCACTTTTTTTTTAGTTTCCTGCTCCTAAAAGTCCAGTCAGGTCCGCTTACAGTAGGTCCACAGGTGGGCTTAGATGTACAGTGCGAGCCCATTAAGCTGGCTTTGTGTGTGCGTGTCGTTCCTGGATGTAGTAAGTGTAATTGGCGACAGTTCCAGCTGTCTCTCCCACGCTTCCCTAATTGTCCCCTGGCCTGCACTGTCCTGTCTGCTGCAGCCTGCCTCTGCCTCAGCAAACCAGAGGGAGAGAGCGAAGGAAGAGCGAGCAGCTGCAGAGGGCGAGGGGACGGAAGCGAACCATTATACTGAGAGCAAAGAGAAAGAGATGATGGCTTCAGCTGGCGGCAGAAGTGCCACTTTCGCCATCTCGTCTGGGAAGGTGGCAGCAAAAAGCTGAGGATTTGAACCAAATTGGCTGTCTGATATATCTTGAAAGTAAATGTCTGAGGTGCAGATTCAGTAGGTCAAGAGTATGACTGCAGTGCACTCCTGCGTCTCATCATGTGCCGTTTCTGCTGTCTCAATTTTCTGGCTACAGAAAAAAATAGAAACTTTGTCAAAACTGGTCATTTGTGATTCAGTCCATGTTTACATGAAATACAATAAATATCCTACATATAATCAGTTTGTTTGCTAATGTATTAGAGGATAGAAAATGTTGGATGTTATGAAGTATTGAATCATCTCACTGTGGGTAATGAAAATGTTTTCTATTATGTGATGGTGGTGCATCAATTAAAATCACACCTAATATGAATGCATGGACTCTTGCTGCACACCCACATGCAAGCACCACATAAAAGTGAACACTGGTCATGTGCCATTTCTTTGTTTGCACTGAAATGAGTCATGAAGTGCATGCTGACTGCCTCTCGTGCTTAGTCTACGTTGTGCTTCACAGTATTCCTAAAAAGCACGATAACATGTTGAATTCTAACCGCACAATGCTGCACATAGATTGGTTCCAACAGTATGTGCTCATTGCCAGTCTGTTAAGTTTTATTTGACAAATGGTATGATTTTTTTCCCCCTTCAAAGACAATGTGCAGATAATCCAGCTGAAAATATCTGACCTTTCACTGCTGCTTTCTCGGTAGACCTTACAGTATATTCTGCGGAAGACATAACCTCTGATCAGCATGTAAAAAACATCTATCAGCCATTGAGAGTTATTGATTTGCTTGCACATAGCAGGAATACTGGCATATAGGTTACCAATGAAACGATACGACATTCAAAATGTTTTAAAAAGAGGGATCAAATTGATTGCAGCAGAACAAAAATGTTATTTTTTCCTTGTCAAACCCAACATTACCCATAATGCAATTGAATACATTCACTTCAATCAGAATGCTTTATAGTGGCAGTTAATGAAGACATGATGGGGAGCTAGTTCCCTCATTTCTGTCTCCACACCAACAGATTTTTTTTTTTGTTTTCAAACTTGTAGTCTTCATCTCCAGCTGACTCAAACGACATCACCTGAGGCAATTTATCTAATTTTGCAAGCCACAATAGGCTTCAAACTACCTTTCCACATGAAGTAGTCTTGGAGAGTCCTACACACAGACCCCCCCCTCCTCATTTAATACAACCAACATGTACTCAGCCGAGAGAAATCTAACTGTGGCTTTCAAGCTCTACCTCAGAGCCAAAGGCCACCTCCAACCTTTGATCTCAATAACCTTGATAGTAGACTTTGCGCCTCCCTCCTCCCTCACTCACTCACTCGAAGTCATCCAGCAGGATCCTGAGCTGTGCCTGCGGACAGAGCGTCCGTCTGTCCGTCCCTCTCAGCTGTGTGTTGTCGGTGGCGCCTGGTGGAGCTGCTGCTGCTGCTGAGCATGTGCTCGGCTGCTCCACAGGACGGCAGGGACGCTTCCCATCCACACACAAGTTGCGGACATGGACGGCTGAGCGCGCGGCTCCGACACAAGAGGTGAGCATGCAACCTGGGGAAAGAATCCATTTATTTAAATCTGCAATAACTCTGTCTTTTCCTGCGCAGCCGTTTCGCTTAAAAATACATTTTGGTGTAAAATTACGCAGCCGCTTGGCGAGCTTTTGGCACGCAGGTATGCTCCATCAGCAGCAACTTTAACAATCGATTAAAAAAGATGTTTCTCTTATTTTTATTGTCGGATCGTGCACTTTAAATGCACACATTGAAAAACACCTGTTTAACTCACGAAAATGCCACAGTTGAACTTTTACGCAGCGTCTTTTGAATGCATTTTTACATGTTCCTGTGCATAAATAACGCAATGTAAAGTGGACACACCGTGTTGGTGATGCTCTCTCTGTCCAGCTGCTTGTGTGTATGTGTGTGTGTGTGTGTTTGATGCGTGGATGGGACTCGCATCCCTCCGCGCAGTGCGCCGCTCTCTCCGCGCGGTTTAGCACGAAATATCGATTTAGCAGAGGAATCTGGGTTTTATTAGAAACCGCGGGCTGCATGTGGGAGTAGGTGCTTGACACAGTTACGGGCTCTGAGGCTGTGTGTTTCTCCCACGCTCCTCTGGGAGTCCTCTCTGCGGTCCCCAGGAAGCGTCTCACCGCGCACACCGGAGCGCGCTGCAGTTTGTCTCTTTCCCATGTTTTGCACCGTGTGTGCCAACAAAAAGAGAGGGGGTCATATGCTGCCATAAACGTCTCCTGATCTCTTCTCACTACGCCTCTGGGTCCATTAGGTGCCGAATTAAGGTTCTGTCTCCTCTTTTATTGCAGTTTTAAGGGAGGAATGAACTGCAGATAACTTAAATGAAGTAGTTAAACCCCCTCTGAATGAACTGAAAGGCACTATGAGGAGCAGAAACAACATTTAGGATTTGCTGTTGGTCCATCAAACAATTGTGCACCTTAATATGAAACAATTTAGGTATGCACTTCGGGATTATCTAGTATATGGTCATTTGATTTCTAATTTATTTGCAAAACATTGGTAATCCACTATTTTTAAAGCATATTTAAAAAAGCAAAATGCCAAGCAGTATCTGCTTCTACTTTCTCAATTTTGATTATTTCTTGTTTTTCTTCATCTTCTGTGATTGTAATTTGATTTAGATTTGATTTAGGGCCGTAGCTCTGCAAAAACAAGTCATTTATAGTGATTACATCGGGCTCTGGGAGATTTTGTCTCTCGTTTTTCACTATTTTGTAATATTTTTGTTTCATAAACCCTGTGGGGTCAGACCAGCCAGTAAGATGAACAATATCCATTAGAGTTTTGTCAGATGGGACAATACGCTGCTCAGCGTTTCACAGAATAGAATAAGTCAGATTTATACTCTCATACAGCACACATGCTGCATCAAGCCGTTTCTCTCTCAGCTTTTCATCACAAACGACTTCTTTTTTTATGTGAAAGAATAAAATAACTGAAGCGGGAGATGTACAGAGGAGACAAAGAAAGACAGTAAAAGTGAAACTAAAGGCGATGAGACGCAGCAGGCGAGATGAGGAGTAACAGAGAAGGGAGGGGACGGTTGCGAGAGTGTGGAGGTGGAGGAGAGCAAAGAGAAAAAGGGAGAAGTCTTGATGAAAGCGTTTGGGTCTGAGCTGTGTCTCTGCTGCGCCGTCCCCGTGTTCTGCTGTGGACGGCTTTGATTGTGAACATGAAGGAGGGAAGCCATATCCTGCTGGACGCATGAAGACAGGAAGTGTGTGTGTGTGTGTGCATGTGTGTGTCAGAACATCATCATCCCCCCTCTGTCTCGCTGTCGCCAGCTCACACACAAATAGATAAATTGTTTTCTAATTGCCTTTTTCTGCAGTTAAGTAACCTCATCATTTTTCCCCAAGTGGCTTTCTGTTCAGCATCTGTCATCTGTCGGTTGCAGCACGCTCCTTTTCCTCTTGTCTCTGTTTCTTCTTTTCTTTTTCTCTGCCTCTTCCCCAAGCTTTGCTTTTCAATGGCTGGCTATTTCAGGTCCATATCTCTGCTCAGCAATAAATAATTCAGGTAACAGGACAACACAAAGGCCCTCAGTGAGAGCCTGGATGCTTCACTCAAACCTGAATTGGCCATCTACCATTTGGGGAATCTGTCTGAATAATGGATTTTTTTTCCCAATACCAAGTGTATTCTGGTCAGTGGCCAAAATGGCAATAGGTGCACTCAGTTTGTGCACAAGTTACCTCTCAGATTTAAAGACACACATACATTAAAGATGGGTCTCCCGGAGAAGCTGAGTCTTCGCTTGATTTTACTCAGCCTCCAATTTTCCCTCAAAGTACTCTCAGTATTTCTCGATATTTCATGCTGACCTGCTTGCTTTTTTTTCTCCAGCTGCTCCACAGCTCCATGATGAAATGAACCCAAATGTTTATGACTTGGACAGAAATGATAATTGGATTTCTACAGAGAAAGTATGGATGCAGCTCTTTAACAATAGCCACAATTAAGGGTTGTGAAAACCCTGGACAGAGAGTCAATAAACCAATCAGAGGGAGGCGGACTCCTGACCCTGCTCGTGCTCTCCCAGCGGTGAGGGTTAACACAGTGAGTGGACGCAGGATGCTTTTTTGTCACACTTTCTATGCACGGAAAGATCAACGATCTAAACAAATCTTTTAAACATGTCAGAAGAAGATAAAGCCTTTTTTGGACATATTTGTTCAAACAGCATTTGGCTGCAAACATCCGGGTGGTCTCTTCCCATGGCAGCAGTTGACTGATACGTGAGAGCCAGTATTTTTAGGAGAAGCCTTTTCAAAGTCTGCGGCACGCTACTGACTGCAATGTTAATGCCTTGTTTAACAGATGACTGCTGATGCAAGACGATTTTTCCTTTTTTCAACAAATCCACATAATCTTAGTTATGTAGTTACCAACTATTAGCAATTTAAGACATCTGTTCTTTTAGAAAATTCAACATCAGGACCAGTGATCTCAGGCCACTCAAAAGGCTTTCAAGAAGCTAGTCAGTTTAACTTTCTACTTTTAATGCTGATTCTCATCAAACATTATTTTTGCCTATTTTTGTCTAATTATAATTTAATCAAGCCACTAGAAAAAGAAAACTAACACACCACACATCAGTTATACAGGCCTCTAATGAACACAGCAGGATGTATAGATTGTCAATACTAAACCTCCAGAGTAGCTGATTTAACCTTTTGAAAGCTGTATTATCTGGTGCTCTACACTTGAATCTCACACTACAATGCAGTCCAACACCACAGACTATGAGGCAGTACCACAGCTATGATCGCACATCCTGCCTCACAGACAAACGTGAAAACAGGGCTGCACAATTAAACACAAGCAGTCCAATTTGCACTTTTGCTACACATAACTATTATTTTACATTCAGAATGTCCTGAACACTTCATGTAATGGCACGCGTCTCACTAATGGCGAAACTCACGTTTGAAGCTCAAAGTCATGCATGAAGGCAGACCAACCAGCTGGAAGTCAGATTCAGGAGGGAATCCTGTTTTACATTTCATCTGCCAGCAGAGAAAATAATCCCTAACATTTACAGTGCTCTCTGTATTCATCTGCAGCTACAAGACCACTTAGACGCAGCAGGTGTCCTGTTGTACAGCTCTTTGTGTGTGTATGTGTTTGTGCACGAATGTCATAATATCGGCGTGCGTGTCGCGCTCTCCTAGGCCCACTGTGCTGAGGATGAGAAGTGGCCTGCGAGTGTTTTGCTCTGACATGACATTTTGTCTCCATCATGGTGTGGTGACTGGAGAGAGCGCTCAAATAACAGCTTGATGTCTCAATAGGGAGTCTACTTACAGTCATGCACACGCACACACACACACACACGTAATGGTGGGCGTTTATTGTACAGAAGGAGTGCATGTTCTGCGTCCTCATGTTGACTCCAGCCTTTGTGTTTTGTCTTTGTGCACCACCTCACACTGCAGACTCTCAGGCCTGCATACTGTTGTTTCTATTCTTGTGCGCTGCTTTGTCCTAAGTAATGTCTCGTTTGAATCGAAGCCCTGCCATGCTTTGTGGTAGCGCTGACATGAAAAGTGACTGAATCTGCCTGTTTGGCACAAAAGGAGGAAAGATCAGAGTGTTGGAGGCCAGACACTGAAGAAAGCGATTTTTCATTTTTACAGTTCTCCAAATGATCGCTAAGTGTCTGTAAAGAGATTCCACTCTTGTCACATATATGTAGTAATGAAATATGATCATTAAATTAGCCTTTTTTATGTCTTGCCACCACAGTGACAACTGACAAAACAAAAACTTCATACTTTCCCCACAGCTTCCCTCGCTTGAGTTGCCGGCTTTAATTCATTTCTACATCCATGTATGCTGTAAGCTTAATAAAACCGATTTGATGGTGCAGTGATAATGGATGTTATTAATGACATTTACAAATATAGATTCTGATAAATGGAGATATAAATACAAATGCTGAAAAATGTAAATAAAAATGTATTTGAAAGCAAAATAATCTAAACTCATCTTGTTGTAGTTGATCATTATTTGCCTTTCTAGTAATGAGATTCTAAGGATGTCGACCAACATTGTTGGAACCTCAGACTGAAATATCTCAATGACTGTTGGATTGATTAACATTATATTTGGCACAGATACTCACATTCCACTCGACAGGGTTGTGTGATTAGTGTGTGGTTTTTAACATGATGAATAATGTTGGAAGTCATCAGACATTTCATCAACTTTGACCAATACTTTGTTTTATTCCCAAATACTTAAAAAACCAATGGCAGTCCCACCAGCCTCAGCTGTGCTTTAGTGTGCATAAGCAAATGCTACATGCCAACATGCTAAACTGAGATGGTAAACATGGTAAATAGCATGCCTTTAGAATTTCACCTCCAGCAAATATAGTCTCAGAGAAAGAGACTCTGTCTGAAAAGTCTTGTGACATAATTTAGTGCTCTCTCTTTCACATGATAGTGATCATAAAGTGTAATCACTCACTTACTGGTATCTGGTTCTGTTTAGGTTCCCACTGGGAGTAACATATCCAACAAATGTTGCTTAATTTGATTTAATCATGATCTTCTTGAGCGTGGTTGATGAAAATGTATATTTAAAAACATGAATATAATATTCTAAAATGTACTATAGTATCCCAATAGAAATCTTACATTAAACTGTATTATCTTCCCCTGTCTCCCTGTCCCCTCACTGTATGACAACCTGTTACATCAGCATGTCTCACAGGAATAGCAAGATTATCTTTACTGCCATTCATCTTTTTTAATCTTTGTGCTCCTGCTTCTGGGAAATACTGATGTGACTATAGCTGTTCAATTATACATGCTATACAGTCTCTTGTCACATATTTTCGGGCTTCCTACACCGGAGGGGAAAATGTTGTGAAGCATCTCTTAGATCTGTGTGGAAAGTGGATGAGCAGCGCACCAGTTTGTGAACAACCCCCCTACTGAGGCTTGATACTCTGTTAAAGTGAACAATTATCCCTTATATTATCGGATCAGACTCTGGTGTTGGGGAGTTGTTTTGTGATGAAGTGCTGTAATTAAATTTTTTATCGTGCTTTTCCTCAACCTGCATTGATTTCTAACATCTCCCAGAATTACTTTCTGTAACCCTCAGGCATCAGGCCTGTCAAGTTGTTGCGTTCGAGTCTGGAATGCAATAGTGATCAGCAAATTGGTGTTCTTGTGCGGTTGATGAACATCAGTGTGAAATGGCAAATGTAGAAAGCAGTACTTGCTTTTTAAGTGAGCAAAACCAACAGCCGTTTAAATCATTTAAAAGTTTAATTTTTGAGGTTGATCAGCGTTGGAATTAAAGCAACGAGGCAAGCATCCATAGACAGGTAGCATAAAAAATAACCTATTAAACATTGAAAATATGTACATATAAATAAAACTAGGATGAGATCAAACAAGAGACAGACATGTTCCTCCCAAATGAATCAAAAACAAAGGATTATGAACCAGATGTGATGTCAAGTGCTATGCAGGACAAGATGAATATGTTTACATGTTGCATATTGTTATGTGTGATATTTTGCATTTTGCAGCTGAAAGTATCAGAAATAAACTGCAGCCTAAACTGTAGATATGGCAGAGAAGAACAACAGCTTATAAAAAAATGTGTACAGAGGTGAAAGGCACAGCACACAAATAATATTTCACTGGAGCCATCAGCCCTTTAGCTTAGCTTAGCATAAACACTGGATAAAGACTGACTGCTGGAGTTTCACATTCATATATGAGTGTCGATATTCTCATATTGCCTCTCTGAAACAAACTAAAAAGGGGAATTTCTCAAAACATCTATTATTCCCTTAACCACAGGCTCTGCATTCAGGACTCAAACTGGAAAATTAGTTTCCAGGTGTGACATTTTCAGAGAAGTCACATCAGACTTTTCAGTTGTCGACATCATGACCTGTTATCCAGATTTCGAAGAAAAAAATATGATCGCTCTCTCATTTTGCCTCATTACACTGTCAAGAGGAAAAGGAAGAAGGTGTTGCTGAGAGAGGACTATCACTGATTAAATGTGTCACCTTGATGTAACCGTCTTCCTGGTCCTTGCTGTGTCAGGCTCTCAGTGAGATTATTAACCTCTGCAAAGCTAAAAAATGGTCACACACACCGTCACCTGCAGCACTCCCCGGTGACCGTCTTCCACTTGCAGGCGACTTAATTAGGAAGCCATGTTATGAAATGCACCTGGTTTCACACTCGCCTGCCTCTGACGAACAACTAGTTATCAGGAGTGCTGCTGTTGCTCTCTGAGAAGATCTTATCTGGATTCAGAAGTGAGCAGAGCCTTAAAGATCAAACCTGAAATAACCCGAGGACGTTCAGGTTGAAGTTTCCCAATTCGAAGAGGGAGAAAATTCTTAGTAGTCACCTTGTGGATCAACAGTCCCATGCAGTGCTCTTCAGGGTCAGACATGAGGCTCCGCTGGGTCAAAGCAGGGTTGTATTGATTGATTTTTCACACTTCTACTTGACATGAATGCTCTTTGCAACTTTTTCATTTACAGGGCAATTGAACAGTACAGGACACCAACATAACTGAAAAACCATCCCTATATATTGCTGTGTGACCAAGTCGCTAAAAAATAGAGCATGAACTCAATACAGTCAAACCATTAATCCCCATATTATGGGAAAAACCTGAGTATTATATAGTCCCACTGCCCATCAGCTGCTGTGCTATTTCACGACCAGATTGCTGCTCTTGAAATTGGCAATATCTGTCCATCTTTCCTGGGCCAAGCATCTAACCCATGCAGTCATCATGCAGCTTTTCACTCAGGCAATCATGAGTGCGGTCTTTCGGGACTGAAGCGGCCCGTCGGGGACTGGAACCAGGAAACCAGCGGTGGTTAGGGGAAGGCTGATGTAAGACTTTAGAGTGGAAAAAACGCTGCCACCTCTGCTCCCTGGGACATCTTGTTTACCAGTGCCGCTGGCTCGCTCTCCGTCGCTACTTCCTTCCCTCACATTTTTTTTTGTAATCTGTCTCAGTTCTCCAGCAGGCATTTCAGATGCCCTACTTCCAGGTGATGCATGTCCTCGCTTGAAGAAAGAAAAAGAATCCGCCACTCCTCTACATTTCAATTTCCCCCCAGCCCCCATCCAAACCCCCTCCCTTGCTCCCTTATCTGCACCCTCTCCCAATTTTCTGCCTCTGGTGGCAATGAGACAGTCTCCTCACGATTGGACCAGATGGAAACCTCCAGCACGATGTCAGGCAGAGTGGCTGCAGGGCCGCGCTCGTGCACACCTTCGATTCTTCACTTTCTGCTTGTTTTCTCCTCGTGTCCCTTGGTTCTCTGTGCTTCCCCCCTGAGATGTCTGTTACGGTTTTAAACAAAACCACAACTGCTTCCTCTCTAGCCAAGGCGCTGCTGTAGGAGCTTGCCTATTGTTTCCATAAAGTCTGTAATTTGCTTATATCACTGGAAATAGTTTAAAGAAGAGTGCTGTTGATCTTAGGGGACTTCCATTTCCTCCCACATGCTGCTTGTTACAATGCCCAGAGAGAACAGGAACACATAGCTATTCAGCATATCGAAAGGTTTTATCATTGTACTTTCCCGTTGATGTGTTGACTCAGTGCAGGCGTATGAATTTTCATGATCTCCCTCATCGTTTCTGTGGGAATGTCTTTCAAGCTCTCTATTTTGTAGTTGAGAGATGTTTTAACTCTACAACTACAACCATCTCGCTGTCGCTAGCATGGTGTCACCAAAGAGCTCCGTGACACACACTTCAATACTATAGCACCTGTGTCCTCATTAATCCAGACCCTTGTAGTGTGGTTGCCTTGGCAACAGAAACTGGGAGAAAACGAGTCCATCACTCAACTGGATGTCTTTTTTGCCAGAGAGGAGTTGTGCAGACATTGATAGTTAAGAGTTGATTTGTTGTGCTGTTTGCTTCCCGTGCTGTTGACTCTTAGGTGTGTCATCAAACACTTGATGCAGTTATTTTCACCTCTTGATGAATTAGGAGAAAGGAAGCTGTGATTTTAATCATTCAATTGATTTCCCGCAGGTGCAATCAGTAACCACCTTCTAATCAATGATGAGCGACTGTGTTTTACACATTGCCTTTAGTCTTGCTCGACACTGAGACGCTGTCTGCATGTTTCCATGCTGCGTCCAACAGCTACAACACAAAACTGTAACAGCTATAATCACAACAAGTCAACGTGGACCTGCAGGCTGCAGCGCTGAACAACATCCTTTTTGGATCCAGATATTGAAGTGTAGTCAGTGCAGAGTGTTTGTTGTCCTCCATGTGATGCCATTTTTTAAGAGCTAAAGGTATCTTCGCCTACCAAATTTCTAAATAACCGATTAGATCATCTACATCCTGTGAATGTCTCAATTGTATCTTTTACATCACAGATTAACCCCAGACAAAAACTAAATGTGAGTTATTGTTTTCTGTTTACATCAGTATTTGCTCTAAACAAAACAGGAGAACTGGCCTAAAAAGTGAAGAAGCACAACATTTTTTCTTCAAGAGTTCTGCAAGAATTTATGTGAATGAATCTGCAATTTGAATAAAAAATACTAAATGCTCCTAAAAGATAAAAAAAATCTGTACCAGGTTCTAAATGTCTCAATGTAGCGACTGAAAGCACTCTCAGCTGACACAGAATCATCATGATATAGCATGATTATATTGTGCTACAAGTTCTTTGAAAGAAAGTGGTATACATGTTTTTGAACTTTCGACAGAGCCAGACTAGCTTCCAGTCCTTGTGCTAAACATCTGCTAAATATCTGTGACTCCTGATGGCCAAAATAATTAGCAAAATATGTGAAATGTACTGCAGTACAATAATTTTTTTTTTATCGGGTTCAATCATTTCAACTGTAGTTAAAATTGCCAATTTGTTGCATCTGTTGTTGTTGCTCATGTGTCCCTTTGGTTTTAATCAGCAGCTGTTCCTAGAAGAGGCCCCACTGTATATTCTCTTGAATGAACTCTTCAGATGTGACGCTGATACTTAAGTGAATTAACTCAAGTACTCGTCGGTTTGCCTGAAACCTTTCCAATGTTTAATAAATGTACATCTTTGGCAGTAATGCCGTTTTAAATAAATCATGAGGTCTGCTGCAGCTGGAGAGCAGAGATCATAACCAATTTTGTGTAAGTCGCTGAATGTGTTGCTTTCAGTGAGAGGGCAGTTGATTGCTAGTGGGTCCGATTACTTAGCTTCATTCAATTTGCCCATTCCCCTGAGCACCAGTCCACATTAGTGATGGCCTACTGTGGCGGCCTGCGGTTCTGACAGCTTGTGAGCAGGTCTCAGGCTGCGGCTGAGCCAAAAGTGTAATCAGTGATACTGAAAGGAGACAGATTGAAGGCTGGATCGATGCATAATGCAGCACCTGTTCAGTCTGCAGAAGCTGGGGCTGACATGCATATTTAAAATGAACGAACGATAGATAGATAGATAGATAGATAGATAGATAGATAGATAGATAGATAGATAGATAGATAGATAGATAGATAG
>JBAJHX010000096.1:21477687-21502881 GCA_037176925.1 Amniataba percoides
TAATTGACAAACAAAAAAGTTTACCTTTATGATACTTAAACACAATTTGCATAATAATTTGGAACGCAGTGTAGTGTGTGTGTGTGTGTGTATATATACGTCCGTAGAGATAAATTCAATATGCCCGTATTCATACACTAAAATGCGAGTTGACAGATGCTCAACTAAATGCAAAATGTACAGTGTTTATTTCTTTTCATTTTTATTTCTGTATTTTATCTATTCATTTATAAATGTCTTTTCTTCTGTACATACTGTCTGTTTCATTCTTGCATTTATTCATTGTTATATAAAGTTATAATGTCACATTTTCATTTCACTGATTTTTTTCTTCTGTTTCAGTTTTAAATTTCATTGATTGTGGTCATCTATTGTAACACACACAACAGTAGCAGACACCAAAAAAAATGTCAGCATCTTCACACACATGTGACTTGAAGAGCGAGTTGGCTATGTTAAAAGCCTGACTGTGTGCCATTTGTGTTTATTGTGACAGTGGCATAACAGATATTTATTCAACTGAAAATCTTTGATATTTCAAACTTAAAGGTATAACGATTTGCCTGAAAAACATTCATAGACTCATACAAAAATGATGCCTCTAAGTCATCACTGCCAGCAGAAGTGTGTGTTGGTGTCTGTATCCACAAAGATCCTGCCCTTTGACTGTACTCTCTCATTCTGCTGTGCGCAGGACATTTCTGCGGGGTCAAACTTTGAGCAGTGACGTTCCAGCTCCCCGCACAATAACACATGTACGGTGTGAGGTAGTACCAATGATGGTCTGGGTGGTTTTAATCACCTGCTGCAGAGCTTTCTTGTCCTGGCTGCGCACAAACCATGCCAACTTGTAATGTTTCCAGTCAGGATGCTTTCTATTGCTCCTTTGAAAGGTGACAAGAACTTGTCATGGGAACTTTGCTCCTTTAATTTACCATCTTTAACTAGATTACATACATAGAAAACTGTTTTGAATCTTGCTCCACAGATTTATATAAAACATTTTAGAATAGACATTAAAATGAGCATGCTAGTAAAGAATGCTAGTAAAAAACTCACCTCAAGTCCAGAACTGGAGGTCAGTCAAGACCTGAGAACAGAAAACATATACGGATCCCAGCATTTAAGTGACCTCAAATCTGAACATTTTGGCATACTGGTGCACAGATAAATATGTGGACACATTTGGTTTGAAAAACCAGAAGAATCAGTCAAAAAGATGTTGCGCAAAAAACACACAAACAGTTGATACAGTCTATGATCTGTATTAGGAATAGTTTACATTCCTTTAGTCATAAGGTACATATTTTCAGAATTGGATTCAGATTCAATGTTTATGTAAATCTAAATAAAACAACTTCAGATAAATCCCATCACTGTGCTGTCACTGTGACTGTGCAAAGTCCAAATACTCTAGGCTATGTTTGCATACTTTGCATAGCTTATGTGAGTGTAGTAGTACTCTGATTTTATAAGAACAAAACATTTTTAAAGCTGAGTGGTTAAAGGGTACATGTAGTATTAAGGGGAGGGGGGGCCACTGTGAGGCAAACAGCACGATGATAATGTACAGCATTGTACAAAAGTCTCATGATGATGCATTAGCTGAAGGGACGCTGAGCAGATCTTGCTGCTGATCAGGACACAAAGTACTCCTCCAAACAACCAGACATTGTTGGAGTGAAACTATACAAAATAAAGCCATTATAATAAACCATCACTGTTGAAATTGCATCAGCTCAGACTTCTAGACCTTTAAGTGTTTTCTGAAAATGCACCGTCTACCACCTGTGCTGCATCTGTAATGGGTATAACATCACGACTGACCTCTTCCATCATGAACTCCCCGTTCCCTTGCCGTCTGTCAGAATGTATGGCAGCATCTGGGCCATATTCTGCCCAGTTTCTGCCGCAGCCTTGTCCAGGTCTGTCAACACACTGAGATTTGAACTGTACAAATTGAATTTCACATCCCAACTTGCACAAGCACAGCTCAAGGTCAGTGTCAAAGTAGCTTCACTAAATATAATGAGAATTTACAAGAGATGTTTTAGATAACAGTTGATAAAGTTCATCTTCATTTTCACTTCTGAACGAGTAGCTATTATTATTTCACATCCCAACCTGCTAAAAACCACTGTTGCTATTTCTTGCCCTGTTGGACGTTACTGTATAGCTGTAACTGCGTACAACAATGTCACTGTCTCCCAGTATCTCAGCAGTGAAGCTGGTGAGTATCGTGAATGATGGACAGAAGAGTCTACAGCTTTTTGGTGTCCACATGACCTTATTTATGGCCAGCTTGGTTACTTTATTGTTTTCTCTGTTGGCATTTTTCACGTTCCATTCTAAGACTTTTTCTCTTGTTACTAAATGTATCCAACGATCCAACCAATGTTTCTCAACTGCTGTATGAATAGGACCTGGTAAACGTGTTTTGATTTTTATACCCTGGAGGTAAACTGAAAATTGCTTTGTGTAATTTAATGGATGAAATGACAATTAAGTCAACTTAATTTACACCTTAAACAAGATTTCAACCTCTGCGTGCATGACTACACGTGCAGTGTACTTACCTCTGTGTTGCTAAGAGACTGCATCTGAAACCCAAGACTCCTCATGAAACCCAAGGTTAAACAATAACATACAGCATGTGTGAGTTTGTGTGTGAATTGACATTCATGTGTTTTTTTTATGAAAACCTTTACTCTGATATAACAATGCAACAATTCAATAATAATGGAATGGGCATACATACAGTGTCAGATCAGCGGCTTAACAGACATATTACTGCTTATTTATTTCAGTTTAGATTTTTAGACTCTAGATTACAATATTTCCAGTATGTATTATTGATAAGGAGGGTAAATAATTTAAAGTTTCTACCAAATCTACAAAAAACTTAGTGTGCAGTAGACTATGGACGACCCTCTGGTGCACATACAGAGTATGTACATCCAACTGCACATTAGACTGAAATACCTCAGTAGGGATAGAGTCTCAAGTTCTCTGGTTCAGTCTCATGTTTTAGCAGGTAATGGCTCTGCTTTTAAGAAAACACTGTCTCAAACATTACACACAAGAACAAAATGTAAATAAAGGCTCCATATAGTTGGAAGTGTTTGCTAAAAGAAATTGGAAATCCTTACCAAAGACCTAACAGAAGCACAATTACAGTTTTAAAAAAGTCAGGTCTGTTTTGACTATCCATAAATCAAACATAGAGCATAAATTATCACCATGAAAGTTGTCTTTTAACCAGCATGCATCTGTACCAGGAAGCTTATGTATGACAAATTTATCTGAATGTGAATCAAATGCTCTACACTTATTTCTGAAATCTACAGTGAACAGACCTCAGTTTTCTGAAGTAATACTACTGTTGAAAAGACGTTAAGAAATTATGACAGACTGGTTTCTGTTTATCCAAGATACCAATCTGAAACCATCTATAAAATGCCTTCGCACCACAGTCTTTTTTGGTGGTTGCCATCTGTTTCTAGTTAAAACTGACTGATCTGAGTTTATTCAGAAAGAAGGCCCATGAACGCTTGATGAACTATAAAAAAAGGGGAGGTGGGGGCACTCGTGTTTAAGCCTTTGATCCGTCAAAAGACATGTATGATGGAGGGAAGTTATTAATAGTGAATTTAACAACACAAAAACTGAGATTGACTCTGTCAATTTCACCTGTGATGCATAAAGTCCAATGCCAGACCGACCTCTGCTGGTTAAGTTGGGATATTACAATAGCAAATGCAGCATAATAAAGGCAAGGCAAAAATGCATAAATGAATACAGAAAAAAAGTCACAAAAAGTGCTTTGAGAATTTTGAGAACTCTGTAGTGATTTGATGAGACCCTTCCCTCTAAGTGGCTCCAAACATGCTAGCAAAATGCTCCCCACTGCAAAACAGAGACAACAGATTCCCTCTGTGTTTTGGGTAAGGACTCAGGTTTCTGCTTTAATTCATCCGCCATTTGCATATGCAATGTACAAGTATGCCTTTCATTACATTTAAATGTGGATAACAACTGTAATTAATTACCTTTTGCGGTATTCATGTCTCAGTTCACTGGAAAATAATTCAAACATTTCCTTTAAATGTCCAATAGTGTGCAAATTAGACTATGTGAGACTGGACTCTTGTGAATGGAAACGCCTTGAATGGAAACATAAGCTGTCCTACATGTGGTGCTAGCACACTCTCCACCATGGTTACACTGCTTTTTGTGTCTAAGATAAGGGCCTCACTCATCTCCCCTTTTAGCAAATCAGATCACATCCCAGTTCTGCTTCTGCCTGCCTGCAGGCAGAAACTACAAATGACAGAGCTATCATGAGCCAAAGTGGCTCTCTTGGCTTCAACCTCAAATCTTCTGAGATGATGGTGCTGAGGACACTTGCATGCGTCTTGAGTTTCATCTAAAATTAGTTTTTATGTGACTTAATCATTCACGGATCACGGGCTTGGGTCCTTGGGTCAGGATGAGGAAGTGTGAAAACCACCCTGCTATGCCGAGTATACCTTTACCTCACGTCCAGTCATGGATAATAAACAGGATGAAGTCAGGAGCAGCAATGACACTGACGACTGAAACACAATGGTTTTCACAGACTGTTCAAACCCAGAGTTTTCCATTGTACCTGAGGGAGTCTTCATTCAAAGCTTGAACTACACAGTAAAACTGGAGAAGAACAAAGGAGGAGATGTCTGCTTCCTGGAAAACCAGCACTGGTACTGAGATGTGGACATCATCTCTATCAGTTGTTCTTCTAATAAAGAGGAGCACTTTGAGATCAGATACCAACATTACTGACTCCAGAGTTCACATTCACACACAGCAGTAGTACATTTAACAGCCAGTAGGTTTCAGCCTTGTACTAGAAACTGTTGACAACAATCACTGGACCATATGCACTAATAATTTACACTGACAAGCCAAAATAGTATTCCATAATGACTGTGTTGTCGCCATATGGATGTCTTACACGAGAGCCCTTTAACTATAATGTCAGAAGAGCTATTTGATTCATGTTTATTATTGCAAAGATACATTAAATGTATTTACATAAATGTGATAAATATATGTGTAACAAAGTACACAGGCAATATTAAAACAGTAATGCAAGCAACCACAGTTATGATTTGAATTCAATTCATGTGTTAGTGTAAAAGCATGTATATGTGTATAGTGTATTTTGAAGAGTTTGAGGAAATTTGAGGAAATTCAGTAGGTCTCTTATAAGAGAGGTAAGTACTCTTACAAGACCACATCAGCTCAGTGACCCAAAACATCAAGTTCACCGATGAAGCTATCAAGGAAAATGTTCTCAGACTGTGAAGCTGAAGATGACAGAGGTCTGAACATCAAAGTCTGAACACAGTGAAACACAGGCTGGTCCACCCTAAAGACAGAACACCTAAGCACAAGCAGTGGGTTGGGGTTAGTGGTGTATGCTGTTCAGTGCCATGAGAAATGCTCAGACCTTTACAATTGAGAAAACTGCTCCACAAGCGTATGGCCTAACACAGGAGAACCAGTCCACCTACCTGGCCTCTGAAAGACAAGTGACACTCTTTACTGGACAACAATGTATATGTTTTGCCTGGAGAAGACAGATAGTTTGAAAGAAGAGAGAAAAAAGACATCTATGTCAAACTGGAACAACCGTCACTAAACATATGAGTTGGCCTACGACGCCAGTTGTAAGCTACTTATCAGTCTCGTGTTCCCTTCCCAGACAGCTCCCATTCACACCTTGACCCATATGACCTAAGTGACCCACACGATGGCCGGTTTAGAGCAACGATTCACATATTACCATTTTAGAGTTTAAATTCCCCAGACTCTCCACCTGTCAGTCAGGACTGAAGAAACCTCTTGAATAAGAGGTGAAAAACACTAAGAACTTTAAGCAAAACCAGTTGACAGTTGACTTTCCTGAAGCTCTAAAGCATAACCATGACCTAGATGACTGGTGAAGTGTCACCAGAGGAATTTGCAGGTATTTTCTGGGAGTTGCAGGAGAGAAAATACCACAAAAAAAAAAAATCTTGATTGCTAAATAAAATAAATGCATAAAAGGAGAAATAAAAAGAAGGAAAAAAAACTGATGGAGGAATGTGTGTCTAAGTGTGTGGATACGATTTGTGTAGACAGCAATAATGACATTTATGTTATAGAACACTAGTATTCTGTAGTGGATCTTATGAATACGGATGAATAACAGTGACAACTCAACAACAGATAAACAAGAATATGGAGGAGTTACTGAAGAAAAACAACACTATTAATATTAAGATTAAGATCTTTTATTGATCCCACAGCGGGGAAATTTCACTGTTACAGAAGCTCAAAATACACACAGTAAAGAAAAAGACATTAAATAATATACAAAATAGCACATAAAGACACAAAAAGACCAGTATGCACAATAAATAGTAAAATAATAATAACAGACACTAATCTCACCAGCTTAACATTCAAGTGTGGACATGAGCAGAAGCGACAATTGAAGGCCAAAAAGCAGTAAAGAAAAGTTAAAAGAATAAAAAAGTCGATATAAACAAAGAAAGAAGTTAGAGCTACTGTAACTGGCTGCCACTCACTTGGCGCCATCTTTGTTTCTATATTGCAAATGTTACATAATTATTGTTGGTAAGGTAATGCTACAGTGGTATAGCATACATCTACCAAGAGTGCTGAGGGGGTAAAGAGACAAGCATCAATGAGTTATTGTGTAATATATTGCAGCACTGCAGTGGCTTTACGGGACCTCCTATGGTACGCTTCCTGCCGTTTCTCAGCTGTTCTTACCTGTCGAAGTGCCAGGCGAGTCGTGAAGAGGCAAGAGAGCCGCAGTCCAAGAGAGCAGGTCCAGGCCATGGGGCATCCAACAGGTCAGGGATTTGCGTCATACCCATTCAAACCTGAATGAATGGCCCACCGACTCTCTGTGGTGATGTGCTAATCAGCGGTGCATTGACAATGAACAGACAGAGAGTGGTTCAGAGAACTAACGACGCAGGAGACTGGCAAGAGGGGACAGAAAAGGTGCAAACTGTTCTGGCAGGCTGCAGGGTTGTGAAGAAACTGTGCATGTGAGGACAATGTTTCCAGACTCACAAACATGGGAAGAGAAAAAAACAACATGGAGGGAACTTAGAAATTTAATAGGACTAATTTTCCTAAACAGTTTAAGCCAGACAGACACCTGCAGTATGAAAGGGACTAGTTCACCTTGCTCCTGTAACTTGTTATAAGACAAGCAGATTGATTTCCAGGAGGTAAACTGAGTATCACAGATAAAAACAACCAATCTGATGACACTTAAATCTCTGCTGCTGCACAGCCTGTGGGCAGCTCCCCGTGTATGTAACGGTGGATGAACTACAACCAAACAACCAAGCAATGTGAGGACAACAGTATAAATAAAGGTAAACAGAGGAGGAGCAATGAATTAAAGCAAGCTAAAAAGGAAGAATTAAACAGAGCAAAGCTACAAGAAGAGACTTTGGAAGTGAGCTGGTGCACACCAGTTTTGTGCACTGCTTTCAAAATGTAAACATGGCGAGATGATCAATATATATTTTTTGTACATACATCATATGTTTGTTTGCATTAAAGACAATGGAAATCAAACTAGAGGGTCACATTTGTCCTATTAAATGTTCTTTTGGCAACATACAAACTAATATGATTCCCCCTGTGGATTTTAACTGAAAACATTTTATCTCTATCTCAAAAAGCCCTAACACATTAACAGAAATACAGTTTCTTTCCCTTAAAATGAGGTGTTTTTTAAAATGCAGTGATTTAAAATAACACGTATGTTGGCTTTTGAAACAGATGTGGGGCATAATGCTTAGGGTTACAACATCTGTGTACTTCTCACCACTGCTTGCTTAAAACACATTAGTCTACAGAGATTACAAACCAATTGTGTATTATCCTGCTTTCTCATTTGTTGCTATGTAATTTGTTGCTGTGTAATATCCTCTGCTGTTAGTCATGTAAGAGCTCCCTCCCCCTCCATTTTGATTGTGCCCTGCACTGTGTGTTTCCAGAGCTGTAGTTTGGTTTCCTGGTGGCTTTGTTCCCACTGCTCTTGGAGAGCTACAAAGAATGCCTGAAGATGCCAGTCAAGCTCTAAAGCAATTCAATTAGGTGGCTGAATGAAACTCGCAGGTGGAGAACAGTCCAGACAACAGGGGCGGATGGACGGTTGCGAGGAGAGGATGTTTTCGGCTGTAATTAATCGAAACCCTATTCAGTCTAGTTCCACTTTCAAGCAGCTCCCACAGACATCCCGGTCAACTTGGCACTGCTTGAAGGCTTGCATAACTAGAGCAGCGGGGACTTCCATCCAGCGAACGTTTCCCCCTTTTCTGTGCTTCTTGCATAACAGGTTGAACTCGAAGTAAATGGGTGGTTGACGTCCTGCTGCCAGGCCATATGGAGCCTTGTCTCAATCTATATACGCATCTTTCATAGAATAGATAAACAATATGGTGGCCGCGTAGTTACAGTTGCAGTGATACTGAAGCCAGTTTGTATACCCAGCTTTTGATAAATACATTTAATTTATTTTAACACTTAGGGGTAGAAAAGCAAACTGTAACACAAGATCGACATGTTCTGACTGTATAGAGTTTTTATTGTTGAGGTGATAATAGTCTCCTTTCACACATTTAGCAGGCATGAATGAAGGCGAGCGTCCATATGGAGCTATGGCAAAGTAAGCGCATTATTCACTCTTCTTCTCATTCTCTTTTGGTCGAAGTGAAAATATGATGTGACTAGACCAAACTGTTGGAGGTGATGTTTAAGGATTGCATTATTTTGTTGTGGCTCAAGTGTGAAACAAATAGAATCTAAATCTGAGGGACACACATATATCTGGTTTTCTACTTAAGTACCCTGACATGACTACATACCTTCACCTCAGATCAAAATTCAGAGAAGCTGCTCAACATAACTGGCCCTTGAGAAATAATGGCGCAGAAATGAACATAAAATAACAATTTTCTACACTTAAGATGTCCCAAAACGAGCTAAAAATATGCACAGCGTCCACTGGAAGTGAGGTTGTACGTCATCTTTACATCCCCAGGGTGCATTTGTGCAGAGTTCACACTGGTTTTTATGCTTCCTGCTGGACTTTATCCTTTAAATCCAGTGTTTTCTCATTCTGTTCTCATTCTGAAAAAAAAAAAAATAGAATGAATAAGAATGCTCACAAATAAGCTGTTGTGTGCATGCATCCATCCAGGAAGCCCCTTCCTGCTGAAAATGCATTTCAAGGAGTGAATATTCCTTATCTAAGTAAACTGAATAGAGGATAGAGTATGATATAATATGAGTGGATAAGACATAATTCTTCTCTGCATGCAGAGTTCACAAGCAGTAGGAGCTCCATTCATTTACTTTTTTCATTTGTTAGTCATTCTCATTTTGTATGTTGCATTACTAGTTTTACTACAATAATTCAACACTTAGTTAAAAAAAATCAAAATTCAAATTTTATTTATTTAAAGCCCAAAATCACAAACATTGTTTGCCTCAGAGGGCTTTCAAAAATAGATTCAGTATGCTGTTAGTCTTTTTTCTTACACCACAAACATAAACTGAGTCACTATGAGGGAGAAATGAAAGAAACTGGAGATCAAAGTTAAGGGTGTTTTTAAAATTGCAGTCTTGTGACGTTCTTTCAACGAAATACAAGCTGAGATTTGAGCAAATCTTGTAGAACAGAGCAAGAAAATAGAAAGCACAGCTATTAAGATTCATCAGTTGTTGCGTTACTCAAAGGCGTGTGTCCCTAAACTGGAGAGGTCTGGCCTACAGAAGAGAAGTATGCCAGCGCTTTTCTAAGATGGTCTTGTTGAGGAGCTCTTGTGACATAACCCATCACAATGCATATGGTCCAAATGTGACAAGGGAAGGTTGTCTAAGGGGACTGAGTATGACCTCGCTTTTGTCCTTTGAGACAAAAAGGAGGCATTGTCCTCTCTGACTGACTGAGTAGAAAGTAACGGACCCACTCACTGTTCCTTGAACGAGCTCCAAGGACAGTGGGGAGGCTTGTTTCTCTGAGTAATCTGTGTAGATGCTATCGTTCATATTGGTGTTGTTCTTGCTCTGCACTGAGCTGACCTTTGCAAATGCCTGGGTGCTGACTGACGTCATTAAATCAAAGCTGCAATTGAGAAAAGTTTGCATTCAATGTTCTCCTCGAGGAACAATGAATGCTCAAGTGGTGGATGAAACAAAAGAAGATGTGATAAACAAGTAAAAATATCGTCACGTAGTATTTCCTATGTGTTAAAAAGATCACACTATAAATATGTTAAAACAATGCACTTTATTGTGCACAAAAGTATTAGAAAAAGACAATTTTTTTCCCATTCCAAGTACACTGAGCTCCATACGCAAGTTTCCTGTAGTTTACCTACTCGAGATACAGTAACACTTCCTCTCTGCATCTACCATTGAAAGTAGATTTGGAGGATCAAGTTGATTGCACATAGAAGGGAAGAGCAGTTGACTGACCCCTGCTCTGTATGTTTCAAGCCAAAAGAAGATCAATGACATCATCTCCAAGAGATCGACACTAGCAGGTGCACTGCCCAGTTTATACTTCATATCATTTCCCTCTTGACTAACAGAGGTCACTAGGGTTAATGACTGGTTATGCTAGTTACTTAATGCAGCCTGCTGGCTTGTGTCAGCAGAGCAGTGACAGTGTTGGTGTGTTCGCCATGCTGCCTCTCTCCTTCTCTGGTGCAAATGCGTGCATCATCGTCAGTGTGTGTGCGTGTTTGAGCATGTGTGTGTTTTTTCTCACATGGGTGATGCATCTGTGGTTTTCCCACCATCTGTCAAACGCCTAATAAATGAAGAAATTTAAAATAGAAGCTGAGGAATATATCTCTAGGAGAGAAACTGTGTTTGGAATGGGTCCAGAAAGCCAACACTTTCAGACAGAGAAAGTGCCGCCCCCCCTCCCTCCAACTCACACGCATACTCTCTCTCAAACACACACACACACACACATGCGCACACACACACACACAAATTGCAAAACCAGCTGGCAGGATTGAGTGTCCCTCTAAAGAGTTTGTCTATTGATATCTGTCTGGAGCCTGGAAGCTTGTCTCCCCCCACTCGCTCTCTGCAGACTCCAGCTCATGACCTGTTATGTAACTCTGATCCTAAACCATTGTACTACATGTAACATCATGACTGGGCCTTTAAAGAAATGTCTGCTTTACTTTTTCTTTAAAATATAAAATCACAGCTGCTACCACCTCTGTCAGTCATTCAACTACTTATTTGCCAGTGCTTTAAGTGAACTAAGCACACAAATACTTCAAAGTAATAGTAACACAATGGAGAAGCCTCCATTCACAAGTTACTGGGCTAACTAGAGATAGCAGGTATATGTAGTGCATTAAAAAGTAGAATGAATTAAGGATGATTGGGCCAGTTCAGATCAGAGATCAAGAATACTAGACAGGGTTAATTTTCTCACCTGATGAGTGAAAATAAAAACTTTTTTTTTGCAAAGCCCAAGCTGTGAAACCACATAATTTCCAAATCTCAGAAAAGTATTTTTTTGATATCCCTGTTGTGTAAGGTTCAGAGGCATGATGGAATTAACACAACTGTGGGCTGCATACCACGTGAGTAACCTTGATAGCTTTCTGGCATATGGACCAGGCTATTTAACTGAATAGGCACTGCCTTTGGATCCAATATTCAGTTCATATAATACATGCATGGGAAAATGACATAAGCCTCAGCTAGTTTTTGTCATTCAACTATCATAACTAAGATATTATGCAAGACTTTGATGGAAACCGATGTACAAAATCAGTAGAAAATGTGTTCATGTTATGTTTCTATTTCTGGAATTCATCATCATCATTTCAATTTGATCTGCTAATGAGAAAATTATTAACTTGCAATGGAGAACCGTTGTGTATTCTCTGTACTCCCTACGTCAGTGATTCCAACCTCTTCATGTAGGTGGATCCCTATTCAGCCACAAATATGTTCATCAACTGGCTGGATAAAAACACCAAGCTCCCCTAATACACTAACACAGTCAAACTTTCAAACCAAGTTTAGCCCTGGCTTCTTAACCTATACCTAATCCTGATTACTCTATTGCAGAGTGACACTAGAGAGACAGAAAGGGAGAGGGAAGACAGCAAAATAAGACATAGAAAGAAATACTATGAAAAATACTATGAGAAACCAAAGACACAAGATCTTGTCACCTGGTTTGCAAAAACCAATCAAATAAATGGCTTTGCTCCTAAAAAGGCAAGTCCCTACTGGTTAAAGGAATTCTAAAGGCACTGCTTTATCTTTGTTTGTAGTTTGCTTCTTACAAGGGAAATTATTGCTAATTACTACCCCTAATGCTGCCCATAGAAGACCTTTGTACACTCAGCAGCCAGATTCCTTATTCTCATGAGAGACAACAACGCACATGTTGTGTGCTTCCCTCCACATACAATACACATCCTCCACCCAGTTGACTGAGCATCCTTCAGAAGTTTGAATCACCATTGGAACCTGGTCCACACCAGAGACAATGATGGAGGGAAGTGCGGAGATGCAACGTCCTGCTCATATAGTCATAGGTCTGGAAAAGTGAAAACACCAGAGGATGCAGAGGACGCTCATCCAGGCCGAAGTCATGGCCCAGGTACTTTGCCAAGCTCCCTTTCAAACCCTTGTCAAAGCTCTGTACAGATCATCCCACTCTTTGTTGATATTCTCATCCGTGAGTGTGCTACAGTAAGCAAGCTGTGAAAGAGCCAAACCTTTCCCTTCAAAAGTGATGCACACCTTGAATGTGGCAAGCAAGATCAAAGGAAAAGGAGGGGGAAAAAAATCACCCAAAAAGAAAAAAGCCAAAAATCTAAGAAGGTCATGTGTGATTTATTTGCAGCAAAATGGGGACAGAGCTGGGTACTAAAAGCTAATAGCTGCTGGATTTTAAACCTTCAGTTATAAAGTTTAACAAAAATGAAACCAGAGATTTAATTTTCAATGATGAACGGGAAAAATTAATTGTGCTTGTGAAATTATTTATTATATAAACTATTAATTAAACCGTGCAATAAATACGTTTACATCAGCCTAAATCAATGTGATGATGTGCTGCCCCAAACACCCAAATGTTACCATGGCCCACGTCTGTCTTCCTCAAATGGATGGGTAACATGTTCAGGATTGCAGACACGTATCACGCCTGGGGCCAATTTTTATGACAATAAAGCTCACAAAATTAACAACCTCTTTCAGTCACCCTTCATTTTTCTCAGAAAAGTTGCTAAACAGCAAAGTTTAAAAAGTCTAGCTGAAAAGTATTTGAATGCACCAAGTACACGAGTAAGTGAAGTAAGAGTGAAGTAGTATCGTATTTAGTTATTTTATTACTCTTACACACACACACACACACACACACACACACACACACATATATCCAGTTGCCATCAGTTGCCATGGCAATACGAACAACCACTTCTGGAGTAAGGAGCCAATCAGAGTCATCTAATAAAACCGAAAAGCGCTCGCGTGAAAGGAGCGGTGGTCTACAAAGAAGAGGTATGGAGGAAGAGCAGCGTACTTTTAGTTTTCAGCCTGTTGAAGAAATGAAACATGCCGGGTACTTACTGCAGCTGCGTGGTTAGCTAAATGACAAACTCTATTTGACCACCGTGGCTAACTCCGTTTGCGTAACTATAGTAACCGCCAGGCAGCCAGCCGCTGTAGATGATTTAAGGTGACTCAGCAGTGTTTCAAATGGTGGCTAGCTTCTGTCTATTGAAGTAATCAGCTCGAAGACAGTAAGGTGTGCTTATGGTCAGCTAAAACTGACTTACACGAAGTGAAGGTGAGTCAGGGAAACATTGTGGTTAATGAACAGAGACTGTGGTCATGATTATAAATTATTTTACATATTGTTTATGCATGTCTGGGTGTGGCTGTTCAGTAAATGCATACAGTTGAGCTTTTAGTTTGAATTCAAAGGCTTTATTTGTTTGTATAGTGCAACAAATATCTGCTGCAGTGCTGTATTCATACGTTATATTTAATATTTATTCCATAAAGCAATTCATGTCACTGTAAAATACCAGAAACCAGTGAAAAATGTCCATCACAGTTTGGAACTCAGTGTGATGTCATAAAATACACTGGGTTTTTTTTCCAACCAATGACTAGACTTCTTTTATTTTTATTTTTATTTGGTGTCTTATAGTTTTCATTTAGACACAGTCCAGCTAGTCAACATGCTGTTTTCACAGGAGTCTGTTAGATACCTCAGGGATTTCCCCAAATGGACAGGACTCTTCTTCAGCCCTTACATAACACAAGTGCTGGCGAGGATACCCCCACACTCAAACGGGCTCTCCCGTGCTGTGATAGTTCTCAGTGTCACTGGAAACTGAAGCCACATGGTTATGAGCTGTCTTCTCGCTGAAGATAAATTGTAGCGCCGCATATTTCACAGGCACTTCTTATTTTGTGTCTCACGATTTCTCATAGTGCATGTGCGCATGCTGACAAACATGTTTAGTTTGCAGCATATTATGTTGTCATCCAGTGAATCACATGCTCACTGCATCATAATCTGGAGTCATTTAATGGGCCACCAAATTGAAATTCACCTCTTGTAAAAGTAGTGGTACAACTTATTGCCAGGAAAAGTAGTTAGTTAGTTAGTAGCTTGTTTCTTCATTGCCAGGACAACTATTTTGTTATTAATTGTTTTCAGTACTTTTTTTTTTGCAAAATCCTCAGACGTTTTCTGCTGTCAACTTCTTGCTTTCTCTTGTATGACTGTAAACTGAATGCACTTGTGATCTTAACAGTGTGAATTTTCTTACTGTTTTGGACCAGATGGTTAATCAGCTTCCTGAATGTGACTATTTTCTGGTTTCTTTAGTCCTCTATGAAAGTAATCTGAACATCTTTGAATTGTGGACAAACCAAGACATTTGAGGACGTCACCCTGGACAGGCAACTCTTGGGAAAGGTGTGGTTATTTGATAAGCTAGCTGCAGTTCTTTCCAAGTGGCAAGGGGCCTGGATGAGGTCATATGCAGAAGTGGGATGCAAGAGGTTAAGTTTATTCCTTAAATGTAGTGGTGCACATCTCAGGGTGAGATTTCGTCTTTTTACCTGGTAGCAACAAACTCAGGAATGGAAAGAAACTTCTGACTTGTAAACTTTTTTATATTGATAAGGCTAATGGGAGCTCATGCAGGGTGACCGACTGAATAACATACTAACAAAAAGTTGGATTAATCAGATGATGATGGGTGCTATAGTAGCTTGTAGTTGTGAAGAGGCCAGATTTATCTGCATCATTATTGGCTGGGCTTCATTAAAAATGCGTCCTAGCTTACTCGTGTCAGGTTCACAGTGCTTCCTTCTTGAAAAGTCAAATTTGTGGTCTCGTAACAGATGTCAAATTACGTGCAGGTGGTCATGTTTAGTTAAAAATTGATGAGAAGTGCCTACTTACAGGAAGTGCCACTGTCACATAACATAAGAGGCATTGCAGCAGTTCTTGCCTTTGTGGTGCCAGTTTTCAAATTCAGTCATCCCCAGCTCTTGAGCCACAGCACGACTAACATCTTAGTCTCTTCACTTTTCAAGCATGCAGCTTTTTTCAGTCCATCATTCATCTTCTGTTAATCTTCTGAACCTCTGATATGAGAGCTCTTATTACACATACTCATGCACACTGCCATGTTTATTGGCAGCGTGCTAACCTGGACTTAAAGGCTTTAGCTGCAAAACCAACCGAGGTTGCTTTTGACATGATGGATTTGTTTTTTACGTATATGCATATATTTCCTTTTTAGGGCATTTCTCAGTGGTCCTATGTATAGGTCCATACACTTAAAGTTGTCAGGGAGACATGGACACATACTTTCAAGCAGACGCAGTTAAACTGAGATGAATAACTGGCCAGTGAGCACTGGCTTAGTCACGGAAACATTCTTTGATGATGGGGGGTCGTCAAGTAACTGAAATACACTGTGTCAAAAAAACTTTAGGATAGATCACCTGATGCTCCTCCCAGTCTGCTTGCCTTCAGGAAGGTGGTTGTGACGTCAAAGACTGGCCAGATCTCAGCAGGACAGAGGAGCTTCCCTCTGAGACTTTGGGAGAAATAGACACTTGACACTGGATATTGACGGGGTGAAACCACATCAGTGTTGTGTTGTGGAGAGAAAGTAACACTGTGCCGGCACCATAACTGAGGCCCAAGTATCAGATCTTATCCCAGGCCCGGAGCCAGCAGCACTTCTTTGACCTCTCTGAATAATTTAGATACTTACCCCAGTCCAATGGGGTGACTGTCAGGGCTATCGTTCCCCTTCATGGCTGGGACTTACCACTTAGTCACCATCTCTCAGTCATGGAAAGTGTGACGAATTTTAATCCCGAGACTGCATATGATAATCTCCTCACCGTCTTAATTTTTCAGATTAGTGGCTGTTAGCAACTGTTTGAATGGAGCAGCATGGTTCCTTAAGGCTCAGCGTTGAGGTGGATTGCTGGTGTATGCCAGGGAAACCAGTTGGACAGGCAAGGAGTGCGTGGTATTTGTCATTGAGAGGGCACTGAGCATGAAGCCAGTCCATTTGATGAGTGACCGACCTGCTCCGAGTAGCCGTGGCACAATCCTGGGCCTTTGCCAGCCACATTCTTCCCTCCGCCTCGCTCCCGCTAACTCACATCCCACCATCCAGGGAGACTCTTATTAAGTGCCCCTTTGTTGAGGGATTACTGGGTTTATATTTAACCTGTGTTCACACTATCACTGGACTGTCGGAGCAGTTGTTGGCACTGCCCACTCATTTAGAGTCCATATTTGTGTCCGTCTGGCGTCTGACTCCCCTCACTGTCTCCACATTTTCAGCCTCTGTCTCACAACTCTCTGTTCCAAGGACTTCTCTCCCTCTTGACAATACAGCCACTCTTTTATCTATTTTTGCCTGTGTAGGACCTAGTTTCTCCCTTTGGAGTCTTCAGCTGCGATTCATATGTCTAATGTAAACATTTCAGAGAATTACCACCTGAATGTTCCCATCATTGTGCTACATTTCATTAATCAGACATGACATTTTTCTGAAATGTGTCTGCTTCGCTGCACTTGACTATAGTGTGTGTGCACTCACTATGTTCGGGGAACATACTGTTCCAATCCTACTTGGCATGAGAGTTAGGCAGAGTGAATCCTAATTTGTTACTGACTCGTTGAGATTTCACTTGTGGTGTTTGGCCTCTGGAGAAAAGCACTTAAGCAACTCCTTCATGGTGAAAACACTGTCAGGGTAGATGAGGTCAGTGGCATGGAAACAACAGTTTCTATTTTGGGGAGTTTGGTTTTGTTTGTGCCTGTGTGTGTGTTTAACCCGCTGACCTTTTGTTTAGCAACACATGTCGCAGTCATAAGTCTGAAGAGGTGTTCATGTGTCTCTATAGTATTTTGCAGGTGGACAGAGGCCAGCAGGGGCAGTCCTAGGACCACACCGAGCCAGGCCAAAGGTGTTTCAGCTTCAGGTAGGTAAGGACCTCTCTGTAATCTCATTTGTCTGCAACCCTACATCCCCCCATAATTCCACTGCTCTACTCGTTTTTCTACCACCAGTCCTCCCTGTCTCTTCCCTGTGGGCTCATTCTCTGACCCTGACTGTGTCTCAGGTATGGTGTTACTTAACCAGGTTGTGTTAGTGTTATATAAGTATACTGGCTTCTACACACAGCCCAGATCAGATACATAGGCTACTGTGTCCTACGCCCGGCTGCTGATACAAATGTCCTCACCAGGGGGTAAAATGAGCCAGGCCTCTATGGTCCACTGTTGTAACTAAACACTAGCTAGTTGGGGAAAGTCCATCTGAACACCAAATATTGTCCTGGCTCTGAGAGTAGATAAGTGAGGGCTGGACTGTAGATGGATTTGAAGAGAAAGTTGATATCCCCTGTTTTAAGACTGATATAAATGCCTCACAAAGATGTCATCAGAGGGACAGACTCTGGGTCTGATTTAGAAATTACAGCTATGTGACCTTCTGTCACAGTTTCACCAGCATGACCATGTCTCATAACACACGTCGTACATCAGAGCTGGTAAGGTTAATTCTGCACACTAGGGCTCCTTGGGTCTCCAGCTGCTACACCTTCAGAAAATCTTTATATTTGTCAAATTATCACTTGGGAACCTGGGTGTCCAGAGTACCTCAAATACATGTGGTTTGTATTTTTTGCAGAATCAGAGGGCTAATGATGGAGAGTAACTAAGAATGAGGTTATTTCAATGATTGCAGGCTTCTTGTGAGTGGTTCCGGTTTAGGTTTGCTCAACTAGTCCTGGAAGGAGAAATTGCACATTTGAGCTTGTCTCAAACTCCCAAGCACCTGCCCTGTTTCTTTGTTGGTTTGTGAAAATACCAAACACAATGACAAATGGGCATAGAGAGTATGTATGTGTTCTGCACACAGGTGTGTTTTTTTCATCTTACAGCAGCGTTCAAACGGGAGGCTACAGTAGTTTTCCACTGCACGTGATTTAGCTGTCCTTCCTTTTTGTCTCTCTCTGGGCCTCAGGAGTTCTTCAGTCAGCCTGTTGGAACAAGACCAACGTTTTTCCATCAGCGCACACTGAGAAACCATCATCAGGTCCTGAACCCCAAACCCCAGGAGTCTCAACACCCTCTCCACCACCCTGCTTATATATCACCTGCACTGCTCACCATCCAGGTACAGAAAAATAGACAGAGAGTGACCAGAGGAGAGTCTGAAAGGCATCTGAATTTTTACATAATTGATTTTTGATGGTTTAATAGGGGTACTGCTGTAGACTACAGTTGATGGACAGCGGTCAGAAAAAAGAATGTTCTATGTAGTTAGAGCATGTCAGCTGTGTGGCTCTTTGGGGATAGGAAGTGCTTATTATCATGGATAAATGCTCCTATTTGGGGGAAGGTTGAGGACAAGATTTACACTTCAGTGGAGAGAAATGAGGGCTGCATTAGAGCAGGAAGGGGTGTAGATTTTAGGGGGGAGGGGGTCTTCCGAGGGGGATGTGGATGGGCTCTTCTGTAATCCTCTGACATGTGCACTCTTCCTCACGTGCACACACAAGCACTGCAGTGCAGAGCTGTCTATGGCACAGAAACACACTGCACTGCTGCCAACGCAGCCCACACTGCTTTGTATCAACAGCCAACGTCCCAACCCACACACACCGTAAACATCATGTATTTCATCACAGACCAAGCTCTATGGCTCTTCCCAGTCCCCTTATTTTGCCCTGCAGAGGTACCACTTTAAACCTCCACCATACTAAATGGTGCTTCTTTGTACATTACAGTGGGTGGCCACAATAATGATGAGAATCACAGTTTGCTTCTTGACCCACTTTCAGTTTCAGCACAAGCTGTCTCATATTTGCTTAAAATAAAATGTTATATTCAAATTATATGGAACAATAGTTCTATACATGTTTGCTTCATATATGAAAAAAATAATGTAATTTGAATATGTATTGTGGTAAAGGAGTTTAAAGTTTATTAAAAAGAAAGTAGCTTGATATGCTCCATCAAACTGAATTTTGGCTAAGTTACAACATAAAGCAGGAAGTCCCCATCTAATACGTGCAAGCATTTTGTGATTAAGTATTTCCAATCCTGCTTATAGGACTATTTTATTTTTCTTGTGCTGAGATGTTGAGTTCAGATGCAGCCTGTATTGAAAGCAGAGTGAACAGCAGAGTCAGGTTGTCCAGCTTTCAGAGTATCACAAATAGTCTTACCATCGTTCAGGTGTATAGCCTATTCATGTATATGACACTGTGTGTGTGTTCCGTCTTGATTGTATTTGTTTGTGCATGTAAAGAGTGTGTACATGCACTTGAGGTTAGTCGGCCCCAAGCCTCTAAGTTGCTGTAACTATACGCTGTCTTAGAGCCTTATATTACCGTATTATGTTTTTGCACGTGTGTGGGCTTTTTCCAAGGATTAATATCATCTGGGTTGCGGTCAGCTGAGGCTGAGACTGTGTGCCTTTGGAAACTGAGTTGATTTACAGTATTAGGTATCATAGATGAACCAGAGGCTTCTCTTTTCACTGCAATGATCACATTTCTTTCAATATAACGATATCAGGTTTCAAGCCTTGGCTTCACATTTCCTTCAGTCTGTCCTGTATTAGGCTCCACTTGTTTTTACAGCATTGCTGTTTGGCTGTTCACAACATTAGTGACTGGAAAGACCTTTGGTTTAAAGAGTTCTGCTGAGGGCATACCATTGTGTTTATGTCAGTGCCCAGCTTTTAATACGATGCGATAAGATGTATGAGTGCTGTTATTTATAATGAGAGAGGTGTGTGTATTTATATTTGGTGTAAGAGATGTGTCAACGTGCTAAAAGATATGAGCAGATCTCCATCCCGTGACCTCACGTGGAGTTGTGGATGGTGAGAGTTGACACACTTTGGAGGTGAGGAAATGTCAAGGATTCACATCCTGTATTAATACACACATGCACACACATACACACACACAATCTGATTGCCCCAGTATCATGAGACTCAAAAGTGGCATCTGCTTTGTTTATTCTGCCTTGTTGACACTGCCACAGCTCCTCACAACAGATGCACATCTTGATTTACTTTTAAATATTTTTTATACTTTTTATACCCCTCATGTTCAGACTCAAAGTAAACATTTTTAAATCATTGAGTATTTGCTAATTCTCTGTCAGCAATTCTTTCACTGTGTTTTTCCTTTTGACTGTCTGTTGGTTGGAAGCATGATACACCTTTCACACATAAACATCCCAAATCACGCTTGGTTCAACACTTGAAATAAGCTTGAACTTTTGGTCTATGCAAGTGACTCTGAAACTACCATTTGACAGGTAGAGATGTCATTTTCATTTACATAAATATCAGTTAATGGGATAACTCAGTGGTGGTAAAGTCTATGGCCCACTGAGAGCCTTTGCATCTGTAGTATTACAATCTGTTAGGAGGTGATAATTTACCTGAAAAAATCACAAGCAGTGCAGAATTAGGATTTTAAAGCAACAGACTTGCTCAGAAACTGAAAATTAAGTGTCTCAAAAAACATGCCTGCAATTACAAATTATTGCCACAGATGCCACAAAAGAGAACCAAATGAAAAATGTTCTCAGTTTGTCCCAAATCATGATGAAAATGCCCGGGGCGCGTGTATTAATAAATACATGTGCACATATAGTATAATTAAAGGACCCAGTTTGAGGCTTCGGAATAAGCCTGTAGTAGGATCAGCTGAAACAAATGTTACCTGTGTAGTGTTTGAATGTGTGGGAAAGGGATGCCACCCGTCTCTGAAGGCAATTCAGGTCAAGTATCTTTCGAGAAATTTACGGGTGGAAGGAAATGCCAATGACATTCAAAACAAACAGATTTATCCCTGGCTCGTGCTGCAACTGCAGCATCTGCTGTATGTTGTATTTGTCCGTCCTGACAGTCCTTAAAGTGTCCACAAGGTGATCACACCGTCACGATGCATGTTAAGACAAAGACGGGGTGTTGAGTGTTGTTGACATACAACTATGTAAAGGATCCTATCTATAGAAGTGACACGGTCTTCGGTGTCAGTACAGCACAGTTTGAGCCTGACTAGGTGCACATGATACTGATGTGTGATGACGGGTATCATTTGCTCACACGATGTAACCCAACTCAAAGATCGCTGCCAAACACAGACAATAATATAATGGATAGCTGGGTTTGGCTGTATGTTTACCTCCGTGTAACCTCACTTTGCCCAGGCTAGCCTGACATTAAGACAATTATGCATTTACCATGTTACAGTCTCTCTTAGCCAATCTGTATCATTTGTGGACAAAGTTTTAGGGGAATATATTTCTTCATTTTTTTGGGAAAGACCACTCAATCAGATTCTCAATAGCTGCACAACTTGTGATCAATTGTGATTTAAACTTGCTGTTTTCCTCTGAGCAGTAATTTTTGTTTACGTGTGGTCTGGGGGGCCGTCAGCCAGAGAGCTAACTGAGATGTAGTGTTGCTAAGGGAGAGAAAAGGTTGTTCTGTCAATCGGTTCTTTCTATGAAACTTCCTAGAAACTGAACTGAACTGAAGAGTGGGGGTTAGCCAATGCCCTTTGACTTTCCTCAGCTGCAGAGAGGGGAAATACAGCCAAAAAGCCATGGAAACATTCCACATTTGTATGAGAAAAATGGCAGAGCCAAAACAAGTTTAGAGGTGTGGCTTTAATGTCACTGTATCAGGGTCATTTGAAGAGTTCTGAATGTTCCTACACATTTTTGCTTTAATGACAGATCCATTAGTTTGTGCTTTGAATAAAGCAGTCAGCAGTAGATAAACTCGTTAGCAGTTATCTGCCAGACTAGAGCTGATGAACTGCACTGTGTCAATGGATTGGATCCAGATGAGTCTCTGTCCAATGATTCTGAGAAGTGTCAACAGTTTAAGCCTAAATCCAGGAAGTGTATGACGTCAACATCCCTACTTCCTGTCCAGCGTTGTTGAGCTTTACTGCTTCATAAGTATTCCCTTCATTTGAATTACTCATCATAAATAACAAACTTCACTACTATGAAGACTTTTTGTTGGCCATGCTGAAAAGAACAAAGTGTTTTAAATATACACAAGCCATCTACTTTGCAAGAATCTCACAACAGCGTCCCTTGCTCTTGACAGTGTTGTGAGTTGAAACTCACCACCAGAAGATCTTTTGTCTTCCCCCCCCTGTATCCTCAGCACCGACAGCGTTAACTTAGTTCTTGCTCCAGTTAGACTTTCAATTCCAAAACTATCTTCCCTATCAGCTATCATCTCAAATTGTCCTGTTAGTCCAATCTCCACCTTCTGACGCATCTCCAATATCTGAGACCATCATTTCAGATTTCACTTCCCCTTTTCCCTGAATCAACAAGGACTTTACTGGCACCAGGGGAATTGGCTTGAAATGTTGCTGTCACAGTATAACAACATTAACGCTGGCCCTGTTAGATTTCAGTGTGCCAGTAAACCATGTCAATGGAGCTGTACATTTTCAGGTCTCTGGAACTGGCACACCTCAATAAGATTCTGCTATTAATAATGCTCTTGGCCACCTACACTTGTGTAAAAATTAAACAGCTGTGTTGATATACTAAACATACAGTATTTATTATTACAGTATTACAGAAATTAATGATTTAATCAGGACATTTGAATATTTTTGGTGCTGTACTCGTCATTTATAAGTTTATTAGCCCCCCAAAAAAGTAGCGTACTCCTTTAATCAAAATCTCACCCTCTTTCAACTCATCACATACTCATATCTCCTCTTAATCCTTAATCCGTTTGCTCTCCCTTTGTTCTTTTTTAGCATCTTGCACCTCCCTGTACAGGAAGAGTCGAGACATGCAAGACAGGAAACAGGTCCAGGATGGGTGAGGGTGGGATGACCTCATTGCTCAAACCCCCCCCCACCCACTGCTCTCACGTACACTTCATGAGCACGGCTGTCGCACAATAGTCTTGCAACTCATCTAGTTGTCAAAGTCAGTAGTCTCACCTTATATGGTATGGATATATCTGTCTATTTCAAGACAAAATACAGAGAAAATACACAAAATTTCAGTGTATTTGCAGAAAGTTTGCACATTTGCAAGAGATATGATCTTTAAGATGACTTTGAGGGCTTTGGTCTTTTCAAAAGGTGTTTTTACAAGTAGGACTTTCCTTCTCTCTGTTACTCGGGTCAGATCAAAAGTAGTCAAACAGGGTCGACACATCTCTGCAGTTGTATCATTGCACGTACAGACAGGAAAGGCAACCCAGGCTTGACCAGCATGTGCAGCTTCATGACTTCAGCATCTGCCCTATTGGCCTGTGGTGGCAGCCACTGAATTGTTTCCGTTCTGTGTGATCCCCGTGTTTATTTGTCTCTTGCGTTTGGCATGAAAGTAACTTTGTTTATTTATAGCTACTCCCCAGCCTGAATTGCATACAGCTTGTGGTATTTTTAGTGAAGGATTAGGTGTTTGGTGACCCATGAGGATTTGGTGAACAGGTTTATCTGGTGTGATGTCATGCGAGGTGATCAGTCTGGAAAATGACCCCGCAAATCACAGCACAGGTAAGATTTGCCTTTTTCCACTACACCAGCGTTAGGTACCGGGCCAGCAGAGGTGTGTTTGTGTGAGTTTGAGTGTCTTTTTATGTTGGATTTTTGTGAATGCATTGCTCTCATTGTTTCTGCCTGTCTGCATGTGTGATCTTTATGGACTCTGAGTGTTCTGCACACATGAACGTAAGTCGATGTGTTTACGCACGCTTCCCCCTGGCTGCTGCGTAAATCAGTCCAGGTAAATCCTGTCTCATGCCATCTCATTCAGATTATTTGTCTCATCCTAAATCTTTTAAGGCTCTTGATGTGGAGGTCAGCAGTACAAAACCTCAAGACAAACTAGGTCTCAGAACCATGAAAAATACTGACCATACACATCATTTTTATTAACTTATGTATGAATGTAATGAGAAGTTGTTTGTAAAATTTATTGCAAAAGACCACCCAAACATATTTGTGTATGTTTATGTGTGCTCTTTGTTACTTTGCCCTTGACATTCCCCTCTAATGCCTCTGTACCTTGCATGGATTTTATATCTAAATTCACTCAGCACCTCCTTATTAGCCTCCTCCTCCTCCAGTGTCCATGGCCACACAAGGGCAAAAGACAAACCTCACCCCAACTTCCTTCCTGCATTCCCCTCTCTCCACTCCAACCAACTATCACGTCTCCCCACGGGTCCCCTTGGTACAGACATATCTGCCAATCACGTTTCTAGGACACCCGAGCGTGCTGTAAAGCTCTGTGGAGCTGCCGCAGCCTTGATTCAGTGAAGCATCGACCCATTTGATAACCTCAATGGCATACCTGCTCTGACTCCATCCCCTTCACTGCACTGTTGTTGTTGATACCCAAAAGCTCACAGATTAACATTGCTAAGGGAGACCTTTGATTGCCATAAACATGATGATGCCCTAGAAATGGATGTGTAGAGAACTGGGCATGTGACTTTTGATTTTAAATGACCAATTGTAAATGAAACTATTTGCAATGTGTTGTGA
>JBAJHX010000096.1:21502981-21520654 GCA_037176925.1 Amniataba percoides
ATGTGTAGAGAACTGGGCATGTGACTTTTGATTTTAAATGACCAATTGTAAATGAAACTATTTGCAATGTGTTGTGATCCACTGTAAAGGATATTAGTGCAGTGGGAAGTGGAAAAACCATTGTCTCACAGCAAATTGATAAGATGAGAGAAACAGTGAACATGCTTGAAAGCTTGGCATTGTGTTATAGCTGCATTTCTTTGGTAGTGCATATAATTTCCATGGCAACAGGTACTGAAGAGCAATAAGAACAATGATAATGGAGATGCTTGTGAACTCCAGCTTTGCGATAGTTTTTCTTTGAATGTGTGATGGTCTGTCTTTGTTGCTGATGTGATCTTGATTATGCCCTTACTTCTTCCTGCTCTGACCCTTTTGTATAGTTATATATACTGTGCTTGATAGGGATTCAGATTGATTTTAATAGGAACATTTGTGTAGTGCTGGATGATTAAAACTGGCTCAGTTCCAGTACGTGGAATTGGTCTAATTTCCTAACTGAGCCTGGGGCTTGCTTGCTGTCATGGAAGAAAATAAATTGTCATTGACTGTCCTACAGTCACCAGGATAGAGAAGGGAGCAGACACAAACCAAGGACTTTGCAATCCATTTGGAAAGCTGTTTCCTTGATGAGCCTTGTTAGACAGATTAGAATCTGTCCTCTCCTTTTTGTCAAGGCTGGAAAAGCTCTGATCTTGTCAGAAGGCACTGTTGTAGGTGAGGGGCCGGGTTCCAGCTTCCTGTCGGCTGCATGTCCCAGTGTCTCTGCTTGGGACTGGCACACACATCTCATCAGCACTGTGAAAAGCTGCTGCTAACTGCCCCATGCTGTACGTGCCCCATGTCTTTCAAGGTCGTGGCTTCCATTTCCTCGTCTTTCCTTTTTTATTTCTGTTGCACTCTCCACTGCATTGAGACATGTCAGTAATTTTCCAGAGAAGCGTTCAATGTTCCATCTTGCGCCTGTAAAATTCCTTTGAACAAATATTGTTTTATTGCTTATGCTATAAATCACATGAATGTTACTCTGACTGACATGTATTCATGATCGTGTGTGCTTGTTCCAGCTGGCCTGTGAGCTTTTGGGTGTCAATGAGATGAGTGCCTGAACTCTTTGAGCCTCAAATAGTATGTGACGTATGTCTTTAAACATCGATGTAAATGTTCATGAAAGTTGGGCCCAACAATCCATTTCCATTTCCAATGCTTTCTGTGATTACTAATTTTAATATAGTGTGTAATAAAGGTGTTGACATCGACACAGCTGTGCTGGTGATTACTTATATCCTTGCTTACTGGGGTGCATTTATTACCCACTGTCAGATCCTGATTTTACACTGTTGCAGCCTTTTGACAAAAATAGAAGCCACAGCCCAGCATGAGAACACCTGTGTAGTGTGTCGGGCTAACTTGAAACACAAAGTAAAGTGATTAAAGATAGTCAGAGGTGATCAAACAGAACTTTCACCATTGAGACCAGGCAGATTGTGTTTTTCTGTGTTGACAGTCCATTTAGTTATCCATTTATAAAAGGTACCAGAGCAGCAGTGTTTGTAAAGGTGTTTCGAGGGCCACCCCACTTCTTAGTCCATCATCAGAAGGTACACTTTGGATGCATCTGTGCGTAGAACACTTAGGTGTTTAGGTGTAACTGCTGCTATTTTCTACTTGTGTGTCCTATTTTCCTCTTGTGTTCCAAGAGGCTGGATTAGAGAGATTAGTGCTCGGCTTTCTGACTGTTTACTGCACAGCCAGCCAGGGTCTGACTGTAATGTACAGCACACACACACACACACACACACATGCATACACACACTCAAGCATGCACTCACGGGTACAAAAGATGTACATGATGATATTTTAGAGCTCACATTAACACTAACATACACTGATGGACTGATTTTGATTTGTTAATAATACACACAACACACTTGTGTCTGTGTGTTTTTTTTCCCACCAGAAGCTTAAAGGTGGACTAACATGAATGTAGACAGCAATGAGTTGACTGGCTTAATCAGATGTTATTTTGTCTGCTAAGATAATCTGTATCAAGAAGAGTTTGGAGGGTGCGGGATGAGGATTACAGTTTCCACTCATTCAGCATGACCTCTCAGCGACACCATTATGTTATCCTACCTTTTAACCCTTTAAAACACCACATCCTGACCTCTGCTACCATTTTTATTACAGTCAGGTGAAAATTAGAAAAATCTGCTGCATTAAGCAATGTAAAATGTGAAAAAACATACTTTAAAGCAGCTCATTTTTTAAATAGCACTGAACTTCCTCTTTCTCCAATAGATTCCATTCAGAAGCAAGTACACTGATACTGTGTCAGCCAGTTCTTTTACTGTGGAAGTGAAATATGCTACATATGTACATATTATGAGGTGGCCGCTGCTACTCGTCTTCAATAGGGCTCCACTCATTTTTTACCACCATTATTATCTGTTGATGCGTGATAAGGGTTGGTATCAATGTGTAAACCTGTTAATATAAGCCCAGTGCCAATGCGGTCTTTGGGTAAGTCTCATGAACACTGTCTAACATTCTGCCCTGTATTTTACCTGCAATCATTAGTCACACATTACCAAAGCTGTCGGATCTTTCCAGTCTGTGAAGTTAGTCATTTTGTTTACATTTAGTCATGATATTGAACTACTTTTATGGCAATGACTGAATTGCTTTTAAACAAACAAAGACCAAAAAATGCTTTGTCATTCTGTACCAAATGTTGATATCCATGAAGTAAATCTTGCCCAGATAAGCAGCATGCCTGAGATCTAATGACTCTGGTGACTGGCTGTCTGTGAGAGGCATTAAGTCAAATACACATAAATAAATACACACAAATACACATATATGTGGTGGCCAGAGACAGAACTCGCAGCACACGGTGTTGAGAGTCTTCACAACATACATCAATAACACATCATGCAATATATACAATATATGCAAAAAACAATGTGACAAAGTTGATTAGACTTACTGTAAATGTATTTTTTTAAATGTACAAGCAGAAAGTTGCTCCACCAGAGCTTAACTCAGTGACTTAGAAACATCCTAGAAACCATTCCACCTTATGAATTGTTGATAGCTGCTGGTATAGCCTATGAGTGAATTAATTATTACTTTTAATGTTAGGAAATCTCTGAGCATGTAAGAAATGTCAAAAATAAATGCATACAAAAAAGATTTTAGAAGAAATTGCTCATTGCTCAAATATTTTCAAAATTGCTCTTGAAAATATTTGAATACTACGCAGCTATAAATGTGTTGTTTTGTACTACTTGCTATGTGTAGGTGTCTCTATCTCCCCCTTGTGAGGATATAGTGCTGCTTGTCAGATTGTAAAAACCCTGCTGTCACACAGAGAAAAACAGCTGGGTTCATGTGCTTCTTCCCTGTTTTTATTCCTCTTTCCTCTCTCTCTCCCTTCCCCCAGACACTCCCTCCCTCCCACCACTGCCTTTGTTTTCTTGCGCGTTCCCTCGAAGGGTTACCGCCCAACAACCTGCTTTGGGTGCTCCTGATTGGTGGCTGTCTTGTGAAGGGGGCAGGCCGAGTGTCAGGCTTGTGAGAACTTTACCAGTGGAGAGCCAGCTCTCAGCTGTCAGAGAGCGTTCAGTCTGCAGTGGAGGCACAAGCAGGATCTGTCTCTGTTCGCTTTATCTGCTGCTGCAGCACTAGTCCCAACCTCAGCATTTTAAGGACCCTGTTTGGCTTTCTGTTCCTACTCAGCCGCAAGAACTGCTAGACAAGGAGTTAAGAGGGAGTTAAAATAATCACTAAATCTCGGCTTTTTATTCTATTTCTTCCCCATTTCTTCCCTCCTCTCCTTTGTTTTTGACCAGCAGAATCCCCAACATCGTAGAAGAAGAAAATCATCATCACTGCAACTGCTTTTGAAGACATCGTGGGAATAATTTGCAAAAACCTACAACCTTAATGCAAGATACCACAACTAATCTTCTGTGGATCTGTAGTGTGCGAGTGAGTGTGTGCGTGTCCCTGCCAGACGGGGCCCCCACCGCATTGTGTGTGCATGCGTGAGGAGGCTAATGCCCACGGCAGTGTGGTCACGGCCAGAGGAAGATGGGTCCGGCTGTGGAGGCTCAGGCCAGGGAGGCCACGGATGCAGAGCAAAAGCAAAAGCAGCAGCAGCAGCAGCAGAACCAGCAGTGCTACTTGGAGAAAGGGGTGATGCTTGAGCCCTTCGTAAACCAGGTGGGGGGGCACTGCTGCGTCCTGCGCCTTGGGGAGCAGACCATCTGCAAGCCCCTCATCCCCCGCGAGCATCAGTTCTACAAGAGTCTGCCTGCTGCAATTAGGAAGTTTACCCCCCAGTATAGAGGTAATGCAAACTAGCCTTCTCTAACCTGTGTTGTGGCTGTTGTTTTGGTGTGTTGCTATGCATCTGTATTTCTTTATTAAATCGCTCTATGCACATAGGCACAAGTCAGTTGGGGATTGATGTTTTGCATACATGCTTTGCATTTTTGCAAGTTGCATGTAAAGTGTCAGTTTTGAGATTTTCAGGAAAGTGAGCTCTCTGCTCCTGCTCGTGTTGTTTTTAGATGCTTATCAGTAGCATGTACCAAATTGTGCCACAGGAGGGTGCTGCAGCAGAGACAAGTTGGCCTCCTACAAACAGGCCACCCAGTTGTCACGTCCTGTCTGTAGGAGGCTGTATTAACTCAGGTAAGTCAGGTTTGCCCCTGTTTCTTATCCTGGCACGCAGCAGGAGGTCATCTGAAAAGGTCAATGTAGGAAACACTCTACAAACCTCTGGAGGACTGGGTTAGTCCACAAACCTCATGGACTAACCCCCACCCCACTTTTATCTTTAAAAATAAATTATTCACACTAAGTGACTTTAGTCTGTTGGATTGTTTTAACATGTTGGCTCTTACTGAGCATGCCTTTGGATCTTTGACATGCATTTCAACTAAGGTCTTCAGTTGACGTGTCCTCTACCCTCTTAAACGTTATCTAAAACACTGCCTCATGCAGCAGTGCAGCCATTTACTTTGTGTGTCCAGCAGAGAAATGAAAGGTTACACTCACTTTCCTCTGATTGTCCTAAAAGCTCCACTACTTCTTTTAATGTTCACCTCCAAAATACTGACACTCAACAAGAACCTACTTTATTTTGGGATTTATTAAGGGATGATTAAATCATTCTATCTTCCCTCATCAGTATTATTGCCTCTTTATATTTGTTTTCACTACACTTTCTTAGTCCTCCTTTACATTATCTTTGATTCTCCATCAGCCATATTTCAGGACACTGTGGGAAGAAAGGGTGTTTATGATACAAACAAGCTTTGGGAATCATCTGGACCTTAGTGCTTGTTGCCTGTAGACTAACATTGTACCTATTCTCTGTGTATGTGTGCCGTAATGCTTTGTGGTTTTGGTCTGCTGTGTATGTATATTGCTCATCACTTTGTTTGAGATGGAAGTTTTGGTAATAAACAGGACTGAGTGAATTTTCTAGCCTTGTGTCATTTGTGTTTGGACTGTTATTTTCTCTGCATTGCGAAACATTAGACTAATCTAACAGTATGATTTGTTTTTGTGTCTCAGGGTTTCCACAATTGAAATACACTGCTGGGTTGATTGATGATCGATTGACAATGATTTTTCTCTCATTTTGTCCTTCTCTATGTTGCTCTGAGAGCTCAGTATCTCTGTCCCATCCTCTTGTGTCTGTCATAGTTCTGTCCAGGTTTTGATGGAACAGATGTCTTACAGAGATGTGGGTGTAGACACAAGCCTCTACAAGTGTAACTACTGCAAATAGCAGCAAGATGAGGATATGAGATTCTTAGCACTCCAGAACTTGAGTAATTTTGTCAGCTTGTGGTGCTCTGATTCTTCATGAAGGACTTATTCTCTTCACAATTCCTTGAAAGAGATTTCTAACAGATTTCTTTCTGCTGTCTCTTTCTGTGTCCCGCTTACAGGTGTGGTGTCTGTGAGCTTTGAAGAGGATGAAGAGGGGAACTTTTGCCTCATTGCTTACCCACTCCAGAGTGACCCAGCAGCAGACCTGGAGAACAAGGACCCCTCGACCGACTGCGAGTCCAAAAGTGAGAAGCTCAAGTGGGGGAAAATGATCGCTTCTTCTGTGCTTGTGGACAGCAAAGATGGCCGTATCCGACACTCTCGTAAAGACAAGGACAAGAGGTGAGACGAGAGCAAATGTCCCAACAGAGGCAGCAGTACACTGAGGGACTAGTTACTCACGATAAACTAGAAGGTGTAGTTGATGCATCAGCAAGCGGGGGCACAGTGAGTCACTTTCACACATGCATCGAGGCTCCTGTAAATAAAATTTACCGTGATGCATTGATTACCTCAGTGCCGTTACACAACCGTGATATATTTAAATCAAAGTTTACTTTTTCATGACCAGTAAAGCTTTATGTGTCTGAAGAATCACATTAATTGACTGATGACGCACACATTGACTCACACATACAATCTAAAGCCAGACTGGCTCTCAGTACTACGTGAGGCTGATCCTTGGTCCTTGGCTGCCAAAGAGAGGGTCACAGGGGGTTACATAACGGCGATACATGCACGTCTGTGCACATATGCGAACACAAAGGTTAGTCAGCCCTGGTCTGGACTAGCAAAACGACTGGAAGGATGATACTGACTGATGGCAAAATATATCAAAAAGTTGTTTTTTTTTTATTTCTGAATGGATGATAGTAAGAGAAAGACACTTTTCCATTGGGTTCCTCTTTATGTAAATAACATCAACGTCATCCTTGCCCCCTTGTTTTATGCTCTATTACCCACATACATCACAACCACATACACAAGCAGATGCTTTTGTCAGATTCTTCTTCTTTTGTTCAGCTAATGAGGCTTTTTCTCCCTCTGCTGTCCAGCATTCACAAGCTTCAGGATAATGTGGGGCTAGAGTGGCTGCGGCAGGCCGAGGTGCTCTGCTACAGACTGGAGCGCAGTCACAGTAACGCCGTACCGCAACTCAAACACAACCCCTGGAGCCTCGGCTGGCAACAGCACCACCTGCAGAAGATGAGGGAGAATGCCAAACACCGCAACCAGTGCAGTATCCTTTAACTGACTGAGCACTACTCTGTTGACTTTTTGTTGATCAACATTCACTATCGTGCTGGAAAGAGGAAGGATTAATTATTCAGAGGTTCCAGGCCAGAGGACACAGCATGTGCTCCGGCTAACTGCGCCACTGGGAAACCGCAACACCTGCCTATTTACATGTTTATCAGTGACTCCACTCTGTACCTGAGGCCCGTCATCCAATACATGGTCTAGATATCGATGTCTTTGTCCCATGGAATTGCATCCCCCATTAGTTACCTGATATTGCTGTGATATACCTGCACATATTGTATGATAATAGTGTTCATGTGAGTGCAGCTTAGATTAGCATGTTCTTAAATCTAATGAAGCAGTTTTAAGTTTTTAAGCTGCAGAGGAGGGCGGTATGTTTTTTTTTTATCCTGGTTTCCTTGACTCAGTTTGTCAGAATTCATCCTGCTGGAGAACCTGACGTGGCGGCACACACTGCCGTGTGTGTTGGACCTGAAGATGGGAACACAGCAGTATGGAGATGATGCCACAGAAGAGAAGAAGGCAGTGAAGATCCGCAAGTGCCAGCAGAGCACGGCATCTTTAATAGGAGTCTGTCTCTCTGGCATGCAGGTGGGCTTCGAACAAGACTGGCCTCAGTGTTCATGGCTACATCTTAAAGGGATAGTTGGATATTTTAGGAAATGGCTTGATTTGGTTTCTGATTAGTCAAAGCAGGTGTCACTATTCCTGCTTTACTATTTCAACCTCTTTATGTTTCTCCATCCCTTCAGGTGTACAAATCTGACACAGGCCAGCTGATGTTCATGAGCAAGTTCCTCGGCCGCAGGCTGACCCTGTCGGACTTCAAGGAGGCTTTGTTTCAGTTCTTCCACAGCGGCCGACGTCTACGACGTGAACTCCTCTCCCCGGTGCTGCAGAGGCTCAGAGAAATGCAAGCTGCCCTGGAAACCTGTGAATCCTACCGCTTCTACTCCAGCTCCCTGCTCATCATCTACGACGCAGCGTACCATCGAAAACACACACGCCAACACACTGAGGACAGCCTCTCTGAAGAGGACGAGGAGGAGGATGAGGACGAGGAGGTGGAGGCTGAGCCAGAAAAGGAGGAGGAGGAGGGGGAAGAGGAGGGTAGTGAAGTAGCAGGCGGACTTGGTTTTCCTCACAGCCCCTCCACGTCTAGCGACGGCAGTGCCAGCAGTGGCAGCTCCACTGTCAGCCAGGCTCGCCGGCCCTGCCCAGACCTGCACAGCCCCAAGGTGGATGTGAGGATGATAGACTTTGCCCACACCACCTGCAGACATTACCAGGAGGACAGAGTGGCGCACGAGGGCCTGGACAGCGGCTACATCTTTGGTCTCCAGAACCTGATCAGCATCATCTCTGAGCTGGAGAACCACAGCACAGACTGAAGACTGACATGACACACACACACACACATTCAGACAGAGTTGCACAACAACACACTCTGTGACCTTTGGAGGAAAAGAGTAGAAATGGACTACAGAAGCAGAGAGAGAGAGACTTCTCCTCTCCTCTTCAAAATTAGACCTTGTTGTAGCTGGCCTTTTGTTGGACCCCGCTCCTGTTTCTGCCATTGGTGCTTCTTGATGTTCCTATCGTGTGTGTCCATAAGAAACAGACCTGTGTGTAACCTGGAAGAGCTGTGTGTGTCACTGATGCAGAGTTTTTTTGACCCATTGTCATGATTCTGTTTAATCCAGTTCACCATTAGGACAAAAGGGTAGGCAGCAAATAAAAACAGTTTGACGTCCGAGACAGTAGAAATGTTTTCCTTGTGTCCGATTCCAAAGAAAGCGTCAGCGTTTTGCACACACAGACAGGCACATGCTGTTAAACAAGTGTGTGTTTCCACTGAGACAGGGCTATGTGAGAGAGCAGGAGTTGTATGAGTATGAGTACAGAGTCGATGGGAGGAGAGGAAGTGAGCTCACACCTTCTCTTTCACCTGTTCATTCTGACATCCTTCTTTCCCTGTTCATCTCCGCTCAAAGAGACTCTATTCATATAGGTATCAGGGACAGATTATATAGAGTTATTTCTTTATTTGACATGTTTCATAAAATAATCTAAAGTTCAAAAAAGTGAATGTGAATTACTACATTCCATGTTATTAATGTTATAATAATGATATTAATTAATATTGTTATTTGACATGTTTGGATACCTCTATCTTGTATGTTTGTGTTGTCCACAGTTTGTTGGGGGCGAAATTAAAGAGTTGGGTTTGTGCTACTGTCTGCGTCTTCTTTTGCATATTTAGTGTTGCTTGTACACAAGAAAGAGAGAAACCCCAGATTTCCTTCTTATGTGAGATTTACATGTCACAGCAATCACATTTCATACAAACATCCAGGATGTGCGGTCATCTCATGTAAGATGAGGCAAATGACTGCTTTCTGAGTGCCAGCCAGTACAAGCGCATGACGAAAGATTAATTAATGTCTCTCCAAATACCCTGGAAAGCACGGTAGGACTGCATTTAATACGAGCGCACGACCACCCTCACCACCTGCTGTGCTGTAAAATAACTGGAGCACATGCCAGGTCTGATGCCTGCTGTAGATACACCCTGTAAAGTCCTGGAGTATCAAAAAAACTATATAGATTTGTTTCTTCAGTTTTGAGGAGTTTATCTGTGTCAGTGATGTTAAAACAGAGGCTGGGATTCTATGGCAGGGGGAGGATGACGACACCCCCGGGCAGCCTCAGCCTGTTCTGGTCATCTCCAACCAGTCTGAGGCAGACAGAGCGAACACTCTGCTCTGAGTCACGGGCTGCATGTGATGCGAGGAGGACCGAGCGTCTGCTGGGAGAAGAGCTATTAAACACACACAGCCTTGAGTCAACAGAGTGCACGGGCCATTACCACCTCAGTGTCCTCTCACTGGAATGTGCTGTACCACTGACACAGACATCCATCTGAAACACAAATTTCAAATCTGAAATATAAAGCTCATTTTTATATTCAGGCCAATAAAGGCCTAGATTTAGGTCCTTGTATACTCTCCTACAACACACACTTTATTATTTTGTGAAATTCAAACCCTAAAAGCCACTCTGACACAGTTTAAACACTTTTCAAGACTCTCTTATCCTGTTTTTTCTTTCACACAGGTTATAGTAAAACATATTACGAAGGCAGAGGGCTTGTTTCAGTTTATTCTGAAAATAGTGACCTCATGGGTGTCACCATCTGTCGCATTCTTGCTGGGATTTGGATCTGAAAAGGTTGTCCAGACATACACAGACAGCCTATAATGTGCGTCTCCGTTTAAACTAACTAGAAGCCAAACAACACATTAAAAAAAGGGTTATCATATTTAGGATAACATTTACTCTGTGCATTTTCATTCACTGTCTGTTGGCTAAATATGTGTGATTAACCAGCTAATGTCTTTTGATAAAAAATATTTGATTGGGCTAGAGTGTTGTGGAAGTGTAACATGTAATAATCTGCACACTGTTTTCTCATCTATCTCACTGGTCTATTTCACATATGCTTTTTATATACTGTATGTCCTGCACGAGCTTGCACCATGCTTATTCTGTAATCCTGTGCTGGTTTAGGACCTCGCAATAAAAGGTCAAGCACTTTACTGTAACCCGGTTAAGGGTGTGGCCGTGCAGACAGTCGCTTTGATCTTAAAGAGTTTGGGTCAGGGCAGAGTTAGGGGGGCTTTATGAGCACATACTGTATTTACACAGCACATTCAGACCCCAGCACTCGCCATGTTTTAGAGACTGCCAGAGATTAGCTGCAAAGCCACAGTCCGTCCAGGAGCTGGACGTGCATGTGATGCTTCTGTGCTATGCGACTGCAGAGGGATAGAAAGATTGATAGATGAGAGGATGGAGAGATAGAGAAGATAAGCTCTTCCATATCCACTCTACTGGGAAGGGGGGGGTGGGGGCAGCCAATGTTGCGTAACAGCCTCAGGGTCAGTGGGCTGCTCCTAACCATCAAAATGATCCCATTCTGTCATCAGACTGTGTGTGTACATATGTATATCACACCACATGCCTATAGTAGACTCACTGTTATTCTTTATCCATAGCATTTGCATACCACTGTCGGACACGTATGCTCGTGTATGTCCCCGTAACTCATTGCTTTGCAAAGGTTGCACTGCAAGTGGAGCAGTTGCATAACTGCAGTTAAAATCACTATGGCAACAGCAGCCGTTGCTGGGAATGAAAAAGTGTCATACCCTTTGGAGATACGAGAGTCACACCTCCATTCATCAAAAGGTTAATATACTCTGACACTACTCTGTTCATTCATCAAGTCTACTCCATCATCTCATGCACATTTAGTCAGTCGTTCACTGTGCGTGCGTGCACATGGATATTGACAGTGCACAGTCCTATGATTGATGTGTGTGTCACCTCCAAAAGCAACAGTTCCATTGCTATGCAAAATTCATCCTATACCAGCTCAAGGTCATGCACAATGCAAACCTAATTTCTAATTTCCGTGTGCTTGTTCACTACCATGAACACATTTCCCCATCTTTCAGCAGTTCACCCATTACCTGCAGTAGATGTAGGATTATAATCTCAAAACTGGGTGTTAGCATTTTTGGTTGTTTGTCTGTAAAATTGCATGTGTCTGTGTAGTTGTGTATGTTTCATATGTGAATGTTGCATGTATCCTGATAAATGCCACATAATTCAAGCCTAATTCCTCTTGCATAAACTCACCCACACCCCCCTCTTTTTCATATGCTTACAGACACACACAGCAAAAATAACAACAACAACTGAACATGTAACATCCCTCTGATCTTGACGATGACCAACTCATGTGACCCCCCCTCCCCCCCAATCATAACTGCATACTGCACTGAGAATTGCTCCATTGTCTGTCACACAATTTAGCGTACATGCACGCAGTGGCCGCTGTTGCCTCGGGCTGTGAAAACAGAGTGGGGGGTTGGAACCAGTGAGCTGTTTTGTGGCCAAGGTACATGGTGCTATTCAACTTTCCCTATTTATAGAAGACAGCACCAGTCAGTGATAGCATAACCTCTCAGTGCACCATTTTCATTAAAACATTCTCTTGAGTGCCTTAGTCCTGAAAAGCCTCCTGCAAGATGCACTTGTGATGAATTCTACCTTAAATCCAGTTTATGTTTTGTTTACTGAGCAGAATGACTCCCAAAATGAGCAGTGCTTTGCAGACATGAAGAGAAGAGTGTTGTAATTGGAGTTTAAATTTAGTTGCAAGGAGCGAAACTGTCAGAAATGAGTAGATTCACAGCGACATGGAGGCAGAAAGCGAGAACTGCATGAATCAGGAGTACGGCCAAGCCTGTTTTGACAGGTGCTAAATTGAGCTTACACAGCGACATGCCCTGCACAGGCAGTTACATAAACGGGTCAATAATGTGATGAGAGAGAGATGAAAGACAGAGACAGACAGACTGTAGAAAATGCCTCTCCACGCTCTCTCTCTCGCTCGTGAAGATTATGCGGGAAGAAATCTTGTGTGATTAAGACGATGATGGCGGTGGGGAATAATCTCCTGACCTGCTTCAGAATCTGTGTATCATTCGATTGGAGTACGGCCATGAACGAAGCAAGGGTGCATGCGGACGAGTGCACCTGCTTGTGCAAAGCTGATTTCCAGGTCAGTTTGGAGGAGATTACAGGGAGCTGCGTTTTGATATAAGAATGACGGCATGAAAGGAAAGGTGCAGCAGAAATATATGCTCCAGATAAATCCACAATGCCCTGAGTGACAGCTCAGTTACTCCTCTCTCACAGTTTTTTTCTTTGTGAGGAAACAATGAAACTAAGAGGCACAAGTACATACTTTGGTCCTAAATGACTGTTTGAATCCTGTGATGTATTTAACTTGTCTCAGTAACATTCCTCACAGACAACAAAGGAGGAGTATGAACTAAATTGTATCTGACATTCATTACATCATCCTCAGGCAAAAGACTCTTCCTAAGCTCTAAGTGCCCCCTAACCAACACCACCACAGAGAAACAAGTTTACTTAATTTTCCATACCCACACAGTTTGATCAAAGATGTTTCAAAAAGACATTGTATATACTCATTTTGTACAAAAGGATCTATTTTTAAGTTCGGCTCTCATTTGCTGCCCTGATTAAACCGCAGCTGAAGTTCTTCTAATCAGGCCAACTTGCAGGCCTAACTCACAGACATGAGTTATAAATGTGAAACAGGCCAAGAGTCTACAGTCATGATAGCAGCTCTGTGAGGCTGTACTTAGTTCTTAGTGCACCAAAGTAGTTAACCAGCAAACATTGGGATCCTTATAGCTAAGTGCAGTTGTTTTGTAAAGCTTGTAGGAGCCTATCATGACCTTCATCAGTGGAATGACTCTTTGGCAACTGAGCCAGCTGTATTATTATTATTATGCAAAGACAATGAGATGCAACTGAGAGGTTTTGAAAAAGCCAGTTAAGATTGTTTGGTCAGAATATTTTAAAGCTGAGCTGTGGAGAAAAGGAACTGAAAAAAAAAAAATAAGGATGAGAATTTTCAAGGTCAAACACTATAAATATCTACCTTGTGCTACGACACAGTATATAACAAGTTATATTATATAGATTAAGATAAGATAAGACAAAAATAAAATCTGTATCACAAAAGAATTATGGTGCTTCCAGGAATGATTTATGAAATAGTCAGAGCAAATAATACAGCATGATGTAACAGATATCAGTGATTATTTAACACTGGAAGATAAAATCATGTCATAACCCAATTCTAATCAAAGCCATTCAGTTCACGAAATCCCCTCCCTCTCACTTGATCCTGCTCTCACACTTGCACAGGCTGCGTTAAACCATTCATTGATTCCAACAATGCAAACGTTTTAACCTCAGAACAGAATCACCCTGACTGTATACAAGAACGACCAATGACAACACAGCGCAAGGAGGCTTGTTGTGCTCGTCAGTCACGGGAACAGAGAAAGGCAGGAAATGGACGGCAAGAACGAGAGAGAAAAAGCAAAATCGAGCCAAGATGTAATTAGAGTGTTACATAAGGGTGGCAGTGACGCTGTCGACCAGGCGTCGGGCCTCGAGCTGGCCTGAGGCCCCTGCTGTACCCATGGCGGGCCGGTCCACTCTGTCAAACTCATTTACACTGACCCCTTAATTACTATAATGAACCATCAGAGGCACAGATTAACACTAAACACACTCTTTATTCGAGCTCACCAACAAAGGTCAACATTGAAGGGAGGCTTTCTGCCCCCTTGAATCAGTCTATGGGTGTTACTCTGGCTTGCGTTACACTGCCAGACCACGATTGGATTAGTTGGGGATTACAGCAGTTTGGGTTTAGGGTTTGGAAAATAGATAAACGCCGTGAATACGTAAAACCATTGTGAAACAGTCTCTGTGGTAAGTGGCTGTGTCTTCCAAACAGAGCCTCAGCTGTCCACAGTCTGAAGAGTTTCAGTGACAGACAGGTGCCAGACGTGGTGTTATGACACGTTAATGAAATTTTAAAAAATGACACATTACAGCCAAGGATTATCATTAAGCTATCTCTGTTCATCCAACTGTCCTCTGATATCTCTGTCGCCGTCCCCTACTTGAGGACAAGCCTCTGGCCTCGGGGTGGGTTTACATAAGCCCCTCATATACGTAAATAGTGTTTGCGTGGATGGGTGTTTTCACATGAGAGCATGATGTGTGTTAATGCTCATTCCCAGCTGGTGAGCAGCTCAGGATTCACATAACTCTGGGAGCGCTGATGGACAGGAATATGACATGATTATCTTTATGAGTTTTAACACACACACACACACACACACAGAGACACACATATGTTAATGTACTCAATCTGTCATACATAAGTCCTCACTAATAATAGATCACAAAGACCATTTATTAGGGTCAAACAAGGCAGAGAGAGTGTGCAGAGCTGATATCTTATTTTGTTTATGATGAGCTGACATCTTAAATAGGTTGTGTGTGGATGAAGCGTGCACAGTGGATGTATATTTTCCACGGCCGATGAGTGCCTCCGATGGTACTTTTCCTTTGCCAGTGTATTTCATGCCCATCCGTTATATGCCGGTTAAAACGGCCCACTGACTGACTAAAACACTCACACCTCCACACCCACAGGAACACTTCATTGTTTACATTTACCCATCCCTAAAAATAAGGGGGACTGACTCATGTGGAACAGACGCAAATTAGTCGACTAGCCGTGTGCCGACATTCCCGAGTGTGTTCCTGTTCGTGGGTCAGCTTCCCACACCTCAGGCAGGCAGACTGCATGACTGTGTCACTTGGCACAACATCGCCGTGTGAAGGCATATGGTCTACTAGTGCGTAGGTGAAGATGGTGTGTATTTATCTATTTATTTTACGTGGGCAACATTCCATTTGGCTGGACATAATGATGATAATGTGATGTGCTTTACGGCAGCAGCAGTTTGTGGGGAGAAGTGGTGCCACATCAGATCAGTTTGCTTCTTAAATCTTCCTTTCTGGAAGTGAGCGTGCTGTTGCTGTCATTGAGAAAGAAGTCATTTATAGTCATGATAGTATAAATACTGTATGTCAGCCCCTGATGGAGAGAAGAGAGAAAAGAGTGTCATTCTGTTTGATTTTAGTTTTAATCACAATTCCAGTCTTTTAGTCATCTCTTAGTGTTCAAGAATCATCTCTGTCTCTAGGTCCTTTTAAGAGGTAATACATTTACAATTATTCAGTTATTTTTCAATTAATTAATTGATAGCAATTATTCAATCTACATTCAGATTCCTAAATGTAAGACTTTGCAGCTTTTCTTTGATTTATGTAACAGGAAATTGTATATCTTTTGGGTTTTTAGCTGCTGACCGAGAAAATCAAGTAAAATGAAGACTTCCCTTTGGGGAATTGTAATGATTATGACATTTCATAAATAAAATAATCAACAACCAAAGAGTAAAAAATAGTCAGTTTAGTATCAGTATCAGCATTGATATAACAGTTGTGCTGAATTACATTGTGTGTAAAATAAAGACTTTTTAAGATTCTAATTAATTGTCACATTTAGATTCATACTTATGTCGCTTAAGTCAGAGCTGCAAAACGTCACTTTAATTATGATTAAAAAAAACATTGACCTCATTTATAATATTGTGAACACATATGTTTAGATGGTTTACTGAGCATGATTTTAGCAAATGGGAACATTTAGAGTTGGCTGAAGAGGAAAACTTCATTTAACTTAATCTAACTTAATTTAATTGGAAGGACTTACTGCTGACTCCTCGGTACAGACGGGGTCATCCAGGATAGCTTTGTCTTTGAGCACCTGAGCCTGAGGTTCAGTTCGTCCTCTGACTTTTGTTAGTCTCCATGCAAATTCAGAATGTAAATAGTGTTGTCGTGGGTCTTTTTCCATGGCCTGGAGTTCCCTGTATCAGACCTCCACTAATACACTGGTGAGTTTACACAACTGAGGGCTGCAGACAGGCACAATGTCCTCCACAGGCACAAACAAGAGGTGAAACATTAATGAGTTATCAAAAATTTAATCTGCAGTCATGATATATTTGCATGGATTTTCCTCTGCATAAAAAGACAATGAATATTCATTTGTGCAATGGCAAGCACTGTTTACATTATCTGGCGCTGAGGGACAGATTGCACATGTTTTATTAGGCTGCCTTATCTTTTTTTTAGATCATAAAAGCACTGCAGATTAAACAATCATTTCTGGATGGCTTGGTCTTTATTAAAACATGAGTGTGATTCATTCAGAAATAGGCTCCCTCCAACTTATTATAACTTCTGTTTAACATATCAAAGCTGATGTGGATCACAGCTTCCTCATAGCTGACAGGAAAAAGAAATCGTACATTAGCTTTTGAATGTAGCAGGCTATTCGAAAGTCTGTGATAAGCAGAGACTGGAGGGGGGCTGCGTGGTATTTGTTTGTCCTCACCTCCGTGCGAGCTCCCGGCTCTGTAGTTATTATGTAACCACAGGAACAAATATCTCTTTATCTGAGGGCAGATGAGCAGGCTCCCAACCATCCTCCACTACTACTACTACTCCACTACTGTGTGTGTGTGTGTGTGTGTGTGTGTGCGCGTGCGTGTGTGTTTGGGTGTGTTTTCTGCTTAAAAACAAATTAAGGGGTAGTTTATAGTGATTCCACAGAGTTTAGACTGATCAGATGTACAGATGGCTAAAAGCTCCACTCTTTGTCATGCTATAGATCCATTATTATGGGTCAGTGGCTAAGTGTGCCACCAGCACTGTGCAGTCAAAGGTGCCCATCGCCATTCAATACCACAGTGACCCACAATCTGGTAACTGATCTGATTAAGCAATGAAATCTTGTCATTACTCACAAACACTTCATCATTTAAATGAAATCAATCAAATTTGTTTATCTCCACTTGCTGATGGAATTCGAATAACATGTCCTCACACACACACACACACACACACACACACACACACACACAGTATGCGCAGGAAGGCTAAAAAAACAACAGTGTGACAACACTGACCTCTAGTGGTGAAAACTGCTCAAGAGAAAAGACAGCATGAGAGAAAACT
>JBAJHX010000096.1:21520754-21551693 GCA_037176925.1 Amniataba percoides
AAAAAAACAACAGTGTGACAACACTGACCTCTAGTGGTGAAAACTGCTCAAGAGAAAAGACAGCATGAGAGAAAACTGAGAGCTCAGACATTGCTTCATGTATCATTTTCTTATTTAATTAAGAATTAAATACATTCTGAAATATTGCACAAGTCCACTAAATAGTTGATATCCTTTCACCTAAAAATATAAATGCACACTTGTTGATCCTAATCTGATCCAATACAAAACAGCTCTGACATGAATCCTTCTTTTATGAAACTTCTCATTTTTATGTTTTTGTTGACACTGCCTGAAAGGTAATAATTCTACTCTCTCTCACTGTCAGTAAAATCAACTTCAAGTCAACACCACCACCCTTTGTGATAAACACAAGGTAGAATGCCTTTCTAACTCTGTCAAAACAAAAGAAAATGAAAAGCTTAATAAAAGTAGAATTTATGAACAACCTGTTGTATAGATACAGACACTGTGATCAGTGTCTATGTAGACAATATTTTAACAAAAAAAATAAGAATAGATAAACTTGTGATGCTTCTGAGATGTCTTTTTGAAAGTTACGTAAGATGATAAGATCAAGTAAAATACAAGTGCTGCAACACTGCTCTCAGTACAGTAGATCAGAATCATATACAGCTTTATGGCCAGGTATGTGCACACATGCAAGAAATTTGACTCAGTGCATACACAGGATATAAAGAACAAACAGCAGCACAAAAGGTGGGAAATATATAAGATATAAATAACGGCAAGAGATAAAAGCAGTAAGCAATAAAACATATAAATATAACTTAAACAAGTACAGGTGTAACTATCGAGTGCATAGAGTGGGGATGATGCGTGTGGATGGCTTAGGCAGGTGGGTATGACTGTGTATTATGTAAAATATATACACGGATTGTATTTGCTGGTGAGGATATTTGCAAGATGACTGTTATGTTAAATTGTTTACAGAAATGTTATATTGATGAGGTCTGTGGATGTGTGTAATATAGGATTGCGTAGATAAATCAGATAAGGTAAATGTGCTTGTGTACATGAGCTTTGGTTTTTTTTTTGTAATAATCATACTTTACCCAGTGCTTCAACAACACATAAGGACAAATGATCAATATCACACCCATGTTGTACTCATAGTTCACAGAGGTTACAGTCCCAAACAGCAACAGCACATATGATCAATGGAGACGCATGCATGATGGGATTAAGGGCCAGGTTTAAATCATCTCAGACTTCTAATACGATAAGTAGAACACCTCCAGTCACTACATGGATCATCTGTGAGCTGCAGGTCCGTCAGAGGGAGGAGCTGTGCAGCCTGCAGGCTAGATGGACTGATGAGTCCTCGGTGTGTCGCCCCCTGGATGATGGGAGGCCTCCGATGCAAACTGGAAATAAAAGACACAAATCAAACTGATCTGCAGAGCTATTTGATGAATTCATCATGTTATTAAAGAGCATTGACTGACACACCTGCACCTGCACCAATGCACAGTGATGACTATGATGATGATAATGCCCTGATGTGTGTGTGTATATGTGTCTCAGAGTAGTGACGTGTGTTAGCTGCAGGTCTGGTGACGTGTCTCTCGCTGTGTGTGTGTCTCTTTCCTGACGGAGCCGCTGATGGAGCCACACCGACTCCACTGAGCTCTCACCCCGGTTCACTTACACTGCAGGAGTCGACCCTACGGACACCATGGGGAGTACGTGACCCTCTTCTCTTCTTCACAGCTGTCGGCTTCGGCTTTATAAAAACACCTGCGGCTTGTTTTCTTTCTTCCTTTTAATCGGCAACAGCAGCGACACTTGAAGCGGTCGCCGGGAAGCTAATTGGCTAACCTTGGGCAGGTTGTAGCTGTCTTATAAAGGGGAGATAATCTCATGTATCTCGTTTAAATTCGCACCAGCCTGGTTTTATTCACATTATTTAGTTTTGCTTCACAGGCAGCCAGAGTTACAATCATTTAACCCGTGTGTTTGCGCAACAAGCTTCCTGTTTTAAAAGTGGTTTTGTGTTTGAAGGCTAGTTAGCATCCGGCTAGCTGGTACTTCACAGTGAAAGGGGGAAAAAACACTGCAGCTGGTTTCTTCTCGTCTCTTTTAAGGAGTGTGTCTGTAGAATTAGCAAAAGCCTCGCCGGGCTGGTCGAGTATCAGATGAATAAGGTGGTGGCATGTGTTAGCTCTCTGTCAGAGTGAGCTTCAGTGATTGACACAGGTGATCAAGAGTGAGGCCGCAGGCGGGCTAAAAATGTCTTCACTCCGGACATTAGTCTCTTAAAAACCTGCCTTCAGTCTGTGTTTACGCGCAGAAAGTGTTGGAGTAATAACTGTGTCTGTGCTGCTCTGACCAGCTGTTTGTCTGCTGCTTAGTGCTGACGTAGCCTCAGAGACAGCCTGGTTTAAACAGACCAAAAGCTCAAGATAACACTAACACCTGTGTGTGACACTGCTGCTGCCCTCAGGTGTGCTATAAGAGCAGTTTTACCTCTGTGTTTTAACCCGCTGCTCTCTTTTCTGCAGTTAAATTTTTGGAGGTCATCAAGCCGTTTTGTGCGGTCTTGCCTGAAATTCAGAAGCCAGAAAGAAAGGTGAGTGTCACGTGTGTTGTTAAGCTGCATTATCAGTGCACCTTTGCATCTATGAATGGATATGGATGACATGTATTCTTTTTTTTATGCCTCACAGATTCAGTTTAGAGAAAAAGTACTATGGACTGCCATCACATTGTTCATCTTTCTGGTGTGCTGCCAGGTGAGTATCTCTCGATGATGAATCTTTAATGACAGAATGCGTACTGGCCCTGTTAGTGGTCTGTGACACTGTTTTTTTTTCTTCTCTTCCTTCAGATTCCTCTCTTTGGCATCATGTCTTCAGATTCAGCAGATCCCTTCTACTGGATGAGAGTAATCCTGGCCTCCAACAGAGGTGATTGAATAGTATACATTAAACAGGCTTAATCACAGATGTGTCTTATTTCTTGTGCAGCTCCAGCAAAGAGAAACAATCGTAACTTGAGTGTTGTTATCAGGCCTGCCATAATCTCATCATCGCACGTGATAAGTCAAAGGTCAACAACCGAATAGTCCTATGCATTGTTCCTGGTAGAGCTGCTATTGTTGTACTAACTAAGCGCTTACAGTGACACTAAATGCTGTTCACGTTGTCCTTCAGGTACTCTGATGGAGCTGGGCATCTCACCCATCGTCACCTCGGGCCTCATCATGCAGCTGCTGGCCGGTGCCAAGATCATTGAGGTGGGAGACACTCCCAAGGATAGGGCCCTCTTCAACGGAGCTCAGAAATGTAGGTCTACCACTCAGTGCACATGCTATTTTTATCACAAACCTGTGAAACCGTCAAGTTTTTTTTAATTTGCTTTGAAGATGGCAGACCCACATCAGCAGTAGCTGCCACTGCAAAATTCCCAATTGCAAATCCTTTTTTTTTCTGTCTTTTTACAGTGTTTGGAATGATCATCACCATTGGACAGGCCATTGTATATGTTATGACTGGCATGTATGGAGACCCTTCAGAGATGGGTGCTGGGATATGTTTGCTCATCATCATCCAGGTCAATAAAAAGCTCTCTAACCTAAGAAGTGTGTGTATTTTGAAACAGTGTCGTAATTTTACCTACTAAATTTATAATCATCAGCCAAAGTATGTCTTCATGTTCTACGTCTTAGTATGCCATCTAAGCTGGTGTTAATGCTGTCTCATGTATAAACACAAAGCATTTAGATGTTGAACGTTAAAACTTGCTGTCTCTTGAGCAGTATATGTTTTATTTTTACGTTATTGTCTCTTTTGTGCCAAGTGAACACTTTAAAGACAGTTTAAAGAAGCTCTAGGGATCGGCAGAAATCAGAAAATCGTGGCCGTCAACATGTTTTCTTGCACACAACTGTACTGAACAGGTGCTTGCCTGCCTGAATCAGCTCTATGCTCACCTCTTGTCTGTTTCTTCAGCTCTTTGTTGCAGGTCTGATTGTATTGTTGCTGGATGAGCTGCTGCAGAAGGGCTATGGTCTGGGCTCGGGTATCTCCCTCTTCATTGCAACCAACATCTGCGAGACAATCGTCTGGAAGGCCTTCAGCCCCACAACTGTCAACACTGGCAGAGGTACAGAATAGGAACAAACGTTGAATCTGAGTGATGATAAAAGAGATGAATTGTCATCCGTTGTATTGCAATGGCTAACACCATGACTGCTGTTGTTTACCCAGGTACTGAGTTTGAGGGAGCCATCATTGCTCTCTTTCATCTTCTGGCCACCCGCACAGACAAGGTGCGCGCCCTGAGAGAGGCCTTCTACAGACAAAACCTGCCTAACCTCATGAACCTCATCGCCACTGTCTTCGTGTTTGCAGTGGTCATATACTTCCAGGTGAGCTGGCGACACCCACTAAAGACAGTCCAGTGTCTAATCTGCTTTTATTGCTCCAGAGGAGTCTGGACTGCTGGTTTTTAAAACATCAGCTTACTGATCGGTACACTCTCTTACATCAATAGGGCTTCAGGGTGGACCTGCCCATCAAGTCAGCACGCTACCGTGGTCAATACAACACCTACCCCATCAAACTGTTCTACACCTCCAACATCCCCATCATCCTCCAGTCTGCCCTTGTCTCCAATCTCTACGTCATTTCTCAGATGCTCTCTACACGTTTCAGTGGCAACTTCCTTGTGAACCTTCTGGGAACCTGGTCTGTAAGTATATGATGGTGCTTCATCTCCAGCACACCTAGTGTCAGTCTCTGTGACATTTTTAAGATTGTACGAAGGAGCCCTTGTGTTATTTTCATTAAGATGATGCAGTCAGATTGATATCATATTTATGCAGCATAAAAACAAATTCAAATTCGAACCCAAATCCTTTTTGTTTAGGATGCCACAAGTGGTGGACCAGCCCGGGCCTACCCAGTAGGTGGTCTCTGCTACTACCTTTCTCCTCCAGAGTCATTTGGTTCAGTTCTGGACGACCCGGTCCATGCTGTCATCTACATCGTCTTCATGCTCGGCTCCTGTGCCTTCTTCTCCAAGACCTGGATTGAGGTCTCGGGATCCTCTGCCAAAGACGTAAGTCGGTGTTGGTATGAGCATTTGCCATCTGTTTCGCGTTTTTCCCACGTTAAATGATCTTCTGTTTATTGCTTTGTGTGCCTCAGGTGGCGAAGCAGCTGAAGGAGCAGCAGATGGTAATGAGGGGACACAGAGAGACCTCTATGGTGCACGAGCTTAACAGGTACAGAGCAGTCTTAAAGACTCTCAGTTTCATGTGTATCTCTGTCAGTGTAATGAAAGTTGTCTTCCAGAGTATCTATATAATTATAATTGTTTTTTTTTTTTATTTGCAGGTACATCCCCACAGCTGCTGCCTTTGGTGGCCTCTGTATAGGAGGCCTGTCAGTCATGGCTGACTTCCTTGGTGCCATTGGGTCGGGTACAGGAATACTTTTGGCTGTGACCATCATCTACCAGTACTTTGAAATCTTTGTGAAGGAGCAAAGCGAAGTGGGCAGCATGGGAGCGCTGCTCTTCTAGAAATTACCAACACATCAGACACAAAGCATCAAAAATCCCCTCGTTTTGTTATTTTGCATTTCTTTGCAATTTGCACAATCAGTACAATTTGCAGTGGGGATAGGTAATTGTTTTCCACCACCTTTTATTATCCACTATACCTCTCTCGCATGTCAGTGCTGAGGAAACCGATTTAGTCCCAGGGTTGTGCATTGTATTGTGTCTCTTCGGTCCTTTTACTTCAGTAGCTATTACCCGTCTCTCTGCAGGCTGCCTAAGTCCCCACTGACTGTCTTATCAGCTGAAGAATGCCTATAGGCGCATAAGCGTGAGGTGCTGTCTTTGACTTACCTCAAGCATTCATTGCAGCATGTTCAAGGAACACTAAGACAGCAACAACATTTTAGTGCTTATTTCAGGCTGAGAGCACTGTGCCTGGACGTTTGGAGGAGTTGAAAGAAAGCCATGTCATGTTCATCACAGGTAGCTATCATGTCTGAGGTTTCTAAGGGCCTATAGAAGGATGTGAAAAGTATAAATAAAATATGCTTGTACTCCTGATAAGGTTTCTGGTGATCTAAGACAAGCTGTTGATGGTTTTTATTTACCTATTACTTTGACATTTTAAATGATGGATTATGTTTATTTTCACTCTGGTCTTATGTAGGGCACAGTGTTTGTCTCTGGGCCCTCAAAGGAAACTGTTTGTCTGTGTCGTCATGCTCTTTTACTCCCAGACTGAAATCGTTGCACAATACTGCCGAGATGGTCGGGATGAGGGTGGGTTTGATAGGGACGAAAAGGGGTTTCATTTTGGTTTTTACTTTATGTAACAGACATAATTGTGTTATTAAAAAAAAAACAGGATTTTTTCCAGTACTTGTTCTGATTCCTCTTGTCCCCCTGTTGTGCTTTGTCCTGGCATGGTCTGTGATGACACAGAATCATTGCAACTCAACAGTCTTTGTGACACTAAACAACATTAGGATAAGATAAAACACATTCACAGGAAAAGTGTCTGAGATAGTTTTTCACTAGTTAGAGCTCCTGCTTTGACGTCAGCCTGAGAGCTGTAAACAAGTTTATCAAAATGTGGATTCATTCATTTTCTGTACTTTGGGCTATTCATTCAACACTAGAGGCCACTGTGTGTCAAGTATAACACAAACTTGCTTCACAGTTTAACTGAGAATAAAGTAGAGCTAGATTTTGCTAATCAAACAAACATCAATACACCACAACCAACACATTATGGTCAATGTTAATATAAAACATTGCTTAAAGCGCTTTAATTTAATGGTGAACACTGAGGTAAATAAGATTGGTGAAATCTCTTCTAGACCAATTAGTTAACTCTTACTCTAACTTACTGAGAGGTGATAATCATAAATAAAGTTTATAATAATAAAGTAAAATCAATAAAGGGTTGAAGGTTGCATAAATAGGTGATCATAACAATACATTTCTTTTTACTTTACTTTTTTCTTAATTTACATTATAATTTAATAAAATCCCAAATCCACTCTGTAGCACAAATTTAGTTAGTTATCACTTATAGTTTGTCCTATCATCAGGAATCACTTTCCAAAGGAATGAATAGACAAAAAACACACCGTGTCCCCTAACCCAGAGGTTTTTAAAGTGGGAGGTGGATCTCAGCGGGGTGACTCCAAACACTTTCAGGGGATGCTCACTGAATGGAAGTGAAGAAATAGAACATTAGTTATACAAAAGGGGATCACATAGGATAGCTGTGTGTGATTTGGTTAAAAAGTCAGAGATACAGAAGTCTTGAGAAACATGAACTGTAATTTCCACCTCAAAGTAATAAATGTCTCAGGAAGAAGCTTTGTATTCAGTGTAGTCATGTCAAACAGCAACATAAACCTATCTTGACCCAGTTGTTGAGTGTCAGTGGGATTAATGAGCAAAATTATGACAGTAAACTTTGAGGGGGTGTGGGGACATGTCAGAGTCTCAGACTTTGAAAACGCCTGAACACTTAGAAAGACAGCAAGAAAGAAAATTCAAGGTGTATGGTTGGGGTGTCCAGGTTAACACATTGTGGCCCCACAAGGTCATATGAAGTTAACAGAACTGTGAAATAGGAGGAAAGTAAAATGAGGAATTGTTCAATTCAATTTATTTGTAAGCTTAGTTTTTTTTTTTAAATGCTCCTTAAACAATATATTCTATCCCATTTTTTTCCCATTAAGTCTATAAATGTGTTGATTATACTGGTTAATGAAGCAACGTGTAAGACATTAAAATGAGGTTTGATTTTTTCTAATGACTTAATTTTTTAAAAAATACTCATAAATCATAAATACCGCACGATTTATTTGTTTTTTTATACATTATCGTAGAAAAGACGCGCGTGACGTCATTACGCTGCGCCCGCACGCGGACAGGTCAGAGGGGTATCGGGTACACGCCGGGTAGCCTGTCAAATGAAACCGTCGCCGTTGTGTAATTTCTCGGATTCGCCGCTCATCTTTAACCGCAGAGGACCAGGCCCGACGGACGGACACACCGACAGACATGTCGCACTGCAGGCAGGAGGGTCAGTGTCGACTCATTCATTTTAATCTCCACCTTTGGACAATGTCACCCGGGGACAGACAGACAGAGAGGGCGACAACATGCTAGGCTAACTTTGTTCAAACTGCGCTAACTTAGAGACTGCAGTAGGTTAGCTGCACGACACTAACAGGAAACGTTATACCGCATTAAATAAAGGTTTACAGTGGAGTCAGACGCTGTGGGGAGTTGTTATATCACATTCCATTATTTTCTGTGTGCAGTCATTTGACATGTGAGTATGAGTGGAGCCGGTTCACTCCAGGAAACTGACACGGTGCGTCCGCAGGGGTCACTGTCAAACAGACTACACCTGTACTGTGCTGTGTTCCTGAACTCTAGCGACTCTATGTAAAGATTGTTATGTAGGTCTGTGTTGTAGTCAGGCAAACGCACTGAAACCATGCACAGACTTTGTAGTAATCCATGTTGTTGGTGTGTTTCCTGTCACTCAAGGCAAAGATCGCATCATTTTTGTGACCAAGGAAGACCACGAGACTCCGAGCAACGCTGAGCTCATTGCAGAGGACCCCAATGATCCATATGAGGAACAAGGTTGGTCGTTTAGTCACAGCGGATGAGCAAGTGGATCTCACAGTCATGATTTTTATGGAGTTTTTGAACTGAAAAAACAGAAATGAAAAATAGGTGTTAGCGATGCAAACAAGTGGGTTCATTTTCATCTGGGGATTTTTGTAACACCACAATGTTATGGGGATCAACACATTTTACCTTTACATGAAGGTTCAGTACATTTCTTTCTTGCAAATAAGAGCCATAATACACATATTGTCTTTATTTTATATGTTTGGCTTTACTGTCTACTTTATAATAGTGGATGTTTTATATTTAATTTATACTTCTTAGTCGAAGTACTTGCCCATATATTTAACATTTGTCCCATATATATATTTTTGCACCAATATATGAAGACACATTCTCTGTATGTGAAAACCTTATTATCAATCAACCTGTTTATGATTTAAAAAAGAACCAAAACACTACTGTTCCTGCAATCTGGATATTGATCTTGTTGTTTAATATTTTGATGAAGGATGCGTGTTAACTTTTTGTTTGCTGTTTCTTAGGCCTCATCCTGCCAAATGGAGACATCAACTGGAACTGCCCGTGCCTGGGCGGCATGGCTAGCGGACCGTGCGGCTCTCAGTTCAAGGAGGCCTTCTCCTGCTTCCACTACAGTAAGGAAGAGGTGAAGGGCTCCGATTGCATCGAAAACTTCCGCAACATGCAAGAGTGCATGCAGAAGTACCCTGAGCTCTACCCTCAGGAGGAGGAGAAGGAAAACACCTCCCAAGCAGAGTCCAACTCTGCCGTCGCACCAACTGAGGGCTCAGCCTTACCCCCTGAAACTGACTCTGCCCCACCCGCTTCAACATCAGAGTCTGACAGCATGTCGCTTACAGACAACCAGACTGCCAGCTAAAATCAACCAGTCATCATCAAGGCTCTAGTTCTCTGTGTTCAAGCACTGCGCAACGTAACTGACTCTCCATGGGGAGCTCCGATCGGTCTCTTCTCTTGTTTTAAGCCGACAGAGGAGGGCTTACTGACGGGGTTCTGACACTCATGGGCAAGGACTTTTGTGAATGCAGAGGAACGTAGCGCATGTAAAAGAGTATAGGCTGCTTTGTTTGCTCAACACTTAAAAACAAATCATTGAATAATGACAGCAGGCCAAGCTAATTGTCGCAGGGACATTTAGCTGAAAGATTCACTTGATATGCAATAGAAATTTAATTTGGTGTGTCAATCAGTAGAGCTGTTTGTTTGCAATCATTGTGTGCTGTCCTGTTAACATTGACTGGTCAGGAATAACATTGATTTATTACTAATTATTCAGTCAAAGCAGGAATCACTAGATGTTTTTTCTTTTTTCTTTTTTATGTGAGCACTGTTCAGCTTTTCCTCAGACTTTACCTCGACTAGAGACAGTTTAGACTCTTACTGCAACTTATCAGTTGAATCCCTTTACTTTCCATCACTTGAGGGACCAAAAGACGGGTAATTGGTAAGAAAATAAGGCTGCTGTTACATTGATATTAATGAGATGGTTTTAACTGTTTGTTGACATCTTGTGCAAAATTTCAGGGTCTATATCTGCTGCCTTGTGAATGACAGTCATGTATCTGGCCCAGACCAAAACGGTTTGTCACGTTTAACTGACGCTGCATAAATGTTCTTGTTGTCCTATTACTGTCTAAAGTCTCCCATTGGATGCTGTGGTCACCGTTCACTGTCAGTCAGGCCTTAAAAGACTTTTTCCAAATGTGTCCTGATTAAAATATCGTCAGAACAATTTCAACTGACATTTTTTTTCCTTTTTGTCCATCTGAAGTCAAAACTCAAAATTCTCTTGTGGTGATCATTTTTGCTTTCACACACCTAATGAGTTTTTTTTGTGAGCTTTAGTCACTAAAATTGCATTACAAGATTTACAAGTTTGAGGAAAGACAGTGTCTGATTTCATAGCCCTCACTTATATTTTTATATATTATAATCTCACAATTTGACACGTTTAGCTTTTAATATACCTTTACAACTTGTGACATGTTAATTGTCACTTATAAATGACATTCAAATGAATAAAACTCAAAGTTTTGCCAGGTTACATTTTCTTCTACACAGTTAAATGACTTTCTCTTTTTGTCTATTGCTCTAATAATAAGAGATAAAATGTTGAAAAATGACTTGTTAAATTCACATCTTAACAAATCAAGGTCATTACTGTTTTGTAACTGGATCAAAAACTTAACTGTCATGAGCTCCAAGTGTGACGAACAACAAATCCTGTATGCGAACAAGTCATTTAATGTCAGGTACATCACACTTGCTGACAGTTTATTATGTGTATTATTTCTTTGATCATTTCAGTCTTTATTTTGTGCTGCACACTCACACATTGTGAGAGCCTTTCTTTTGTTTGGTGTCCTACACTTTGTGGGGTTGACTCTCATGGATCATCCGGCTTGACGACGCCACATGTTGTCCAGTGATTCTCAGTCTTTTTTTCTGAATTATCCACTGATGTGTAGGGTTCCTCCTGAAGCTGTCATGGCTCATGGACAGCCGTTCTTCAGGCCCTCTGATATAAGTAGACCTAGTCGGGGCGTCCAGGGGACCACCACGCTCTGCATGGTGACCAGCAGACGGCCTGTCCCGGCCTCCTCTGGACCTGCGAGCAGGTACTCCATACCTGGTGAGAAAGGGAAGTTTATTCAAATCCATGATCAAATCTGTCTGTTAGTGTTCACATTCTGAATTAGTCATTGTTTTGTCACCTTGAATATTCAGCTTGAATGCTGGAAGGATTTTCTACAAAACCTCGAAACTATATGTTTACTGGAGCTTTTTGTATCATAGGACAGATTCCTTTGGGAGCTTGTTTTACCTGGGTTTAGTATAGGACAGGTGCAGCCACGGATGGTCCAGGACAGAGGATAGATGCTGATGGTCCCCAAGGACAGCGCCACTCGGCCTGATCGAAGTACCTTGCGAACTTTGACCTGAACTTCTGCATGGCTGCCTTTGTCATGAGCAGACAGCACGCTGGCCTTGATCACTGCCACAGACGACACAGACAGACAGACAGAAGACTGAGGAAGCATTTCCAATTATCAGCCACAATTTAGGTCACAGCTTAAAGATTATTTTCTTACCATAGTCATGTTTGGTCTTGCAGAGGTCAGACACACTTCGCAGCTTTTTCTCCTTACAGCTACACTTCCCTGAGTTCAAACACTGAGTTATCCTCCATCCCACTTTTATTTCCACTATTACACTGTATGAAACACTGCTGTACAGGGCACATGAAGGGCACTGTTAATAAAACAGCAGTGCTTCAAAGCAAGTTTACCTCACCTGTGTAATGCAAAGCAGAGACTGCAAGTTCCTTCGACCACTGTGCCTCTTCTTCAATTGTGAACATGTGATCCAGATCAGGGATTTTTCCACCAATGGCTACGTTGAACACCTGATTATTTGAGTAGCTGCAAGAGTGTAATTGAACTCATGAGGCCGAGGCGCATTATTATCAATTAACATATTGTGGTCATTGATTAACCTGACCTGTCAAGACACTGCCCAGTGGTTTGATCGCAGCTGTGAGGGCAGGCACAGGCTTTGCAGCCCTCATCTCCGAATCCCCAATAACCAGGCAGGCAGTGATTGCAGCTTGTGCCCCCTACTCCAGCTTTGCAGTGGCACTGCCCACTTCTAGGGTGGCACCAGGGTCCCTCCTCTCCGGCACGGAGAGGCAAAGCGCCCTGCGGATCACACCAGCAGCCTGAGAAACAGAGACACAGACAAGAAGTCTGGATGCTGCTGAAATAGTTTGTTTTTGTCTTCTTTTATTGCCCAATTCCCCAAATTGCCTAAATTGACAAACATTTGCCACCAGATGGAGCTAGTAGACATTGTGGTTCATTTTCATTTTATACGCAAACCTCTCTACCTTTGAATTAATTCAACCAAAATAAAAAACATCAGCAAGATAAACCATCTTTTCTGACTGGCTGAAAACACGTCTCTTACGTGTGCAGGCGTGGGGGGAGTTGAGGGGCAGGGATGGGTGGCGGTGGTAGCCGTGGCGACAGCGCTGGCACCTCCGGCCGACAGTGTTGTGTCTGCAGCCATCACAGACGCCCCCGCTGGTGCCACCAGAGGAAAGCCATGCCCGCTGAGAGAAGTAACAGCTATCTGCGTGACCGTGGCACTGGCACTCTGAAGTCACAGAGGTGTGTGATGATCAGAGAGAAGGGAGAGAGGTCAGCAATGAGAGACAGAGAACAGGGGACGTGGCTGACAAGCAAATCTGTTTTTTTGTTACATCTTCTTTCATCTTACTTGTGCAGTGTAGTCAAAATATAAATGCCACTGTCAAAATGATTTGCAATCATTGTGCGTTCACCAATTTAAGGACTAGACCAACAAGCAATATCCGGTTAACAATGAAAACATCCTGGCAAAATATGAACATTATTGCACATCTAAAAACCTAAATACATCTTAAATATGTATGTAAAGCTTCACTCTAGCCTTAATAAGAGCCTTAATAAGAACTAAATGTTTAATTCAAAGTAGATTCCAACACATCTCCTCTTTAGCTCCTCTCTTACTTTGCTTTTTATTAATTCACTGATCTAACAGTCGTGGTGGTCACTTACTCTGGCAGGGGTTTGACTCCCCACTACTGCTGTTGGCAGGCCTCCAGGGACGATCATTATAGAGAGGTGCACACTTCTGGCAGTGATCGCCTGCTGTGTGGTGAGTACACAGACACCTACCAGACACCTGGAAGACACATATGGGGCTGCTCAGTTACTTCACGTATGCCAGTAGACATTACAGATGGCTGCTGTCTAGAGGCAGCTATAAAATAGATCCAGGCCAGTGGTGTAAAGTGTAAATCAAGCTATTTAAAGCCCTTTAACTGGTGATTTTTCCATCTTTAAATACATTTTACATCTGGACCTTACATCCCGACACGTGTGTTATACAAGGCTGTAAGAGCACGCAGGCCAGTGCAAAAAACTGACTCTGCTTTGACACACACACACACAGAGGACCCACTCACCATATTACTGTCCTGTCTTGTGTCTCGGCTGACGTTGTGTGCTACACAATACTCAGCGTGTCCGTGGCACAGGCAGGTCCCTCTGGCCAGTAAAGTATAAATAGCATAAGGTGCTGAGGCTGGGCTTTCTGTGGTGGATGTGGCGGTCAGAGCTGAAGCTATGGGGCTCGTCCATTCGGCAGGTTGGTTTACCTCTGCTGGACAGGCCTGAGCTTTTATCAGTCTGATGCGGAGGTTAGTCAGGATGAAGCGGGTGAGGACCTCCGGACTGTACAGGTCCAGTGTTTTGGCACCAGTGGGGTCTAGTGTCCGTAATATGACCTGGGAACAGAAACACTATATTAAACATTGTGGATCCACTAAAATGTAATTCATCACATCTGTGTGCCTATTCTCTTACCTCCCCCCCACTGCAGGGTGTCGCACTGCTATAACGGGACGTACACAGAGAGCCTGTCTGAGTAAAATCGTCAGGCAGACCAAACTCCATGCTGCAATTGTATGCAAACAGCTTGAGAGTTTCCCAGGTCTTTCCAAAGTCAGCTGAGCGCTCTATGGCCATGGCAGCAGGCCGGGGCGACCTGAACACCAAGACCACATGGGACAGACAGAACTGTGTTTCCAGGTCCAGGCGGATCTCGTCCTGCGGCTCCTGCATGGTGGTACCTGCACCCGATGCCCACCAGGTATCCGGATGCAGGAAAGGGTCATCACTCATGTGAGCGGATGGGTGGGCGTCCTCGTGGCAGAGGTTAGAGGTCACAGAGTGATGGGGGCAGGGGCGTTGGTGGAGTGAGCTGTTCCTGCAGCAGCTTGAGAGGGTGAGGAGGGTCCTGCCACTGGCCAGGTTTCCTATGGGTGGACTACAGGCCTGGTCCACACATCTGGAAACTGACACAGAAGTTGATGGAGAGTCAGTGACACTGCAGAGTAAATGTATCAAGTGTTTAGACAGAGCAAGTAGTCACATCAGTGACACATCAGTGAAAAAAAACAGAAGAGGAAGTACTTTACAGCACTGACATCATGGACAAAACCAGGGTCCTCTTCATTGTGTTTGCCATGAATATTTAATTTGCCTGACCACTGTGCTGCTGCTGGCTCTGATGTGACACACAATCCTGCCCCATTGGACAGCACTGATACTCTCAGGTTACATGTAATGGGAAGACACCAGATAGCCCCGCTTTAAGATTGATCAGCAACAGGTATGACTTTCACTTTGCTTATAGGACAGAGGATACCAAGTAGCACAAAGAAATGCAGATCCATGCAAGACATCACTATCACTTGGACATTGGACAATTGCAGTCATTGACATTTTAACGCAGTTGAGTCATCATAACTGTCCAATTAATGGCAGCCCAACCTTAAAGAGGAAAAAAAAAACACATGAGGGCAAGTTCATCCACAGGAATGATGCGACTGATTGAAAAAAAACAAAAACAGCATCAGTAGCAACAGAGGTGCTGATGAAGATGATGATGCGCCTCACCTGCCCCGCTCCTCGTCAGGGCCAAAAACAGCCAGCAGAGCGCCAGCAGCATCTCATGTCGACCTTTACCGAGCATACTAAGCGCTGCCATCCTCGTCCCCGCCGCGTTTACAACATGCGCGGTGCGATAAACGCCTCCCAGCAGAGATTAGTCCCAACATTATATCCAGCCTATCTGACGGACATTTCTCTGTCAGTTACGCAATGCGCAAAGCGTCCAGGTGAGTGTTTTTGTCCCCTCCGATGTCTTAACGGGAACAATGTTGAAGGAAAAAAAAAAACAAGCTTTGATGATGAAGTTCAAATCATCTTCGGGGACAGCCAGGGCATCTCCCTCTGACAGAAATGAATAGGTGATGTTTGACGTCAATCCGAGAATGAGCATCCGACATATCGGTTCAACTTGACAGATGATTCTCTCCATCCATTGTGCGCAATCGAGTGCGTTTTTTTGTTTTTTTGATAACCCCAATCGATTAAAAAGGCTCAGCTTCTATGCTAATGACCTCACGTAAACGTTTTCCATGAATCCACAGCCAACCCGAGAGCTGCGCGTCCCAGCCAGGTCCAGCGCTCCACATGCGATTACGCACAGGAGTGTGTGCGCTCTATTTATCCATGGTCCTCCCCGCCCACGCACACACACACACACACACACATACACACACACACAGCGTGAGGATGTCGTACTGCAGTAAGAACACTTAACCAAAAGTATTCCGGATTAAGAAGGTGCATTTTTCCCTATTTTGGCCAACTTTCACTTTCACCCACCCGGGCTGTGCGCAGGAGGGGACACGACGGACTCGTTAATGCGATGCAGCCGCATACCAGCTAAACCAGGTCCCTCCACTAACCAGGGCCTCGTCATATGGCGAGGAAATTAGTTTATCTGCTTCTGCACTCCTGTTTTTCAGCTGCAGTAATTCCAAGTTACAGGTCTCTTTGAAGTCAAGCGGGAAGAAACCTGAGAGGGGAGACAAAAATAGTCCTCGGTGCAGTTATTTGCAGCTTGATGGCGCATTGTGGCACCGAAAGAAGCTGGCAGCCCTGAGTTTCATGCAAATGACTTGGACAGGAAAAAGGCCTTTTTTTCCCCCTCATCTGTCTGCCTGACTGGGTAGATTACTCTGCCATTCTTCATTATAAGGCTAGATAATAAACACATGGGCTGATACATGACAGTCCTTCTTTTCTGTTTTTTTTAAACCCACATGTCAGGAAATCTAAGTGCTTTTTGCTGAGCCCGCTGTGCTGTATTTTCCTTCTCTGGCACACACACTTTCTGTGTTTGAAGAATAAACGCCATGTCTCTGCAGTTTTATGGCTCAACTTCAAATACCAGGGGGGCTCAGAAAATTGGAATAGATGCACAGAATTGGATTGGTTTCCATAAATGTCTTTTAACGCCATAAAATTGTTTACAGACCTGCCTGCTTGCATTTGTGGAGTGGAGAGAAAAAGCAGGATAACTAAGAACTGGCATATTGGCAGGGGGTCATGATGTGTGTTGTGTTTGTACTGACAGAAAATGCTATGTGATGTTGTTGAAGGAGCATCCAGCAGTGGATTATCCACATGTTGTCCCAGTCATTAATCCATATGACATTTGTCCATCTGTCTTGATTTTAAAAGTATTTTACCATTTTATCAATCTTATCCCCTTCTCCTCAGTCTCTCAACTCATGTATCACTCCCTCTCTATCTGTTGTACATTTGTCTTTGTTCACCCGTCCCTGGTCTCCTCTTTCATCTCTCTGTCCTCCTGCTCTCCAGCTATAGTGTCTGGCAAGCCTCCACACAATAAAAACCCTAGAGGCTCTCCGTCTTCTCGCATCTCACAGTTTCTCCTTTCGTCTCACTCCAGTGGTACAGCATATGCTAAGAATAGCTTTATAGGAGATTAGGGCAATGCCATTTATGAGGGATTAGCTGTTATCGGGTAATGTTAGTAGCACACAGAGATAGTTTCTGGCTGCTTTGTGCAGATTTACAGTCAGTTCTGGCTCGCTGGGACGCACGGAAATGAGTTTCACATCTTTTCACAGGTTGCAAGATGGGGAGGACCTGTGTGCATTTCTGTGTAAGGAAGAGGGATAATGGAAAAAACACAGTCAGATCACCAGTGTGGTCCATCTGTGGTTTTTGCTTCCACTGAACACAGAATGAGGCTGGTTGTGAGAGAAGTTCACATTGTATGTTACTGATGTCTGATTTCTGCAATGGCACAGAACGGTATGTTTCACTAAAATATAAGCCACTGCGGTTTGAGGTCAAGGTTTGAAGCAGTGCCATAAAACATTTTAAGAGCAGCTGGTTCAAGTGCAAGTTAACTATGTTTGGTTGCTCATTTTGGCTTCAAAATGCAAAACACATTGAATTCTTGATTGACTCGCTTGCAATTAAGAGCCATTTTCTGTCACATAGGATTGTAGTCTCCCACGTCCAATAAAGTGCTTGTTTAGAAGTGAGCATATCAAGGTGGATAAACAACTAAATCCACACCGCAATTCCACAAACACATTTTCTGGGAGAAAAAGGCCTTTTTTTTCTTCCAGCACCTTTCAGCAAACACATTCACGCTATGTTCAGCACAGTATCTTCATCATGGCACCCAGCTGTGAGAGGTCAAATTCCAGCCAGGAGGGGTCACAGGGATCTCCTACCTGCCCCATGACTGCCTCTCTAATTGCTCTTCTTTCTCTCATTTACAGGGCTTAAAGGGGGCCAGGGGTTAGAGAGCTGGGGTCAGATGAACAGGGACTCCCCCTCCCCACCAAATGTAATCCCCAATGTTTGTCCAGGCTGCTCATACATATGTGTGTGTGCGCGTTGTCAAGCACATGGCGTCACTCCTCACTTCTCCATCTCCTCCATGTCTTCTCTCGGCCTTTATGTCCTACATGTCAGAGCGTTGTTCCTCCAGGGATGAGGGGGATTAAGTCGCTTCCTTACACGACTCTCACACGGCTTGATTTGTGTCTTCAAATAGTAGATCTATTCTGTTAGTGTGTGTGGTTTTTGATCAGTCATGCTGATGCCGGTCTAATGTTAAAATTCCTGTTTGTTTTGGCATTTTTGTTACGGAGACTATAGCGACACGTTGTAGGATCTTGTATGATGTTATTCTCTGGCCGCAAGAGCAGCCAGTAAGTGCCACGGTTAATAGGGTGTGCCTGAGTTAAGCACCAAGGTCAGAGTTAATTATCCTGTTGAATTTTTGAAGAAAGACTCTTAGTGTTGAAAAAATAAACACATTAGACTCTGGGCAAAAATAGTGATGACAAATAGATCTGAGAAATTCTAGCTTAGGCAGTTGCTTTTAATGTCATGCAAGAAATCATTTCTAGATACTTAACCCTGAATCATGTTAGTTTATATAGTCTGAAGTTAAAAGGTCAAGGTGAGAGGGCAGCTACAGAGGTCTATAGTTCAAATGCAATAAAACCAAGAGGATCTGTATTTCTTCAGTATAGTTTGAGTTGGTCCGTTGTTTGAGTGTGTTACCACTATGAGTACGATAATCTGTGTCGACAGTTTACAAAAAAGTGTCCTCACTGCTGATGTGTGCTATGATCCCCAAGTCACAAGTGCTATTTAATAAGCTAAAAGAGACAGTTTAAAGTTAGTCTGCCAACATACGCATTTACTTTGTGTGTGAGGGTGCTTATGTGATAGCATGATAGTTTTAGATTGCATGTCTCCTCTTTGATGTGAGTGGATGAATGACACAGATTAAACTGTCAGTCGGGGAACTTGATAGAGGCCAGATGAGGCAGGATGACAAATCAAGGCCTCTGTGAAGCACTCAGGCAGCTCGCCAAGCGAATAACGTGCGGAAGAGTTATGGACATAAACTCTCTCGTATGTGTTAGTGATGTGAACTATGTGAACTATGAGGAACTGTTGCCATTTAAACTTTATTAATTCTTAACGAGGAAGAATATCAGGAATGTAAAAGAGTGGCCCACTTGAGGAGGCTTCAACTGAGCAGTTATGACTTATTTAAAGCCAAAACTTGTTTAAGATTGGACAACAAATTAACTTCCCACCCTCAAGAACACTTGCAAACACACTCCCACTCAAAACTACCATTAAATCATTCCACCACCAGAACCATCCAGGATGCCATAAACACACACTGCAGCCTGGAAACACGGACAATTACAAAGCAGCACCCTACATAGAGAGAGGAGCAGTAAAGGAGGCAACTGGAGACTACGAGGCGAAAGCAGAACAACAATTCTTGGAGGGCAGTAAGTGAAAAAGTGAGAAAAATAACTTGTATGTTCACTTTGTGGCCATCAGCAGGAAACATGCAAGAACAGCTCAAATAAAGGTTAATGAATTGGGTACACATCTGTCAGGGTTTTTTACTGCTAACAATGAAAAAACCTACCCGAAGTAGGTGTCTGACTTGCGTGTGTCATAACAACAACCTCTTCTTGAACGTTAGAAAGACTGATGAGCTGACTTTGGGAAGGCACATACAATTAGGTCCCCTTTACATCAACAGGTCCTCGTTGGAAGTCACTCATACAAGTACACTGTTACTCTGATGCACAAACACTTGCACATGCATGCACAAACACAGACACGATTTCTTGATAACTCGGCTCTCCAACGCCCACCCACATAAACAAACCAGGATGCCAGCACACACACTGGTTTTATACCACTAGACATGTGTTACAGATTCCACTTGCCGCTTTCTTATTCTTCCAGCTCATATTCACACTCCCACTCAGATAAAGCATACTGACTTAGCTTACATAATTAATTTAACTGCCTCAAAGTGGATTCAAAGGATCTGTAGTTTGGCACTTAATAAAGTGCCTTATAAAAAAGGAAAAAATAGCTTAAAGAAGCAAGTGCCATTAAGCATTCTTGGGGTCAAAGGTCAGCACAAAGAGACACTCATTTCAGTTCAACATCAGTTTGATGCAGAGAGCCACAAAAATAATATTTATACTCACATGGATCCACAAACAGTTCTGGTCCTTTAATCTTACATCACTGACTATGCTGAATATTTCTATGACCCGTGCTGTGGCTGACTTTGGTTCTCCTCCTAAAAGTCACGCTGACAAATGGAGCAAATGAGAGGAAAAATCAAATGCAGCTGTTTGAGGTCCTGGACTACAGGTTGGGGGGCTCTAGTCTGTCTCTCATGTCTGGCTACTTTGCTGCTTTGAGGCTCTTCTCAGCTCATTAAAACAGACTTTATTGGCCTGCCAGGAGTCCACCTGTGAGTCACCCAAGCCCTGACGGAAACTTCAATGTATGGCCAAGCACAAGGGTCACCGTTAAACAACAGCACCTCACATGACCGGGCAAAGTCAAAAATTGTATCTGCATGGAGGCAGCTTCATGTGTATCATGCTGATGGCATTGCTCCTGTAAATGCACTGCCACAAAACACTGTGAAGTTAACGTGACATTTGCTGCTCTCAGGGTGGTTCTATTTCATCTACAAACCCACACCAGTGACATTCATTGATAACAGCGCTGCTTGACTCCGACGTCCTTTAAAAGGGAAAAAAAAAAGAAATCGTGGTGTGTGAGGTGTTTTAGGTTGTAAGTTGTGGGTGTATATGAATTTTATAATGTGTCCTGGAGTTGTACTTATTTCTGGCTCCATATGTCAGTGTGTAAATCATAAAAAAGACATTATGTCTTTGTAGCAAATGACACCTGTGTGTTTGTCACACTGATATAACTAAACTAAATGCTAAATTCCCAGGAAAGCATATTGAGACTTTGCTGGTAATTACAGTATACCTTTGTATTTTTCCAGTCCCGTGTGCGACAACAAAAAATAAAAATCACACTGCAAGTGGAGGGTGTGCCCCACATTTGTGGTTGGATTGTGGCTTTCTGCAGGAGAAAAGAGGTATGTGGGAATATGTGCAACCGCTAAGCCCTCCTGGCTTGCCCAACAATGTGACAGTACGAGGGGCATAGCCAGTGTTTGATCCTGTCAGCCAACATCTGGCCCTCAGGAGGAGCTAAAGTTAGCAGCACATGCTGATGTCATTAGTGTAAAATGGGAGTTATATTGACAAAGGCATGACCCTCGCAACATCCCAGCACTGTAAAAATGGGGGAGAGTGAGGGAGAGAATCGGATGAATAATTTAAGGATTTTGGGACAAAGAGAGGAGAGGATGGATTATACATCTGGGTGATTATATAAGTGACTAGTATTGATGGTCTTCAGCAGTTGATGTTGAGCCATATTTTTCATGTCAGCATATATCTGCTGCTGGACTGTTGGAGCAAGAAGTGGGAAAAAGACGAGCACAGGGTGGATCAAAGCTCCAACAAGGCTTGTTAGGGTTTAATCAGTTCCACTCACCCAAAACTGCTGACCACATCTGTCCAATCAAGTCTCATCACCATGGTGGGCTCCTGGCTCCAGAGATGGCTGCCAACCAAACACTGGTGGGCGACCATGCTTTGAGGACCACCATCTCATCAGAGACTTGTGGTTCCCATGAGGTTTTCTTTGGAACCTCTCCGGCCCAGATTTCCTCACTGATTTAGTCCATGCCATTAAACATGTGCTAATGATTAATAAACTACTGTGGTCAGGGTGCTTTGAGTGCTGAGGTCACTGTGATATGATAATGTCATCATTAGATGTGGGTTATTTAGACCCTTGGGGAAGTCTTTTATTTGGTTTGGGCCTCCTCATTGGGTGAGGTCATTGCTTTGAGACTGAGCTCCATTGAGGACAAGCCTATGAAGTGTTGCTGGTACTAAACATTTCAACAGCCCTATCTTGAGTGGTGACTGCTGCACAGAATTGCAGTGTCCATAGCATCCATATCAAGTGTTTGGTTCCACTGTAAAGCTATTTGTTCATGACCTCTTCACAGAGCGAAGCATAGTGATGTCCTGTCGCCTCTGTTCCCCTTTGTCCTCATCATCCCAATCACAGCCAGGCACATGACCTCCCGTGCCCCGCGATTTTTATTTTCACGCAGACTACACCTCTTTGGCTACTCGGCGGTCCCCTTCCTGACCTTAATTCATCCCTATCAGCATGGCAGCATGTCCTTCGCAAGTGACACGTGAGGGTTCAAACACATGAGACTGTTCATTTGTGCTTGGCTACCCAATGTCAGGCTGCTCTGATGGGTTTCAACTGAAGAGGCCAGGGGCAGGAACAGGGGCCGCAGTGCATGATGCCTGTGATCTGCCATGGGAAACAGACGAGGTTATGATGCTCTTGTGACCCGGGAGTGTGGGGATCGCACGGGTCAACAGGGTTTTCCCCCCTTGTGGACACATTGAAGCTGTCATGAGTGTAAAAGGGAAAGACTGGAAATTTGCACCCGCAGGAACATGTGCATTCCAATCAAATTCCATTAGCTTATCATTACTGCCATTACCATCACTATCTTCACCAGGAACAGCATGGTATGTGAGTGTTCTGGTGCTAACCTGCGGAGAACAGCGTCATGTGAAATGTCTGTGATGGTTACGTAAATTTACTCACAGTTTTGAGCACCAATCTCAAGTCTCATGCTGTCTAAGATATATGTACAATTTAATCTTTTTGATTCTTTGACCCGACTTTGTTTTAGATCTTCTGCTACAACTTTCCAAATAATTTCATTAGGCACTTATTCATCTGATTGAATTAGTGGATCACCAGGATTTGGGGATTGGGAGTGGCTGAGTCGAAAAATGGCTTTAGTGCTGTGAAACAGGGATCATAATTTACTCATGAATTTTAATTACCTCGTCATCCAAAGTACCACTGCTCTTTGACTTTGTTCTCTTTTTCCATCCTGCCTGGCTTTCTTACATCACCCCCCTTTGTTCTTACTTACCTACCAGTAATAAGTAGTGAGTAGTATTCAGATACTTAATTCAGAAAAAGTAGCAACCATTTAATGTAAAAACTGGTCAGATCAAGTATTAATAACATAATTTAGCCTCTTTTTTGGTATCCAAAGTGTCCTCTGTGCAGGAAAACAATCCCTACTTCAACCAGCTGAAGATATATGATCAGGTATTATTAACTACCTATAAATTCATAACATGACTTTTTTTTATTAAGTGATCACATGCCTTTGTATCTAAAACATTAACTTGCAAAGTAATTAGTTGTCATGTAATGTAGTGGAGTAAAAAAGTCCAATATTTCCCTCTGAAAGTTTATCTTAAAAGTGCTCTTAAGAGAAGGGTTGCTACTTACAGGGTTACTAGTTACTTAGCACCAGTTATGCTACATTCCTGCTCTGCTTTCCGTTTCCCGTTTCCTCCCCTCTTTGTTCTCTTTCTGTCCTTTTGTTTTCTTTTCGCATCCTAACGTTGTGTTAATGATTTCAAAAAGGTTATATCTACCTCTAATATTTATCGCATAGAAGTGTTTCTGTCTTCAGTTTGTCACAGTCTTGCTGCTCTGTTTCTCTCCGCCGCTGCCCGAGCGACGTCTCTTCATCTCCATGACAACTGTTGACGCGTCCAACACACCGGTTGCCAAGGTGACTGAGATTTCAAGAGTTCAGCCGGACAGTATCTTAGCTATAAAGAGAGGATAATTAACATGAGTGTTACAACTTGTAACTGAATTAAAAACAAGGTACGTCCATTATCTTGTTTCTGTTGTTCATAAATTAAATGTAGAAACGTTATGTAGCTTCTTCACTGGACTCACTATGGCGTACGCAACGTAGTTACTTTGTTTGGGTTTTAGTTAGTTTGTCCTTTACGTTTACTGGTTCATAATTTGGACCGCTTGTTTAACTGGTTAAGTTATTATGTAACAGTTTTTTGGGGGTTAGGTCAACGTGGTGGGTATTTCTCAGTTTCAATTTTCCTTGTGTTAGGTGTTCCAGGGTCCAGTTTATTATTATTGTTTTTTTTACCAGGTAACCGGACTGTTGTTAATACATACATTATTTTATTCTGTTTGAAGATGAACGGAAAGTTTTTGCCTGGTTTCGGTGTGCTGGTGCCTCACCCTCCGAGCAAACCCCCAGAGCCCAAACCTCCAGCCCTGAGTCAGAGACTGTGCAAACTGCCTCCAATCAGGAGAAGCTCTGTGGGTGAACAGAGGGGCATCTACTCAGATATCATTACTACATTCAAGCTCCAGGTAAAAGCATGTAAACTGAAATTCTGAAGCCCATGGAAAATTACTGAGTAACAAATTAAAGAGTAAATGTGCGTTCATTAGTCTTGTGCAGACTCTGCTGTGAACCGGCACAGGTCAGGGGGGCAACCCATCCTCAAGTTCAGTGAAAAAGGTGAGATATATGCTCATTTTAGACGTGGAGGAATTTTAAGTAATTGTTTCTCCCCTAAAATGCAACATTTTATGTGTTTGTCCATCTGCACCACTTTCCTTAGTTGCGACCGTCGTGACTCCATCTGACCAGCGCAAGCTCATTGAAAAGAATGAGCATGGAGCTGCCTCCCAGCAAGCAGCGACGTCTTACTTCTGCCGAGGTGGAGATGCACCCAAGGTCCAGAAGCCATACCAAACCACTCATGGCCAGATCCCCCGCAAGCTAGAGATAGAGAGGTATGTTTGTGTGCATCACCAGTAACAGATGAGGACACATCGGGTGGTGCTGTGGGACTTTTGTTCTTTTAGTGTCTTTGAGAATTAAACACAGTGTCAGATTCACTTGTTATATGGAAGTGAGTAAGACACAGCTTCTGTCATACAGTAGATAAGAGGTAATGGCCTACAGCATACAGCACAATTCTTTCTATTGCAGTGTTATTTCTCGTACAGTCTACCGGTATAGTACATATTGATAAACATGATACAAACAAGTTGCACAAAGTATGTACTAGGAAACAGGAGATTAATGAATAAAGGGGTTACAATGTGGGAACTTGCTCAGTTGATGTTTAAGGTATTTTAGATGATGGTTGGAGGTCATAAGTTCTGTAGCACTTTATAAAACTGCAGCAATTAATTTCAAAATGACCACATACTACTTAACTATATATCACAGATAATAAAATGGGGATAAGTTAATGACAAGTATCCTACAGAGATCCAGAAAAGTTTATATTATAGGGAACATACTGTAGGCAGATAGCCTGTTTGTCACAATGTATGTTGTAAAGTATGTCCTTACAATACGAAGTCAAGCATTTTAGTTACAAGGGACTACAGGGAAGTACAGGAAGTACAAATATATTTTTATGATGAGCTTGTTGTGGCAGATGACTAATTTTATGTCTTCTCAGTGTAACTGTCATGAACAGCAAAGTACACAAACACTATAGTCATTGAAAAACTTAATTAAAAGTCATTGCATGATATCAAAATTGAAACTTGGTATGATGAGCTCTGGGTTGCTTCATAACTTTCACCCTCAGTGCATCTCTTCTAAAGATAAACTAATTCCAAACTATTTCAACTTGACTCCAAGACCAAGCAGACCTAATGCCAAAACCACAGCTATACAAAGCATCTCTATAGTGTGCTTTAACAGCAGCTCAGTGGAAGACAGTCTCAGCTGCCACACACTTGTGACCTGAGTGCGGCACTCAAAGACAGTCATGCTCATATTAGAATGAATACCCAGTGGTTAAAAATACTTACAGAGTAAGTTCTCCGGAATTACTAGATTGTTGCTCAGTACATTGTATGGTACCCTGTTACACTACAATAAGTAGCCAGTGGTTAAAAATAAAAAATGAGCTTTCATTTCCCACATTGTTAAGCCCTTATTCTCTAACTTTACATCTTATTGTCTTGTACCTACCTATATGTATCAATATACTGTAAAATAAATACAGTTTATGTTGTGGGCTGTACATAAAGCATTAACATATTTGACATTTTCTCTTAATTGTAAATTAGTTGGCTGAGTAAAGACCAGGAATTGCTCTATTTGTTGTCAATATGTTTTCACACAGTTTTATATTGTATTCTTATAGATGTAGAAGGGAATACTTGAAGTTGGACTTTGAACAGCTCCTGGAAGAAAAAGGTATAAGCTCTAATCTCCTAATGCCAAGACAACCGGGCAGCAGTGATGAGCATGTGACTATGACAGACCATCCTGTATCACCTTACCTCCCCCTGGAGGTGAGCCTGTTACTGTTGCAGTCTTTACTGTGGTATTTTGGTCGCAATTACTGTTATAGCCTATATTGTGAGGCGCAGCAGCACCCACACTCATCTTTCCTGTGTTTCTCACTTATAAGATATTTGACAATGAGGAGTATGACTGCAGGACTCCAGAAGACTGGCTTGCTCTGGGCAAAGCTGAACGTTCACTTGATCAAAAACCTATTCCTGCTAAAGCTCTGCTGCCAAGAGATGATAAGATTCCATCTGGTAAAATGTCCTCAGAAATGTATTTTATTAAACAAGATAAACATTATTTTCTTTCTGTGATTTTTTTCCTCTTCTCTCTCTTTTGAAGGAGACCCAAAAAGCTCCTCCTTGGAGTACAGTTGGCATTTAGTTGGGGTTCTTGACTATAGTGCCGAGAATTGCCAGTACCTTGTACAGAAGGTTCACCAAAGCACCCAACTTACAGATGAAAAAGGAAATCCTGCTCTAAATAAAGAACAAAAGAAGAGCAAACATTCTGGTTGGTTTCTGTCTTTGTACTCTAATACTCCGGGAATGTCTCACAATTTTCACTTGTTTCCATCAGCCCGTTTGTCATGTTGACCATCTATGTATGCCTTACATCTATCTCTTTTGCACAGGAGTGAGTGCCATGATAGCAGGCAGAAAGTACTGGGTACCCAGGATCAGATTATTATTCAATGCGGAGGACCCACGTGTCTTTGTAGAACGGCTCCAGTTTGCCCTTCGCAGCAGGGAGAATACAGAGGCTCTGCTCCTCTATCACTTGTCTGTGGACTGCATGCCCATCCTGAGAGGGACACCATCTCTTGATACCCATAGCCTCCAGCGCATCAAAAAACATGCCCTTTCAACTCCTGGGCTCAGGTTGCAAATGTGAGTAATGTCATAATACTGTTGTCATTTTGTCCTTGTGCGATATCATCTGTTGTTTAATACAGTCCTCTCAGTTGAAATGTTAACGATCTAAACAGACTAAGGTAACGATTATATGTGCAGTCTGGACAACTCTATAGGAGACCTAGAGAAGGAGGTCAGACTGGAATACCTCCGTACTATGAACCGCATGAGCTTTGACAAAGTAGTGAAGAGCCACCCAGATGAGTTTTCACACATCACCCTGCCAGAGAATGATCCTGAGCATGTACCGGATAAAGGTAAGACAGTTAGCCCTGCATACATTTGTTTGAGTCAACAGGGGTCAAGATTAAAGAAATGTACTACTGCCCAATACCCAGCATTCAATCTCAGAATCTAAACACTGCTTCGTTTTATGTACAGGTTGCGCTCCACTTCCTCATTTCAGCTATGAGAAGACCAAAGCTGCTTTTGTCTTCCGTACTATGCTAACAAAGCCAGAGGTGATCTGTGTATTATGTGAAATATCATCAGAATGCAAAAAGGTAGCAGCCATGAGACTGTTCAATGTCACCTCCGGCAAACCACTCCGACTGGACGAGTTTCAAACCATCCAGTCTCAATTGCACACTCAGGTATTATATATGTATTGATATGACTTTTCTTCTGCCAATACTGGGCCATCACTTTCAAAGATTTCTTTTAAACAAGAATTTGACTACACAGTTTGATTGTATGCTATCACTGCACATGTAGCACCCACATTTAACCACTTTCATCATCATCATCATCATCATCATCATTATAATTATGACGGCAATTGTAGCTTATTCAAACCATTTTCAAAAGATTAACAGCAAAATCTCTTCTTTTATTCTTAATGACTGTGGTTTCTGATATTATTGCTGGGAATTAGCAGACAGACAAACCTTGAAGACAAGGAACATTCAAGAATTTCACATGAATAAAGAAACATTAAAATCCTTTCCTCCTTTTCTAGATAAGCTTGTTTCTCAGGGACTCATGGGTGGTCACACTAAGCAAGGGCATCCGCTCTAACCTGGGGAGTTCTGGCCCGGGAGCGTACAATGTGAACGAGCCACGCCAGGAGATGTACAGGATCTCCAAGATGTGCAAACTGATGACTGTGGTGCACTTCAACCTGCAGGCAGCCCTGCGCTTCCTCGTGCAGGATTCTCTTCTCAGCCTGACTCAGCTGATTTTGGATGCCTGCCACAGTGTGCTCGCATGTCCTCAGGACCTGGTCTGGGGAGACAACCTTCTAACTAGCCCCTACAAGTACGAGAGCATGCACCTGCACATATATAGTATAAGCACACATGGTTGCACAATTGTTTTTATGTAAACATCTACATACCTTATACTCTAATAGTATGAATATCCTCTGAATTATAGTTCAATGATTGATGATGAGTGTAACATAACTTACTACATATTCAAGAATGTGTTGGTGTATTACTCCATTTTATGTTACCAGGCCAAAGAAGAATGCTGTCTTCTTGGTGGACTTAGTTCTGGATAAGACTGAGGTTAATTACAGCACTCCTCTGGAGGATTTTGAGACCTCTATCATAAACCTGTTTGACAGGGGCATTCTGGCCACTCACAATGTACCACAGCTTGATAAGGTAAAATTTGATCTGCATTTGCCTGAATCATTATGTAGCATCAAATAAAAAATGAAGACGTGAGCTTATCATGAACTATGTTAAAATTGTTCATGATAAGCCCCTTTATCCATGAACAACGATAATGACAAGTGACAAGTGACAGAGATTTTGAGGATTTAACTGTTCTTCTCTTCTCTGTGGCAGTATGTGATGAAGAAGTTGTTTACTGGTGATGATCCATTGCTCGAGTCAGTGAATTTGTGGGAACCAGCAGTAATTGAGCTGAGAGACAAGGTCCGCAATGCTCTGATACAAGCCACCATACCTCTCAGGGCTTATGCTGCTGCATATGAGAAATACTTGGAGCTACACAACTCGGACATAGAAACCCTTCTCAAGTGAGTTCATTTAAATTTTTGTGCAAATTCTTTTATGAGTTTAAGGACATGGGTCCATTTAGCATGCTGTAGATTGAGTTAGACTGAATCATTTTCATCTCCTCTGCCAGATCTCATATGCATGCAGAACAGACATCCCAAGAAGTGAAGAAAGAGGTGGAACAACATCTCAAAGAGAAAGAATTGCTCGAACACTCCCTGCCGTCTTCCATCGTAATTGGACCATTTGCTGTCCGTGTGGAGGCTGTGCGTCAGGCACTCTCTAACAAAAGAAAGGCTTTAGCAAATGCAATTCTCAACCACCTTGTTCTGAAGCTACGCAAACAGGTTGATGACGTAAGTAATTTGTTTACTTACGTACTATATAGGCTGTATGTATTTATGTAATATGTAGGTGTTTACATTTTTTTTACACAGGACTTTGATTTACTTTGGCTAGGAAGTGACCATTTCCTCCCTTTTTAAAATGCATTATAAGTTTTTATCTTGTGTACATGTGTGTAGGCATGTGAAGAGTGCACGATAATGAGCAGAAAGCTACACGAGAAGCCCAACAGCATTGAGGAACTGACTGAAAAGAGGGAATGGATGAAACAAATCCCAGAACTGCTCAAGAGTTACAAGGTGCACATTGATAGGCATGAACTGGCCATTGCTTTCATGTGTCAAATGAGAGGTTTCTATGTTGATAAATATAATTCTTTTTTCAATCTGCTTATAATAGGACAACATTGGTAAGACTCTGTCTGACTATGACCTCCTAGAAGAACTGTGCTACTGTCTTTCAGATGAGGATGTGAATAAAAAGTAAGTGTCAAGTCATCATGATAATGATGAATCATGGTTTGATGGATTCACAGTGTTTAGGGTAAATAGAGTAAGGAGAGGAGTAGCGGTTGCTCCAGTTGTTTTTATCTGTGCAGATGGAGAGCTATCGGCTGGCCTCAAAGGATAATTAGCCAGATGGAAGCAGTGGCTGTTGAGCATGTGGAGGATGAGGAGCACTTCCACAAGGTCCAGTTGGTCGACCAGAACAACTTTGAGGATCACCTAGACTCTCTACAGGTCAGCTGACCAAGTTACCAGATGGGGTTAAGATGATGACTTAAAGCAGACTTTGTTTTTGTTTTTTTTGTTGTTTTTTTTTCAGGAGTCATCTTGTAAACAACTAAATCAATCTCCAAAATATTCTATTTTAGACAGACCTTATATAGATAGGATATTATGTTTCAATGTTATTTGGTTGTAAATCATCAAAATTGTCTTTATAGATGCTGGTTGCTGGGTTTGCAGGCAATGCAGACATTAATCATGCCCATGAGGTGGCCAATGAGGTCAGGCGTACAAGCAAGCAACTTAAGGAGTGTCAGACCATGGCTCAAACCTACAACAACAGAGAGCGTCTGTTTGGTATTCCTGTCACTAACGTAAGCAAAAGCAAAGCAAAGTTGTCATTTTATTCCTCCTTGTTTTGAACTGTGTAAACTGGGACAGAACACACAAGTGGACAAAATTGTTGATACCCTTCGGCCAACTCAGAAAGGTCACTGAAATAACTTGACATAGACAAAAGTAATGATAAATAAAAATTGACTGAACATTCATTAATAAAAATCAGACATTACTTTTGAAATGTGGTTAAACAAAATCATTTAAAAAAACAAACTGCCCAGGACATAAATGATGGTGAGTTTTTCTTTCTTTAACCACTTAACCCTCGGGGCGATTTTATGTGATAAATTTATGCTAATGAAAATTGATAAAATATGATTTAAT
>JBAJHX010000096.1:21551793-21592905 GCA_037176925.1 Amniataba percoides
ACCACTTAACCCTCGGGGCGATTTTATGTGATAAATTTATGCTAATGAAAATTGATAAAATATGATTTAATAAGTTACGGAATGTTACTACAAACCCGCCGGCGGGTTTTGACAGTTAACTGGTTAACAGAGGGGTACCAACAATTTTGTCCGTGTGTATATCTACCATGCTTTTTCTGACAATGAAATGGAAATGTGTATTACAGTATGAACGTCTTCAGAAGATGGTAAAAGACTTCCAGCCTTTTAAAGACCTATGGAGCACTACATCTGATTGGTTACGTTGGCATGAGAGCTGGCTCAATGACCCACTGTCTTCCATAGACCCTGAGCAGCTTGAGTTCAATGTTTTAGATGCACACAAGACCATGCACAAATGTATTAAACAGTTCAAGGACATTCCTGGTAGGTGGTACATCTATTATCTATTCAAACTTTTCAAAGTGACTTTATAATCAATATGTCTGACTTTTTTTTTTCCTGGCACATTTTTTCATCTTAGATTGCCAGATGGTGGCAACTTTAATCCGCAGCAAGATCGAGGAATTCCGTCCTTATATCCCCTTGATTCAAGGGCTGAGGAATCCAGGAATGAGGAACCGCCACTGGGAGATGCTTTCAGAACGCATTCAGATGACAGTCAAGCCTAAAGCGAACCTGACCTTCTCCCGCTGCCTGGAGCTTGGCCTACAGAACTATGTGGATGACATAGCTCATGTGGCTGAGGTGGCTGGGAAGGAATACACTATTGAACAGGTACCTTCTGTACAGAAGGCAACTTCACTCACTGTACACTACCTTTCTTTGTGATGCACGCTGTGTGTGAGTGTAGATATCTAATTTGAAATTGCTGCAACTTCCTTTTCACACCTTCTCACTCAGTCCCTGGACAAGATGGAACAGGAGTGGTCAGGAGTACTCTTTGATGTGTTACCCTACAAGGAGACAGGCACATACATCTTGAAGAGCCCCGATGAGGCATCCCAGTTGCTGGATGACCACATTGTCATGACACAGAGCATGTCCTTCTCTCCATTCAAAAAAACATTTGAGGGACGCATCAACACCTGGGAGAGCAAGCTCAGAATGACACAAGTATACACATACACGCACTTACTCTAAGCTTTTGTATCTTCTATTATTATCATGCACTGTCTTATGTTGTGCCACTGCCCTCTTCTGGTGACTGCAGGATGTGCTGGAGGAGTGGCTGACATGCCAGCGCTCCTGGCTCTATTTGGAGCCCATCTTCAGCTCTGATGATATCAACCAGCAGCTGCCTCTGGGAGGAAAAAGATATCAACAAATGGAACAAACATGGAGGAGAATCATGAAAAGTGCCTTTAGTAATCGGAAGGTCAGATCTTTCTCAAAGCGTCATCAAAAGACAGAGGTTTTGTTTTTATGCAGACATAAGTGGTGAACTAGATGGTGATGATGCTCATTTGTTTGCTTTAAACTACTAATATGTGTTCCTTCCTGTAGGTGATTGAGCTGTGTCCGGATGCTCGTCTTCTAGACAAACTGAGAGAGTGCAATGTACTCTTGGAACAGGTGCAGAAAGGTCTCAGTGAGTACTTGGAGACAAAACGAGGTTCCTTCCCCAGGTGAGCCTCACCGAGAGTCCTGAAATGGCTGTGGCTGTCAATTCCAGTGGTGTTGATAATATTATATTATTATGATTTGTTTCCATGCTTAATTATAACACACTGTTGTTAACCAGACTTAGTATAATGTACCGCACATTGAATATTTTTGTTTGTAGGTTTTACTTCCTGTCAGATGACGAACTCTTGGAGATTCTGTCACAAACCAAAGATCCAACTGCTGTACAACCGCACTTGCGCAAATGCTTTGAAAATATTGCACGGGTTTGTTCCAACAGCTTGTTACTTCTCACGTTTTCTGCTCACATATTAGTGAAAATATAACATGCATGACACAGATGACTGAGACTTCTGTTGGTTCTCAGCTTAAGTTCCAGCCAGATTTACAGATTACACATATGTACTCTGGAGAAGGTGAAGAGGTGAAGCTGTTCCTGCCAGTGTGGCCGACTGGAAATGTGGAGGACTGGCTCAAGGATGTCGAGAAATCTATGAAGGCCACACTGAGAGATAACATTGATCACTCCCTTAAAGTCTACCCTGAGGTCTGCAACCCTGATTTTTACTTTGATGTTTTTGACGTGTTTTTTACTCTTTGTTTATACATCTCAAGGTGAGGCATATTTCAGTCATCAAGCCTCTGTAAGTTCTGTTCGTGCTTTCTTGACCCCTCAGCAACCACGTGCAGAGTGGGTGTTATCGTGGCCTGGTCAAGTGGTGATAGCAGGCTGTCAGGTCTTTTGGACTGCTGAGGTGTCTGAGGCCTTGGAGCAGGGAGACTTGTCCAGCCGCCTTTATCCCCACCTCCAGACACAGGTGTGGCCTTGGTATTGAAAGGGCCAGTACTCAAACTAAGTAACTAAATACGTAAAGGTTTACTGTATTGTGACATTCTTAACATTTTCCTTTTTGTTTCTGAAGCTGGGTGACTTGGTGCAGTTGGTGAGAGGACGTCTGTCTAAGATGCAGAGAGCTGTGCTGTCCGCCCTTATTGTGATAGAGGTTCATGCTAAGGATGTTGCAGCCAAACTGGTGGAGCAGAAGGTCTCTAGCGTCAATGCCTTTGAGTGGATCAGCCAGCTCAGGTTATCTGTTTGGTTTTTAAGTTGTTTATTTGTTTTTTTGGCCTTTTACTTTTTATGCACTCCTGGTATTGGAGTCCTCTGTAAACTATTATTCTGAAATATAATATCATGAGTTTAATATTAATCTCCTACTGTTTATAGATATTATTGGGCAAAAAATGACTTGTACATCCGTGCAGTGAATGCAGAGTTTTTGTACGGGTATGAGTATCTGGGTAACTCCGGACGTCTGGTCATCACCCCACTCACTGACAGGTAGTTGTTAATTCTGATGGTGTCACCTCTTTTTTCCTCTGTGTTATAGACTATAATACAATACACCACTTACACACCACGTCTTCCCTCTTTCAGATGCTACCTGACCCTAACAGGAGCGCTACATCTGAAGTTTGGAGGGGCTCCTGCAGGTCCAGCAGGGACAGGAAAGACAGAAACCACAAAAGATCTTGGAAAGGCTCTGGCTATCCAGACAGTTGTCTTCAACTGCTCTGATCAGCTGGACTTCATTGCTATGGGCAAGTTTCTCAAAGGACTGGCCAGGTGAGAGGCCTTTATTAAAGTGTGATACAATATCAGCTTTGCGTCAACCACATTGATAATGCATTTTTTTTCTTTGCCTGTCTTCCATTTCGCAGCTCTGGGGCCTGGGCTTGCTTTGATGAGTTTAATCGTATTGATGTAGAGGTGCTCTCTGTGGTGGCACAACAGATCACCACCATACAAAAGGCCCAACAGCAAAGGGTGAGATACTGATTCACTGGAAATGTGCACTCTGGTACCTACTGTACTTACACATATCACTACTATACCTTGAGTTTAAATTAAGTGAGTATATTTCAATCTTGAGTGAATATGTTCTACTTGTTACTTACTGCAGTTCAGGAAAGAACACAAATATCTGAAACTATTCATTTGAGCTGAATAAAATTCACCCCCAAATTAGACTTGGGAGTGTTACTTTGTAATGTTATGAGAAAACCCTCAGAAATACTAATGAATTAATAAAATAACTAAAACAAAAATATATACTAACAAATGCATCTATCTGAATCAATAATTATACAAGGTTTTATTGTAATAAAATTATAAATATTGTAAGATATCTGATGTTGTTTAAGTTCAGTGTCACAGTATGTAGAGTGCAGGATGTTTTATATAAGGGTTATCTCAGAGAATGTTTTTTTATTGTATTATTATTATTTTACTGCATTTTACTAAATTAAAGCACTCATTAATATAAAAATATTGGTCAACCATCTAAAATACTGAAATATAATTTACACAATAGTGATGTCAATCATTTAAATTCTGAAAGTGACTGATCCTGCTACTTTGGAATCAAATTTTAACAGTTCTTTTACAGGATGTATATTTTGTTGTAAATATTGTTTTATTGTGTTTTTAGGCAGAGCGGTTTGTGTTTGAGGGGTCGGAAATACCTCTTGTCCCTTCATGTGCTGTATTCATCACTATGAATCCTGGTTATGCTGGACGCACCGAACTGCCTGACAATCTCAAGGTTTGAAATGATTATTTGATTTTGAACAGCTGTACTGTTCACAGTAGGATACACAGGGTGTACAACAAATGAGATTCTATTTTCCACAGGCTCTGTTTCGTCCTGTGGCCATGATGGTGCCTGATTATGCAATGATAGCTGAGATCTCCTTGTACTCATTTGGCTTTAGTGATGCCAAAGTCCTCTCCAAGAAGATCACAACCACTTTCAAGCTCTCCTCTGAACAGCTAAGCTCTCAGGTACTATATAGATTCAGGGGAGATCTGAATTAGAATCACTTTATTCTCCACATACATATATGCCAAGAAAATGTGTTATTTCTTTAGTGGGTGTGAGGTATATGTGATATTGGAAAAGCAAGTTACCAGTAATACATTGTGACAAACATAGCTTTTTCAAATGTTTCAAACATTTTCATTTTCCAGCATTATACAATAAAATATTAGCATACAACACATAGTTACATAATTAAATATAAGGTGGACAAGTGTGTATGTATATAACAGTAACAAAGTTTTAAAGATGTGCTGACTTTTCCTCTTGTTCATATGAAGGATCATTATGATTTTGGTATGAGAGCTGTGAAGACTGTGATCTCAGCTGCTGGAAACCTGAAGAGAGAAAATCCTGACATGAATGAGGTTTGAAACGTGTCTTTTGTTAATACTGGAAAGTAAGAGAACATGACATAAGCTCAAACTCACTCACTCAAACTCACAAACTCTGCCTGTCCAATTTATACTATGTTTTTTTGCAATCTGCCTGTGTCCCAGGAGTTAATCTGTCTGCGGGCCATTCAAGATGTCAACGTGCCAAAGTTCTTACAGGACGACTTGAAGCTCTTCAAGGGTATTGTGTCTGATCTTTTCCCTAAGACAAAACAGGACCCAATCAACTACGGCATACTCGAAGAGACCATGCGTAATGTTTGCATCAAAAGGAACCTTAAAGATGTGGATGGTCAGTATTTCTGAAAGCACAGAAAATCTGTTTTTTCAGATCAGTAGTTGCCCGTACTTTTAGCACGACTAGATGACATTGTTGTGGTGATTGCAGGGTATATCGGTAAGTGCATTCAGCTGTATGAGACCACTGTGGTGAGACATGGCCTGATGTTGGTGGGACCCTCTGGATCAGGTAAAACCAAGGTGAGTCTTTCACTTGTCACTGTATTGTTTTATTCAAAGCTCTGCAGAACTGACTATGATTTTTGCTCTGCTGTGTAGAGTCCTGTATCTAAGTATTACTGTCACGTTTTGTCAGTGTTATGAGATACTAGGTGAGTCAATAACAGCTCTGAAGGGCCAGCCCTCGGTGAGTGGTGGTGTGTATGAGACGGTTCACACGTATGTCCTCAACCCCAAGTCTATCACCATGGGACAGCTCTACGGGGAGTATGACTTGCTCACGCACGAGTGGTAAGTGATGCCTTGTTACAAACTAAGACAATGTAAAAACTCAGACTTAAGGCGTATACACACACTTTGTCTTTTTCTCCACCCTTGTAGGACAGATGGTATCCTCTCATCTCTCATCCGTGGAGGTGCAGCATCTATGGACACTGAGAAAAAGTGGTACATGTTTGATGGGCCAGTGGATGCTGTATGGATTGAGAACATGAACACTGTACTGGATGACAACAAAAAACTGTGCCTTAGCTCTGGGGAAATCATTAAGCTTACAGACGTAAGTTTTTACAGTCTCAGTATTTGTCACTATGTTGTCTTTTGTACCATTAGCATTCAGACATTTGTGTCCTGCTCCTGCAGGTGATGACCATGATGTTTGAAGTGCAAGACTTGGCCGTGGCATCTCCAGCCACAGTGTCTCGCTGTGGTATGGTCTACCTGGAGCCCAGTATTCTGGGCCTTGTCTCTTTTACAGAGTGCTGGCTGAAGCGGATCCCTGATGTCCTGAAACCGTTCACAAAGCAGCTCGACTCCCTGTTTGCCAGGTTTCTGGAGGTGAGAAGAGAAGCATAACTGGAAGAGACCAGGAGAGAATCTTTTAGTAGTATGATAGAAGAATATGTTAGCGTAAACAATGCTCTGGTTTTGTTTTTATTTTTCTCTACTTGAACCCAGGACTCCATCACATTTGTCCGGACATCAGTAAAGGAGGTCATCACGTCCCTGGACAGCAACCTTACCTGTAGTCTGCTTAAACTGATGGACTGCTTCTTTAGTCCCTTCAAAATTAAAGAGGTGTGTACAGCTTCTTTGTGTTAATTAAATGAATGTATATGGATTTTATGGATGTCTGTTGAATATGCTGTTTGAAGCAACTAAAACATTCACAGTAGTTTCAGCTTTATGTTGGTGTAAATCTGCAATGTAACTGAAATAAATATATTATTTTCATATCTACCTATATGGTTAAGTGCATTGGAACAATACAAAAGATGCTCTCCTGTTGGAAGTAATTTCACCTGCTCTTCTCAGTGAATAATGTATCTGCAATCATGTTACTTGATCAGTCAATAACATCTTTAAATCACAACAATGCAACAAGTGTAAATGAATATGCTAAAAGTGTTCACCTTCAAGCTAATGAGTAACTTTCTCTAAACTTTTGCATATGTGAATTTAGTTGATTCTTTATGTCTTGTAGGGTGAGAAGCCCCCACCCCAAAAGAAATTGGACCGTCTGAAGGAGCTGATTGAGCCCTGGTTCTTCTTCTCACTGGTGTGGAGTGTAGGAGCCACAGGGGACGCAGCTAGCTGTAAACGCTTTAGTGCCTGGCTCAGGAAGAAGATGGCAGAAGAAAAGGTCACATCAGCATCTGACACCAAATATTTACCAGATTTTTGGATGTAATTTGTATTGATAAATGGAACATGTCTTGAGAGAGTTGCATTTTAATGAATGAAAATGTACTTGTCCTTCAGATTCAGTTATGTTTTCCAGAGAACGCCCTGGTGTATGACTACAGTCTTGATGATGCAGGGATTAGTAATTTTGAAGATGACGATGAAGATGAGGAAAGAAAAGTAAATAGATGGTGTATAATCATATAGATTTTTCACACAACTATGATCAGAAGATGTATTTTCTGCTCTTAGCTCAATCATCTTTTTGGCTGTGCTCCAGGTCCAGTGGGTCAGCTGGATGAAATCAGCAAAGAGTGTTGTGATCACCCCAGAGACAAACTATGCTGACATCATTGTTCCCACTGCTGATACAGTGAGAATGTCTTTTCTCATGGATATGCTCTTGGCTAATAAGAAGCCTGTAAGTACTTGCAGATGAACTTTACACATCTCTTTGCAAACACTTTGTTTGGAATAAATATCATTGTTGTTGGAATATCTGTGAACATTTTATACTGAAGGACCCATTCAGAAGCCAGTAATGAATGCTGTCATTCCAAGTCATCATTTGGTTGGATTTATATCCATCTGTATGTGTGATCCAGGTGCTCTGTTTTGGGCCAACTGGGACAGGAAAGACACTGACCATGTCAGACAAGCTGCTGAAGAACATGCCTGCCGAATACATCACACACTTTCTTATGTTCTCTGCTCGCACCTCAGCCAACCAGACTCAAGATTACATTGACAGTAAACTAGACAAAAGGTTTCCCTGCTCTACCATACATTATTCTTATTACATTACATTATTTACAATAAAATGATATGTTTGTGTCTCACCCTGTCAATGATTCATGTGTCTGTTTGTCAGGCGGAAAGGTGTGTTTGGCCCTCCAATAGGGAAGCACTTGATCTTCTTCATTGACGATCTAAACATGCCCATGCTGGAGACCTATGGTGCTCAGCCTCCTATTGAACTGCTTAGGCAGTGGATGGACCATGGAGGCTGGTACGACAGAGAGCAGATAGGTGAGGATACCTGTGGCCTTTTCCCTTTTCTTAACTCCACCCAGTTCTTCCTTTAAGCTTTAACTTCTACTCTTTTGTGTCTCATTGTTCTAATAGTACATTTATCAAAAAATGTTTTACAACATAGAATTTCTTTTTCAGAAATGTAAAACATCTCATTAGATTGACCTTTTCTTTTGATTTCTTTTCCTTTCTCTGCAGGGACATTTAGGCACATAGTGGACATCAATTTTGCGTGTGCCATGGGACCCCCAGGTGGAGGCCGGAACCCCATAACCCAGCGCTTCACACGCCACTTCAACTTCCTGTCCTTCACTGAAATGGAGGATGACAGCAAGAAAAAGATTTTCTCCACCATTCTGGGCAGTTGGATAGGTGAGTCAGACTGCTGTAGTGTTTGAATTTACTGGTAATAATTCAGGCATTGCAAGGTAGAGAATACTCAGATTAGGTTTTAACTGAAACTTTACTTTCTTTCAAATGGAAGTATGAGTAAAAAGGAAACAGGCAGTATGTCAGGGACACAGAGAAAGGAATGAGACATGAATGCAAAGCATATTCAAATGCCACTTAATGGTCAGAATAAGTTGTATAGCTGGTATGACGTAAGAGAATGAGGATGTTGATCAGACATCAGCAGAACATGCCTTTTGATAAAACAATGTTTCAGTAAATAGATTTTGCTATGAATTTCATTCTTTAATGACATCACTCTTCCAACTTGCTGTTTTCATCAGGGCCTGTGCAAGCCATCCAGCCGCTGAATGAGTCTCTTGTAGATGCAACTATCAGAGTTTACTCTACTATTACCTCCCAGCTCCTTCCAACTCCAGCCAAGTCCCATTATACCTTCAACCTTAGAGACCTGTCCAAAGTCTTTCAGGGCATCCTCATGGCGGATGCTGGATTGATAGAGGTATACAGATCCAGCAGACTAATTTGACATCATCATGTTATTGTGAACTAGATAGTTGGAATATCCTTTGAGTTGTGTGGGATAACTGTGAAAATGCTATTAAAGACAACTAGTATTGCTAATGTCACCGTGACAATAGATTCAACACATATTATGTGTGAATGATTTCAAACTAAGAGAAAATGTTGGAGGGATTGATATATACCCCTTAAAGCCCCCTAATATAAAAGCTGCGCTACTGTGCCTATTGCAGGACAAATTGCAGCTGCTGCAGCTGTGGTACCATGAAAGTTGCCGGGTTTTCCAGGACCGCCTGGTGTGTGCTGAGGACAGGGACTGGTTGAACAGGCTCCTGAAGGACTGCATTGAGGAGTTTGACTGCAGCTTTGAAAAGGTTGTGGCCTGTCAACCTGTTTTGTTTGGAGATTTCATGGTTCCTGGAGCTGACCACAAAGTCTACACACTCATAGAAGACAAAGAAAAGGTGAGAAGTGCCAAACACCGTTTAAAATATTATTAGGCATGATTTTGCTAAAAAGCAGAACAGTTGACTCATGGATAGTTAAACTGCACTTGAGCTGCTTTCTGTCCACTTTACAGCAAAAGTGAGTGACTGAACAGGAATAACTTTTCTTTTTACTGCTATATTATATTATCTAGTTGGTAAAGGTGATGGAGGATTACATGGAAGACTATAACCAGATCAATACCACTAAGATGAAGCTGGTACTCTTCATGGATGCCATTGAGCATGTCTGCCGCATCAGCCGCATCCTGCGCCAGCCCCTGGGAAATGCTCTACTCCTTGGAGTGGGTGGGAGCGGCCGCCAATCCCTTACTAAACTGGCCTCATATATGTGAGTTTCTCACACTTTGTTCAACTCCCATGGCAGCAGTCTGAATACAGTGTTTTCTATACTTTTGTGTTACTGCTGAACATTTGTTCAACTATTTAGATGTGATTTGAATGGTTTATCAGTTAAATAAATATAAAATTAAATATCTTGTTGCCTAGTCTAACAGTGCATTTGTTCATATTCAGGTCAGAATATGAGTGTTTCCAGATTGAGCTGTCGAAGAACTATGGCCAGACTGAGTGGAGGGAAGATATTAAAAGTGTCATGTTGAAGGCTGGCCTTCAGGACCAGCAGATCACCTTCCTCTTTGTAGACACACAGGTAAACAGTTGAATTATCTTATCACCTGCCACGGTATAAGACAGAGAACCTAATGTGTGTTACTATCACACGGTCCTAGTACAGACTGTAACAGGACTATATGGTAGAGAATCCTGTTTTACTGTTGGCTTATATTTTAAATCAGTTGGAATCAAAGCAATCCTTTAGATCACTGTTGTTCGTTGTTCTCTCCAGAAGAGAATTTTATTCATCAGCATGTATGCTTTTCCCCAGATTAAGAGCGAGTCTTTCCTGGAGGATATCAACAACATTTTGAACTCTGGGGATGTTCCTAATCTGTATGCAACAGATGAGCAAGAGCGCATACTTACAAGCATGAAACCAGTGGTACAAGACCTGGGCCAGCAGCCAACTAATACCAGCCTCATGGCTGCCTACATCAGGAGGGTCCGCAGCAACATTCACACTGTACTCTGCATGAGGTTAGTAATGATGCAGTGTTTTGTTTGCATGGTCAAAGGCAAATAGAAAGAATTAGATAGAAGTTTTTCCATCATCTTTTTTCTTTTTATAATCAAATTCCTTATTCTCCATCTTTTGCCTGACTCACACCTCCCCTCTTTTTTTCCCCTTTACAGTCCGATTGGTGAGGTGTTTCGTGCGCGACTGAGGCAGTTTCCCTCACTAGTGACATGTTGCACCATAGACTGGTTCAGCGAATGGCCAGAGGAGGCTTTGCAAGCTGTGGCCATATCATTTCTTAATGAGCTGCCTGAGCTAGAAGCCAGCCCCACAGTCATGACGGGACTGGTGAGGATGTTTTTTGTGTGTGTGTATGTGTGTGTTTCACGGAGCTTTATTGGTACTAAGGTTTCAAAATAACATTGCCAAAAAAAGGAAGTACAGTGCATACAAAAAATGTAATATAAGTAACTTGTGGAAACAACTTCCTTGAAACAAAATGTGTTCATAAATTAAAAGTTACATATTATAGCATCTCTTTAGTGCATGTAAGTCCCCATGACTTGAAGCATGCTTGAGAAATACAACGAAATACAGTCAACATCAACATGCTTGTGAACAATACAGCTACTGCAGTATTGTTGACAATGTCATACAACCAGGGGACACTACCATGATAAAACTTACCTGCCACTTAATAATGATACAGGATTACTTTCTAAATCATCTAAACCCCACCCAGAGAACAATATGGTAATAAGTACGGAATAGAACAGGTTGGTTCAGTGATTTGTGAGTAATCATGGAGAAAATGGTGCAAGCATTAGAGAGTGAAATACATTGTTTAGAGCAGTAAAGTGTAAACTTGCTTGGAAAAACAGCTATCGAGCACTAGGAGAATTGCTGATGCAAGATAACCTCTCTGATCAGATTTCTGGTATACATTCGATATACAATACCATACAAAAGATGGATTAACTGTCAAAAATCTAAAATACTAATATTACTAATGATACTAAGTAACTTTTCACTAAACACAGTCTCTCCTTGATTGATTACCAGACACTAATGTGTGTGAAGATTCATCAGATGGTTGCCAGGAAATGTGAACAGTACCTGGCTGAGCTTTCTCGACACAACTATGTCACACCTAAGAGCTACCTGGAGCTGCTCAAAATCTTCTCAAATCTCACTGGACGGAAAAAGCAAGAACTGTGTGGTGCTCGACATCGCATGAAAACAGGCCTGGACAAGGCAAGACACTGCAATGGAAAAATAATAATAATAGAAATTACATTTGTAAGTTGTATATGCATGCTTAATTGTCATTATTATCTTTTGGATCTACAACTGTGATACTGTAGCTCCTCAGCACAGCGGAGGATGTCAGTAAAATGCAAGAGGAACTGGAAACTATGAGACCTCTCTTGGAGGAGGCTGCTAGGGACACTGAAGTCACAATGGAGACCATCAAAGTAAGGAAAAATAAATGGAAGTAGTGGAGATCTATCTATGTGTCATACAACAGGGCCACTATGTCTAGAAATGTATGAAGTATTCTTTATGGACCTTAAGTGAGATATGGACCTATTTACTGTGCTGAGCATAAATGAGTACACCCCAACAGATTAGTCAGAAAACATTTAGTTTCCTTTCAGAAACAACATTTTCTATACCACAAAATACCTCCACAAATCTGGGCCATTGTTTGCAAGCAAGATTTATATATTTGCACATACAAAAAGTAATTTTCCTAACAAATTTATTAAAGACCATGTTGCAAAAATAAGTACACCCCGATCAGCAAAGCTTTACTGATCAGTCAGAGCAATGTAGTAAAAGAAGCGTCCAAGAAAATCACTACATTTGAGTAAAACTCAAGATTTTGTGATTTAAATTATATTATTAACCTTACATTCATGTTATAAGTTAAACTAAAGTTCAATTAAACTCTTTGTAAATTCTTTGTAAAGAATTTGGAAATTTTTCTTGAGTTTATTTAGACATTGATTAAAATCTTACTTTTCAAATGGGGTGTACTCATTTATGCTAAGCATTGTATACTCTACATTGCCAGAAAGACACAGTGGTTGCAGAGGAGACCCGGAAGTCAGTGCAAGCAGAGGAAGAGAAAGCTACTGAGAAAGCCCGATTTGCAGGAGCCATTGCAGCAGATGCCCAGAGAGACCTGGACGAGGCTCTGCCAGCCCTGGACGCTGCCCTCGCCAGCCTCAAGTCACTGAACAAGAATGATGTCACTGAGGTCAGGGATTTTGATTGTAATGGGCTAAGATATTATTCAGACAGTATTACATTTTAAGTTACGTATGTGTAGAGTATGCTGAATATTTTTTTCTGTAGGTGCGAGGCATGCAGCGACCTCCCCAGGGGGTGAAGCTGGTTATTGAGGCTGTGTGCATCATGAAGGGCATCAAACCAAAAAAGGTACCGGGAGAGAAGCCTGGCACCAAGGTCGACGACTACTGGGAACCTGGTAAGGGTCTGCTACAAGATCCTGGCAAGTTTCTGGAGAGCCTCTTCAAGTATGATAAGGTAGAGCATATATGTAGTGGATTTGTTATCATTTCAATGAATTTATAGTGTATGTTGTTGCTGTTGCTCCAGAACATAATTATTGTTTCAGACTTGATATTATACTGTACGTTTCAGTGTTTGATGTTGTCTTGGTTTGCAGGACAACATCCCAGACACCATCATCAGTTTAGTCCAGCCCTACATAGATAATGAGGAATTCCAGCCAGCCTCCATTGCCAAGGTTTCCAAAGCCTGTACCTCCATTTGCCAGTGGGTGCGAGCCATGCATGTATATCACTTTGTGGCCAAGGCTGTGGAACCTAAAAGGGTAAAAACAAAACAATCCACATTTGAACTGTAGTTAGCCATATAAGAAACCACAATAAGCACATGTTTTCCAAATGAGTTGGTCATCTAAACATTTACATGTAAATATGTGCACAGCAAGCTCTCCAGGAGGCCCAGGAGGACTTAGCAGTGACACAGCGCATCCTGGATGATGCCAAAGAAAAGCTGGCAGCGGTTGAGAGCGGCATTGCCGCTTTAGAGGCAAAGTACCAGGAATGTGTGGCTAAGAAAAACGAGCTGGACAACAAGTATCAACTGTGTGAGGCCCGCCTTGTCCGAGCAGACAAGGTCAGAAGGATGGATAAGATGCGATAAGACAAGACTTCATTGATCCCCAGAAGGGACATTTAGCATTAAAGCAGCACAAAAACTGACCAGAGGTGGTTTCAGAACAGAATAGAGATATACAATAAAAAATATATTGTATACAGGTAAAAAAAGAAGTCAAAGTTAGAAGTCTACCTACAGTACACTATATATAAGTATGTAAGTTGCACACATACACAAGCAACAAATATGTAAACAGAATTCAATAGAATACAACAGAATTATCATTTTTCCATTTGATCCCAACATATTTCTCTGTTAGTAATAGATATGTCATGATGCATTAATCTTCAGCTTATAGGTGGACTGGCAGATGAGAAAGTACGCTGGAAGGAAACAGTGCAGCATCTGGATTTCATGGTCAATAATGTGTCAGGTGATGTGCTTCTATCAGCAGGATACGTAGCATACCTGGGACCCTTCACTGTAAGTTGACTGTACCTTAGAGAGTGTGAATACATAGTATAGTAATAAGTTACATTAATCCCATAATATAGATCATGTATTTCTAAGATTCAGTATTGTAGACATAAAGTAGTATGTAGACATGATTTTGGAGTATCACTAGTAAATCTAGTCAGTAACTTTTGTTTTTGTTGTCCCAGTATACACATCAAAGATCAGATCAGTCCTTTCACAATGAATATATTTAAGTATTGTTGAATCTAGTCTGTCTTAATAGAAATTTTGAGTAGGTTACCCATAGATTGTTGCTATACTTACAAAATATACATTTATGCTAATCAGTGTAGCACTATTGCATAGTTTTTGCATTGTTTGTGTGTTTAGGGAATGTACAGGACAGCCATGGCAGAGGAGTGGCTGCTTTGTTTCAAAGAGCTAAGTGTTCCTCACACTAACAAACCCAATCTGATCAGCACCCTTGGAGATCCAGTCAAGATCCGATCCTGGCAGGTCAGAACCAGCCTATCATCAGATGACCTTCTGCTACTGAGACAGATCTTAAATGTTAATAGACCATCAGACTGACATTGTTGTTTGTGTACCATTAGGTTTAAATTGACTAAGTCATTAACCTTTACTGTCATCACGTCACAACTTTTCCTTTCTGTGTGCATAGATATCAGGTTTACCCAAGGATAACCTTTCAGTGGAGAATGGCGTGATTGCCCAGTACTCTCTGCGCTGGGCTCTATTCATTGATCCTCAGGGACAAGCCAACAAATGGATCAAAAAGATGGTGAGGACACTTTCCTGTGTGCTGATCTGTCCCTGACTGCAGAGGGTGCAGTGAGACACCACATCAAAACACATCAAGATTGGATTTTATCCATTCACATCACATATGTTGCATTATTTGCTTTATTTAGCAGTTTCAGGAGTTGATATAGCGTATCCAGAGCAGTTTTTCAGTATGTTGTGACTACTAGGTTCAGTGTATACACAAGTACATGCTTTGTCTGTGCTGCAATAGGTTAGAATATTACTAGAGTTACTTCTTTCTCCAGGTCACCCACAACTCCTCTGGGAAGCTTCTCAGAATCTGTATTTATACAGTATTTTATTCCCTGCTCATTCATATTGACTTCTTGTTGTCACACAGGAGCGTGACAATGGATTGAAGGTATTGAAGCTAAGTGACCGAGACTTCCTCCGCAGTCTTGAGAATGTCATTCCCTTTGGCAAACCCTGCCTCTTGGAGAATGTAGGAGAGGAGTTGGATCCTGCTTTAGAACCTGTCTTGTTGCAACAGGTGAACACCCATGCATGTATCACATATGAAATATCAAATGTATCTACCATGCAGTGGTATTTTTAACTTTTGGAGTTTTGGCCCTTAGACATTTAAGCAAAAAGGCAGCACAGTGCTAAAGCTGGGTGATTCAGTCATCCCTTACCATGAAGGCTTCAAGATGTACATCACCACTAAGCTCCCGAACCCACACTACTCTCCAGAGGTCTCCAGCAATGTCACACTAATTAACTTCACCCTGTCACCCAGGTGAGTCACTTTAAACTAATAAAAACAAATCATTATTAATTACATTGATTTTATTTTTTGTAGTTTTGCAGTTTTGTAGTTTTTCGATTTTATCAGTAGTAATTTTCATTCATTTCATTTTCTGAATAAATGTAAGTTACTTATTTATTTTTTCAAACAATTATGTCTCACTGTCTGTGTTTGTGTAAATGTGCATTTTGTGTGTTTCCAGTGGTCTTGAGGACCAGCTGCTGGGCCAGGTTGTGGCTGAGGAACGTCCGGACCTGGAAGAGGCTAAGAACCAGCTAATCATCAGCAATGCCAAGATGAAGCAGGAACTAAAAGAAATAGAGGACGAGATCCTGTTCCGGCTCAGCTCCACAGAGGGAAACCCCGTAGACAATGAGGAGCTCATCCAAGTGTTGGGGGCTTCTAAGATCAAAGCTGCAGAGATCAAGGTCAGACAGTGCGACAGATATAATCTCTACATGTTGTATATATCATGATATCAAGTTTTTAAATAACCATCTTTAAATTTTTTGTCCTGTACAACTCCACCCAAAACCTCATATATGATCATCGGACATCAAACTCATGCGACTATTGTTGGATTTTCCACTAATGCAAGCTGGTTTTACTGGCAGGCCAAAGTGATGGCGGCAGAGCAGACGGAGCAGGATATTGACGCCACCCGTCTAGAGTATGTGCCCGTGGCTGTGCGTACACAGATCCTCTTCTTCTGTGTATCAGACCTATCCAATGTTGATCCCATGTACCAGTACTCACTGGAGTGGTTCCTTGGCATCTTCATGGCTGGCATTGCTAACTCTGAGAGAGCAGGTACAAAGTTCCACAATAAATCTCATCATTCCTTGATATACACAAAATGTGCCTATACAGATGGAAAAATCATTAAAAGACTGTGACAATGACATTAAAACCACATACAGGAAAAAAATACATATCCTCATCTTGTCTTTTTTTCACGTTTTTCACAGACTCAGTGGAGGAGAGAATCACCAACATCAATGAATTTTTCACCTTCAGTCTCTACAGCAATGTGTGCCGCAGTTTGTTTGAAAAGCACAAACTCATGTTCGCTTTCCTCCTGTGCATTCGCATCATGATGAAAGAGAACAAAATTGATATGGTGAGCAATATGAGAGTTTGCAGTCCCTCCTTCCCCTCTTAAATTACACTGTTGTGAGTTCAAGTTAATCCAAGTACTACTGATAAATCTTTGTTGTCTCTCTGTATCAGGCTGAGTGGCGCTACCTACTGTCTGGAGGGATGCCCACCCAAGAGCTAACCAACCCAGCAGGGAGCTGGCTCTCGGAGCGTGCCTGGCAAGACATCCTGGGCCTCACCTCTCTGAACAACTTCAGCAACCTGGCAGAAAACTTTGCTGAACATCTGCAGGGCTTCAAGAGAATTTTTGACAGCAACCAACCTCACAGGCACGTATAGATAACCACCAAGTTAACAAACGCGCACTTGTGTTCATCATTTGCACTGTGTAGACATGGTCAGTATCAATATCAGTATGTGCATGTGTGTGTGTTTGCCTATAGAGAGCCTCTTCCAGGACAGTGGGACACAGAGCTGGACTCATTCCAGAAGCTGCTGGTCCTACGCTGTCTGAGGGCTGACTGTCTCGTTCAAGGCTTGCAGGACTTTGTCTCAGCCCAGCTGGGACAACGCTTCATAGAGCCTCAGGTGAAGTCCCTGCCCTCCCTCCTGCCTTAAAGATTATGTTAAAAACCACATGTATGTTATAACACAATGTTATTCTTACATCTGCTTTTTCTAACTTAGAAGTAACATTAACACAGGAATAATGGTTCAATTTGTATGATTTCTGTTTGTTTATGGCTTGTTTCTCCATCTCTCCCTCAGACGTCAGACCTTTCTGTGGTCTTCAAGGAGTCGTCCCCCTTCACTCCCCTCATCTTTGTCCTGTCCCCTGGCACTGACCCTGCTGCTGACCTCTACAAGTTTGCTGACGTCATGCAGTTCTCCAAGAAAATGAGTGCCATCTCTCTTGGCCAAGGCCAGGTCAGGGCCGGGGGGACGCCTGGGAATTTACTCTCTCTTTCTGACCCTGGAGGAAAGCCATTGTAAATGACTTTCTCACAGATCCAGGCCATTCTCATTTGTCTTGTTAAGAATGGCCACCTCTGTGCTAATTGTTTTCTCTATTTCTGATGAGAGGCCAGGACAATGAACCATACTGCTGTGACAGACGCTAAATTCCAGAACACCATAAAGGAGCTCAAAACACATTATATCATCACATTAACAACTTGTTTTTATCATAGATGCAGACTCATCGTCCACAAACCTGAAACCTTGTGGCCGGGCACACATTTCTCCCAGAAACACAATACCCCTGTGGCTGTTCAATAAGTGTTAGCGTGTGTTTATCACATTACTTTCAATTATGTGAGTTAGAATCCTGGCTCATGCTGGGCTGTAGCATCACCCTGTCCTCAGTTTCTGTCTACACTGAGCTGAAGGCTCTTGAAGACGCCTGGAGTGTCTTTGTGTTACACTCCTTGTTCAAAGATCAAACATACAGGAAACACGCTGTGTCTTAATTTAAAGCCTCATGTTAAGCTCACTGTACTATACAGCTCTTGTTGTTGTCTTCACATCTGCCTTTTCTTCCGCTGTTGTTTGTGTGATTCAGGGCCCCTGGGCTGAAACCATGATGCATGCTGCTATGGAAAGAGGTCAGTGGGTCTTTTTCCAGAACTGTCACCTGGCGCCCAGCTGGATGCCTGCCCTGGAGAGACTCATTGAGAACATTGATCCAGTAAAGGTTAGACCTTATGCATCCATATATTGTACACCATAGTGGTTTTAGATAAGCCTTTCATTGACTTTGACAGGGTTAATTATGTTCTTTATATTCCACAACCTTCAAACAGGTGCACAAAGACTTCCGTTTGTGGCTTACGAGTCTTCCAAGCAACAAGTTCCCAGTATCCATTCTTCAAAATGGGTCAAAGATGACCATTGAACCTCCCAAGGGAATCAAGGCTAATCTCCAGAAAACCTACCTTAGACTCTCCAATGATTTTATCTCCTCTTCCACCAAGGTCTGCCTAATCTTCACTCACTACTCCACTAAGTCCATTCCTGCTAATTATATTTACCTCCTTATGCTTTTGAGTAACTTATCCCTCTTCTCTCATCTCCTGTCCAGATAACACACTTCAAGTCTTTGCTCCTGTCTCTGTGTCTCTTTCATGGAATTGCCTTGGAGCGAAGGAAATTTGGCCCTCTGGGCTTTAACATTCCTTATGAATTCACTGATGGAGACCTGAACATTTGCATCAGCCAACTCAAAATGTTCCTGGATGAGTACAAAGACATCCCATATAAGGTCAGGAAGAGAAGGTTTTTCTCTATATTTAAAGGTAGAATAAGTAGGATTTATATATAGACATGTACAGAAATAATACCTCTTAATCATCACTTAGAACCCTCTGAAATTGTGTGGCTTCATGTGCCGAAAGTATTTTCTTATTTATCTGTATTCACGCTATTTCTGTGCATCAACCTTTGGGTGATGGTGTGTAGCACATGTACATGGTGTTGTACAAGTTTACAGAAACACAAGGCCTTTAGAACAAAACATACAGGCAAGTTTTGGTCTCAGCCAGAGGATGTGTGTGTGTGTTTCAACATGTTAATCTGTCAGTCTCCCCTTTTTGTCCTCCACCTGTCCAGGTGCTAAAATATACCGCAGGGGAGATTAATTATGGCGGCCGTGTGACAGATGACTGGGACAGACGATGTCTGCTGAGTGTGCTGGAGGATTTCTACTGTCCCACTGTGCTTACTGACGATCATATCTACTCTCCCTCTGGAGTCTACCGGCAGATAGACACCAATCTGGATATCAAGGTTAGACAAACTCAGGAACACTGAAAAGATTGAGATAGCGAGAGTGGTGCTTTATACTTGAACTCTGTCTGCGTCATTTGTTTAGTCCAAAACTGTATATATTTTCTGGGGATGAGAATCACAGGATCACTTTTCAGTAGAGTCTTCAACAGGTGATAGATTGTAATTCAATAAAAATAATAAATAATAATAATAATGTCATTTAGGATACATGACAATATCGTACCCAATTAAACAACATGAAAATAAAATAGGGAGATTTCTTTAAGAAGCAAATAATAGTCATATTAAATATTTGTTCACTGTGTTTACAGCACTGAAACTGATGCCATCAATCACACATATATTAACTCTAAAGCAGCCATAAAGTATTTATTATGTGGGGTTGTTCTCTAACGATTCTAAATAACTGTTTCTCTGTTCTTGCTTCATTTCACAAAGAAACGTAAGTAGTGAGACTTCACGTATTTTTTCATTGTTGAAAAAAATACAATTATAAACATGGTGTCTGGTGCAGACATTACACATGAGTCAGGGGGTCTACGAATGCTGAAAACCTCAAAAACATTACCATATATATATAATATATATATATATATATAATATATAATATTTATATATAATAAAAACTAAAGTCTTAATAATAAGGAAAAATTAACTTTGGCTGCCAATTGTGTGTAATATGTCATTAGTTAATTATCTCCTGAATAACATGAAAATGACAATGACATATATGCTATAGTGCATGTCACATATAAATCATGCAGTTCTGAACTGCTGACTAAACTCATTGATGACAGCTGACCTGTTAAGTTCTGACCCCAGGGTTACTTGGCATACATTCGTGGTTTGCCCATCAATGATACACCTGAGATCTTCGGTCTCCATGACAACGCTAACATCAGCTTCGCTCAGAACGAGACATTCAACCTGCTGGGAGCTGTGGTTCGTCTCCAGCCTCGAGCCGCGGCTGCTGGGGGCAAAACTCTGGAGGAGGTACAAATATATCTATTGGTTTGATTTTCTTTGCTCGTTTTTTTAGTACTACTCAACTCATATTATGGGTAATATGAGGTATAATATGGTTTACTTATTAAATACAGATTCTTATTATTATTCTTATGGGCCAACAGAAAATAGTAGTTAATAGTAATACGTTTTAAGTTAACATTATTAACTGAACATTACTGAGTAACTTGTGGTGTGTAATGTGGTTGTGACTTGTGAAGAATTAGGTTAAATACCTTTTCTACCTAGATTAAGTGTGAGACACATTGTGTTTTATTGGTGATGTCCTCTCGCTGTATAATAGATAGTGGAGGAGATTGTGGCAGGCATTGTTGAGAAGATTCCTCAGCCTTTCAAAGTTCATGAGGTAATGGAGAAGTACCCGGTCCTCTATGAAGAGTCCATGAACACTGTGCTCATCCAGGAGGTCATCAGGTAACATTAGACCAACTCATGTCACTCATTTCTGAGAATACTATTTTATTCTAAAAACTTTTTGGGACAGTAATTTGGATGATCAGTCATATTTTAAAGATATTTAAAGAAAATACTAAAATGTCTTTAGTTCAGTAGAGAGATCACATGAAGAAGCAGCCATCTCTGCTGTTTTGAAAAGAAGTATTCAGATCACCTCATGCAGCTGGGTAAAGTGGCCAGATCAGATCAGTGATTCTCTCCAGTATACATGTGAAATTATTGAACTTTTTTGGTCACAATAACAATTAAATGTGTAATATGTAATGTAACATCTCTGTGTGAGAGCCATAGCTGAAATGGCATCCTTCAGAAGACACCACTGGTGACTATAATTACATGGCTTTGTGATCATACTGTAATAATAGCTGTTTTTCATTCGGTTGTTTGTGAGCTGCTTATGATGTCAGCAACATGTCTGGAGAGAGTCTGGGAAGCCAGAAATTTCAGAACCTGGCATTGTGTTTGCTGAGTCATTTGGTCTTTTTTTGTTTGTTTGTTTGTTTATTTGTCTGTGAACATCTTTTCATCATGTTTTGTGTACAGTTTGTCCTTAGGAGAGCCTAGAAATTAATTTCACTTTTATGGCCATTAGTTAGATATTTAATTTGAAACTTATTCCCTTTATGACTTGGTCCTCCACCTGATCCTGGCCTCTTTTGTCTTTCAGATATAACAAGCTGCTGGCGGTCATCTCTCAGAGTCTCGGTGATATTGTGAAGGCTCTGAAGGGTTTAGTGGTGATGTCATCAGAACTGGAGCTTATGGCCGGCAGTCTGTTCAACAATGTGGTGCCTGATATGTGGAAAGCCAAGGCAAGACACACACAACAGTTATTCTCCCTCTGGTTGCCCTGTGGGTACCAGTGAGCTTTGGTCAGATGTTATAATCACTGCAAAATTATGATACAGCAAACAACAACAAAATCATGCAGCATAGACACAAATTCATTCTCTTCTGATTCAAAAATCCTGTAGAGAAAATTCATTTTAAAATAATTACTGTCTCATATATTGAATATATAGAAATAGAAATTGTTGTGGGGAAGTAAAGAATAAACACAGTCCTACATTTTTTTGTTGTTTTTTTTTTAGGTAATGTAAACTCAAAATTTCAAAGTAGACTTTCTGTAGTGTGCTGTTTTTAGGAACTTGTGCTGACCTAATATCATGACATTCATGTCTGTATTTTATTGGATGTAGTTTTCGTGACATTTCTGTCTCGCTCTAGTAATTCCATGCCCTGCTTTCTAAGAATACATAACTCTTTTACTGGTTGTGCGTCTCTCTCTCTCTGTCCCACCAGGCCTACCCGTCTCTGAAACCTCTTGCCTCTTGGGTGTCAGACCTGCTGCAGAGGATCAATTTCCTGCAGAGATGGATCTCTAATGGCATTCCACCTGTCTTCTGGATCAGTGGCTTCTTTTTCCCCCAGGCTTTTCTCACTGGAACCCTCCAGAATTATGCCCGTCGCTCCAGCACCTCCATCGACACAATTGGATTTGACTTTGAGGTCAGAAAGTGAAGTGACGGTCTGTCAACGCCACCGTTTCTGCCTCACAAGCTAAAAACACGGCATCAGTTTTTTGGCAGAATCCCTTTGAATATTTATTTCTTTACTTCTGGCTTACACTGACTATTGTCCTCTTTTTTCCTCATCTCCTCTGTAATACTCTCTCCCTCAGGTAATAGTGAAGTCAGTGTCGGATATATCAGAGAAACCAAACACGGGCTGCTACATCCACGGTCTATTCCTGGAGGGGGCTCGCTGGGATAACGAGGCAGGTCAACTCACAGACTCCAGGCCCAAGGAGCTCTACACAGAAATGGCTGTCATCTGGCTGATCCCCAAACCCAATCGCAAACCGCCAACCTCCGGGGTCTACATCTGCCCTATTTACAAAACCCTCACACGAGCTGGTTCGTACACACGGTCTCAGACTTCATCCAGATTACAACTATTGCTATTTTTTTAGATTAGGTAGTGCTTATTTAGTCTATTTAGAAATTTTGTATAATTCATTTTTCAGTCAAAGGAGTGGATTAAATTAAGTGGTGTTAACCTTGTTTTTCAGTGAAACTAGGTGTTGTCTCCCCGCTCTAATGTTTGTGTGTATCTCCTTGTGGTGGTTTTATTACTCACCCAAAATAGACTCGAGTTAGTGTCCTGTTTCACGAATCGTCTGAAAGTGCAGCTCTGTACTTTCCACCCACACTGCGTAGCCAACACCTTGCACCGGCACCTTAAGCTGCTCAGAAACCTTTGAAACACGCTGTGGCAATGGAAAAACACAAACGACACAAACAACTTCCCTGCCACTGAAACCACTGTGTGTGCTTTTTGCAGGGACTCTGTCTACAACCGGCCATTCCACCAATTATGTGATCGCGGTGGAGCTGCCCACTGATCACAGCCAGAGACACTGGATCAAACGTGGAGTCGCCCTCATCTGTGCACTGGACTACTAAATACAGACACACTTTCTCACGTGCAAGGACAAACACCTGTCTTTGTGTCTTTTTTCTCCAGCCCATAGGGCTCGTGACTGGCGTTACAGAATCACACATGCTTCATCTATGAACTTTATGTCACTAAATATGAGCTCATGGAAACATCAGCCTGTGTAATAAACTTTTTTTTTTTACAATGTCAGATCAGTGTAATAGTGTCATGATAAAATTATTTTACTTTGATAAACCCACTTGGTCAGAGGGATCCTGCTCTGGGTGTTTTCCAGCACAGTCCACTGTGACTTCTCAGGAGCAGACGTCCATGTGTAAGTTGTGCCTGTGAATCTCTGTTTGCTCTCAGCTGCCTGCACAGAGCTCTCTGACTGACTGCGTACACGTGCTGCTCCTTTAAGGCGGCCGCACGGGGCCAGTTGAGGAATATGACTGAACTGTAGGAGGGTGGCGCTTAAACAAACAGTGACAGTGACTGGCCATGTGAACAGTGTGGGTCCAGATGACCGGGACAGACGGAGAGTCCTTTAGCACAGTTACAGACTTTCTCTGACCGGAACTGAATCTCAGTGACTTTCACGAGTTTGGATTTCAGACTAGTTATAAAAAAAAAGGCGGGTGTTTAAATTTAGAGAGGTGGAAAAAACTAGTCACTGCGTGGTTAAAGTCGGTGTCATTTGTTTTTTTTTTCCAGATCTCCTGTAGATACAGCAGGATCAGTGCGCGGAGTCCTGACCGGGGCTGCCCGGCGGTGATTCCTCTCAGCCGGAGGGACAGCGGGAGGGATCGCGTTTCTTTTTGGAGTGAAATTAATCGCGCTTTTTTTCGCCTCCTCCTCCTCCTCCACCTCTGATCGCCCCGCTGGTGAGGACGAGCCGGCGCGATCATGCTGCAAAATGGGAACGGGAGGGAGAAGCCGCCGCAAGCGCCCAGAGCTGAAGCGGAGCCGGACTCCCCTGCCGAGGAGCCCAAACAGCAACCGGCTCCTGCTCCTGCTCCTGCTGCTGCTGGAGGAGGTGGAGGAGGAGCAGGGGAGTCCGCGCACTTCCCCATGCCCGTCTACCCCAAACTGGATATAAAGCGCAACGCCGTGACGGACGACTACAAGATCTCCACCCAGGTCCTGGGTCTGGGGATCAACGGCAAAGTCCTGGAGTGCTTCAACAAGAAGACCGGGGAGAAGTGCGCGCTGAAGGTACTGAAGTCACCTGACACATCAGTGCGTGTTAACACACTCGGTTTACAACAGCTCATCGCGAAGCCTCAGTCAGCACAATCACGTCCTTTAACCATCACACGCATGTTCGCCTAAAGCCGTGTGAGTGTTTTCCCCACTGATCACAGATGTATTTTAGACCTGTTCTCCTTGTGTGTGTCCACAGACGTTAAGTTGATTGAAGTAGTTTTTTGGTAATGCCCTGACTGACAGTTTCAGAGATGAGTTGCCCATTCTGAGGAACTGTATTTGTATGACTGATGATGTAAGACCTGGAAAGTTTGTTCACTTGTAAGACTGCAGCCAGAATTCAAAACGCTCTGACCTTTATGGAGGTCAGGTTTCTGTCTGAGACATGCAGATCGTACAGGAGAGTAACAGGCTGTGACCGGCGCACATACATGTCGTGGCTCTGCTTGCATGCTCTCTATGGGTTTGGCATGTTCTGTAAGTGTGCCCCCCCCTCCCTTCGAGCTTCACATGCTGTCCATCCGAATGGGCTGAATGTGGTCATGTTTCCCGGAATCTCAGCCTATCTCTGGATCAGATGCGAGTTAAGGGGCGCGGGGCCATATGTCACACGTTACGCTGCATCACAGAGGCACATGGATTTTGACAGTGACACCTTATTCTGGGAGCAGTGGAAACTTGGGCGCACCTTCACACATGCGTAGGCGAGCGCAAGCACGGGTCGTCGGGCTGTCACCTGTCACCACCGGGCCAGAGATTTACTGGCTTACAGTAATCCATCTGGATCTGATCAGGCAGCAGCACTGGCACAAGCAGAGCTGAAGGCCCAGGCTGCGGGATACAAAGAGAGACAGAGGATGAGAAACAGAGATAAAGTGTAGCAGAAAATAGGAAGTCACAAACAAAAGACGGGAGGCCAAGAGGGATAGGGTGCTTGTCAGCATTATGCAAGGCAGGGAGAGAGAGGGAGAGAGAGAGTTGCTGCTTAGAAATGACAGCAGAGAAAATGAGAACATATATATATGTCCCCAAAACCTCTTAAGACTGCTTGCTGAATTCAATCTGAGATGTTTCTTTTCTCTGAATTTGTAAGAAAACAGTTTACATGGTACAAGAGCACCGTTTTTGTTGGCTTTCAAGAAGCAAGAGTGTTTATCTGTGAACGTTTTTTTTTTCCTGCGTAGTCATGTAATTGCTGACTGTATCCAGGACAGCATCACCTGCTGCTTGACAGACTTCAGCCTCCACCGGGGAAAGCTAACAGGTGAGGTCAGGGTGACCCCAGCTTCACGAAAGCACCACAAACCTGCCACTCACTCTGAAAACCCTTTCAACTAAGGAAGTATCCATGAAATCACAGTATGCCCTCTGTCTTAAAGCTCTTACTTACTGTATATTGGACCAAACCAACTTGTAGTTTTTGTCCTACTTTATTGCCGTTGGAGCTCATTTACAACTTCCCATGCATTATTTTTTAATCTCTAAGCAAACAGAAGACTAAAGGAAACAATGAAGAGTGTTTGATGTTTGGGGGGGGGGTTGGGGGTGAGGAGAGTTGACCAGCTCACTGGCTTTTTAATTAAGTGTTGCTCTGAGCGCTAAATGTAATGGATGGGTATAGGTTTAATCCACTTTGCAGCCGAGCTGGAGGGGAGCCATCCTCTTAATGTAATTCATTTACAGTCGTCAGGATTCTTTTAACTTGGATTTGTCTGACTCCTGGGAGGAGAGGGACCTGCGAGAGCCCCGTGGTGAATGGCAGTCCTCTATAACATCGCCATTAAGCTTTAATACCACTGGAAGCAGGCATTTGGCCGGTGATTGTTCCATTTTAGCGTCCAAAGTGCCTTCCAGCTTAGCGCATACACGGAAAGCTGTAAAAGCCGCATGTCTGCACTTGGGCTTCCATTCATAGTCAAAGCTTTCCCTCCACCATGTTTGTGCATGCTGCTGTCACATCTGGGTTTTCTCTGGGACCCGCAGAGAAAATTCTCAATGGTTTGGTCAGACACTGCTGGAAAGTGCACTGAGATCTTACGCAGGCTCGCGGAGGCAGCCGGTGCTGTTAAATGAGTTAATCAGTCTCAGAGGTTTGGGCTTAGAAGTCTCCACTGACTTTCAGGTTTCAGCTGCGCGTCGTGTGATTCAAGCTCATTATCTGCTTTGACTGTGCGGAGGAAGCTGGCTGCAGCAACGCAGATCCATGAGGTCGTTCCTAAATGAATGCAACATGAGATCCTTGTGATTCTTCAGATCGTTGCAGTTTTCAAGAGAGCTAGAAGTTTCACAGCACTGACAGCGCTCCTGCTGTCTGTTCAGCTGATACACGCTGGAACTTTATGCTTTTATTGCCTGGTGGAGGCAGTCACTGAGGATTTCACTCACAAGCTTACAGTACATTAGTATACCACAGTTTACCTTAGATGTCAGAAAAACACATTTGGATGTTTTTTCACTCTTGAGTTGAAAGTTTTATTGGGTTTGTTATTTGATTTTTTTCATATTTGGACTTAAATTGTTGTTATAATAGTGTGGAGGACAATACAACAATCATGAGAATTTCACGTCACTTATCATTTTATAGCCATGTTAGGGCAGTGTTAGTTGGTCTTTTTGTCATTCACTTTGGTCCTGGCTGAAAGTCTCAATAATATTTGGATTTATTTATTGAAATTTCGTACGGACGTACATGGAGTACAGAGGATGATTCCTTCTGATTTTATTCTGTCTGACTTTTCATCAGGTCCAAATGTGTATTTGCAAAACTAATGACATTCCCCTCAGGCTCAGCCATACTGTGTGCTCAGTGCTAATTAGCATGTTGACATGCCAAACTAAGATCATGAGCATAATAAACATAACACCTGCTAAACATCAGCATGTTTGTTGTTGCCATGTTGAACATTCAGCTCAAAGCGCTGCTGAGATTCAGAATCGGGATCAGATTTGTTACCAAGTTTTCACAACAGTGAGTAGAGCATTTAAGAAAGAGTGAGAGAAAGCAATGTCAGTTGTAAACATAACATTGATGCATTAAAATGTAATAAATTAGATATAAAAGACAACAGAGTATCAAACAATGTTACATAATAAAGACAAAAGACAAGCCTCACAGAGCTGAGTAGACTGTTAGTCTTAAAACCGCTTTTAATAATCTAAATGTAGTGGTACATAATACCTAACGCTCTGTTGGTAGTGCTGCATAAAGCAGGTGTAGATTATCATCAGAACACAATGGGACACTTACTGATTAACTGCATACAGCTTCCTAGACCACTTTGCTGTAAACTTTATGAGCAGTGCTTTATTGGTGGATGACAGAAATAAACCACCATTTTATCAAGATAGACAGACCTGCGCTCTGACAGCCACTAATATTTGATAGAGAGTAAACATCATTGGAGCACTATGATGGTGTGTGGGTGTGTATATATGTGTGTGTGAGGTGAGGAGGGAGGGGTGAGAGTGTTTGCTGTTAAAGTCAGTCGGCATTATTGGGGAAATGTGTCTGTTGGGGTTGATTGGCTTAAAGAAGGATCAGGGACAAGTGAGAGTTTGGCCTCCATGATTGTCACCTCACAGATAACAAGAGTCCATCAGATTATTAGCCATGTCAGTCTCCAAATGTAGTGTTTTATATGTGTATTAAAGCCATGCGGTCATCTTTATTGAAGCTCATTCAGACTCGCTGCAGGAAATTAAGGAAACAGCTCACATGCTGTCTGCTATCAGCCATAAAGCTATAAATGACATGACAAACCTGCCCACCGGTTCTCTTCAAAAAATAGGACACAAGTAGTAGTAGATCAGACAAATAAGGCACCGGAAACCCTCAACTTCTACTTTCAACACCCTACTCTGGAACATGCGGCCCTCACTTCCCCTTTGACGTTAGTGAGCTGAAACACAAAAAGGTCTGAGCTGACAGTCAGCGTTTCCAAGAAAACTGAAAGTATTTCATTTCCATTTGTCAAATTGAATCTGACATTTCAAAAGTGTTCTTTTTACATTTTGAGAATTTTAAAGTCACCAGAGAACATAGGTTTAGTGTGTTTATGTGTGTGTGTGTGTGTGTGTGTGTGTGTGTGTGTGTGTGTGTGTGTGTGTGTGTGTATGTTCTATCTGTTATATGTCCATGAGTCAGGCTCTCTGTGTGTGTTATGCACTCCAGGCTCGGTCTGTGACCAGACCAGCCTTGTGAACAGCAGGAGTTCACTTCATCACTGTCACATCCAAAAATACACCATGACTGAAGATGTGTGCTATGTCAAGGTCCGCCACTTGTGGTGTGTCTGTGTGTGTGTGTCCATCTGCTTATGTCAAACACACATCTTGCTGTGTGACCAGACTACTTTCAGGATTATGTGTGTAAATAGTTTTATTTTTATTTTAACAAGCTTTTGTTATTTTTCTTTCTTACTGGGTCCACAAATTCAGTAATTAATTAACCATGTAAGACAACACTGCTGATATTGCTATATATAGGTAACAAAAAGAAGTTTGTTCTTAACTAAGTAAGTATAATATAATACGAATATAATATCTGACGTGACGCTGTAGATGTAAGTATTTCAGACGCTATGATAGGCTTAGGCGTTGGGGTTGGTTTTATCGTTAGATTATTAATGAGGTTTCTTTGACATTATTGTCATAATTTTCATTATCAATTGATCCACCTGTTATCCTCTTGACTAATTCAATGATTGTTAATACTATAAACCAATCAATCCATCACAGTTTCCTAAGTTCCAAAGATACTGAATCAAAGATTGATTTGAAGTTGAGAACCACGTACTGTTTGGCATTTTTGCTTGAAAAATAACGTAAACAATTAAGTGAGTATCAAACTGGTTGCGAGTGCTTCATATGTTCAACTTAAACTTAAACTTAGTTCGGCTATATGCAAGAGTTTACATGTCTTAAGTATGTTTAAGTAAGTTTTTGTTGCCAGTGTGTGAACAGATTGCAACGCGGCTTTGAAAATAAAATCTTCTTGAGACTCTCTCAGTTATAACATGTAGACTGATTTCTATATTAAGGACTGAATGGTTTGCTCTTCCTGAGTGTCTTTCCTCTCTGCAGCTCTACGGCAGCGCTAACTAATGTTAGCTCTGTGATACTTTACAAATCTGTATCATGATTTTATTATTTCAACATCCTTTTTTTCTTTATCAGTTTAATGTAAATAAATCACAACAAACTCTGTTTATATTGGGATCTTACTGCTGTAGTAAGTGGAATCTGCTAAAGTTAATGTCAACAAATGTTAACCGGCACACACCACAGCACGGACTCACAACTCGACGCAGGCAGCACATCTTATTTATAATACTCAGTTAAGTCCAGCCAGTTAAGTCTGGCTAGCATCTGTCAAGAAGCTGTTGACTTGGACAACTATAACATGACATTTAGGCACAATGTTTGTTGTGCTGATTTATGCTGTAGTAGTCATTGTTTCTGTCTGTCTGTCTCTCAGATCCTCTACGACAGCCCGAAAGCGAGACGAGAGGTGGAGCTCCACTGGCGAGTATCGGAGGGGCCGTATATCGTCCGCATCCTCAGCCTGTATGAGAACATGCATCACGGGAAGAAGTGCCTGCTCATCATCATGGAGTGGTATGACTCACATTTCGTCACTTGGCACTCTGCCACTTCACCTACCCTGACCTCTCTGAACACATGGCACCCACGTATTTCCCTGAAAAGCTGACATTAAGTTGATACTCGAAGATGTGCTATTTTATTATCAGGCTCAAAACTGACAGCAGAGCTCACCGTGACCACAAATTCCCCAAAGTCACAGCTCTGTGTGGGAACACACTTGCTAAAAAAGGATGTTGTGGATCCATCTAACTTGCCTCTTTTGTGAGTGTCAACAGCTAATCAGAAAGTAGGAAGTCACAGTGTCGCTGTGGTCAGTTTCCACCGGAATTTCTGCATTTGCTTTGTGATAAATAAAGAACATAAGCTTTGTGGTGAATAAAGACTTTTTATATCACATATATATCTGTAAGCCCGCTGTCATCTCTACAAATCAGCACAAGCTTTATGATGCTTGAATCACACAGACAGTCAGAACACACAATGAAAGCTACACCTGTTGAACATGTTTGTACTGTAGATTTATGTGAACAGCACCTGATGCTTTTTTGTATAAATTGTCAGCAACACTTATCAGGAGGACAGAAAACAAACGGACCGGTTTTCAAATCTTGATTTCTTCCTATCAGTTAATCACATTCATTTTTTTCCTCCATGTTAAGAAGGCCAAAGGTCATCTGTGTCAACCAAAGCCACTCTCCTGAAAATGATCCAGGAAATTAATTTCCTCAATATACTAATATGCTCTTATATTCTCACACAAAAATAGTCTCAAGTGTATTTCTGACAAGTGACAAAGTGTAAAAACTGTGCCACTGAGGGCTGAACATTGATACTAGTTAAAAGTCAGTCATGAGACCTTCATAAGAAGAGACGACGCGATGGTGAGATAGATGGTCAGAAATCCGTCTGGGTTGCATGTCATGACAAACTGTCCATAATAATACCCAGAGTGACTCCAATGACTGTGCTAAACCACTGTTTGTGTTTGATGTGCATATACGTAGTTGAACTTTGTGCTTTCTATTGCACTCTTATCACAAGTGAGGGGGAAAAATATTAAATAATTCAGAGGAAAAGGGAGAAACCAGAGAGAGAGAGAGTGACAGCAGAGAAATGACACTGTCTCATGTTCACGGCAGCAGCTGTGTGGTACTGTATTTAGTGACTGTGAGTGTGTGTGCTCTCTCGGTGATCTCTCACTGCTGTGAGCGGCTTCCTGTACGAGTGAGGGTCAGAGGAGGACGGCAGCACAGACCGCCGCAGTCAGTCGAGCGCACACTCACACTCACATTTCTCTCCCAGTTATCTCTTCATCTCTGTTATGGACTACAAAAAGTACACCCACACTTAATGTGCAGTCATGCACATCCATGCCAGGGTGAGCACAAACACATTTTTCTGAGGAATGACAGGCAGAGTTTCAGGCATGTCTGTTGTCTGATTGTGAAAGTGGGGAGTAGTTTCATCTGCTTCTGAAACTGAATGTCTGAGCGTTAAAAGAGTCAGGTCATAGGTCTCAGATACAAAATATGGTCAAACATGATCAGCTATCATATTGTATGTATCACCGTATATCACTGTCAGGCCAATTACTTTTGTATAAAATGTGTGAATGATGACACAGCAGATAATAGTAGCCATATTACTGTGGGGGGTTTTTTTTGTTTGAAATACAGCAGCATTTTACAGAAACCCTGTTGGTACTTTTCCCTTCTTCCGTCTTTGATTTAGTCTTCTTCTCTGTTTCGCAAAAAGAAGAGTTTCACTCAGTATTTTCTGAATTTCAGTTTCACTTACCAATTCACTCTGAGAAAATTCAGAGTTCTGAACAGGAGCTCAACAGGTGTCCACTGAAATCCAATGTGGTGACTCGTCTTTGCACCGAAGTTTACTTCTCACACTGTGGTGCTTTGTGTAGATACAGATGTATAAAAATCAAATTTCTTCATTCGTGCCAGCCCAGATTAATCATTACAGACATTGTCTTTTCACCAAATCAGCAGAAATAACTTTCACTGGAAAGCATTTTACATTTATTTTGATTTATTTATTTTGAAAAGATGGTCTTTTTCCGACATCTTATCTGCAGAAATGGAAAACTGTGAAAATCTTATTTTATTTGAAAAATGGAGAACGTTGATTTGCTTAATGAGCACAACGATTTTTGGCAGTGCTCAGAAAACATTCAAAGTTGCTGGATGTTATGTTGAGTTATGTTACATCTATGAGTGTCATTTGTGTAGTTTTCTAAAGTGTGTGTGTCTTTGTGTCTGTGTCCAGTATGGAAGGAGGAGAGCTGTTCAGCAGAATCCAAGCCAGAGGAGACCAGGCCTTCACTGAGAGAGGTGAGGACTGTGTTATGAACACATGAGAGGATCTCAGAGAGAAAGAATGAATGAATGAGCGATATGCTGGAAAAAATTAGACAGGAGAGCACTGAATAGAAATGACTTATTACGTTTGTTCCTTCCTTCAACTTAGTCTCTTATTTGTATCCTCATTGTGCTGGAAATGCTTCTGGTTTGAGAGAGTGTGTTTTCCTCTTTTCCTCCCAGAGGCTTCTGAGATCATGAGGGACATCGGCACGGCCATCGAGTTTCTCCACAGCATTAACATCGCGCACAGAGACATCAAGGTGCAGAACCATCACCACCCAAATCATGAAGACCGTGATCAGATCTGGGTCCTTAAAGGAAGGTTTATCACTTTGTTTTTCTCCTTCCTCTGTCTCCTAACCAGCCAGAGAACCTGCTGTACACCACTAAAGAAAGAAACGGGGTCCTCAAGTTAACAGACTTTGGCTTTGCAAAGGAGACGACACTACACAACCCTCTACAGACCCCCTGTTATACACCGTACTACGTGGGTAAGTTGCTTTACGATGTTTTCCTGACAGATGAGCAGATAAGAAAAAAATATATATTTACCAAAGCCACGGCCACTGATCTATGTGTTTCTGTTTTGCCATTGCTAAGCTCCTGAGGTTCTGGGTCCGGAGAAGTACGACAAATCATGTGACATGTGGTCTTTGGGCGTCATCATGTACATCCTGTGAGTACTGGTTGTGGGTTTGGGTGGGAGGACAATATGGATGTCTTCACAAATGTGTTTACTTTCTGCATTCTGTACGAAGAAACCTTCAAACAAAGCACAGGCAATTTTTTTTTTTGTTTTAAAGTTGCCCTGTCGGTCTCACCACATTTGTCTCTTCAGGTTGTGTGGCTTTCCTCCATTTTACTCCAACACGGGCCAGGCCATTTCTCCAGGGATGAAGAGGAGGATCAGGATGGGCCAGTATGAGTTCCCTAACCCAGAGTGGGCTGAAGTGTCACAGGAAGGTGAGAACCCCCCTCCAAAAAAATTGCACACACAGGCCCTGTCTGCACTGGTGCCTATAAATGTGAAAATGCTCGTTTTTCTTCACTAAAATTATAAAACACTTTGGACACATTTACTGTCAGATCACAACACAACTTGCTTGGAATATTAGACTTGTATCTTCAAATACACATTAATGGAAAGTTTAATGTCCCATAGCTATTAAATGCCATGCAGCCATATAACAACAATAACAAAAAGGTATGTCAGCAACAACACAGTGTGTTCAGATGTATTCAACACAAAATCTGAGTCAGACACCAAGCAGTGTAACGAGGTTGTCAAAAATGCTCACTTCAGCTCTTTACCATGATGGTGGCAATGGACCACTCTGCTCTGAAAGAGACAGATGATGAAACTGAACTGTTTTGTGATTGGCATGTTTCTTGTGGACAGTTAAATGAGCTATTGAATGACCTGAAAACGCTCCCTGTGAATAGTGTTGCCATATATATCAGTGTGGAAATGTGTCACTGCAAAGCTTGCAGCAACTCCGCCACCGACAGGAAACCAATAGAGCGACTGACTCCACAGGTTTCAAAGACATTCTCGTATTTAAAACCTCAGCTGGTCAAAAAGATCACATGCATCTCACTTAATGTGGAGGGATTGCTGCACTCTGCGTTTACTTTGCTCCTCAGTTTACATCTTTGTGACGCATCACCCCTTTAAACTTTGCGTGTCATTACCTAAGTGCAGCCTCTGCAAATGGACAATATATCATGGTTTAGGTAAACTTTGGGCTCTGGTTGCCTTCTATGCTCAAGGTCGGTCTGCTTCACCTCCCACACTCACTCACTGTAGTTTCAGTCTTACAACAAATGATCACATCCAAACTCCTCTGTGAGACATCTTACAGCTGCTGCTGTCCTCCTCCTAATAACAGCCATGACTCTCAATAGTCATTTTTCTCACTCTTGTCTCTCAAGTAATCCTATTTACTGTGTAAGTAGGCCAGTCTGTCTGCTTCACAAGACATAAAATCTGCAAGTGTTTGTTGCCACTAATGATGTAATTATCTTTTTTTTCTCTTCCAGCAAAGGATCTGATCCACCAGCTCCTGAAGACGGACCCCAATGAGAGAATGACCATCACTAAGTTTATGAACCACCCCTGGATTAATGTAAGCACATTGCTCTGTGTCAAGCACAGATAGACCTTGTATACTTCCTGTACCGCTTCCTGTTAGTCTGTGCTCGTGTTTGCTCATATCTTCATCTGTGCACGTGTTCGCTCTCTGCAGCAGTCCATGGTGGTTCCCTCCACTCCGCTCCACACCACCCGGGTCCTGACCGAAGACAGAGAGATGTGGGAGGATGTGAAGGTCAGAAGCACAACCACACTGACCCCCTCTGGTCACTTATTAACATTACAACCTTTCACTGCAGAAGTGTCCAAGCTTTTGCTTGGCCACAGAGGCGCTCCAGCAATAAGATTAAGATCTTTATTGATCCCACAGTGGGCAAATTGCACTGTTACAGTAGCTCAAAAAACACACAGTAAAGAAAGAGACATTAAATAGCAGACAAAATAGCACATAAAGACACACAAAAAAGACCAGTATGTACAATAAATAGTAAAACAACAGAAAAAAGAAACAGTATTTATATACACACAGCCTCACCCAGTTTGATGTGCAGTGGTGAGGTGTTATTGCACAGGTGCATGTGGATAAATAAAGAGACAAATGTGAAGTTGAGGGGGCAAGTAATAGACTGATATTAAAAAGAATGGCCAAAATCCGATATCCTGACTTTTAGACCCTAGCATGGGGCAAGAGACTGGATCCTATATTTATTAATAATGCAACTCAAGAGCACATTTCATTAGACCTTCATGGTAAATGCCCATATTTTTTAAATTCCCTCAATTTGCAATGTTTTCTATTCAAACTGTGTAATGGCATTGCAAAGCGTGTAAAAGATTCATGTGTAAATTTTGGGGTGACCCGTTAATGACTATAATGATTGCAACAACTGACTTTTTTCGTGAATGAAATAAATCAAAATGTTTCAGAGTTGAGATTTTTGTGTCAACATGTCCTCTGGATGGCCACCAGGGGGAAGCAGAGGTCCCAGTCTAGTCTGTGCAAAATGTTAAACTCATAAACACAGTTCAAGGTTCTGTAGTCACACTTAAACACAAAAGAGCTCAGCTTGCATGTGCCATTCTTCCCAGATTTCTATCTACATATCCAGCTTTTTCTATGCTTTACACAAAACAATGTGTTTATAGAGCAAGGAAGCTGTTTGCTCTCATCAAGTCACCATGGGGTTAACCCTGCAGGGCCGGACAAAAAGTGCCACTTGGGCAATCACATTTTTTTTTTCAGTGGCTGTAAATGTGAGCAAAAATCACGAGCAGAATGGCACATTTCTTCACAACAGCTGAATGAGAAAGGGTGAAGCGATAAGGTATGAAAAGGACATTTCTATAAAATGATAGGCACACAATACGCAAAGCTACATTGTGCAAAACAGATTGCCTTTCTGGTCAACCGCTTCTTAATAAATGCTCTAAACATGAACTGCAAATGGACATTTCCAGGGAAATTTGCAGACTAGCCTGAGGACATTTTAAAAATAGTTTTTGTGGTCTGAGGTCTGTTTTTGCTGTAGCTTTTCTTCATTTCGGACACTGAGGACGACTTTTGCCCAGCACATAAAAATGTTCCCAGACAGGTTTTTCTCAGCCTGGTCCACCTTTTGTGTATTTTTCTCCTCTCTACGAGGTCATTTAGTTAATTACTGTGGGAAAGCCCTTAAAGGAGTAGCAAAACATGCTTATTGTGTTTCTTTCTGAGTGTTGAGAGATCAACAAGAATGGTAACATTCTCATATCTGTACATTAAACATATAAAGCTAGTTCACTTCAGTTTACTTAGCATAAAGACTGAAAGCAGGGGGAAACAACAAGCCTGGCTCTGACCAAAGAAAACAAAATCAACCTACCAGCATCTCTAAAGCTCACCAGTTAACAGTAATATCAATAATCAGGCTAGCTGTTGTCCTCAGTATTTATGATAATCTAAGATAATCAACATGTGGTTCTGGCTACACACACACACACACACACACACACACACACACACACACACACATATATATGTAGTACAGATATCAGAGTGGTGTCCATCAATCAAAACTCTCAGCATGAAAGCTGTTAAGTGTTTTTCTTAATCATCAAACTATTTCTTTAAACATGTTTGCACAGATGAGTAAAATTCTCTTGGACGTAAAGAGGTGAAAGTAGCCATGTCAGGAACAAAAGATTGGGACAGTAGGACTCAGCAGAGTAGTAGTTACAGATGTAACATGTATAGTACACCCCCACCCTTTGTAATCATCTTACACCCTGCCCTGTCTCTCACAGGAAGAGATGACCAGCGCTTTAGCAACCATGCGTGTGGACTACGACCAGGTGAAGATCAAAGATCTCGACACTTCAAGCAACCCACTACTCAACAAGAGACGCAAGAAGGCCGCCGCTGGGGCCAAGAGTGGCTCCACGGTCTGCCAAAGTCAGTGAAACACAGAGGACCGTAGGTGGAAATCCAGACGGAACATCCAAAGATGACAAAAAGCAGCTCATAAAAGGAATGGAAAGTGTATTTGTGAAAGAGACAATCAATTTGAGACCAGCTCGGGACTCTTCAGAGACTGGGATTTGAAGAAATGTTCTGTGAAACAAAGGGACAGCACAGGAACAAGTCAGAGCTACACATTTAATAAGACATATCAAGACTGAATGAATGAATCAAGAATGCTGTCATCTGTTTCTCCTGTCAGAGGCAGACATCAACAGCTCTGCTCGCTGTGGGCCTCTGTTTTTAATGATTTTTATGTACGGATGTAATTTTCAGACCTTGCCTGTTTGTAAGTGTGTCTGTGTGCAGACATGAAGTATTTGTAGTGATCATATTTTGTGTATTTGAATGCCTATTTGACGTCTCCTTTGCAACTGTGCACCTGTGTGCAGCTCACACGCAGCAAACCGACTGTAGACAGACTGAAACCAGAACGCTCACTATTACCTGCATCGTCTTAATATTTTCTGTCTGTCGCTGCCTTCCTTCTAGGAATCAAGGCAAAGTCTGACACTGGTTGTGTTGTCAGTGAAATGTAGCCTCCAGAGTGACCCACAGCTCAACCCAGGGGAGATGTTTTTTAATAAAATGGCCTCACATGTATTACAGAACAGCAAATTGTGTCAGTTTCTCCGCCGCCAATCTACATCGTGTCCTACTAACCGAGCAACGAGAGGCAGTGCACAACCTGCTGGCTTCCTGTCAGTGTGTGGCCAGAGAGCTTTATGTAAACTGTAGTGGGGTAATGGCTGGTTGTGAGACATAGAAGCGTTGTGACACTTTTCTTGAGAAAAGTTGTGTGTGTGTTCATGGGGGTTGAGTAAAAGGCTTCCAGTAAACTGAGGCTTCAGTTTCACTTCACATTTAGACAGGAGCAAGCCAGTGCTCTCTAATCATATGCAAGGTACTCCATGTAAACGTTGCATTTGTCCATACCATTGTAAATAAAATTAAATTTATAACGCACGATTGGAGCGTTCATTTGCGAGATGTTTTATTCTTCAGATCCCGAGGACCATTGTTTTTTTGCTATTGTTCCTTTTGGGCTTTGTGAGGCTGCTATAAATAACAGCAGGGGAGCAGCTATTTGGGATGCAGCCATCTGACTTGGTGTTCGACTGGAAAAGGTCAACATTATTATGTTTAGATTATATGGTAAGTACCTTTCCCCCACTTCGATCACATGCTCCCGTGGCAGTATTTAGGGGATAGGTTAGGGGAAGCTAATGATAAGAACTACTTGGCTTCCCTGCTGTAAATATGGGATACCAGCCATGGTTAGATAGCGGCCCAAATAGAGCCTGACCTCTCAGCTGTTGTTTGGTGCTCTGTGAAGAAGTACACTCACAACAAGACCAACACCAATCTGTGTTTGTGGATGGAAATTTACAGTGTGTTGCAAATGACATGTTTCCTCATAAAGTAGCAGCGGCAAGTTTTTCTTTTGTTTTCTTTTTTTCCCCTTGGTTAGTCAGCCATTTTCTTGACCGTCATGATTACAGCATGTAATATGATGTTGACTTAACAGTGTCTGGTACGCTTCCTACTTGTATTCTTCCACTAAAGTCATCGATCTATCCCTTTCAAGAGGCTTACAAACAGTCCTGCCACTGGAATAAAGACGGAGAGAATACAACAGCCTTTATGAGGTCAGGGGTCAGCTGATTTTTTTCAGCACTCAGGAGACAATGATATGGGTGAAATACTTTTGTTTGTTTGTTTTATTCCATTGGGAGTTAGGCTGATTCATGAAACTGCGCCGCTCTCTCCTGTGTGAAGCTTCAGAGCAAGTCCGGGCCTGTGCAGCTGCCCATTATTGATTCATTAAGTCTGCTGCTCCTGGAAGAATAGATGACATCATATCTCTATAAAAACTTCGCTCACATTGTTCATTTAATTGTTCTGCTTATGATGCATTTAATAGAAAGAAAACAGGTTCCTCCCCTCCAAAAAAAGAATTATCTAATAATTCAGGTGGAGGCCTTACTTCAGGTCAAGTTACCTCCATCACATCATATTTGATAAGGTTTTCATGTTGATGTTTTGCTCATGCTCGGCTCTGCGATAAGGCACAGAGACAGGTCTGACCAATATGTGGCTGCGCTGTGAACGTGCAGGGCATGCTGCCTGAGGCTTGGCCGTGAGATGTACTGCGGGGAGTGTGGGATGGGACAGGTGGGGTAGAGGAGGGGGTCCTTGCTTTTGCCCTTTAGGGAGGAATGTGTAGAAGGTCAGAGGACAGACATCTGACTTAAACTGCTTCTTCCCCCTGTCACACTCAGTGTGTGAAGCTGTTCACTGTGTGTGTGTGTCTCCCGTAGACCTTGACGACTCCCTGATGTCCCTCTTTTCTCTTGTGTGTGTGATTTTCCCTCGGATCCACAGATGTTCAGTTACACGCCTTGCGCTTGACAATTAGTGTCATCATTATCATAGGCTGCTGATAAGGGTATCATTACTATCACTGAAATAGCCTCATGTCACATGTCTGTGTTTCCCCCCCGGCCACCAAATTCACATGATTTCACAGCTTTGTAGAAAGCTGGAGAAGCTGGAGAAGCTGGAGAAGCGGCGGGTCATTGATCTAAAATACATATACATACATAATACATTCTTGATCAACACTTAATTGGTTTTTACTTGGCATATTTAAATCAATGGATGAAGTGATGTTTTTGACACTGAAAAACAAGAAAAAAACAACTTTTCAATGTTAAATGAAGATAAATCTTAAAGAATTCATCTAAACGGAGCACAAAAAAAGTCTCTCCACAGCCATGAAACCACAGGCCTCGCGGTCTTTCCAGTCAGATTGATACTTGTGCAATAGTCTGGTGGATTCTCAGTGTGTCTGGTCTCCTTCCTGGGATTGTTATAGTACTTCTCAGTAAAGTTATCATAAAGTTGTTTTCAATGTTTCTTTACATTTATAATCCCTTGTCACACCTTGATTACATAAAGGTGATCTGTGTTCGGATCACAAAAACAATGGACTACACCAGTATTGGTTTAGGTGTGTCATGATGAATGGGATGCGATTATGTAATGAATTCTCTTTTCTGTGTAGTGACTTCAGAGCACTTTTGTGGCGATTTGCCTTCGGTGTAACTTTGAGGAGTCGCGATTCTGCCTATTCATGAGAACAATAGACAGCCAAATGAATCCACTGCTGTCTAGTGATTAAACGTGGAATCACTCATTACAAATGAATGAGAAACAAGTTCTTCAAGTTGGACTGTTTCAGGAAAACTTTCAAACTCTTCCTGTTATAGTCCCGTCTGCACCCAAGCATTGCACTATTCCGCACTGAACATGTGATGCGTTTGTATTATTCATTACTGTAAAATAAGTGCATTATAATCCAGAACATTCCTGTGAAATCTTACTAATCTTATTCCTCGTAATGCACCTGTAGGATGTCTGTGATGGGCGTGTGCAGGTTTATTTGTTTATCCGAACTTCAACAGAGGCATGCAGTCTCCTAAATGTGACCAACAGTGTTACGAGAAACGAGCCCTGTCAGGGGGGAAACTTCCCAGCTGTCAAAGGGCTGGGTGGGGGAGTGGTAGGGCGCAGGGGGTGGGGTGAAGGATCGGGGTTAAGGGGGGGGAGTGGCAGGTAACCTCGATCACACGTTCGCTCCTTCCACTTTTGGATATAGCCTTCCTCCCGGCGCGAGGTCCCACACAAACACACCCTTCGCGCGGTGTGTGTGTGTGTGTGTGCGCAGAGAGCATCAGCGCTGCTCGGGCGCACGTAGGCTGCACAGCTCCATCAGAACGG
>JBAJHX010000096.1:21606506-21616639 GCA_037176925.1 Amniataba percoides
TGGTGGTTTTAGATTCAGACCTTCGGTGAAATTAAAATGTGTCCTTGAATCTCTTTTTCTGAAGAACACATCTGAGCCACGAGGTATTAGAAATGCTCGAAGCTGCTGGTGTCGATATGGGTCATTACTTCAAAATGTACGTCCAGATTCCACTATAATAAAGATGTGTTATTTTTATAAACCAACCTGTTGTGATCTCTGTCTTCTGAATTGTGCATTTGATGATGTGGTGGCTAGTTCAAGACCACGGCTATATCATAGATATATGTGTATACATCTATACAAATACTGTAATACACATATTCACATTTGAGGACTTTGGTTGGTGAGTGTGTTGCTAAGAATACTTAATCTTTGACTAATTTGTTTTCGGTTGATGAACTTATCGACAGATTTTTTCAGCTCTGTTATTTGTGGAGAACATTAAGGGTGTGCCAAACCACAGAGCCCACAGTTGGGCGACTCTTTTGTCTCTGTCTCATGCGGGTTTCCCTGAAATGAGGCACTGCAGGGGCATGAAGAGGTGGAGGCTGCATGATCGCAGAGATGAGCTGAGATGTCACAGTGGAAATGCATGAGCATAAACAGTTTACCATTATGTGTCTCTGTCACCTGTTTCATCAACAAGAAATGGGCCATAAAGTTCCTGCCAAAGGGGCTAAACGGTTAATAACAATAAAAAAAAAAACAAAAACCTTTCATTACATTAGTGCAGTTACCTCCTGCAGTACAAGCCCTGTGTAGCAGGTGAGTTTAACTGTAAGAGGTAAGAAAGTAAAAGTGAAATTAAAATATATTTAATATTATTACACCACTTTTGTATTCACTTAAATCTAGTTGCATGATTTGGACTGAGATGTAAATATGAACAAATACTGTGGAACCAAACCGTTCACACATCTGCAACAAGAAGGTATTACTTCCACTTCCTCCCAGCTGAAATAACACACCGACTGTGCGTAATGTGGCCAAAGTGCTGACTAAAAACAACTTCCTCAGTAGCTGAACAAATCCATTTATAGGCGTAACAGCAGCACAGACGCTCACTATGATTGAAGCAGAGTGACTGACAGCAATCAAAAAGGCACCAAAGGTATAAACAACAGAGTTTTATTATCTTTCATTATTTTCATACATGGATTTTGGTGGCCTTGATACAGACAGCTCTCGCTCCGCGTCCGTGATTAAACACCACGCAGACTACTTTACTCAAACGCGGGTTTCCTGAACAGAGAAATTTTGGAGACAAAATTTGAAACCACTGTGACAGAACACACAGACTCACATAAACAAAATAAAAAAAACCCGGCCGCTTTGTTTGCAACAGCGCGCTCTCAGTGCCCCTGTATTCATGGCTATCAACTTGATTAATACTTCAAGGACCCGCCTTTGGTTGGGGATTTGTTCTAAGTGGCTGAAAATGAAACTGGTAAATATTTCATTATATACAGTCATTGATATCCATGATTACAGGGAAATACTTGAGAAGGGCGCAAAGGGTGTCATCTCCAGATTGGTCATGTTCCTCTCATCTCCTCGCTGATTGGCTGTTTACTCCTGTAGTTCTCCAGTCTTGTGCTGATTGGTCCTCGGAGCGTTTTCCCAGCTGGCGTGGGACCTTGGACAACACTGTCATCAGAACTGTGGAGAGGAGAAGTCTGATTATTTTTTAATGCAAGTATTTCTGTCTTTAACAATAGAAAGCATTTAACCACAATCACAGCTATGAGTTAGACAAACAAACAAATAATGCATCAAAGATTTGGTGAGAAAGACAGTTTCTTACGTTCTTGAGGAATTCCTCGGCAACGATACGGGCCCTGGCGTTAACGGACAGTTTCATCTCGCTGATCTCCTTGTCGATCTCTTCCATGAAGTGGATAACAAAGTCCACCAGCTTGTGTTTGTACATCTGCTCCGTGTGGAAGTTGGTGATCAAGAAGCTAATATCATACCCCTGAAGTCAGAGTGGAAAAGAGGAAACGAAAAAGAGGCGCATCAGAGATCAAAAATCACTTGTGCACTTGTAATCATGAGAACGTACGTTGTAAATATCGGAGGTACTTATTTTTGTTTAATTTCTACAAGATGTGTGCATGAAGAGATGAATGAACTTTGCCACTTAAAAATGTCAGATGGTTCCTCGTTTTATATTTTTATCTTCCCGTCATACTGTCACCGTTTATTGTTTCCTCTTTTTATTCTATTATATACGACTCAGATAAGCCCTCCACCTCTGTCTCTTACCTCTACTGGTTTCCTCCTCAGAATGAAGAAGTTCTCTGCTCTCATCATCATGAAACGCATGAACTTGTGGCAGAGGATCTTCTCGATCTCATCAGCCTACAGTGACCCATGACACAAGTTTACTTTTTAATGAATGTTAGACTGCAAAAAGATAATTATGAAAAATGAATAACTCAAAAAACAGTGAAAATCCTTGTTTATGTTTTTTTAAACACCTGTTTGACAGCAATGCTGACTCTGACGGAGTTGATGGATCCCTCGATGAGAACCTTCTCCTTGTCATTACGGCTGATCACCACGGGTTGAAGCAGCAGCTCTTTGCTGCTCCTGTAGCCACAACACAATCCATCAATTACAGGCCTGCTCAGCATCAAAGCACTGTATTTTCTAGATTCAGCTTGAGACCATTCACAGCCCTGCACAGAAGCTTAGCTTACAGTGACTTGTAGTGACTCTTCACATTGCATTTGGGAAGACACCTGCAAACAGGCTGCAGCACATCCCCGCAAGCCAATTTTACAGCCCTGCCTGTGCTTGTGTCAACTTTTTTTCTCCCCTCCTAGATTTTCTTATGCAAGTTTGCACAAGTCTGCACTTGTGCGAGAGCTGCAGATGATCTACACACACCTTAAGGGCAGGAGAAAAATGATGGGGTGGGGGTGGGGGGCAAAGCACAACCAGTGACAGCTCCAAAGACATGCCTGCATTGAACATACCTGACCTCCACCTCCGGCTTGTTGTGACGCTCCACCACCTGAGAGGAGAAGTTCTCCAGGCAAAGGGCCGCCTGCAGGGTGGCCCTCACAGCGTTCAAGTAGGGGCGCAGGGTCGCTGTCTGAGGAGAGATGGCACAATTATCAGAGTGTGAGTGGGTCCCACTGCAGAAGAGAGCTTTGTTGGAGGATGCATTTAGTTGTTTGGATCAGGGTGCATGAGCAAACTGGCCCTCCCTGTCTGGTGAGACTGGCTCAAACCTGCAGGGTCAGCTTGTGAGGTCAAGTTTTATCCAAATAAGCTGCGTGCATGTGCTGTATTTTGAAGACATTAGCATTAACTTTCTTACTAGTGAGGTGAAAAACACGAGAGATTTTTATCTCCTCGTCAGTAAACGCTATACTTTCAGGTGACCGAGATTTGCAGTTCATCCAATTTTTTTTACCATCTATCTTTATCAATCTGCCATTTCTAAAGATAAACGCAGCTCTGTGGCTTAGAATTAGAGGAGCTACCAGCCACAGTAGCGAGGAGGAAAGGAAAAGACAGCTCAGCTCAATCACATAGTTTCTGCAAACCGTATCAAGGATGCCCGACCTCTCATTTCACCGCAGCAGACGACAAACCCCCTCTGAGAGAGAGACACGGCGAGCGAACCGACCTGACCTCGAAGGTAGTGAGGGTTATCGGCGGTAAATTGATCAGTAATGGCATATAACAAGACATTTATCGCAGCAGACTTACCATTTTTGCGCTGTGAAAGACGGAAGTTCCTCAGCCACGCCTGGGACTCGTCTTCCGTAAATCCTACATCGTCGAAAACGGACAGGGAGCACTCGTTCTATACACTTTGACGTCTCCGCACGCTTGAAAGACTGCTTGCGCTCATTACTCCGCCCGGGTTGTATGTTTTTGTTATAAAACGAGCGCACCCTCCGACGCGTCCACTCCGCTAAGTGAGCAGGAGACATGATGCTCAGTGACCTCTGGTTCAGCAGTCATTTTAAGATTTTTGTTAAATATCTTTAAATAAGTGATGCTAAATAATAACATTGTGTTATGTAAATGATCGAGTTAAATCGCTAAAGAGCGACAATTGGTTTTTTAAATGCACCATAATACACAATATGGTTTGTTCCGAGGATACCATTTAGCATTAGCTTAACGTATTCACCTGAGGTTTGTTCATCTTTTAAGATTGCAAGATTGGAAAACGCCCCTTCAGTGTATACAGTATTTTGCCTTTTAAATTTTGCTCTTTAAATTTGTAAGCAGTCAAAAATGGACCATTATTTCATGCGAGTGTATTTTCCACCCCTCCTGTGACCACAGTGGTTGTTCCCATCATGGCCGCCATTCACTGACGGTAAATATCGTCGCTCTGAAACATTTAAAGATTCATATATGTGCTACACGTTTATACCACTCAGCTTTTATGGCTGTGAAACGTATTACTGTTAAACGTTTATGTGAGAAATAGTAAAATCAGTGCGACCTTAATTAAAATACGAGAGTAACGTGGTGAGTTTGGGCCCATCAAGCTGGCGTTGTGTGTGTGTGCGCGCGTGTGTTTCATTGTGTTGATGTCTGTGTGACAGAGTAAGCACCACACCTGGACCTCTGTGTGTGTGTGTGTGTGTGTGTGTGTGTGAGAGAGAGAGAGTGTGTGTGTGTGAGAGAGTGTGTGTGTGTGTGAGAGAGAGAGAGAGAACCTCATCTTATTCTTGTGTCATGTATCAGGATGTTCATTCAGGTTTCTGCAGCATCATGAGTGAGTTGAAGGACTGCCCTCCACTCAAATATTACGACTTCAAGCCTGTGGAGCATGTGAAGGTCTGCCCCAGATACACAGCAGTGCTCGGCCGCTCAGAGGACGATGGCATCGGCATTGAGGAGTTGGACACCCTGCAGCTTGAGCTGGAGACGCTCCTGTCCTCGGCCAGCCGCCGTCTGCGAGCCTTGGAGGAGCAGAGACAGGTAAGAATCAGCTCGGACCGTCCCAATATTTATTGGTTTTATCTGGTTTCACATAGTTGTTGACACATTTTGTTGTTTCCCCCCTGTGCTGCATCTCAGATTCTCACAGACTGGCAGGACAAGAAGGGAGACAAGCGCTTTCTGAAGCTGGGAAAAGACCCGGACCCTGCTGCCACGTCTCGCCACAAGCCCAAGAAGCAGAAGTTGGACGGCAAAGGCAGTCACGGGCCAGGTCCAGGTCCTGGTAGGCCCAAATCCAAAAACCTGCAGCCCAAAGTGCAAGAGTATGAATTTACAGATGATCCACAAGACATTCCCCGCACCCCTAAAAACGATGCACCCAACAGGTCAGTCTGTTTTCATTTGATTTGCCTTCATTTTTTTCCCTTGAATCAAATCAGGCCTTATTCGACTTAGTCTCACGCAAGTGTGCAGCAGTGATATATACAGCAATTCATACAAATGAGTGCCTTTGTATGTGAAGTGTTTTGGGTTTTTTTTTATTCAGATTTTGGGCGTCAGTGGAGCCATACTGCGCTGATATCACAAATGAAGAGATACGGTTGCTGGAGGAGCTTCTGAAACCTCCTGAGGATGAAGCAGAATATTTCAAAGTAAGACATGACATACCTGCTGTTCTATGATATTGCTAAATTCTGGGTGTTAAGCTAAGTAAATTGTGTAAATGTGTGTTAATTGTAGATTCCAGCACTAGGGAAACACTACTCTCAGCGATGGGCTCAGGAGGATCTGTTGGAGGAGCAGCGGGAAGGAGCACGAGCCAATGACAAGAAAAAGAGCCTCATGGGAGGGCCGCTGTCGGAGCTGGATGCAAAAGGTGAGGGGAGACTGAGGCCTGTGCTTTTTTTAAAAGAGCCTCGTGGTAGAGTTAGTTTCAGCGTAGTTACTGTAGTAGTACTCACCTTCATGTTGCACTATCATAGATGTGGACTCCCTGCTGAAAAAGTCAGAGTCCCAACACGAGTCTCCAGAAGATGGATGTCCCTTCGGTCCTCTCACGCAGCGTCTGCTCCAGGCACTTGTAGAGGTCGAGATCTTCAAGTACCAAGCTCAAGTATTTTGTTGTGTGTGAACATTTGTGAATTAGCTCAGTGTGAGAACATGAGATTTTTTTTGTCCGTTTTCTTCCAGGAGAACATTATATCCCCCATGGAGGATTCTCCTATACCTGACATTTCAGGAAAGGATGCCAATGATGGCGCCGGGACGTCTCCTCGAAGCCAAGGAAAAGCTTTTAGGTATTTGTGTGACACCTAATTAATGTGCAAGATGTCACAAACACCAAGATCGGCTCTCTGCATCGTTGGCAGCCATTTTCACGCACAACTGAACATCCACCCGCTGAGCTAAACATGTGATGTAGGATTATAAACCTATATTCAGAAATGGGCAAATAAAGTTTATTGTAGCTGCTATTCAAAGCCTTTTAATTGACTACGCCACATACGTCACATGTTCTGGCTTTGCTCTCCTCCTCCAGCGTTCCTCACACACGTTCTCTGGAGGCTCGGATCAAAGAGGAACTGGTGGCTCAGGGGCTGCTGGACTCCGAGGAGCGACCTGGACCAGGAGGAGACTCCGAGGACGAGGTCCTGGCAGAGCTTCAGAAGAGACAAGCAGAGCTCAAAGCCCTGACCGCTCACAACAAAGCCCGGAAGCAGGAGCTGCTCCGGTGAGGGCGCGAGATGAATGGAGTCACCATCATGTAAACTGTACATCAGAGACATTCTGATGTAAGATAAACTGTTGATGTTAACTTTTTATATGCTGCTGCCTCACAGGTTGGCGAAAGAGGAGATGCGCAAGCAGGAGCTGAGGCAAAGAGTCAGGGTGTCTGACAATGAGGTCATGGAAGGATTTCGGCGAATCATGGCAGCCAGGCAGAAGAAACGTACTCCAACCAAGAAAGAGAAGGACCAGGCCTGGAAGGCACTAAAGGAGAGGGAAAGCATCCTCAAGTTACTGGATGGATAAATAGATGGAGAAACAGTTTGTGTCTGTTTTTTTTTTTTAATCCAGAATTAAAAGTGTTGGAAGAAGCATCTGTCCTCCACAGGTTGATTTGCGCTGTGGTAGCTGTTAATGGTCAGTGAACAGCTGGATATACTACGATGGTGTACGACACAGTTTACTGCAGGTGATCTAAGCAGGGGCAATGCCATTGTAGTGTTTTCATGTCATGTACAGCACAAAGCTCAAATGATCAGTAATGTTTAGTATGCGTCAGAGACCTTCTCTACTCATTTTTTTTTCAGTTGAATTTTTATGTTGTTTTTTTATTTTCTTTACCATTGTAATGTTATGTAAAAAACACATGAATGTTTGAATAAAACTACCGCTTCAAGACATTTTGTACTTGTATGAAATGTGTAGGTCAGAGGAGATGCATCATTAAAAGGTGTAATGTGCATCATCACAGACTCCTGCCACTGATTCAAATAATACCCATCACCATCAGATCAGTTCACATCTCTTTGCTGCTTTGTTTACATGCTGAATGTTGAGGGTTTTCCACCACTACACCTCAGTGCATTGACACATTCAAGTATGACTTTATGTTTTACTACCTTATAAAAAGCTGTTTATTAGAGGTAGTGACAGTGTCCTTTTTTTCCTAAACAGCAGACATTTGCTTGACAAAATGTGGTCACCATACAGACTAGTGTTGCAGTACAATGTACACACTTTCATTTTCACAGTTTCATTTTTTGATATATATTTATTTCTGTTAGTTCATTGTAAGTCAGCAACAAGTGTGCATGTGCTATGCCATAAAAATATTAGCCATGTGGCTAAAATGAATTTGAAATCTTTTCTGTGATGCCTCAGTCATGCAAAGAAAAAACATAGTGAATATTGTGCAATCATGCCTGCAAAAAAATACTTTGCATGAATATTTTAAAGATTCTGGTCTGGTAACCATGTACAGTCATAACCAAGTACACAGAGACTGTCAGGTATTTAGTTAAGGAATAAACTTAACCAGAGATTTTACTGGCTCCACTGCCTATTTATTTGCATTATTTTTATGTGTATTAGTATTACTGTGATGTTATTACAGGAATATGAGGGTGAATGTAGAGATTTAGCTATATATATATATATTGTGGTGTCATGCCTGTGTGTTATTTTATGTAAAATGTTTCCCACTTATTTCTTCAGCAGTGTCTGTTTATTTGCTTTTTCCTAGTAATTACATATTTTTTTATCAAGAAAGTCACAATATTTGTGTTTTTGTCATTCAGCCACATTGCTTTCTCCTATTTGAAAGTCAATATCCTGAGATATGGATGCTTTTTTTTTTTTTTTTGGTCTGATCTTCTCGTCCCATGACTGTGGAAAGCTTCTCTCCTTACCGATCCACTAGATGGCAGTCCTTGTCTTTTGAGTGACTGGGCCCGTAGAATAGACATGGCAAAGGCCCTGTGGTTGACATTACCTCGCACAGTGTGTGTCAGTGTGGTGTGTGTCCAGTCTTCACTCAGAGATGTGCACACTGATCTTGATCCCAGGATAAAGCAGGAGACTGTGTGTCTCTCAGTGTGCAGCCATGAGTGAAGGTCACCAAGTTAACAGCGGACACGCTCCTCTTTCACCAACAATCACATGGTCAAAACTGCCACAACCCCTGGATTCAGAGAGATAACTCAAACTGTTCTGAGAAGTGAAAGGCCATTTGTGTCCACCACTGTTAAAGTACGTTTCTTTTAAATTCGTTTTTTTCTCTCTCTCTCTCTTTCTCCATATAATTTGTTTCGCCCTCTGTGCCCAGTAAATAACTTTCACGTGACTTTCAAAATCATGAGGCTCTGGCATTACAGGAATGTTTACAAATTGAAGCGCAGAGGAAAGCTGTAATCAGGATGCTTCTGTCAAACAGATGTGTGGTGAAAATACTTCTCTTTTAAATGTAAAGTGGCACTTATGACACCATTAACCTTAAAACTGCACCACTTCTAATTTTAAAACACTATCATTTTTTATTACAAATTTCTAGTTTACACTTTTTCTTTTTCTTCTTAACTTGCAAATGTTGATTTGTTTTCTCTTCTCTTACTATGTTTATGGCTGTGCAGGTAAAATTTCCTATACGTGCACATACATACATATACAGTAATACTGTTTAAACTGACAATAACGCAGCGAGACCTTTCAGAAAAAATGGCTCAAAATAAAAGCTTGTGTTCAGTGTCCTTGAGCAGAGCTCAGAGCTTTCTGCCAGGCTGGAGGCTCTAACAATGGCCCAGTCGTCGTGTAAAAACCCCCCTCAGTTTAGGCCGGGTGTCCTCTTAGCAAATTCATAATGCCATCAGCCCATGTGTATGAAAGCTTTTAATAACATGCAGACCTATTGAATCCTCCTCACAGGTGAAGGAGAGGCTGAATAGATAGCTGTGGCGGCCCCTCGAGGCTGGGCGTATCGTGCACTGCTTTTGTTGTATTTGTTGTCATTAGACCTAAACTGAAGGGCAGGTGGGTTTTGTTGATACACCGCTCATACACGCTCAATGATGCTCGTCCGCTGTTTGCACATCTCGTATTGAGCCGTGCTTTTAAAAAGGGCTGTAGCCAGACTCGCTTTAACAGCCAGGTGGTGCGTCCCTGAGCGAGGAACGAGGCTCCAAGTTCGGCCTCAGCTCCACTTGGTCACCTCTGCTCTGCCCATGTGAAATTCAGCTCCGTGGTGAGCTTCTTCACTCCTCTCTGTCATGGCCTGTAAACTTTACGGCTGTTTAAAAAGAGGGCTCTCCGCTGGAAGGGCCGGGGTAAATAATATTCTGGCACGAGTTTAGAAGCCTTTTCTTTATCTCCTGAGGCAATTACAAGTGGAGTGTAAATACAGAACTATCATGCGGGCATGCCGTGTGCTGTGCATTGTGTGTTTACATGAGCACACAAAAAACACACACACACATACTCATCTGTGCTTCCATCATTCCTGATCTCCTGTCTCTGGGGGCCATTCTGTCCATTGGCTCTTTGTTTTTCCAGTTTGTATGAACTATGTTTCTTTCTCTGGGGCCCTCCTCCTACTCCACCTCCGTCGCTGCGTTCCTGAGCTAGCACTGAGTATGGACAGACAGAGACTGACACACGCACACACACACACACACACAAACACACACACACACGCGTACATAGGGGTAAGGGGACTTAACATAAATCTGTCGATC